>OY757144.1:21900168-23100168 GCA_963583835.1 Drosophila immigrans | reverse complement strand
CGATAAAAAAGTGCAGAAATTAAAAACGAAAAAGTTTTGTGCGACCTTTGTGCGAAGGCGCTAGAAAGATGCACGAAAACTTTCGCAGCAAGCAAAGGCAAGTGTAAAAGTTCACTGCAAAGTTCAACAACAACAACAACCAAAAGAGAGAAGGTGCAATTTTAATTTACTTATTTGCCACACCTTGGCACGTGCAACTGCAACAACGCATTTGCTTGCGACGCTGACTTTTAGCCCAAAAGAAAAATGTGTATATTGCAACATATTTAAACCAGGACACTTCACTACACTGCCAGTTTATAATGGCAATGTGCGAAGGAGCGAAGGAGCGAAGAGAGAAAAAATTACGCACCAGCATGCATATAAAGAATTTAATTAAAGTTCATTTGGTTGGCGCACTTTGCCTTCTGCCTTCTGCCTTCTGCCAACTTCCATTTCCTGCCCCCCCCCCAAAGACGCAGCAACTTCTGTCACTTCCGCCTCAAGTAATTGCACTCCATCATCATCATTTTGCCTTTATATGTTGTATGTTCAATGTGTGTATGTGTGTGAGTGTGTGTCTGTTTTGAGACTTAAGTTGGTAGCAGAGCGAGCTCGTATCTGCCACCCGTATCTGCCACTGCCACCTCCAGCTTCAGCTCCATTTCGAAGCGACGCCCCTTTGACGACCCGACCCATTAACATACATTGAACCCAACAACCCCAGAATGCAAAATTGCAAAACGACAACGATTTCCGGGCACAATGGGCCACAATCGCTGCTGCCAATGCGAAAATATCGCAGCAAGATCGATTAACTACTATATATCTAAAAAATCAAACTTGAGATCAGCTGAATTCAGCTCCAATTCATTTTATTTTCAGAGTGTATTTAGTTAGTTAAAAAAGAGGAAATGGAAAAAGTTGGATTTATTGTTGTTAATTTATTTATTTGAAGCTTTAAACACTGTCGTTGATTAATTCAAAACAGCAAATTATAATTGCGGTTTTGATTCAATTTATTTTAGGGATCGGGAAGAATTTATAAAGAAGATTCAGTTCAAAATTTAATTAAAATAAACAGAAAAATAAGCAGTTGGGTTTTCTGTTTTTTATAAGATTTTTAAACCAATTTTTTAGAAATCCGAAAAAATAATTCATAAGTGAATTACCATTTCATTTAAATAAATAATAAAGGAATTATTGCAAGGCAGAAAGTTTTCTTTAAATAAACATTTCAATTGAAAAAAATTGAATTAAACTGAAAATTTGATTAAACTAAACTGAGTTCGCGGACATGAATTATAGTCAATAAACAATTATTATAAAATTCAATTTTGTGCAGAGATCAGAAAAAATAATTTATAAGTGATTGAAATCAAAATTTGTAATTTCATTAAATAGTTTGTAATTGGAAATTTATTTAAAACAAAAAAAAGTTTTCAGGAAATACACATTGCAAAGCATAAAATAAAATTTATCAGTTTCGCTGTTTGCTTATTTTTTTAAATAACTAAAAAAATAAGCTTTGTGCTAAAACATTCAATTGAAGTTTTAATATTTGGTTTGGATAACTTTGCTATTATTTTATTTATTTGAAAAACATCATTTTATGTTTTTAAGTAACTTTCTGTTAGCAATGTGGCAACTTAATCTGGCTGTTATTGAAATGGGATTTCAAAGTCCCACCTTTTTGTCTATTAAGACATGGAATTACTAAGTTGCAGTAATCGGATTGTGATTGAAGTGAATTGTGACCCATTGTCCAGCACTGAGTGCGCTATGTGCCTCGTGTGCACTTTTCACACTTAATTAAGAAGCCTGGGGCACAAACTCTTGTGCCCCACGCTGACGCATTGCTTCATGTTGTTGCTGTTGTGCGTTGGCAAAGTTAATTCGATACGCAGCAGCAGCTAAACTCAATGGCAGAAGTTTTGTGGCAAGTATTTTGTATGTATTTTGTATTCACGTGTTTTGTGCTTTGAGTTGTGTGTTTTGTGTCTTGCAACAAAGTTGCACGTCTATCTCGTCGTCACATTGTCTTGCTTGTTTGCCAGCAGCACCTTGTTGCCGTCGACATTTCAGCTGCATTCGTTCTGCCAGAGTCTGTTTGTAATTTATGCACGTAAGCAGCATTTATCCTCCCTTCCCACCCCTGCTTCCCTCTGCCACAGTGTGTGTAATTCATTGACTTCGCTTCACAGAGATAATGAGAAAAACGCAGGCAGAGAGAAAAATCGAAATAGCAAACAAAGTGCGAAAGGAAACAGCAGAACCCAAAGCTGATTTACTAAACGATATATATACTTTATATATAGATAGTGAAGTTACCGTTTGGTCAGCTGCCAAGTGCGAGCTGATTTAATGAACTAACTCGACCCACAGCCAGGCGATTCAATCAAGGCTTTTAACAGCTTGCCGAGTGCCTCTGTCTGTGTCGCTCTCCATAATGAGCGTGAAATGCTTAAAGCTTAAATCAGCGTTTATCAAAGCCACTGCAACGACTTCTGTCTGCCATCTTCCTTCTTTCCATCCTTCCCCCACTGTATCGCGTGGCAACTGCAACAGCAGCATCAATGCAATTAGTAGCTGCGATTCTGCGGCGCCTCAACGACTTTGACTTTGACTTAGGCGCACCCAGAATGCCATGGGGCTTATCGCTAGTTCGTTTTAAGCTCGCAAAAGTTGCAGGCTTATATATTTACCATTCTAGCAACTCCTTCTGCTACACTAGTAGCAACTCTTTCTGCTAGTTTAATAGCAACTTCTTCTGTTAGACTAGTAGCAACTCCTTCTGCTACACTAGTAGCAATTCCTTCTGCTACACTAGTAGCAACTCCTTCTGCTAGATTGTTAGTTCGTATCTCCCTTCTCCTAAATTCTCAAATTGTTTACTTCGCGAATGTCATTTTTGATATATTCATATGCAAATTCAATTAACCAGTCAATGATCAACACCCTTCTCCTCAATTCTCAAATTGTTTACTTCGCGAATGTCGTTTTTAACTATTTTATATCGAAGCTCAATTAGCTAGCAACTCCTTTCGCTAGTCTAATGGCAAATTCTTCTGTTAGACTAGTAGCAATTCCTTCTGCTACACTAGTAGCAACACATTCCGCTAGACTAACAGCAACTTCTTCTGCTAGACTGTTAGTTCGTATCTCCTTTCTCCTCAATTCCTAAATTGTTTACCTCGCGAATGCCTATTTCGATTTATTCAAAGGCAAATTCTATTAACCAGCAAATCATCAATACCCTTTTCCACAATTCTCATATTGTCAACTTCGCAAATGTCGTTTTTAACTATTTTATATCGAAGCTCAATGAGCTAGCAACTCCTTCCGCTAGTCTAATGGCAACTTCTTCTGCTACACTAGTAGCAACTCCTTCTGCTACACTAGTAGCAAATTCTTTCGCTAGACTGTTAGTTCGTATCTCCTTTCTCCTCAATTCTAAAATTGTTTACTTCGCGAATGTCATTTTTGATATATTCATATGCAAATTCAATTAACCAGTCAATGATCAACACCCTTCTCCTCAATTCTCAAATTGTTTACTTCGCGAATGTCAATATTGATTTATTCATATGCAAATTCAATTAACCAATCAATGATCAACACCGTTCTCCTCAATTCTCAAATTGTTTACTTCGCAAATGTCGTTTTTAACTATTTTATATCGAAGCTCAATTAGCTAGCAACTCCTTTCGCTAGTCTAATGGCAAATTCTTCTGTTAGACTAGTAGGAATTCCTTCTGCTACACTAGTAGCAACACATTCCGCTAGACTAACAGCAACTTCTTCTGCTAGACTGTTAGTTCGTATCTCCTTTCTCCTCAATTCTCAAATTGTTTACCTCGCGAATGCCTATTTCGATTTATTCATATGCAAATTCAATTAAACCGCAAATGATCAACACCCTTTTCCTCAATTCTCATATTGTCAACTTCACATGTCGTTTTTAACTATTTTATATCCAAGCTCAATTAGCTAGCAACTCCTTCCTCTAGTCTAATGGCAACTTCTTCTGTTAGACTAGTAGCAACTCCTTCTGCTACACTAGTAGCAATTCCTTCTGCTACACTAGTAGCAAATTCTTTCGCTAGACTGTTAGTTCGTATCTCCTTTCTCCTCAATTCTCAAATTGTTTACTTCGCTAATGTCAATTTTGATTTATTCATATGCAAATTCAATTAACCAGTCAATGATCAACACCCTTCTCCTCAATTCTCAAATTGTTTACTTCGCTAATGTCAATTTTGATTTATTCATATGCAAATTCAATTAACCAATCAATGATCAACACCCTTCTCCTCAATTCTCAAATTGTTTACTTCGCGAATGTCAATATTGATTTATTCATATGCAAATTCAATTAACCAATCAATGATCAACACCGTTCTCCTCAATTCTCAAATTGTTTACTTCGCGAATGTCAATATTGATTTATTCATATGCAAATTCAATTAACCAATCAATGATCAACACCGTTCTCCTCAATTCTCAAATTGTTTACTTCGCAAATGTCGTTTTTAACTATTTTATATCGAAGCTCAATTAGCTAGCAACTCCTTTCGCTAGTCTAATGGGAAATTCTTCTGTTAGACTAGTAGCAATTCCTTCTGCTACACTAGTAGCAACACATTCCGCTAGACTAACAGCAACTTCTTCTGCTAGACTGTTAGTTCGTATCTCCTTTCTCCTCAATTCTCAAATTGTTTACTTCGCTAATGTCAATTTTGATTTATTCATATGCAAATTCAATTAACCAACCAATGATCAACACCCTTCTCCACAATTCTCGAATTGTCAACTTCGCAAATGTCAATTTAGATTTATTCATATGCAAATTCAATTAACCAACCAATGATCAACACCCTTCTCCTCAATTCTCAAATTGTTTACCTCGCGAATGCCTATTTCGATTTATTCATATGCAAATTCAATTAACCAGCAAATGATCAACGCCCTTCTCCTCAATTCTCATATTGTCAACTTCGCAAATGTCGCTTTTCCCTTTTTTCTACCCAAGCTCAATTAGCTAGCAACTTCTTCTGCTACACTAGTAGCAACTCCTTCCGCTAGACTAACAGCAACTCCTTCCGCTAGACTGTTAGTTCGTATCTCCTTTCTCCTCAATTCTCAAATTGTTTACTTCGCGAATGTCATTTTTGATATAATCATATGCAAATTATATTAACTAGCAAATGATCAACCCCCTTCTCCGCAATTCTCAAATTGTTTACTTCGCTAATGTCAATTTTGATTTATTCATATGCAAATTCAATTAACCAACCAATGATCAACACCCTTCTCCACAATTCTCGAATTGTCAACTTCGCAAATGTCAATTTAGATTTATTCATATGCAAATTCAATTAACCAACCAATGATCAACACCCTTCTCCTCAATTCTCAAATTGTTTACCTCGCGAATGCCTATTTCGATTTATTCATATGCAAATTCAATTAACCAGCAAATGATCAACGCCCTTCTCCTCAATTCTCATATTGTCAACTTCGCAAATGTCGCTTTTCCCTTTTTTCTACCCAAGCTCAATTAGCTAGCAACTTCTTCTGCTGCACTAGTAGCAACTTCTTCTGCTAGACTAATAGCAACTCCTTCTGCTACAGTAGTAGCAATTCCTTCTGTTAGTTTAATAGCAACTTCTTCTGCTACACTAGTAGCAACTCCTTCCGCTAGTCTAATGGCAACTTCTTCTGTTAGACTGTTAATTCGTATCTCCTTTCTCCTCAATTCTCAAATTGTTTACTTCGCTAATGTCATTTTTGAATTATTCATATGCAAATTCAATTAACCAGTAAATGATCAACACCCTTCTCCTCAATTCTCAAATTGTTTACTTCGCTAATGTAATTTTTGATTTATTCATATGCAAATTCAATTAACCAGCAAACGATCAACGCCCTTCTCCTCAATTCTCATATTGTCAACTTCGCAAATGTCGCTTTTCCCTTTTTTCTACCCAAGCTCAATTAGCTAGCAACTCCTTCCGCTACACTAGTAGCAACTTCTTCTGCTAGACTAATAGCAACTCCTTCTTTTACAGTAGTAGCAATTCCTTCTGTTAGTTTAATAGCAACTTCTTCTGCTACACTAGTAGCAACTCCTTCCGCTAGACTAACAGCAACTCCTTCTGCTAGACTGTTAGTTCGTATCTTCTTTCTCCTCAATTCTCAAACTGTTTACTTTGCGAATGTCAATTTTTATTTATTCATATTCAAATATGAATGCTTTTAGTTCATTATCTCCCACGGGCGAGCAACACTTTTCCAATCCGGCAATCCGCTTTAATATTGTAAAGAGCATAAATTATGCGAAGCGATCGCATACAAAATTCTGCACAGTTTCATCTTGTTTACCCCATTGTTCGTTGTTCGTTGTTGTTGTTGTTGTTTGGTTCAACAGGATATTAAGTGTAGCGGCAGCTCGAAGCGAAAGTCGAGCTTCACGTTCCACATCCTCGCCAGCCTTGCCAAATGATTAAGCATCAAAGGTTTGCCCGAACTTCTAGGTGAGGCAAGAGAAGATGTGAGAAAATAAATTGAAAAAGCTTTTCATTTGGCTTACGCTTGCGATTAAAATGAAAATGAGTGTGGAGCAAAGCGGCAGACGGGTGGAGGGAACTGTGTATGGAAATGGATTTGGATTTGTAAGCCTGCAAGTGTGTGTGTGCGAGTGTGTGTGTGCATCAAGTGAATGAGAATTAGTCGCTGTCAGGGCAAAGTTTTTGTTGGGCTGCCTGCCAGACTGTCAGACTGCCATTAGGCCCAAGTGTTGTCAAAGTCGCCATCTTGAAACACGCACGACTTCCAACACGCTCTCTCTCTCTCGCTCCCTCTCGCTCTCTCTCTCTGTCTGACTTTTGTGTATGTGCTGCTGCTGCTGCTGCTTCCGGTTTCAATTTATTTTTGACGCACGCCAAAGTTTTACCAAAAAGTATGCAACATATACAAACACACACACACACTCACACACACACTGCTGTCTTGTGCTGCCTTAAAAGCATCGTTTTGCCAGGCCTTGATCCATCGCAGAGTCACTTAATTAGTTTTTACACTTAATTGAATTGCAATGCCTCGTCATGGACGCAACGCCCAAAAGCGTGCAGCACTTTTTTGCCGCCTCTCTTCCATTATGTTCTCCTCTCTCTCTCTCTCTCTTGTGTTTTTTATTCCCATTTCTCACATTTTTCAGTTTTTGTTTTTAATTTTATTATTGTTTAATGGCTTCGACCGTTGCGCATCCATTTGCTGGCATCGTTCGTTCGCCACTTAGTTTTGCACAAATTTCTCTTGATTTGAAATTTTCATTTTTCGGCCTGCATCTCATACGAGCTGTGGCCAACTGTACCGCACATACACACGCACACACACACGCACACACACAGACAACGGCCTGTGAGCCTGTAAAATTAATCATATTTATTATGAAACGCTTTTGTTTTTTTTTTTTTTTCGGGACTTAAGCCCCAACAATTTGTGGCCAGCTTAAAAATGTTGTTAGCCCCAATTTTCAATGCAATGCATTGAAATGCGCACAGCATTTTAGGGCCATTAATGCCCCATGTACATAAACATAAACATATACGTATATATACATATTCTATATGCGGACGTGGTCAGGAGCGTGCTCTTGCCCCGCCTTCGATTCTCCGGAACCGGATCCATAACCAACTCCGCACCGCACCCGAACCATTTTCGCTGCGTAATTTTGCTGATTGGTTTGCTGATTCAGCATTAATTTCCAACGGACTTAATTTACAGTTTTTTTTTCGCTCTTGATATTGTTTTGTTTTGCGCAATTTTTAAACACTGTTCGCTTGGCTTCTTGAAATGGTCAGTAAATCATGGACAGGTTGTGATGACTGTTCCACGTAGAATCGATGCTAGCAAAAGCGCTGAGAAATGTTTTGAACACAGAAATTACTTTTTCATTGAGTGTGCAAAAGTTACTTTTAATTTAATATTTCATTGAGTGTGCGGAAATACAGAGATTAAATAGAGTGCTGAAAAACTGCTCTATATAATTTCAGTCAATTTACTTTGCTTATAGATGCATAGGTTGTAAATACTGGAATATACTCGTAAATATTTAATAACTTACACTTGAAACGAGAAATACAGTCATTAGCATTATTCTTTGCTTTTCTGTTGTCTTGTAGTTTAAAAACACTTCACTCAGAAGCTGAATAAATGCTTGCAGTGAAACATTTTGGAATTAAAAGTCTGTTTGCTAATTGAATCAGCGGAGGTGCAAACTTCAGACAGTGTTTAATGCGCATTGACAGAGCGCACAAAGTAGGCTTTTATCTGGCGCTATTCGAAGTGAATAATCTGATTGTGCCGCAGAGCGCAATCGAATCATCGAATGGATCATTAGCACGTTCCTTTCATCTTCATCATCATTATCAGGGAGATCCTTGTGGCGTCGTAAACGCACATGAAATTCCCATCACCAGCACTGCGCATATCCTTGGCCATTCGAATCACACTCAATTAGCTCAAAACTGTGTGTTTCTAAAAAGACGAACGGAAAAAATGAAAATGGATGAGGATGAGGATGAGGATGAGGAAAGAGAGTTGGGCAGCGAGAGGCAATTTGGCAGGCTGCTGGCGACCTGCAGCAAATCGACAAATAACGAGCGAGAAGGAGGAGCATATAACCCATATATAATCTAAAGAGTCGCACTGGGCAAATGGGAGTCCAAAATCAAATAGGATTCGCAAACTGGGCGGCGACTTTGCTGCCAAAATAAAAAATGGGGCCAGCAACTGGGTAATTTCATTTGGACAACGTTGGATAATTGAAGAGCTGCCGCTGCCGTTGCCGCTGCCGTCTGGAAAGCTATGCAAAATCAATTAGATGCGCAGAATGCAGTTGACTGATAAAAATGTAATTGAAATGCCAACGTATCCGATGATAAACGCAAACTGATGATGCAACTTAGTTACTGTCTAAGCTACTTTTATGGCAAGCATGCTCAAAATATACATATATGCGAGTATGTGCAAAGAGTTCACCTCAAGCAATGGCAGCAAATGTAATTAAAACAGCTTTTTGCAACGTCAATTAGAAGTGCATTGCACACGAAGGCAACAAAGTTGCCGAATAAAAATTTCTGTTGCATACTTGCAGGCTGCCCTGCAAATTAATTTCAATTTGCATGTGCGAGTGTGTGCGAGTGTATGTGTGTGTGTATAGTTTGTCAAAGCAATCAGTAGTGTGAGTTACCTGCACACACATACACACACTGGAGAGTAGAAGAAGACATCAGTTGGAGCATTTTTCAGATTTCACTTGGCACAAAAGTTGTTGTCGGCAAAGTTTTGGGTGTTCGGTGTTCGGTTTTGAAGTTTGTGCACTTCGCACTGAATACTTTCGAACACAGGGCAACACAGGCAGGCAATGTAAGTTGCCCCCGGGCTGATCTCTCCTCCACCGTGCGGCACGCACAAGTGGCAACATGAGAGGCAATCGGATTGAAGCACAAACGGGACAGAGACAAAGCGTCGAAATTTAATGGCAAATGCCAGAGGCAAGCCATAAACCCCCAACAACGTGCATGTGCGTGTGTGCGTGTGTGTGTGTGTGTGTGTTTGACATGCTGAGTCATCAACACAACTACTAGAGAATGCTTTGACACTTGAAATTGAGCCGCAACACAAAAAATTAAATGCCAAAAAGCGAAAAATGCACAGAAAGGCAAAAACGTAGCAAAGTCATAAATAATAGTCACAGCGACGTCTCTGTATGCGTGTGTGTGTGTGTGTACTCTCTGTATGTGTGTGTGTGTGTGTGGGGGCGGCAGCTTTAGTGTGATTAGGTTGTGTGTTTGCTTGTGCAGTGGCCGAAACTTTCAACTTTGACTTGCTTTAATCCTAGCCAACGAGACACGCCATTTCGTCCAAAAAAGAAAACATTGCCACCCACATCATGCCACACCCCCTCACACACACACACACACACACACACACACACACACACACACACACGCACTCTCCTTCCCCTTTACTGGCTATTTTTCACTATTTGTCTTGCATTTGCTACGTGTTGTTTTCATGCCTGTCCGCATTTAACATGCACAACATAATTTCCATTCTTTCCCCCACTTTTTGCTTGTACACATTTTTTTTCCGCCTTTTTCGCATACATTTTCTTTTTTCGTTTGGAGTCGCCTCCTCAGCGACTTTGACAAACAATAAATTTTACGTTTTTCACAGCATTCTTCCATAGTGGTCTACACTATGCTATATGGCAGGCACTTCCGACCCCAAATAAAGCTTTATTTCATCATTCCCATTACATTTCGCACAATTAGGGCGAAATTTTAATTCGGACTTAAACTAAATCCAAACGAGCTACAAACAACTTTGCATTTATTGCACACAATTAAATACTTTATCGCAATTTATTTTCATTTTCATTTTGTGCTCATCAAAATAGTTGATATACAAACATTATATAGATTTTATTCCATGATTTATTTTGTGTAAATCTGTGCTTCGATCTGCGCTTCAAAAAATGGAAAGAATTAAGTGCTAATCAAGGTTGAAGGCTTCAATAATGTTAATTAAACACTTATTATAAGTTTGCAATCATCATTGAAGTGGCCGCAGCTTTCGGCCCAAGTCATAATTAATCCGTTTGGGCATTTTCCAGTCATTTTCTCAATGGCCTTTCTAAAGGGTATTCAATCTTTGATAAAGCCAAGCGAAATTGTTTTCTTGTTGTCTTCTTTGCTTAACGCGCTCGCATTAAAATTGTATTTGTCCCTGGCTCTTGTTCCGGCTGCTGAGCGACGATGTGAAATGCGAAATTGGGGAAATGTGGAAATGGGGGAAAATGGGGGGAAAATGCCAGCCGTGGGAGATGGCGCAGACAGTGGGAGGAACAGAGATGGCGAAAGGAAAAACTTATTACGTGTGTTATTATAACGCAATTTCTTTTGTGCTTCTTTTGGTTTTGCGCTTTGCTTTGAACGTTTTCAACTTTTGCGCTCTCAAGTGTCGCCTGTCGTCGGCCAGCCACGCCCACCGCCCACCGCCCTCAACGGCATCGTCGCCGTCGCCGTCGCTGTGGCGAAATTAAAATATCATAAATTTGAGTTAATTACGGTCGAGTAAACATTAACATAATTGTGTTTCTGGCCGTTGCCACTGCCGCATAATAAGTAGCATGTACTTATTGCCCAGTTTGCTTTGCTTTTCTTCTATTCTCTTTGGCGTGCTTTTCCATTTTCCATTTTCTTTTCCCCTGCACTGTTGTTGTCTGCGACTTTTTAAAGTCTATAAATAAATTGAAATTGGGCGTCAGGTTTAAGTTGACTCTGCCCGCTCGCATTTGTGGCAATCGATTCCACGAATCTCTATCGCCAAAATGCTTAAGTAACATTCCACAGAAAGTTTATCAGAAATAAACAAACAACTTGTTCAGCACTTGTTGTTATTTACTTAAGACACATTGCTTGCTCTGCCAGTGCCAAGCAACTTTCTAATAACTTTCTGCATATTAATAGAAATGTCCAGCCCCAAAGATCTGTAAATCATTCGCGTTTATTCTGCACTCCCACTTATTTTAAATTTGAAATGTTGTTCAACAAATCGAACATCTCTATTGTTCATATGTTGTGCAAATATTCATTTTACAACTAATTTATTTTTTAAGATTTTAAGATTAAAGTTAAATTAATTTATTGAATTCAAAACAGTATCACAAAATAATATTTTATTCATCAAATATCTATTGAGACACATTTGGACATATTTAAAATATTTAATCAATTTTATTCGGACAGCTTAATGTTACCTATTTTATATCTGATTAATTTTGTTGAAAGTTTTTTCATTACTTAAATGAAATTAATGCTTCAAAAGTAGAGTTCAATCAATGATTTCCTAAATACAATTTGCATCTATGCAAAGTATTTAAGGAAATGAAAAATAGCAAAATTTCAAAAATGTATCTCAACATTGTCGAATTTAACTCGCTGGGTATTATTTAACAGATTGTTGTGCAATTAATAATATCCCAAATGAAATTTTAAATTGAATAAAATTTAAATTAATCCAAAAAGTACCTCAATAAATGTATCTCGACACATTTGAAATATTTAAAAAATATAATTTTCAGTCAACTGCTGTTTTATCTGATTGTTGTGTAATTTCCCAAATGTAATTTTAATTTATGTTAAATTTAAACAAATCCAAGAAGTACCTCAATGAATATATTTCAACCCACTTGAAATATTTTTACAGATTGTTGTGCATTTATATAAAATTTAAACAAATCAAAAAAGTACCTTTAGGAGTAATACTTCAAAAATGTCTCTCCATCCATTTGAAATATTTTAAAAATACAAATTCGGTCAACAGATTGTTGTGCAATTAATAATTTCCCAGATGCAATTTTCATCTCAATAGTAATATTTCAAAAACGTATCTCAACAGTATCGAGTTGGACGCTTTGGAAGTATTTATAAAATATGATTCCGACAACCGACTGTCGCCCATTCGAATGGCAAGCAGAAATGTTGCTCCGCTGGGCATTTGTTAGTGGAGTAAAGTAAATGTTTAGTCCAATGCCAGCTCTGCTTTCGAGAGCTGTCACTTGCTGCTTGGCAGTGGCAGTGGCAGTGGCTGTAAAATATGCAAATTTGTGCATTGAACAATTTGAGTGTTATTTATGGCGTTTGCCTAACGAACTAACTAAATACGTATGCCGCAAAACTGCTGCTGTGCATGACATGGGAGAATCAATATGTCAGATTTGCTAACGAGAAGGGGAACTTCGGTTCAGCTTAGCTTCAGCATGGCTGCTATTTATAGACTGTAGCCACTGTAGGGCGATGGTATATAATTGATAAATTGATATATTGAGTGGAAATACTTGTTGGCTTGAATGAGTTGTTGCTGCCACGTCATGTGAGCCCTGCGAATTTCGGGAGGCGATCCAAGGTGACCGCAGCATTTTTGCATGTTCTGTGCCGCCGATTTGGCAGCTGGTTGACAACCACTCGACGCCCTGTCGCCTTGTCACTGTCACCTGAAACGAACTGAACTGAATTTCCAGCCACGCCCCTGAGTCCTGAGTCCTGTGTGCCGAGTCCTGTGTGCCGAGTGTCGAGTCCTGTGTCCTCTGCCTGTTACCTGCTGTTGCAAAAAGGGTTTGGCAGGCGTGCGTTTGATTACATTTTTGCCTCGCGCAAAAACACACGACACAAGCTTTGATTGCCAGCAACAGTGGCGACAGTACCAGTGGGCGGTGGGGGCGTGGCTGACAGACTGTGCAACATTGTTGTTGGCCTGCAGACTTTGGCAATTGCAATTGCCGTTGCTGTTGCCGTTGCTGTTGCCGTTGCCGTTGCTGTTGCCGTTGCCTTTGGCTAGGCGCCCGTTGCAACATCCGCTTCCGCTTCCGCTGCGTTGCATGCAGCTCCCTCTATGTGTGTGTGTGTGTGCGTTTGTTTAATTTCGATTTGGATTGTCGCCTGCCAATGACTCACTCTGCGTCTGTTTGCAACTGGCGAAATGCCGCCAGCAAATTGTTGCCAACTCATTTCCGATGATTGGCAACCTTGCAACACAAGTTCATCATCATCATAGTTGGTCTGGTCAGGCTAATACTGAATGTTTGATTACTCTGCTGCCGCTTGCCGATTGCTGCTTGCCACTTTGCCACAGATCCGGATCCGTTTGTGCCACACAACAGCAACAAAATTGTTGCATACTTTCAGGCAGCAGCTGAAAATGCAAATTTTTGAAAAATATTGAATACTTTTGGTCGCAGCGGAAAAATCATTGGGTCAAAATTTGTTGCATACCTGTAACTGAAAATGCATATTTAAGCAAATATATTTTTGTTATATATATAGTGAGTGCAGCATGATATTTGAGTCCGATGCAATCGTTTATCGGGATTACTGCAGCTGCAATTTAATTGTAATTGGCTTCGTAGGCATTTGATGACCGCAACAGAAGCGTTGAAACAATTTCGAGTTAAGTGCTGAAATGTGAGCCAAATTTCTGCCAATTTCACCTGCGAATGTATCGTATTATTTTGTTTTTTCCAATGTATATGTATGTGTGTGTGCATGTGTGTGAGTGTGTGTTTTATATGTGCATGACTTGGCTTTTGTGTGGGCGGATTGCGTTGCCCCGGCAGCGGCAATATTAAATATGCCGCCTACTGCTTTGGCTCAGCTACAGCGATTGCAACACATTTGTTGTTGCTGTTGTTGCTGCTGTTGTTGTTGGCATATGCCATGGTGTCACCATAAACAACAGGCAGGCAGGCAGGCAGGAAGGCAGCGACAACAACACGAACAACAGTGTGCACAACAAATATGGCCAGACCGATAGCAATAATGGCGTTGAAGAGGCAAAAGCTCAGCCAGGCAAAAAGTCGAGCCAAACAATTTTTCGTATGCAAACACAACAAACAACAACAGCGTGTTAGCGTGTCTGTGTGTGCTAGCGTGTGTGTGTGTGTGTGTGTGTATATGTTTTGCTTTTGTGAATTATTAGATTGCCTGGAAAAATGCTGCAACGTCACAAGCAAGAAGGCGAACGAACGTTGCAGAGCAGAACAACGACGTCGTTGCCGCCTTTTTGCCAACTTAATTACTTTTGAAATAGTTGAGCGCACACACACACACAGCCACATGAATTATGGCAATTGGTGTGCGAGTGTGTGTGCAAGTGTGTGTGTGTGTGGATGCATGGATGAATGGCTGACAGACAAGGCAGCGCCATCAGAGCTGGAAAATGAGTTCGAGTCGGAGTCGGAGACGGAGTCAAAGTTGCAGCTGCAACAGGAACTCGACACACACACACACACACGCACACATGCTCAGGGCGCCTCACGCTATTATTATATTTATTAGCAGGGCGGGGGCGTGGCAGGCAGGAAGGCTTCTTTAATGCAGTTTATGTGCAGCTACGTCAGGTTCGTCAAATGCATTTTGATAATGGAGTTTACATGCCAGGCCAACACCACAGGCAGTTTGGGGGACAACTCGAATTTTATGTTGTCATGTCAACGCCAACAACAACAACAACAACAGCAACAACAACAACAAGAGTAGCAACAAATTGCCAGAAAGAAAACAAATGTGCTTGTTATGAAAGTTCCGTCGCAGCAACATGACGACGATGAAATCACAAGTATCAGTGAGCACAGATCAAGGATTAAAAGCAATAAAACAGGATGCTGCCACTTGTCTCGAACACTTGAAATATTGCCCACAGCTAAAAAACAATCACTTACTTTATTTTAAAGTAAATTAAAGTATTGCTGGTCAGCCACTAATAATCTATTACTAAATATAAAATTTCGATTGTTTGCCATTTCTTAAATGCTTGGGAATATTATGCTTTAGGCAAAAATTAAATCATTTACTTTATTTCAAAGTAAATTAAAGTGTTGCTGGTCAGCCACTATTAATCTATTACTAAATATAAAATTTCGATTGTTTGCAATTATTTAAATGCTTGGAAATATTTTGTTTTAGGGAAAAATTAAATCATTTAGTTTATTTTAAAGTAAATTAAAGTCTTCTTGATCTTCAACTAAACTGTTGAAAAAATGCTTTCAACTATCTCAAAGCTAACACATATTTAGTAACTCTACTTAGACTTAAAACACATTTGTTTTAAGTGTATAAAGAATAAATTAAAGTGTTGCTCAACTTTTTCATTGCGATAATTTGCAATTCAATAAATTTCAATTGCTGGCAGACAATTTTCAATTAATTGAATGCTTGGAAATATTATGCTTTAGGCAAAAATAAAATCATTTACTTAATTTAAATAAATTAAAGTCTTCTTGATCTGTAACTAATTGCTTTAAATTATTTCAAAGCTAGCAAATATTAAAAAATGCTACTTAAGGCTGTTTTGTGTGTTTAAAAAAAAATGCACTTTATTTTATACAAATCAATTAAAGTGTTGCTCAACTTTTTCATTGCGATAATTTGCAATTCAATAAATTTCAATTGCTTACCAATTATTTTCAATTATTTGAATGCTTGCAAATAAATAAAAATATTGAATGCAAGTCGGCATAATAACAGTATAATTTAATTACAAAAAACTTGCGTTTTAATATTAAGAACATTTGGGGCGAAGCGAAAATTGTCAGGCTGTTTTTTATACATAGAAGATGGGCAAATAACTGAGCGCAGCTTTTAGATTGAAAGCATTTCGAATTGTGCGCGCTGAATGAATCACGCACAGAATGAATGCGAAATGTTTGAATGCGAATGCGAATACGAATGCGAATGCAAATGGGAATGCAACTGAGAATATGAATGGCTGGCGCATTTTTTGCGCCAACTGCAGCTTATCAGCGCTGATATCAAACAATGGCGGCGACTAATGGAAATTGCAGCAGCTGAAACAATTGCAGCAGCGAACGCCAGAAGTGGGAACAACTGGAGACACACAGACAGACAGACGGACGGAAGGAAGGATGGGCTATTAATCTGCTTGTTGTCATAGTTATCCGTAAAAAAGTGGCACACGAAAAAGAGGCGAACGCATCGCAATGCTCGAAGGACAAAAGGATGGATAAATGCGATTTTGAGAAGCGATAAGCCGTTGATCGAGGTGCTTGCTACAGATTATTGTGCGCTATATCTTATGCTCAGAGGAGTAGCTCAGAAATCAAGGCGAAATCATTGAATCAATCCATCAATTGATGTCGCTTTGCCGCTTGTCTATTTGCACTGGTCATTCATCAAACTGCCGAATGGCAACTGGCAGCTGTAATGAAGCATTTAAGACATCGTTGAGGTTTCGCCTGCCACTTGCCCCGCTTCGTTGCGCCTAATGAGTTCAGTTGTCTCACTTGATTGCCACATGTGGCGTGTCTGCAACGGCTGCCACTTCTTAGCCTAAATGTGATCGCTCTCCGTCTTGCCGTCTCGTCATCATTTTTTATCGCTCAGACACGCCCACAAAATGGCAGCAGAGTCTCGCTAGCGCCATGTGGCGTATGATTAATGCGTTGTCTGTGCATTACGTTACGCATACGCACAGTGCGCCAGCTGCCAGCAAAATGCATTGAGCGGCGCATCGATGGCGATAACTGCATTTGACGCACGAATTTCCCATTTTTCTCTCACTCTCTGTCTCTTGCAACTGTTTGCTTAGCAATTAAAGCAGCGAGATATATATGTATATATCTATCAGACATATATGTGTGTGTGTGTGTGTGGACGACAGCTGGTCGGTTGGTTGATGCAGCAGACGTGACATGAATCCATTTGTTTGTGCCATGCGATGAGCCTGCCGCACTCACTTGAATTCACAGCACACAGCAGCGCATTCAATCAGCAATTCACGAGAACACACAAACATAAACTATCCTTCCGCTTTTTGCAAATCAATGCAATACTATAAATACTGAATGTTACACCAGACGCTCGCAAATTAGAAGCGCTTTATTTTCTGATAAGTTCGATGTATGAAAAAACTAAACAAAAGATTTCATTTTGTTCTTTATTTCATTTAATAATTACTTCAAAAACTTAAATTCTAATTACGGCAAGATTTGATATTCAGAGACTTTTAATTCATTCAATTTATAGGAAAAACATTTGACGACTTATTATTTTATTTTATTTTATTAACGAAAATAATAATGCAGAGAAACACATACATCCTATAATTGTTAATTATATGTGTAATATAGATACATATATTTATAAACATTATTTAAACATACGCAACAGAAAAATTTCCAATTTAATTCCAGAAAGATTTGATTTTCGCATAATCCTGATTCATGATATTTATAGAAACAACATTAAGCGATGATTAATTTTGTATCGCTGTATTTTTGTTCAAACAATATACAATACGTTTCATTTATTATTTTATTTGATTTAATGGAGTACATAAATGAAGCTAAACAATGCAGAACAATGCGTTTAACTTGTATTTGCAAAACATAAATATTCACTAAGCATCATGATAAACTTTTACTGTATATATCAACTAATTATTTTGTTCAATGTAGTATTTCTAAAACATAAATATTCACTTTTCTTCATGCGATATTCAGAGAAATCTCATTGATATATATATTTAATCAACTAATTCTTTTGTTCAATGTAGTATTTCTAAAACATAAATATTCACTTCTCTTCATGCGATATTCAGAGAAATCTCATTGATGATCTTCTACTATATATATTTGATCAACTAATTCTTTTGTTCAATGCGTTTAATTTGTATTTTTGAAACATAAATATTCAGCTAACTCCATGTGGGATTTTCGGATAATTCTAGTTAATAAACTATCACTGTACATATTTAATAAACTAATCCTGTGTCTCTGATTCTGTTGCTTGCAGGCCGCCTCGCCGCGCTGGGAGCCACAGATAGCCGTGCTTTGCGAAGCCGGCCAAATATATCAGCCGCAGTATCTGTCGGAGGAGGGTCGCTGGGTAACGGACCTCAGCAAGAAGACAACGGGCGCCACATGTTTGCGTGATAAAATGGATTTGCTTGATTACTGCAAGAAGGTAAGTGCAGCAAGGACCAAGGGGATTCAACTGCAACTGCAACTGCAACTAGAACGGGAACTGAAGCTGCAACTGGGAATGCAACAGCGAGTGGGGAGTGTTCATAATGTGCAGCTGATTGAATTGAAGCCGCATGAAAATTGCTATTTGCATTCACTATTGCATTTACTTTGCATATGAAAAGTAAGCGCAGAGATTGCTGCTTCCCTTCCCTTCCCTTCCCTTCCCTTCCCTTCCCTCGCTCTCTAGCCATGGCAAAAATGTAATTTTATGGGCTGGCTAACGCTCAAGTGGCTGGCCGCAAGCTGGCAAAGCAATGGGAGCTGGGGCAACAACCACAGCCGCAGCTTGGTCCAGGTTCGCTCGCAACGTGCAACGTGCAACGTGCCACTCAAAATGCAGCAACATGAAAGGCAATAAATCAAAAGAGTCAGCAACAGCAACAGCAACAGCAACAGCAGCGAATCGGAAGCTGCCACACAGCGCAAGGGGAGATGGAGATTGCCACAGTTCGATGTCGATGTGGATGTTGATGCCGCCTCCTGCTGGGGGCCTGTGTGGCATGAACAATTTAATTTGCGTTGCGTTGAAAGCGTTTACATAGAGACAACATTAAACGACACTTAATTAATTTTCCATTAATTTTCACTCTTTCTTTCCTTCCTCTCGTTTTTTTGTTGCGTGTTGCTCTTTTTCGCACACTTCCGCGCAGTTTATTCAAAACGCCAGCTTACACACATGACGCATACGCCGCGTTGCCGTCGCCATCATAAATTGGCATGCCTTGCCTTGCCTTTAGTTGCCTTGGCTTGTCTGCCTGCCTGCCTTTGGCTTTTTTAATTAAATTTCTTTAGCTTTCTCGGGCTAATGTAGCTTCGTTCGTAGCGCTTTTTTTCTCCGCTGCACTCAACAATAGCCCCATAAATGCGAACAATGCAACGCCGCCCGAGCTGGGAGCAAATGTCAAACGTCGTAGCTGACATTCACTGTAGTTCGCATCCTGCGTCCTTTCGCCTCCTCCGCTTCGCCACGCGTTCAGTGATTGAGTGCGATGGCAGTGTTAAGTGAATTGTGACTGCAAATAAAATCAGACAACGGCAGAGTCGAGACTCGATGGAGCTCAATAAGTTTAGCGCAATTTGCAATTTGCATTTGTGACCTTTAAACAATGTTCGTCGCATGGAAATTAATTGTGAATAGCACAGACACAGACACAGACACATATGTGAATGTGTGCAAATATGAATGCGATTGTTGTTTGCAATTGCAATTTGGAGCTGGACAAAAGAAGCATTCAGAATTTAATCACAATTGGCAGCAGATTGATTACAACCTAATGCATTCGATCTAACAATTAAAGCTGCCCTTCAAATGAATTCATTCGAATGCAAATCAATGCAATGCGAACGCAATTTACTTAACTAATTATATCTGTGTAAGCCTTGAGTGGCTTTAACTTGTCTTTTAGCTCGTTCACCTGTCTGAATTTATTTAATATTTCTTTCGTATTTTTTTGCGGCAAACGTCTGCGGCGCGTCCTTATCATTGTAAGGATGCTTCTAATGAGCCTTGCGGGATGTCAAAGCTGTCGCATTTGATTTTGACACGCAAATTTGTTGCGACCTGGCGCTGTTGCTGCCGCTGCTGCTGCTGCTGCTGTCATTTTGCCACAACATAAATCAAATTACATGGCAGCCGGGCGAAAAGAGAGCGAGACACACTCGTGTATGGCCATAAATAAGGTACTCACATGATGGCTGTGGCTGCGGCTGTGGCAAATATTTTATTGGCCTTTCATTTGCATCGCGCTGAAATGCTGCCAGCCAGCCTACAATTTGCGTGTGCTTCGCGAGTATTTTATAATTATGTTAATTTATTTATTATGCTTAATTTATGGCAACATGTTTTTGATGCCACACTTCTCTCCTTCTCGCACTAAAAACGCATACTTGCCACACAAATAGAGAGCGAAAACACAAACGAGAAAAAACAAGATCGACAATACGAAACGAAAGCCAATTAAACTGCTTTTGTTGCAAGCAAACAATGAAGATTTTCCGATTTTATCTGATTAAATTTCAATTCAATGCAAAATAGAATCCCGTTGCAGGAATTTCAATTTGCAGCTCGTTTTCTGCAAAACCAATAACAAAAAAAGAAAAAAAAAAGAAACGTCAGAGAGTCAAGAATGCTTAATTAATAATTGTTCAAGAATGCGGTTCGTTAAGTGAAATTATTGAAATAGAAAATATTCATGAAATGCAGTTTTACGATTTTACAATTTACTGCTTATAGCATTTTAATGAATACCGCAAAACAAATGTCCAACAACTTGGTCAACTTGGTAATTGCCCAGCTTAACAATTGTTGTATTAATTTTGCCAAAACGTTCGTCTTAATTTTCTTGCCACTTTCAATTAATTGAGACGGCACAACAAGACTAAAGAGCCATGTGAAGAGCTCTTTGTATTGTATTTTTGGCATGCAATTTATTAGGTTGAGAAAATCGAGTGCAAAGCACAAATTCAGTAATTACAAAGGAGCCGATACATCATGAGGACTCGTTAGCTGCTTGTTCGCAGGCAGGCAGGCATTGTTGGCAGTCCATTAGTCGCCAGGCAACTGGCAGCACTTTGTGCTGATTAGCCCAAAAGTCCACGTTGCGTATACGTAATGCAGCCGAGCATCGAGTGTGCCACATGCAACGTATGCTGATTGCGTTCAACTGAAGATTGTGCCGGAGTATTTGTCTGCTGCTCATGATTGCTTATGCAGCCGATAGCACAATAGTCGCAGAGAGCGAGAGAGCTAGAGAGAGAGTCTCGTTGGGTCAATAAAAGTGGCAGCCAGCTAAAGTGCTGAGGACAAACCGAAATCTGTGGGTGTGTGCTCAAAACAACGACTGCACGTACACGCAATTTTCAATCTGTGAATTCTGTTTGGCAGCCGCCTCGCAAGCCTTGAACTGCCGCCACTAACGAATGCCCAAAAAATGAAAGCACACGGCAACTACGACTTGCAAATACCCAGCAAGAAAAATAAGTATCCAAAAAGTCTGCTTTAGTTTTCATTAGAGTGAGAGTGCATGGAAATGAGTAAATCGGATTATCCAATGGACGGACGGAGTTGCAAGTAGAGTATGTGCAGCGGGCTTTTGGGTCGCCATTAATGTCAAGCGTGGGCCAAAGCCAAATTGATGCTGAAGCGACGTGGCAAGGCAAGTAAATTGCATCCAGGGCCAGGCTCTGTGTGTATCGGTGTGTGTGCTGCAGTTTTTCTTAAACATTTGCTCGCTTTTTAATTTGGCTATTTTCCGTGCTGCAAACACAAACAAATATTTATACACACACACACGCACACATAGAGTTTACGCTCACTTAATTCTCGCATATATATATACATATATATATATATACAGAGAGGGAAAACAGAAGGCCGCTGTGGCACATTCATTTCCTCTCCACTCCACTCCATTCCGTGCCACGCCCCGCCCGCCCGCCTCTTTGGCCTGAAATGCTGTTTGCTGGCAAAATAAATCAAGCCGCACAAAAGTATGCTACACTTTTTTCAACAGTCGTTCAACAATTTTTGACGGCGGTCGCAAAAAGAAATTAATTAAATAAAACCTGTTGTCCTTTGTAGTTGCTGTTGTTGTTGATGGTTGCGGATTCGTGAACTGGTTGCGCTTTTTTTTGGGGGGCTTCGTCGAGTGCCAAGTGCAGCATAACATATTCATTTAAGTATGTGCATATTTAAATGTCGGTTTCGCCTCCTTTTTTTTTGACTCTCATCTGGTTCGCCTTATTTTGGTTTTTATTTCACTGTTTGCAATTCAAATGGAAATTAATTAATTTGCAGCTGCTTCAACGCGACAACGACAGAGTTAAACATATGCCACGGGCCATTAATGTTCCTGCACATTGTCTCCACTGCCCGACATCACATTATTTGCCATATTTATTTTCTTTTGACGTTTTTTTTTTTCTGTTTTTTTTTGTGGCTACCCCAAATCACAAATACGTTTCTGAACGTTGTGCTTATTGAACCTTTCATATTGTTATTATCCTGCTTGCTGTTGACATTTCGTTTGTTGTTCCCTTCCACCGTAATCAGTTAAATTACATATTCGACAAACAGCCGAAACCGAATGGACAAGCTGCTGTTGCCGTTGTGCTCATTTGCATTGAACAAGCATTGATTGTAAACATGGCCAACAAATCCAACAAATGTCCAACGAACGTCAACAATCGCGAATAAATTAATATTTTTATGTGCCTGAATTTCCTATTCGACAATTGCCATTTGCTTTTCGAGTGCCTGATTTTAAAATGTACCTTAAACTGTAAGTGAAATGGACACCTTGCAGTTTGCAGCTTATAATTGCAATTAATTGCTGCAATGCTCTATATTTAATATATTCATTTTGGTTAAAGAGAAACAAAAGACAATTTAATGCGTGTATTAAGCACAGAAGGACACAAAGGACACGCTCCTTCCAAGCGGATCAATTAAATGCATATTACAAATGAGTTAATGATGAGCGATATGCCAGCTCACAGATACTCACGCTCAATTACACGCAGATACATTGCAAAAGATACATTCGCTTTGGGGTCGCTGGCAACTGATAACTCGTAACTGGTAACTGGTAACTGGTAACTTCATAACGGTTCTGTGTATTCAATTACAAAACCTTCCTAATTAACGACATGACGGCCCCAAACTCGCCCTCCCAG
Organism: Drosophila immigrans; assembly: GCA_963583835.1. Lineage (NCBI taxonomy): Eukaryota > Metazoa > Arthropoda > Insecta > Diptera > Drosophilidae > Drosophila > Drosophila immigrans. The sequence continues at coordinate 23,076,902 of OY757144.1, read as the reverse complement.
CTCCGAGCGGTTAATGAGATTTTGCGACAAATGAGCTTACATTTATATGTATATCGTATATCGTATGGCGAGTTGAGAGTTGAGTTCAGCTGTCCAGTTGACCCCGCCCCCCGCCTCCCCCCTCTGCAGCCAACAAGTTAATACAGTTAATTGAATTTAGATGCGATTTATGGTTCAGAATGCAATTTGGTCGCTTTAATGTCTGCCAACTCCACAAACTACAGAGTCGCCTGTGTGTGTTTCTGCATTAACAGTCGGACAATTCAAACGCTCGGCACATTCAGATAGAGTCAAACAATCATATTTCTGGCTTTGGAGTTGTTTAAACAACCGAAAGTAATAATGCGACAAAAGTCAAACAAAACAGTTGAGTTTTTATTTATTTAAGACGAGCATTAAATTGTTGTACAAGAAGACTCAATTAGTTGGCTTCTTTTTGCTGATGAGTTGCGCATTTAGTTTGCGATTGTATTGAATGGTGCGCAGCGAGTAATGAGTGCTGAGTGCTGAGTACTGAGTACTGAGTGCTGAGTGAATAGTGAGTGCTGGATTGTGAATTGTGAGTGGTGCAGTCAAAGCGCTAATTACTCGTATTCACTGCGAGCATTGCCATCAAAGTACGAGAACTTTTGAAGCAATGCCAAAGAGGACTATCATTATACAGACATAAACTTGCTTGAATAGAAAGTGAGAGAGTGAGAGAGAATAAAGAGAGAGAGAGAGAGAGAAGGCGAGTGGGAAATCAATTGCATTTTCCCCGCTCTGTTGCTGCAATTGCCACTCGACTCAAGTTGGCAACAAATTGTGGAGCTGTTAAACAACAGCATCGGCAGCATCGGCAGCTAATGCGATGCTGCTGTGGACACAAGTGCATATAAGCATATTTATAAAATGTTTATAATTAAATGCCGCTTGGCCATTGAGAGCCAGTGAACTGGCAAAAAGTAGTTTAGTCGTTTTTTGCCCAGCAACCAGCGAGCCATGCAAGGCGCACTACAAACGCTATACTACATACATACACATATATTTGCTGTACACTCACCTATAGCTAAATATAAATGCCCAATACACACACACACACACACACACAGAGAGAGAGAGGGATAGATAGATGGGCAGACAGATAGACAGTGACACATACACATGCATTAGGCCACAACTAACAAATGGGTCTGGGACTGAGGCTGAGGCTGAGCTTTAGCCTCGGCCAAGTCCTTAAATGCCTGCAAAATTACACACAGGCCCAGCGCTGGGGCTGTGTGTGTGTGCTCGCTGCCACGCCCACCACACCGACGAGGACCGCCCCATTTGGGGCGAAAGTACGAGATCGAGAGTGCGGGCGACAATTGTGCAGCGGGGCCAGTCCTAATTCAATTGTTTGTAACATTGCCGGGCATTTAGGGCTAAATGCTTGCTAACACATAATGCCCATTAAAGGTGATGTATTGCATGTATACATAAGGATATTGCGACGGCCACAACTAACCGACAAAGGACTCTGTGCGCCTCTTGCTTTTTTTTTTGGCCAACCATTTGTGTGGCAGCAACTTAAACAGTTCTTGTTTAATTCCAATTTCCACTAAATTAAATTCTGCTCAGATAAATATATAAAAAAAACTTTAGTTCTTTCGTTCTATCTTTTTGTTAATTACGTTTTATTTAACTTACATGCAATTCTTTGCAGTTATACAGAAATAGATTAATTAGTGTGAGTAACTGAACATTACTACAATTATTTTGTAGTTATTCAGCCCAATTTATTTATTTTGTTTGTAATTATATGAAAATTGCAGATAATTAGTTACAAAATTATTATTGCTGTGTCGCTTTATTGAATTAGTTGTCATTTTGTTATTCAGTTCTTATTCAATTTTATTGTTTATTTGTTACATTTTATTGAAATCATAATTATTTTAATATAAATTGTTACGAACAGCTTATTTGTAATTAGTTGGTTCTCATTTAATTCTACTTTTTTGTGTTTAATTTTCATTATTAATTTATATGGAATTCTTGTCAATTAAACAGTTGCAAAATTTTTAATATCATTATGTAGTTATTCTGTGGCTATTTAGTTTCACTTTCTTGTAAATAAAATTTTATTTAGTTTAAATCAAATTATTGTGGCAAAATTAAAATATTATTTTGTATCATTCTATTGTATTGTTCTTGTTTAGTTCCATTAATTGTATGTGTTAAAATTTTATTTAAATGAAATTCTTGTCAGTCACAAACTGTTTAGAATTAAGTATAGTATTTACACTAAATTACATTTTTAGTTAGCTTTGTTGGAGATCAAAATAGAATATTATGTCATTTCAATCATTTAGAAATGCTGCCAATTGAAATTCCCTGCGCCTTTTCAATTAATAGGAAATGCCTTGAGTAAAAAGTTAATCGATTGGTCGCTTAATAGCACAAACTTATTTGTCTCCTTATTGATAATATAACCAACAAAGTTTCCCAAAGTTTTTCATACACGAAAAGGGAAAAAAGCCCAGCTAACATTTGGACAAGTTTTCGGTTGGGCCACATGGCGTATACGCGTTGTCCAAATAAAAAACAAGAAAAGAAAGGAAAGTGAAAGCGCCGTCTGGCCAAACGGTGCTTGTCAAGCTGAACTTTAAATAACACACAGAGAGAGAGAGGGAAGAGAGAGAGAGGGAAGAGAGAGAGCGGACGACTGAAGCACGCAAGGTTCAGGCAGAGAGACAGGCGAGTTATAATGTGTTTGCTTTGCCTATTTGACAGAAATGACTTTGTGACACAAAACTTTGAACTAACGAACAAAAACGGCAAAGCCACAACAGCAACAACAATGGCTGGGGAAAACAAATGGAAACAACATAACATTTAGCCTTTTTGCCCTCACTATACAGCTACTTTATCTATATACACATGCATGTGTGTGAGTGTGCGAGTGCGAGTGTGTGTGTGTGTGAAAGGTACACGACGGAGTAGGGAAAATTATTTTTACAATTTCAATGTCAACGCATAGAAAAAGCTCCCAACACACGCGCGAAGGCCGAGTGTCCACAAATGCAAAGGGCAGCGGGCAATGCCAACGAAGGCGAGGGGAAGGTGAAAGGTGGAGGGGAAGATGGAGGGGACAATGGTCAGTCAGTGTTGGCCGCAGGACAGGCAAACTGTTTTGGGATGGGTAACTAGCTAACGTCAGCAGCGTTGACTTAACTAAAAATACATGTAGAAAAGCTGGCTTTTAAACTCGAATCCAGTGCCGAGAGTGACGCCGATGTTGTGGGCGTGGCATGGTCAAGGGAGGGGAGGGGCGGTGGATGGGCGGTGAAACTTAAATAACAACAAGCTCAGCGGCGTGCGCAAACAAATGCCTTTGGGGCCGGGCCACGCCCCTGCGGACTTCAAACCGCGCGCGCACATAAAAAAATAAAATTAACAACAAAATACAGAGGCAAAAAACAAAAGACGCAAAACATTACAGAGGAAAATGCAAATAGAAAGTTGCCACAAAATGATTTGCCACCAAGGCGGGGCGGGGCGGGGCGGGTTCAGGTGATGGGGCATCACCTCAATGCCACATTAAAAAATCATTTTCAATAACGCGCTCGGCTGCAGCGACTCTCACACACAGACACACAGACACACAGACACAGACAAGTTGATTGTTTGCATTTTGCATGCATTGACAAGCACTTTGGGGCATGCCACGCACACAATCTGCAGCAAAATCAAAACCAAACAGCCAACTGTCAGCTGCAGGCGTCAACAGTGAAGTCTGTGGCAAATTTGCGCCTCGCGGTATGCAACTTGTTTATGTTTCGTGTGTTTTTATTTCGCCACTGCAGAACCCATTGAATGGGAAACTAATTTGATCTAAATATGAATGCCACGAAGAAGGAATTGGCAAAAAAAAATCAAGAGAAATGGAAATTGTTTCATCAACAGAGAATATTCGTGTATCCGGTGTTTATATTCGTTTATTTCATTTGCGGCTCTTGGCGAAATTGTTAATTAATTCCTATTCATTTTTGTTTGGCGAATTGATTCCCAAAATGGTTCAAAGTTAAAGTTATATTGCGTCAACATCATCAACTGCAAATAAACTTGTGCATTTTATTTATTTATTGCTTGTCAACAGAATTTGTGCTAGATTATTTCTTGTAAATATTACAATTTTATCAAAATTAACTCAACAAATATTTGTTGATCATCTTTATTTAAAACTTGGCAGGCAATTAGTTTAGCATTGTAACTTTTTTAATTTGGGATACAATATTTAGAAACGCTTTCATAAAATGTTTAGTAAAAAGCAATATTGCTTGTAAAATTTGAAGCATTTCAGAAATTGTTGTATTTCATTTTTGTTTTGCAAATTCAACAAGTTCGCTGAATAATTAAAAAATATTTTCGTTAGCGCGCATTTCAGAGTTACGCACACTCGATTGTAGCTTTTCCACTTGTTTTATCTGCTTTAAGAGCCGAGGAAATCCACGCAATTTGTTGCAATCAAATTATTATTAATCAGCCATCACTCTGGCGAAAATGTTATTCTATCGAATACAAATAATAAGCGGATATACGAATTGCAAATAATCCAGAAAAGCCATCAAAAAGCATTAAGTGAACAGCAGTTTGCAACTGGGAAAAAAATAAATTTTATTTTTTTTACAATTTGCTCTACAGCAATGGTATTGAAACTCTCTTTAAAAATATATATTTCAAGATTTTATTAAATAGTTAAATATGTAAACCATTTTTCCATTTCATTGCCAAAGTCCGATTATGCTTCTGAAATTTACTTGAGTGTAAAGTAAGCCCAAGTTTTACATTTGATATGACTACATTTAATTCATCAAATAGAAATGAAAGTTTTAATAAATGTAAAAAATATTAAAAACGATTGTCTTAATATCCCTTGCAATGGCTTTTTTAATTTAATATTTTCTTAAATACATTATAATTCAATTTAAACAGACGCTGAAAATGCTATATTTTAATACATTTACAAATGGTCTTAAGTAAGTCGTGTTTAATATTTTTTGCAATGGATTCTTAAATTCAACATTTTTTGCAGAACTTTTTAATTTATTTTAATCAGAAGCAGTAAAGCAGACTTCATTAAATTCAGAAAAAACATTGACTAAATAAATTTATAAAATAGAAAAGAGAAGACTAATATTTTTTGCAGTACTTACATTTCAACTCATTTTAACCAAACGCAGTTAAGCAGACTATATTAAATTTAGAAAATACATTGACTTATATAATACAATAAATTAACTAAAAAAAAAGCGACGGTCTTCAGTGAGTCGTGTTTAATATTTTTTAGCAATGGCTTCTTAAACTGAATGTTGTTTGCAATACATTTCAACTATTTTTAACGCAGACGCAATAAATATATAATATTAAAAAATGTTCCCCATAGTGCGCTTGAATATTTTTGTGTGGGTGCGAGACTGTGTCTGTGTGTGTGTCTCTGTGTGTGTGTGTGTGTGTGTGTGTGTGTGTGTGTGTGTGTGTGTGTGTGTGTGTGTTGACGCACTCGAGTGCTGCCCACGTATGCATGTGACGTATTTTAACGATCTGTGCCCAAAAATAAAACGTATCCTTCAAGGACCAAACGTGATGTTGTCGAGCATGACAACAGCAATAACAACAATAAAGGCAACAATAACAACTACACACACACTCACTCACTCACACACACGCACACACAGATGGCGCCATTTTGTGTTCAATATGTGGAGCGCAATATATGCTTTTTAAATGTTTTGTTCTAACTGTTGTTTTTGATGCTGTTTCTATTGCTATTGAAACTTGTCTAATTGCATTGCTCAAGGATAAGCGCATGCACGTTTAACAATAGCAACAACACGTCCTCTTTCCACCTCTGTGGTTTGCCAGTGTGCGAGTGTGCGAGTGTGCCAGTGTGTGTGTGTGCTGTTGAGGGACAATAGCGAAATGTCAAGTTTAATTGTTTGTCTGTCATTAGCGCACACACACACACAGCGACAGCGACAACGAGAACGACGCTGTGGGAGCCTCGCTTTTTTGCTAATTTTATACAATTAAATTTGCTTTTCATTTTACCCTCGCACACACACACACACACACACACATACGCATACATATGTGTGTGTGGGTGTGGAAACAAAAGAATCAAATTCTGTTACAATAAGTTGCGCTGCGTGTATATTTGTGGCAAGCTCTCTCGAGCGAAGCACTTAAACAGCATCACGCTCGGTTGAATATGTTTTGATTAAGCCAAGTAGAACGAACACATTTTAGCCGGGCCAAGCTAAACCAGGCCCAAACCCCGCTCACCCGCTCCCCCGCCAGGACGACGCAACGCAACGCGATGCCCGAGCGATGCGACAGCAGCTGAGGGGGCTGAGTTGGGAGCAAGTGCTTTAGGCTTTTGGGCCCGGCTCACCCATGAGGCCCAGAGCTCGAGCTCGAGCTCGAGCACGAGCACAAACAGAAGCAGAAGCAGAAGCTGGAGACCGCCCCCCCACCCCTTGCCACGCCCCCGCCAGCACTCGAGTGTACGTGTGAAAGTGATGCTGTGTGCGTGTGTGTGTTTTGTGTGTGTTGGTTTGCGCATTCGGTTGGCACGTTTATATACTCCAACGACCAAACAAATGGCGGACTCACAGTCAACCGCAGGCGGCTGCAACAACAACAACAACAACAACAGCAACAACAACAACAGCAACAGCAACAACAACAGTGAGTACTGGTCAGGCAGAGGCTGCTCTGCAAATTACGTCGTCGTCGTCGTCGTCGTCGCTGCTGATGATGTGCGTTTTTACATTTTGCCTTTAAACGGCAACTAAGCGATGCTGGGTGCAAGCGAGCAGGGGGAGAAGGGGGAAGGATAAAGGGGGTGAGAAAAAGGGGAGGGGGATGCTCATATATCAATTCGCACGCAATGCGGACGATGGGACAGCGCAAACCAAAGACAGTCTAGAACGCACGGTGGGTCAGCAAGGCTCAACACTAGTATTAAAACCAGATACAAAATAAATAAAAAGATGTAACTAACTTACAAAATTTTAATATTACAAAATACAAAATAACACAAAATATAATACAATAAACAAGAAATGATAGCTTAACCTTATAGTGCCGGGAAACTTAAACAATAAATAATAATAATATGAATGGTTGCAACCGTGCTGCCGTAATGCCAAAAAGTGTATTTTGGGGTTGAAACAGCAATTTAACAATTATTTAATACAAATACGCTTAACAGTAGAACAACATAAATAGGATATTGTGTAATAAAATACACACATTTCGAAATAATTATTTAATTTCAATTTGATTTAAAATTAGACCACAGTTCTTTTAGAAACTAACAATCGAAAGCTGAATAAAGTTAAGTAAGATTCAAAAAACTTCAAATAATTATTTATTTCATTTTATTAATTATTATACCACAACTTTTATTTTTGATAACAATCGACGATTAAATAAGGTTATCGAAGTTATTTTTTTTAATTCAATAAAAATAATTAAAATTATTTGTTGCAAATATTTCTTTTTTTGTAACAATTGGTAAATTAATTGCTATAAGTAATTCCATTTTCAATTGTATTCAAAGTTAAAGAAAACAGGACCAAATATAAGTTATTTTTTTAATAATAATAAAAACTATTTGAAAATAATTATCTGAATTAAATTGATGCCTAAGTTGGACTACTTTTCTTTTCCTATACAAACATCCTATACTTATTTAATTTAAGCTGCTATTCAGCTAGACAAAAATCCGTAATTTATGATTGCATCTCAATTGTTATACACAGCCTCAATGCTTTGCAGCTGTGATAACCATAAACCATAAACATTTTCACTGCTGACACTTGAAAGTACGATAGATAAATACACATTTTAGTTGGTAAAAATGAATGCGTAATTGGGAGCGTATATTAAGCAAATTGCTGTCAAATACAGCTGGCAACAAACACAAGCACACAGATAATCGCCACTTGCATTCAATTATTTCGAATGATATGCAAAACATATATAGTATATATATAGAGAAATTCCCACACATAGCAGAAAAACGATTGCAAGTATTTAAGATTTTTTAATGAGCATTCCTCGGCACAAACGAACGGACGAAAATCAATACTGATTGTGCGCTGTAATATTAAGCAATTATTATTCAATTTGAATGCAAAAAAGAGGTCACTCATTTATCTATTGCAATTGCTCGATAATCTTGTGCAGCAGCAACAAAAACAACGAACAACAAATAGATTTGTTGTTAATAAAGTGGAAGAAAGAAAATGAAACTTTTCGAATTTGTATTGCATATCTGAAGTGAATGCCACAGTGGCTTTTGTGCGTTTTATGGACTGTCGGCACAGCACAGCACAGCACAGCACGAGTCGACTTGTTTTACTTTCAGTGTGTGTCTGGGACGGGGGCGGGGGGCGTGGCAGGCCTTTGGGGTTTCGGTTTTCAGTTTGACTTGACATGCATCAGCATCATTATTTTGTGCTTTTAATGTTTTATTTAGCCCGGTTGCCAACAGCAACGGCAATACATCGTATGCACAGTCGAGTTGGACGCCAAAAAGATGTGGCAACCCAGCACAGTAAGGACGAAGGACGAAGGACGAACGACGAACGACAAAGATGGCAGAAGCGAGAAGCGAGATGCGAGGTGGCTGGGCAACTTAGTGTCTGGGCCTCAGCTCGGCAAGCGGATCGCAGTGGCTTATGTGCCGTTTGCACTCGTATTCATGTAGCCTCTGTATGTGTGTGTGTGTAAGTGTGTGTGCGAGTGTGTGTGTGTGTGTGTGTGTGTGCCATTTGCAACGAAACACTCAAACAACATTTAAAAAGGCCTCATTTTCATGTGCTGCTTCTCTCTCTCTCTATCGCTCTCTCTCTCTCTCTGTGTTTCTGTATGCCACTCGGCACATAATTGTTTGAAACAAATGTAGTGCACACACACACACTCACATGGACACAGCTTGCACATGTGTGCGTGTGTGTGTGTGTGTGTGTGGCACGTGGCTGTGTGCGATATTTTATTAGGCCATTCAGTTAGCCAGTCATTTAGCCAGTCAATCAAACCGGGCGGCCAATTAAAGTTTTACTGCTCGTTGGCCAAACAAAAAGCGACGCATGAAATGCTTGGCTAAGCAAGCGCAGACAATGAAACTGGAACCTATAAATATCTAATGATTTAACCGCTTACGCTCCCCCTACCCCCCCTTCCCACTTTACCTCACTTTACCCAATTCCCAACGGGAAACGCACACACAATGAATATTTATAGAGCGTCCCGTGAAACTTACGGATACAGAAACCGATATAGCGAAAGCAGCCTCCAACTGCACAATAATAATATCGACAGCGTTTTCGTTATGACCAAGTTATGGCCAACGCATAAAGAAATATAGTGAAATAGTAGCCAGAGATACAAATGAGGTTGGTTGGCGGCTAATCCGAGTGTCAGGACTCGATGGCGATGGATGCTCGAGAGTTAAATGCGCACATTACGCATACGCCAAGTGTTTCTCCTCGCACAACAATGGAACACAACGAATTGAAAACTTTGATGCCCACTCAAAGGCACTCTCTTACCATTGCTCAGTGTATGTGTGAGTGCTTCTGAGTGTGTGTGTGTGTGTGTGTGTGAATGACGATTGCCCCAATTTGAGTATTCGTGCCACAGACGCTGGGCTCATGTGTGTGTGTGCAACAGTGTGGCGTCAAAATCGAAGCCAAGGCTTTTGGGTGCACTCAATTTACATGCCTCGAAGTGTCGCACACACACACACACACCAACACACGCAAACAATCACATCCACACTTGACAACAAGCAGCTGCCACTTGGAACAACTCAATCAAGATGATAATTTCGTTGTAGTTGCTAAGCACCTAAACAGCACAAGGCGGGACTCACACTCACATTCACATTCACACACTCACACACACTCGTTTGAATAAACATTAGAATTAGTTAACATACTCGTATTTCTTGTTGCTTGCACCCAAATGCAAACTCAAAAGCCAGTTGGAACTGCATTCTATATACAAAAATAAATCTCCTGCGCCCATCATGAATTCAGCACGGAGCGCAAAACGTTTACGAATACGATGGCTAAAAGCAATTGCAAATCAAATACTTTTACCAATGCTCAATTCGACTTTTGTGCTCTGTGAATTTCAAATAACTTCATTTCATACCATCACTTCTGTATTCTACAACATATACATACTATATACATATATATGTTTATGTGCATCAAATTCTTGATGATTCTAATTGAGAAAAAACTGCATTTTTGGCATTGGTTTTTTTCCAGAGATGATGGAAGATGGAACGCTTTCAAATTTGCATCTTCCAGTCGATTAATTTATAGTACTTATAAAAAGCTTCCAAATTTTGCACATAATTTGTATAATTCAAACTATCAATTAATTATTGAAAAGCTTTAAATGAAACTTATTAATTAGTAGTCAACATTTTTCGACGACCCTATTGCAACTTACAATAATAGATAAACGTATTTTAAGTTTTAGCCACAGTCCAAAACTAAAATGTCATTTTAATGCAAGTAATGCTAGTTGAAAATTATATTTTTGCATTTTAAAAACTAGGGGAAGTTAACGTTCTACTAGAAAAAAATTGATTTGTTTATTTTAAAGTTCAGCCATCCCAAAAAATTTTATATTTTTCAAAGATATAAAAAAATATCATCCCTTCCAGACAATATTCCATTAAAATGTAGTATTGCAAAGTAGCAATTTTTCAACTTGAAATAATACTTTTAAATATTTATAAAATACCATTACACTTTGTGTTTAATTGTGGTAAATTCTGTCTTTTAAAAATATTGAATAATCAAAAATAATATATCATATTTAGATAAATAATATATGTACATGACTAAAACATGTAATAATTTAAATTTCTCGGAACTCCTCTTCCATAACTACAAATGTACTCAATAATTTCTTAGTTGTAAATTGGGCTGTCGAAAATAATGAATAAAGATAAGAATAATAAAGTAAATAATTTACAAAAATATACAATGGAATAATTTGCAGTTTCTCAAAAATTTAATACATAATTATGCTAAATTCTGCTTGCAAATAAAATAATTCAAAATGATTATTAATTAAGACAATACTTGATTGTTATAATGTAATTTGTAATCCCTGCAGGCTCCACTGAATACTTTTTTCATGTGAATGGGGCTATCAAATATATAGTAATTAAGAGTTGTAAGAAGTGAAACAAATGACTTATCGTGCTTGCTTTTATGTGGTATCTTGCAGGCCTATCCCAACCGAGACATTACCAACATCGTGGAGTCGTCGCACTACCAGAAGATCGGAGGCTGGTGCCGCCAGGGCGCCCTCAACTCGGCCAAGTGCAAGGGAGCCCATCGCTGGATCAAGCCCTTCCGCTGTCTAGGTGAGTACGCGAACCAATTGCCGAGACCCAATGCCACAAATGTGAACCGTTTGCTCCACACATACACACACCAACAAACCCAATGCGAATGCTGCGACCACAAACACGAAATGCGGAAATGCGATGCGAACTATTTTGGCAACTCGTTTGGCTTCAGAAGGACCATTCCAATCGGACGCGCTGTTGGTGCCAGAGGGCTGCCTCTTTGACCACATACACAACGCGTCGCGTTGCTGGCCGTTCGTGAGATGGAACCAGACCGGAGCCGCCGCCTGCCAGGAGCGTGGCATGCAGATGCGCAGCTTCGCCATGCTCTTGCCCTGCGGCATTTCGCTCTTCTCGGGCGTCGAGTTCGTCTGCTGCCCCAAGCACTTTAAAAGTGAGTACGCACCCATTTGCAATGAACTCGATTTCTTCAATAACCGAGTGTCGCTGCAGCCGACGAGATACGCGTCAAGAAGACCGACATGCCAGTGATGCCGCCATCTCAGCTCAACGGCAACAACAACAACGTGAACGTGAACAACAACAACGTGAACAACAACGCGAACGTGAATGTGGGCAACGATGAGCTGAGCGTGAATGAGGAGGACGAGAGCAACGACTCCAACTACTCGAAGGACGCCAACGACGATGAGCTGGACGACGAGGACGATCTGATGGGCGACGATGAGGAGGACGAAATGGTGGCCGATGAGGCGGCAACAGTTGGCGGCGCAGCCAACGGCGATGCCAACAGCGGCGCCCTCGACGACATCAATGCGGAATACGACAGCGGCGAGGACGGCGACAACTACGAGGAGGACGGCGCCGGCTCCGACAGCGATGTGGCCGGCATTGCCGATGCCTGGGATCAGAACGGCAGCTCCAGCGGTGCCAAGCCGGCAGCGTTGCCCTCCCTCAAGGCTCCCTCGATGTCCTCCTCCCCGGCCAGCCTCACAGCCCTCGATCAGTCGGCTGCCAACAAGCCACAGCAACAACAGAATGCTCTGAAGCCCGAACTTGCCACAAGCACGCCACAATTGTCCGCTGCTGCTGCCGCTGCCGCCGCCGCTGCTGCTGCTGCTGCTGCTGCTGCTGCCTCATCGGCCGCCATGGCTGGGGCACCGTCGACGGCACAGCCAACGTCAGATCCGTATTTCACGCACTTCGATCCCCACTACGAGCATCAGAGCTACAAAGTAAGTCAGAAAGTAAGTGTTTACGTTGAGGGCGCAGGTTTATTTATCGAACAAAAAAACAAAACGTATTCTAAACAAAGGAAGCCCAACAGCGCCTTGAGGAATCGCATCGCGAGAAGGTCACCCGTGTGATGAAGGACTGGTCCGACCTGGAGGAGAAGTACCAGGACATGCGGCTCGCCGATCCCAAGGCCGCCCAGAGCTTCAAGCAGCGCATGACGGCACGCTTCCAGGTTTGTTTCCGTCCCCCCCTCCCCCCCCGCTACCGTGTAGTGTGTAGTCCAACCCTCTCCCCTCCATCCCATCAGATTTGTTTGTCTTCTCTTCTCTGTCTCTCTCACACTCTCTTGCACCATCTGTCTCTCTATCTCTCTCTCTCTCTCTCTCTCTCTGAGTGCCTATGTATATGTATATAGCTTACCTACATATGTACATATATATATGCATGTGTCTGCGTGTGTGTGCGTGCGTGTGTGTGTGTGTGTGGCAAGTATAGCACACAGAAAAGTATCTATCAGTCTGTAATCACTATCAATAACATTATCATTATCATTATCATTGTCATTGCCATTATCATTATCAGTATCAGTATTAGCTTCTGGCTTATCATTTGCTTTAAGTTGCAACACCAATTATCATGCACCTGTCTATCTATCCATCTATCTATCTATCTATCGATATATATATATATTTATTTCGATTTCTGCCTGGACTCTATATCATTTATCTCTATGTCTCTGTCTCTGTCTCTGTGTATGTGTCTATGTTCGTAGCTGTAATTTCTCTCTTGTTTTGTGTATCCATGTATGGCAAATGGGAGCGAAAGAGGCATCAGATTGTAATCATAATAATAACAATAACAATAACAGTAACAGTAACAACAATAACAAGCATAATGATTTATTAATCAAACTCTCGTCATATAACGAAAGCAAAACGCAAACAGAATACAGAAAACAGCAACCAAACAAACAGAAAACAGAAACAAGATACCGAAACAACAATAACAAATCAACAGAAATTACAAAACAAACAAAAAAAAAAGAAAACAAACCGAATTTAAATACTAGTGATTTTTTCTTTTGCATATTTTGTACTTAAGAGGAAAGTGCTTTAGTAGTTGAACTGATTGGCTTTATAATATACTCGTAATGCTCTTTAGTTTTCGACGCATTTCGTTTTTGTTTTTTAATTCCATTCAATTAGCGCTAACCAAAAAAACAACAGAAACAGAAAACAATTACAAGAAAATATGAAAAAGAGAAGCTTGCTTTGGCATGCCAAAGATTCAATATCCTTGCAGAGAGATGATCTGAAAAATATGATATGGTAAAAATATTATAATTTCCTTTTTCCTTTTAGCACATGTCTGCTATAAAATATAAAATCCAACCAGTTTGAATACAAAATTAATTAATTATTAATTAATCATACAAAGTTTTATTTATCTGGCAACTCTGCAAGGGCATTAGACAAAAGGTAGCACGGAAAAGGATTAGCTCTCTCTTTCTACCGCTATCGCTGGCTCACTCTGAACATATCACACCGTGTGCCTCTGTCTCTCTCTGACTCTCTCTCTCTCTCGCTCTGTCTCCCTGTGTGTGTATAATACATATAAGGCTTAAACAAATTGCTGCTTTAACGCTAACAACAACCAACAATAAATATCTGCCTCCAATGCTAAGCAATGAATGATCTGCCTATATGTACTTAACTATATCTGAATATGTAAATAGCAAATATATATCTGTATAGAACTCTTAAGATTTGTAGAATCCGAATTCGACTCCATGCTGTTGCACTGTGGCATTCCAATCGAAACTCCATCTCATGAGCAATCGTACAATCTTTGGATTATTCCCCCAACAATAATCCCCATTCATTCACAAATCGATATTTATGTTCTATCGCTATCTCGCTCTCGTTCTCGCTCTCGCTCTCTGCACAGCATTTGTGTTACGTCAGCAGCACTTCTCGAACTGAGTCATCCAACTCCTTCCCCCACCACACACACACACACACCTAAATACACACACACTCACACACACACACTCACACACACACACACGCATACTCAGTAAATTGAACTAACGACAACTGCAAGTTATAGCCATGAAATTTTGTACAATTTAGTGAAGAACGTAACTGTACCTAAAATGCGAAATCATTGCAAAACGTAATCGTTATATCGCTATCATAATCGTTATCGTTATCGAAACCGTGCTGCAATCGATCAATTAAAAGCAACATCAACAACAACAACAGCTGAACAAACTGAAAATTTTCAAACTCTCATGCTGATAATCTTTCTCTCTTGGTGTGCAATACGTCTTTATATGGGAATGTAATTTTAGACTTCTGTTCAGGCACTCGAGGAAGAAGGCAACGCCGAGAAGCACCAGCTGGCCGCCATGCACCAACAGCGCGTCCTCGCCCACATCAACCAGCGCAAGCGCGAAGCCATGACCTGCTACACCCAGGCCCTGACGGAGCAGCCACCAAACGTAAGTCGATCCCTCCAATCGGAGTCGCTATCGGAATCGGGATCAATATCGAACTCACAGTCTTAATGTCGAAGTCGCAGTCGAACTTGAAGTCCCAACTACAGTTGAAGTCGCTGTCAAAGTCAAGTTCGAAATTTTGTTTACTTTGAAATCATAATTTCATTATATATATTATATTTTATTATATGACAGTACTCGTAACGAACCCAAATTTAATCATAATCTAATCGACTTAGGTGAAATAATAATAAAGAATATTCAGACTTCTAAATTAAAATGATTTTCGATTTCGATATATATAATATAAATATATTTTTGTATTTATTAAAATTGTTTGATTAGGGTTTTATTACAATTCAGTGGGAACTTCGATTTCTAGTTATCACTTTAGTTAGTGATGCAAAGTATATCCCACTTACTTAGATATAATAGATATATCACATATAGGGAAAAATGTAAGCAAAGAATTTAAGACCCGCTACCCAAGTACCAAATACGGATAGGAGTACAAAACACATTGCTAATTAAAATATATGCCTGAAAATATACTGGCAATATAGTTGGTATAAAAAATACTATTGTATTCAAACGGCATTAAAATAGAAACACTGGCAAATTAGCTACTGATAGTTCACATAGATATTACCTTAATAAAAATGTACACATCGCAGAAGCTTTGTCACAAAACGTCTATAGTGGTCACGGTCATAGGACAAATGTAGCTCTTATAGTCTCATGGTCGGAGATGCCTCCTTTTGCTAGTTCCCTACTCTTTTTGTTGGCACATAGTTATCATACCTTTCAACCCTACGTGTAATGAGTATCAGTCGGAATATTAAAATATTAGTCTCAATCAAAGTCAAGGTTGAAATTCAACTTAAGAACTCAGTCAAAATTGAAATCGATGTCATAGTCATAAGAAGATCTCCGACGAAGTTCAACTCAAAATCGAACTCGATATTGAAATCGAATTTGAATTCAATATCGCCGTCAATCCAAAGTCGTCTCATGTTCATCGTGTTCTCGTCTCCATTGCAGGCTCACCATGTCGAGAAGTGTTTGCAGAAACTGTTGCGTGCCCTGCACAAGGATCGCGCCCACGCCCTGGCCCATTATCGCCATCTGTTGAACTCGGGCGGACCCGGTGGCCTTGAGGCGGCCGCCTCAGAGCGACCACGCACCCTGGAGCGTCTGATTGACATCGACCGTGCCGTCAACCAGTCGATGACCATGCTCAAGCGTTATCCCGAACTCTCGGCCAAGATCGCCCAACTGATGAACGATTACATTTTGGCGTTGCGCAGCAAGGACGATATTCCCGGCTCGTCGCTGGGCATGAGCGAGGAGGCCGAGGCGGGCATCCTGGACAAGTATCGCATTGAGATCGAGCGCAAGGTGGCCGAGAAGGAGCGTCTGCGTCTGGCCGAGAAGCAGCGCAAGGAACAGCGTGCCGCCGAGCGCGAGAAGTTGCGCGAGGAGAAGCTGCGCATGGAGGCAAAGAAGGTCGACGACATGCTCAAGTCGCAGGCGGCCGAGCAGTTGCAGCAACAACAGCAGCAGCAATCCCAGCAGCAGCAGCAACAGTTGTCGCAGTCACAGCAGCAGCAACAGCAGTCACAGCAACAACAAATGCAGGACAAGAGCATCAATAGCAAGGAGCTGAGCATGGAAGCCGTCGGCGGCGGTCTGGTGACCGCATCCAACCTCAATCTGGACACCACAAAGAGCGAGAAGGAGCTGGCCGATGCCGAGTATGCTGAGGCCACGGTCAGGTAGCAAAAGTTCAAACCACCTGCGTTCCCCCCAAAATGCTCAGCGATTTAATTGCTTGATTTGTTCTCGATTGCAGCACCAAGGTGCAGACCGTGTTGCCAACGGTGGACGACGATGCCGTGCAGCGAGCTGTCGAGGAGGTGGCTGCCGCTGTGGCCCATCAGGAGGCCGAGCCGCAGGTGCAGCACTTCATGACCCACGATCTGGGCCACCGTGAATCGGTATTTGAGCTGCGCGGTCCGCGTATCACGCCGCATCTGCCTAAAGCGTATCCTCTCTCGTTCTCGTTACAGAGCTTCTCGCTGCGACGCGAATTCTCGCACGCGCACGCGGCCAAGGAGGGGCGCAACGTGTACTTCACGCTCTCCTTCGCCGGCATCGCCCTCATGGCGGCCGTATTTGTGGGCGTGGCCGTTGCCAAGTGGCGAACATCGCGCTCGCCGCACGCGCAGGGCTTCATTGAGGTGGATCAGGTATGCGCATCAGTTGCGATCGCATCCACAAAACGGATGCTTCATTCAGACAATTCTGTGCTCAATTGCAGTAGAACAGTTGCTCAGTATCACAGTGTATAGTGTCAGTAGCTCTTCGTTCTATACCCACCTAAATTAAAAAATACTTGTATAACAGTATAAGAGAATTCTATAATTTAAATTTTATACATTCTTCAAATTCCAAAGACTGAAGATTTTCTTTTCTCAGTCAAGATCCTTCGAAAATACTTGTATAACAGTTTCGTTGGTACAACAGATGTCTTGAACAATTTCAATGTTAGTCACACTTCAAATTCTAGAGATTAAATAAATAAAGAGAGTTTTTTGTTTTCACATTCAAGAGCTTTAAAAAATAATTGTATATCAGTTTTTAATTTATAATAATTTTAAATTTTACCCTGACTTCACATTCAAATATGTTACATATACAAATTCTGGTTTCCTTTGAATAACACTTGCTTTAAGCGTGTGTTACGTTTATTAAAAACTTTCAGCTTAAGTCTTATTTCACATTCACGAGCATTCAAACATTCGCGTATTACATTTTTTTTTTTTTTTTGTAGAAGTTGAATTAAAATTGGAGAAAAAATTTATTTTTATTCTCACTCACATTCAAGAGCAGCAGAACAGATAATAGATCTGTTCATATCACACTGCAGTTCAAAACGTCTGACAGATTTCTTGAAGAATTTTAATTATAAAAAATATACATAGTTGTGTAACAGATTTTAAGGCAAATCGAGAAAATCGAATTTCAACAGTTTAAGAACGTTCAGTATAACAATGCAAGCTACAACTTATGATTCATAAAAAATTTACCAAATTTTAAAGTGTATAAAATATGTTATACCACTTTATATTTTATTCACTTATAAAAACTTCAATATCAAGTAATCTAATAGTTTAAATAACAATTTTCAAAGAACTGTTTTTACAACAGTTTCAATTACTTTTCATTTATGGAACACAGTTAAAGGAGTATTTATTATGCATTGCAGTGTCTCGAATGAACCATCCAAATCATGCCATCTCGTTCCTGTCCATGGACACGTACTAATCTATCTCTCTCTGTCGAACTTACAGAATGTGACCACACATCATCCCATCGTGCAGGAGGAGAAGATTGTGCCCAACATGCAGATCAATGGGTACGAGAATCCGACCTACAAATATTTCGAAGTGAAAGAGTAAACAACTAGAGGATGGAGAGCAAAGCAAAATAAACACAAACAATTAATAATAAAATGCATGCACCTAAACAAATGGCAAGAAGAAGAAGACGCAGCAAAGCAAAGAGCATGGCACATCAATAAATGAAATGAAACAAAAACCAAAAACAAGAATAAGAAATACAAAAAACGTAAATGAAATTAACATAAAAGAAACCAAATAAGAAACAAACATTTTTTTTTCGTCTAAAGGAGCGCAGTTCCGCAACATAAGTGAAATGTAATGCATCTATATATTAAATTTAAAATGAAAGGCAAGAATATAAAGCAAGCAATTAAATTTAAGTATTTAAATGTTTAACAAAAACAAAAAAAAAAACAAACAAACAAAAAACAAATTGCAGTAAACAAGCAAGCATCTCTCTCTAGCTCTCTCCCCCTTTCTCACACTCTGAACGTAAGAAAAATGCTTCAAATGAAAATGAAATGAAAAAACATGTGCGCAATTGTTAGAATCGAAAATGAACGAACAAACGGAGAAACTCTTCATTTGTTATCCCGACATACATTTAAAAACAGTTGGTGTGAACAAAATTCAAATTTGCTAAGCACAAAAAATGTTGCGAGATATGGAAAAAGTGAACTAAAGAATTATTTTTGCCCCTTTCGTACTGCGTTGTTCTTGTTTCGAATGTATTGAGAGGACTAAAGAAGATGCTAATATTTGAAATGTAATGGCGACAAATATTCGCGGATATGTTTTTGATTTGCAAAAAAAAACGTAAACGGCAATTGCATTCCAGATTTGAGAAGCGGCAAACAAAAATACGAAGATTATATTCCTAGTAAATAAATTGTCAAGACATTCACAACGCACACTCACACACTAACACCCACACTCACACAGTCACAGCCACGTTCACACAGTCATACGTAACCACGCAAAAAGCGTAGCATACTTTTTAGCGCCGAAGAGTTGCTATGGAAAACAAGAAAAAGAAAACACAAACAAAATTAATGTAAAACTGCGCTGCATGCTAAAAAAAATGAGTAGATGCTAACAATTTAAAAACGCATAAGCAAAATACGTAAGCAAAAATCACACACTCACAACAACAGCGACACAGACACATGTGAACCTAAGAGCTACCTACGCGTACTAATCTATAAATATATATATATACATATATATACACACATATACAGCTATATATATGGCAAACAAAACCAAACAAATCACACGCATATATATATATATACTGCTATATATATATATATATAGTATATATGTATTAACAATATATGAGAAGAAAAACAAAAAGCAAACAAAAAAAAGAAAACGCAAACGCAAAAATGTCCATAAATGTATTTATGTATCTATACACAACACCCAAAACAAAACAAATGATAAAAGCAAAAACTCAGCTAGTAAGGCAACTAAATAATATTAACAAAAGCAGCAAATTAAGCAGCCAAAAGCAAAAGCAGAAACAAAAACCAAAAGCAAATGCAAATGCAAAACGCATATGAATGAAATGAAATAATTCAGTAGCAAAACTTTTTGCAAAATCTCTTTTAGAACATTTTCTCAAGATTTTTTGGAACTGGTTTTTGTTCGATTTTCACACGCAACATGCACTAACACACAGATACACACATACACCGACACAGACACAGATACACGCACACAAGAGCTCCTGGGAGTATGCAGCAATCTGTTATTGTGTTCTAGATTTGTTCATATCAAATGATTTTGTTAAATTAGACAAATTGTTGAAGCAAAGCTAGTTTTGTCAATCAAAGCAAACCACTGACGACACTGAGTCAATATCACAATACCAATGCCATGCAAACAATAAGTATTCAAGTATTCAGGGTTCGACCCCAAGTTGCTCTTCAGTTGCGCTTCAAAACTGATTGCACAATGGCTGCATCAAAACAATTACTAACAATTTAAGTAAATACTGCATGTGCAGTACACAGGTGAACACAAGTCAGACAGCCGGACTGATGGACGAGCAATAGACGCACCGAATCAAAGCAATCGACACTCGACAAGACGAGGGACAGACGGACGGACGGACGGACGGACGGACGGACGGACGGACGGACGGACGGACGGACAGACGGACAGACGGACGGACGGACGGACAGACTTGCAGGCAGATAAACCGATAGAAATTGCTAGTTTAATTTTTCAGCTCGATTGCTTGGCAAATATTGAACAAGTGTATGCCAAATGCTTTCAGATTTGAGACGTTTTGTTATTTAATAAAATACTCACACACACACACACTCACACACATACTCATGAACAAATACTCAGATAAAAACACAAGCAAATCCAATTTATATAAATGTAATTTGTAGTACATTTTTTGCTATAAACCAAAGTTTGTAACCTTATTTGTATAACTATACGAATAAATCAATAAATCAATAATTATATATATATATACATGTATATATATGTATGTATATGCACTTATATGTATGTGAATGTATATGAAATATATATTTAGCATCCACAACCAAAAACAAAAGCAACAACAATTATTAACGAGTGCTCGTATATACTCCCTTAAACAGACACTTGATGTTGATATTCAAGATGAAGATGATTTCAATACGATTCGACTCGATTCGATATTCGATATTCACACATTGCATTTGCTTTCAATATATATATACACATATGTATGTATATTGTGTTTTTTTTTTTTTTTTGTTATGCTATCAAGTTTCAATTGCATTCGGTTGCATTACTCAGGCCTATTACCACCCCCAAAATATTGCTGTGACACATATTTCATAACCTCTCTGTCTCTCTCTAATAACTACTTAAATGCGCGAACATTGAGAAATACTCGTATGCTTCAAGGCATAGGTAATTATATATATATATATACATACACATATATATTAAAGCTTTTCTAGGCTCCAAGCAAACCCCAAAACTAACCGCTGTAATCACATTGTTTTCGATTCCACCATTTCCTTCACCAACCATACGCCATACGTAAATAAATATATATTATATCATATTCAGACCCCAAAACATTGAAACACTCAGATGGAAGAGCAGCAACAGAAAAAATAAAACCCTAATGACAATTTCAACAGTCGAGAAAATTTATGCGGTGGCTGCATTTCACACACATACAACTGCACACTCACACACACACACACACACACACTGACATTAGAGCATTACAACAGCAACAGCAACAAATATACATATTTATATTTCAAGACACACAACTACAACAAGAACAACAATAACAGCAACAGCAACAGCAAGAACACACAAAGTAAATACCAAAAAATCTAACTAGTCAAAGCTTGAATATTTTTTAATTTATTCATTAATATATAAAAATGACAAAATATATACATATATAAAAAAAATTATAAAAAACAAAAACAATTGATATTTACACTTAGTGAAGCAAAAAAACAAAAAAGAGAAGAGTAAAATGAAAGCGAAAATGCAAATGTGTAAGAAATAAACCCCGTCCTGCGTAAATAAAATTAAACATAAAAAGTAAAAAGAAAAAATATCATAAAAGAAAATTTACACGAAAATTTAAAAGCAAAACATTAACAAAATGCAAAAAAAAAAACACAAAAAACCAAAAAAAAAAAAAACAAAACATAACAAACAAACAAACAAAACAACAACACACAAAAATATAAGAAAAACGTGTAATAAGTCGCATGTGTTTTTGTCGTAGTCTCATCATAAAAAAATAAGAAAAGAAATGGAAGGAAATAAAAAACAAAAGTAAAACCAAAACATAACAAAGAAATGTGTACTTCTTTTTGTCAACTATGATTTTTGCATAGGTTCGAAATGGAAACGTATAAAATTTAAATATTAAATGTACTCAAGACAATTGTAATTGCAACAATAATTGTACGCTATATATATTATTATTAAAGTGGAAAGTGTGAACATTGCGCCATGCAAAATTGTAATTGCAACATATTTTCAAATTTGTCAACAGGACAACAACAATATGCAACATGCCGCATGCTACATTGAAGAAATGCAACAAAATGCAGAATGCAGAATGCAAAATGCGAGACACAAAAGAAGCCATGACAAAATTATGCATAACAATTGTAAAATGTTTCACAAAAATGCAAAACAAACAAAAAAACCAAAACAACAAAAAACCAAACATAAAACGTAAGCGAAGGAAACCAAAAACCAAAAACCAAATAAAACAAAAAACCTAAATGGCAAATAAAACAATTTTCATTGTATAATCATATATTATTTAATTTTGAATTTTTGTGTTCCTTTTCGAAATATTTTGCATAAATAAAATAAAATAACAGAAAAACAATATCCTCAATGCGTCTCACAATCCTCTCGCCAACTCGCTTTCACTCACATATTATCTCCGTCTCTCTCTCCCGCTGGATTTTCCTCTCTCTCTTACTCAGACTTGACGCGTTTAGTAATAGCTTTGATAACACAAATAGCCAAGTATTTTAATAATGCCCTCTGCTCTACAGATTATTATGATTTATTTAATAGGTTTTATTTTTCGAATTTCCTGTTTATGGGGTCGGTCATATATCATAACAAACTCTGATAGAGTCGCCGGGCCAAGAAAGCGAAATTATTTGTGAATATGAAAATTTTAATCGCCCCGGCGGTAATTCACTTGATTACCAATTGTAAAATACTTCGATAATGGCCGACAGAACGGCAGAACGGCACTCTAGCACTGCAGCCAATAAATTAGATTAACTTGTCAATTTTGCTGAAAGACTCATCGCGTTATCGGGTAACTCATTCATGATTGCAACTGCAAAATTAATTGGGAATAAAGTCAACTGCTACCTTAAAATGCCTGCAATCGAGTTGATTTCATGAAGAATACGATGAAACGATTTCAGCGTGATTCATTTCATTTATCCTAACATCGAAATCAAGTGTGCAGATGACTCACTAGAATTACAATGAAAATTAAATACATTTTCTTAGTAATTGGTAATAATATTGGCTGTAACTCGTTGAAGACATGAATCATCGATTAATCCAACAGCTCTGCGAACAACAAGTGTTATTGTTTCGCTTCCACACCCAATAGAATTGAATATGCACATCCATTGAAATCATTGTTGCTTTAATTTAGCAGCTGAAGAGTCCGCTGGCGTCCTTCACAGGTTGACATTAATCGAAGCGTTCAAAACGGTTATTAGATAGAACAATCGCAATTATCTGCCTGTGGTACTTACCCATGGAGCAGATGAACGAGCAGAGAAGAGAGAGTGGGGGGGGGAAGGGGAGGGCGAAGGTACTTAATGAGGTGATTTCTATGCCGCAGTGCTTACGTTGATTATGATGTGTGCTCATTATGAGTTTCAAGTTGGAGTGCACGAACAAGCCTTTACAATAAATCACTTGAAAATGTGTATGGAGTATACGTGAAATCAATGTAAAGCACTTCAGTCTATCAAGTGTCCAAGGCATGAAAATTGACGTACATTTTGATATATGAGTCCCAACAATGGGCGACAGTCGCGACAACCATTGGCTGACTAAGTATATAACACATATTTGGCTGCTTGTTTGGCTTGGCTTGCTTTGGTTGGGTTTGGTTTTGTTAGTTAGCTGCTCGACTGCTCGGGTCGAACAAACAAATGATCGATGGGTGGCAGCGCAATGTGGAGCACGATCACGATTCTGAGCCGAAAGTGCAGCGATAAATGCATTTTCAACTGCCCTCGCTGCAGGCTATAATACATGATTTTATTTGACTAAATTACTATATGATATCAGCAAGGATGTTTGTGCTGCAACGTCTGCTTTAGTCAAAACAATTAAATTTAATTAAAAAAATTAATAGTGGAAATACATTTCGATTTTGCTATTTCCCACTAAACTTCATTAAAGCTTTTTAAAATAGGTTATAGTTTTTAAATAAACTTTTTAGAATTATTGGCTTAGAAGAGTATTTAAGCGTCAGCCTGTCACAATTAACATTTCAACACTTTGTTGTTGGTCCACAAACTTTCCAAAGTGCATTTTGTATTGCAAGTGGCCACTGTCGTCTACATGACAAATAACAAACAATGCACTTACAGAATGTGCACACAATGTACTAACAGATACAGCTACAGATACAGATACAGTTCCACAGTCGTCGGAGGGCAGAACAACTTTGAAATGCACTTGAGTTTCTGTTTTAAATTAGTGAACACTCGCCCAGCAAATGGTTGAGCTGATAAAAATGGCAACACGACGACGGCCCGTCAACAGCCCAATTCGCAATAATGCTGCAGCTACAATTTGAGTTAAAGGGAAAAAAAGTAGAACAACAAATCGCCTTAGCGCCGTCTAAACCCAATCTCAGATCAGATTGAAGCGAAAGAGGAAGCGAAGCCACTTCAAAAACGCTGAACAGATATATTTTTTGAGGCAAGTCATGTTCAATAGTGGGTATTCACAGGCTTTTTTATGATTTATGCGAAGTGCGACGATCGCAAGTAGACGACAAGGCGCGAACACGCACTTTAGAGTAGGCTAGACAGTCGAACTAGCTGCCAGAGGAGGCCGGCGATAGACAGTCGCTGTTATCGCTGTTATCAGACGCCGTTCACTTCCATGTGGGTGCGACCGGGATGACAATAGAGCGCGGGCTCAGCTCCCAGATATATAGCCCATAGTTGCCTGCTTTTGGGGGCCGAACGTTGGCAGTAGTCGGTAGTCGGGTATATCAGGTATATCTGGTATATCGGTGGGGTTGTGTGTGAACAATGCGATAACAACCAGAGATTGCCGCTGCAGTGGCCCCTGCGAAATGAGTGTGATTAAATGCGTGCTACCGGTTAGCCCCATAACCCGATAAGCCGCACTCGCGCACGGAGACCCCAAAAGACAAATCATAATCACTGATCGTAAGTACATATCGAAATGTTAATGCTTACAACTGCGCAACAACAAGAAGCAAACAAATGTGACGACTACCTTCTGGTTACCGTGTTCATTTCACGTCTCGCACTTTGTCTCTGTCTCGTGCTCGTATTTAGGTTGTTCCAGCTTGTATGGGGCATTATCACGGCGCAGCTCACCTCGTATCACACAACTGATATCGCAGCGAGTTTTGTACAAACAAAGTGTTGTAGAACCAGCGATGCAGCTACCCTACCCCATGAAGCACTCTCTCCCATAGCCGGTGACAATTGCAGTCCAGTGCGGTCAACGAGACCGTCGACGAGCACTTCGATTCGTTCTTTGTTTATCGACAAACATATGCGCCACATAATCGTCATAATAATAATATTGTTTGGCATTATACTATACTCATTTCATTTGGAGCCCCGACGTGGAAAAGCCCAACGCCCGAATCGTGGGGTCTGATTGCTTTTACCGTTGCACGTTAACATTGACATCGCCACTAAATTTTATATTTCATCGGATTTTCGAAAAGCTTTAAGCGTTAGTTGGCCATTCGATCCAAACTTTTGTGCAAATTATGACAGATCATTTGCAGATGCGCAAACATCATTCGGCGCACAGTGGCTCATTTTTCGGAAACTCGCTGCAAAAATCTAACTTCGAGTTGTTGAATTCTCCAAAACTGTTAAAGAAATCATTAATCAAAGTATTTTACATAAATCGTTAAAAAAATTTTAAACAAATTTTTATGTTTGCAAAAATTTAAAAAATAAATAATTTAAAGCAAAAAGTCAAAACCATAAAAGCATTTCTTAAAAAGCCTAACACATCAAATGTTTAAGCTGATTAGAAAAATATTTTTTTTACAAAAATTTTTTTTATTTTTAAGAAATAAGGTTTATCAGTTTGAATATTAAGGTTACACAAATTTTTTTCTTTCGTATTGAAATTAAAGTAAATATATTTTTTTAATTTAACAGGAGTTTTTCTACTATATACAAAACTTTTGAGCATGTGATCTTAAAATTATTTGTTTTTAAGCTTAATTTGAGAAAACGAACCACGGTGCAGAGTTGCTGATGATTAAATAGTGAAATTACTGCGAAACTCAACGAAGAGGACTTAGCACATGAAAAATACCCATTGCAGAAAACCCGAAATCAATAAAAGATGTAATAACACATGCACAAATAATAAGTAGTAATTTATAAAAAAAACCTTGTATATTTGAATAAAAATTATTGTAACATTGAAATAGATTTTTTTAAATTGTTTTCTTATTTTGTAAATGATCTACACTTAAATCAAAACATTTGTGATCTCAAAGGCTTACGCTTGAAAAAACATTATTATTTGACTAAAACAATTAGAGGTGTGCTCATTACAACAGCATCATAACAATATTTTGCTTTTGCAGCTACAGTATTTCCACCACAAAACACTTTTAAAGTTTCAGTTGCAGATGCTTCTAAAATTGGTTCATTTTCTAGTGTTATTCTCTTTTCAATACATTGCATTAATGAAAAGAA
Source organism: Drosophila immigrans (assembly GCA_963583835.1). Classification (NCBI taxonomy): domain Eukaryota; kingdom Metazoa; phylum Arthropoda; class Insecta; order Diptera; family Drosophilidae; genus Drosophila; species Drosophila immigrans. The sequence goes on along the minus strand of OY757144.1, from coordinate 23,049,914 downwards.
CAATATCTATTAAAATGATCAAATTGTCCTAAATTAAAACACTAATTTATAAAAATATCAAAGAAAAAGTTGTCCCAGGTTTAATGGCGATAAAATAAGATAAATTTAATAAATTTGATTTATTGAATCCGTCGAATGATTTTTTAAGAAATCTATTGTTTTATCTGCTTCTGCTCTATTTGGCATCCCGGATTTGTTGACAATGGTTCCGTCACAGATACCATTTGACGGTAAGGATCGTTTGAAGAGAATGAAAAAAATGTCGATCCTTAATTCGCACTTCTTCGAAAAATTTATCTACATTACTTGCTAACCACGTTCGCCCAGCGTGGTTAAGGAACTACTTCTGCCTGAACTCTTTCTGCGGATAGATGGTGTGCTTAATTCAGCTCTGGATCGTAATTTTCCAGTTTGGAATACTAGGGAATCTTCTTCCGAAGGTATTCTTGTTTATTATTACTGAAGGCTCAGCGACAAGAATTATTGGAGTAGTTGTAGTGGTAGTGATATTCTCGATATTTATATATATAATACGAATTTAACTTAATGTATTACTTTGTGCAATCCTGAATATAATAATTGAATATTAATCAAAATTCACATTAGTATAAATTTTATTTTCAGATAATAAAAACAACGGAAGTAGAAACTTTGTTTCAGCTCTCTCCCCAATTAGTAACTTCAGTTTAAATTGATATTTTTGCTTGTGCAGTCGCAATGTTTGACCACTGTGGCACACAGCAGCAAACAGCAGTGAGCGAGAAATGAAGAGCGGCAAGCCGGGGGGGCGGGGAAGGGGGCGAAAGGGTGCAAGAACAAATACAAGCATAAGTCCCGATTTGGAGTCAACAGCAATCGTTGCCTGTTGTATCTGTATCTGTATCTATGACTGGGACGGGGACTCTAAACACACGCATATTCATATTCACATTCGTATTCGTATTCGTATTCATATCTGGGGGCTACACGAACACACACACATACAGAGGCGAACATACTGATACGTTATCGATATGTCGATGTTCTTGTGTACTTTATTTATATTTGTTTAACTCGCTTGCTTTTCTACCTTTTTGTTTAATACCTATTTGACTTTAATATGAGATTGTTGTAGCATTTAAAGTGTCGAGCATTGCGCCACTCCACAGCGCTCTCTCCCTCTCTCTTTCTTTCTGTCTGTGTGTGTGTGTGTGTGTGTGTGTGTGTGTGTGGATCAACGTCAAGTGAGGCGACAGGCAATGCGCCTGGCCCCCAAGTTCGTCAGTGTCAGTTGACGCAGAGCCTCAAAACGCATCGTCGTCGCAGCGACGACGAAATTGCAGAGCGTGTTTATTTTTGCTCATCGATGATCGTCGCGATCAGCGTGATCGGAGCTATCGGGGCTAATTCGTGCGAGTGCAAGCGAGAAGACTATCTCTGTGTGCGAGCGCATGCGCATCGGCATTGACCAGGCCGTGTTTTAGCCCAGTTAGTCGCTGTTGCCGCGATATCAGCGAGTGCGTAAGTGCTCGCTGGAGGTGCCCGGCCGATGGCATTTTTATGGCTTATTGAAATCGCAACGACGACAGTCAAAAGCGCGCGCACCGCTCGACACGACACTCCGGCACCACTGGGAAAATGTAACGAGCCTCACCCACACCACCACCGACAAGGCACCGCAAACGAGACACCGTCGCTACCGTTAGCTGGCCATTAATTGTTAATTGTTAATTGTTAATTGTCAATTGTTAACCCGACTCGTCGCGTCAAGTGGGGTGCGATAAAAGAGCGAAAATCAAGTAAAAACCGCCCGCAAATCACAGCCAAAAGTGGCAAACTCAATTGCATGCATAAGTTGTAAAAAAGAAATGCCATAAATGAATTAGTATTTGAATTAAATAATACATGTCACAAGGAGGCCAAGCAAATCCAATCAAATGAAAGCAATCGTGACGCGAAGTGACTAAACTTAATTGTTGTTTGTTATTAGTTCTTACTTAGTTATTGTACACAAATTATAAAGTGATCGCGCATTAAAAATCGATCCGGCGATACAGCGAATCGTGCAAATAATTGCCGCCAGCTTACAAAATAATTGATTCAATGTGCGATTGAAGTAGGCGCCGCCAACCACCCAACCGCCCAACCACCCACTCTGGACGTGGCCGAAATACTATATAGTTTTTTTTGTTTTTGTTTTTTATTCGAATTCGTTGCTGGCACATCCTGTTGGCCAAACGGGCAAAACACGCAAAGCAAAGCACAATAACGTCAACGGCTTTAATTATGAGCAATTATAATCCGAATTGTGGTTACTTCGAGGATTGCAGCTATTATACAAATAATGTGTATCAACAGGATTATTGCATGCAGCCGGATTATGAATACAACAAACACGTCTACGAGTGAGTACCCGATACAAATTGGCCCCGAGCCGCTTCCATTTTCCATTTCATTGGCGTGTGATTTGCCATCAACGTCATGTCGCGATTGGATATTAATTCTATATTCGCCGGTGCGATTAATTGGTTTGCGACCAAGTAGGACAAGAGCACGGCCCATTGCCGTCGGCATTTACCACTTAACCCCATAAATACTGACACGATTCATTTCTATATACGTCCACGATATTTGGATACTACATATATTCGAATTGAAAATCAGTTCTGTATTAGATAGAACATGTTGCTTGATTAGCTACTTTTAATGGGTTAGAAAATCTGATAGAATTTAAATTAAGTATTTTACTTAATTTAATAATTATTTGCACTTATTGCCTTATTATTTCGATCAAAGACAATCATTTAAAAACGAATTATTTAAGAATATATATTTAGCAAGATTTATTTTGATACAAAGATTCAACCAATTAAAATTCTCACATTATTTGGCTATCAATAAAAAGTAATATTCTAATCATGAAACTTAGCAATTTTAATGATTAGAATATTACTTTTCATTTATTGCCAAAAAATATTAGAATTCGAATTTATTGTGAATCTGAAAGGATGTAAGAAAGATTATTATTAAATTTAAAAATTATGGCAGTCTAATGATTACTTATTAATGAGAAAGTTATACAAGAATATGTTCGAATAATTGAATTTTCGTAAAAACAATATGATATTATTGATTGAACTGTTGAATTGTGTGGGCCCGAAAATTGCACATGTCCCATGCTTAGCCGAGGGACAAGTGAAACTGTCAAAACAGTTCCAGGAATGTGATGCGGCAATTAAAAACAATTTGATTTAAATCAGCTAAGAAAACACAACACAACACAACCCGAGGCCCAAGGGGCAAGAACAGACCGAAGAAATTGCCGGTTGAAGATCCGGTCGAGCAGCAAAGTTTAAAGGGATCGATTCAGTGAGAGTATTAGCATTTAATGGCATAACATAATGAAATTGTTCCGATGCCGACTACTGACTGCCTATTATATTATGGTGTATATCGACCGTCATAAGCCCCTGATTTTCGCACTCACACAACTGCAACTCGCTCGCAGATCGCGTTTGCACTAAGCCAATGTTACGGCATTGTGAATGGGAACAGAATGAACTCGCCAGGATCGCTTTGGCTGACTGGCTGACTGGCTGGCTGACTGACATGGGCATGTGTGATAAGCCTGAGGCAAAAGGTGTCACTCAGCCAAGAAGCAACAAGCAACGGGCAACAAACGAACAGCCAACAAACAGTTTGAGCTGTGGCAAGGGACGCACTCAACAATGCGCATTATTTCCACTTTGTCACCTTTTGCATTTTTGGCACAACGTCGTCGACGGGGTTTTTCACGGCTGCACTTTGAAAACCAAAACACATGTTTGGTGAAATCGTTTGGAAAATCACACCGAACGACAGAGACAGGCAACTGCAGCGATAGAGTGGGAGAGACAGAGAGCGAGAGAGAGAGAGAGAGAGAGAGAGAGTGTGAATGTGTTTCAGAAAATGTTACTTTTAATTGGGTTTGTCCATAATCGTTGCATCGAACCCTCGGCTTATCTCGGATAATACTGTTTGCCAAATAAAAGCAAATTCTATTTATTTGTGTTTTATTCTTATGCTATTTTTGTTGCTGTTATTCGTCTCAGTTTTCATTGATGTCCAAAAACCTGGACTGCCGAAGATTCTGAATTTCCCCCCCACACGCTCACAGGTTGCATATCCTTGCGGCCTACAGGTTGTGCGGCAAGATCTTTCGCAATTCCTTGCCATTGTTGCCAAATTTCCCAAATCCTGCCATCGTTTTAATTAACGATTTGTTTGGAACAGCTATGCGAAAGCAATTTGTATATTTAAGTTCGTGTTATCCCACAAATTGTGTGGTTTTTTCTTCAACAACAAAAACAAGCAACAATTCACATTGAGTGTGAATATCCTAGAAGACTGAGAATATTTTGAAAATACCACAGTTGCCTGTTTATATTATACAATATAATCATACCGTCTTCATGAAGATCGTGGCTGCGAAATGTAAACATTTCTCACAGTTCTTCGAGCCATCCAGTCGAGCAGCTTTGCAGCACAAACAACGTGAAAAAAAAGCAAAAAATTAAAATAAATATGAAACCAGTTAGCTTCCTCTCTCATCTGTTGTGTCCTTTACCCCTTTTATTTGTTGTTTTGCGCACTTGTTTCTGGAGTAGAAAAGGACACGCTATCCACTTGTCTGGCGCTTTGAAATATGAAGTTCGAAAATATAATTTTATTTGATGATACTCTTTTTTTTTTTTTTGTGCCTTCTTTTATTAATAAAACAAAAATAATAATAATAAAAAACTCGGAACTCATACCAACAACTGTTGAGAGTAGCGTTACTAAACGCAATTCGGAAACGCAGTCAGTCAAGTTGAACGTACTCCAAAAATCGAAAGCTTCGAATGCCTGGGAATGTGTGCAGATGTCGAAGTCGTCGTCGTCATCATCATCTTCATCATCATCATCGTCGTCGCCGTCGTCGTCGTCGTCGTCGGATGAGCCAGGAAGTAAACAAAACACACACACGAAAAGCCAACACATATTCTGCATAATTGTCCGCCTTCAACAACGAATTGCAAATACTCTTTACTCATTTGATTTGAATGCCAACATTTCCTTAAAATTCTCATATCATAAATCTGAACACGAAAATGTGAAATATTATATTTATTGTTGGATATAACAAAACTGACAATAATGAAATTACATTTCATATAATAAAATTTTGTTGAATTTAAATATGAGGTATAAATTGTTCTTTCAAAAATTGTATTTGAATTTATTGTGTGATATTATGAAAATTACAATAATGATATGAAAATTGCAAACATTAGAATTTATTTTAATTTGAATCAACAAATGCCTTTTAAAATAATTTTATTAAACTTCAATGGGAAATATTAAATTGCTTAACGATTTGTTCCATGAATTGTATTGAAATTTATTGTGTAACATACATTTTGCGCTCTGAGTAAATTTAAATATGCCAACTAAACGAATCGTTTTATAAAATTTGACAATCAATAATAATTTGTATTTTCTTTCTGCCTTTCTAATAAAAATTGAATTTGCGAAGAGTAAATGAAGAGCCCAAAAACCCGGTTGGCTGTTAGGGTATCTAAGTGTGGCACGTTGCATGTTGTGAATGCGTTTAATACGCCCCTTACGCGGGATCATTTGTATTATATTTTTTTACCCAAATTGTTTCGCTTTTCCTTTTTTTTTTAAGGTAAATATTAACGATAGCTCTCGCTGCATTGCTTTTTGTTTTATTACTTTGGCCAGGCGTCCAGGGTTGCCGAGTAATTAGAGCTTTCAATAATTATTGGGCCATCCAAAACTTTGCTACAATTCCATCAAGTTAGGTAGTATTTGCGAAATGAAATTATTGAGGATTTCAAAAAGTTTCAGTTGCATCCTTGGAAGCAGCTTGACAACCCTAAGCAGTCTGCAACTGTCACCCATGAACCTTTTTTATGTATTTTTTTTAGTTTTTTGCGATGCCTCTTTTCTTGTCTTTGTCGCTGTCAAAAGCGTCCACTTGCCATAACAGTCTGTCAATGTTGTTGTTGGCATTATTGTTGTGTCTGTTGCTGTCGCGATTGCCTTTGCTTACTGGCATTATCGTCGGACCGAGCGGCATGACAGGCGGCATTGGCAGAAACTTGGAGCAACGACAGTTTGGGCCAAATCAGAAATTGATACATTTAACAAAATGTTGCACAGCTTTCGAGTCGAGTCGAGTCGAGTTGACGCGACGCGTGACTTTCTGACATTTAATGCCAGTTTGTCAAGCAGTCAGTCACTCCAGTCAGTCTCGCAAAAAAAAAAAACTGTGAGCTGAGAACAGAGCAACATCACAACATCACAACATCGCATGCGCCATGCCAATGCGAAAATAACACAATAAAATTTCCATCGTAAACGGCGAATGTGTCGCCGAATGTGTCCGGAATAAAGTACGGCGTAGTCCTCTTTTCTTTTTTTCTTTTTTTTTTTTTTGATATTTGATGGGCCTATAATGAAGCATGTGATTGGCTGAAGTGTCACACGGCCACTGCAACTGCAACTGCAACAGGAGGACACCTGCTTGGCACCTGGCCAAATCACATTTCTTGTTGCAATATGCTTTTGGCATTGCTCGAGTATGGCTCTAATGTGGCATCAGCCAACAGCTCAGGCTGAACTACAAATCGAATCCAGCAATCTAAATCAGGACTACATAAAACAGTCATTAATAAAGGAAAATATATGATTTACGGAGAGAACTGACGAAAAATTCAAATTGTTCCTTATATCAAATTAATCTCATTTTGCTGATTATATTTTTTTAATTATCCGCGATTATTGTCATAATGTGGCATCAGCCAACAGCTCAGGCTGAACTGCAAATCGAATCAAGCAATCTAAATCAAGACTACATAAAACGACGAATATATACAACAATTGAAGAAAATATAAGACTTACGAAAAGAACTGAAATTCAAATTGTTCCATATATCAAATTAATCTTATTTTGCTGATTATATTTTTCAATTAGAATACGGGAGTATTTCTCTAATGTGCTAAGGCTGAACAAATTGAATCTAGAAATCTAAATCAGGACTACATGAAACAGACACCAATAAAAAATACAAGATTTACGAAAAGAACTGAAATTCAAATAGTTCCTTATATCAAATTATTCTAATGTTGCTAATTATATTTATTCAATTACAATCCTCGAATATTGCTCTAATGTGTCACAAGCCACAGCTTAAGCTTGTTAACAAATCAAATGTATGAATCTTGGTCACAATCAAATAAAAAGATTCACCAATCAAATAAAATTGAAATTTAAAGTATCGTATTCGTTAATGCAATTATTATTGATTGGAAGAAATAGATAATTATCTATATACGTCAAGATTACAAATTATGTTAATTGACAAATATTTAAACTACTCAAAATTAATATTATAAATTTCGGCTTGGGACACTAGATATTAATAATGCATAATCAAAATCTATAAGTGTCACAAGCCACAGCTAAAGCTTGTTAACAAATCAAATCTATGAATCTTAGTCACAATCAAATAAAAAGATTCACCAATCAAATAAAATTTAAATTTAAATTATCGTATTCGTTAATGCAAATATTATTGATTGCAAGAAATAGATAATTAATCAAGATTACAAATTATGTTAATTGACAAATATTTAAACTACTCAAAATGAATATTATAAATTTCGGCATGGGCCACTAGACATTAATAATGCATATAAGATCAAATCTATAAGTACATTTTATCAACCGCTTTGTTATTATAAAATATTAAATGGAATTACAAGTATAAATGCTGTAACTAATTCGATAATTGGGCACAGTCCGCTCTGAGTTTTTTTTTTGCTGGTCATACGCTGTACAGGTTTCTGGGACAATACCGCAAAAATGGGCAAAATGTGTAGCTGGAAGTGTGTGTGTGAGAGTTTTGTGTGTGTAAAGTGTGTAAAATGCTTGTGCCAGAGGCCGCTGTGCCATTCATTTGGAAAGATTGCAATTGAAATTGTTTGGCATTTGAAATAAATTGCAAATGTGTATCTTGCAAATGCGTCAAGCTGTGAAGGAAGTAGGAAGTGCGCAGAGGAAGTCGACAGTCCGACAGCCGCATGCATGACCGGCAAACTGACAAACTGATAAACTGGCTAACTGGCTAATAGACTTGGCCCGAACTCGCTGCCAACCGACTGACTGACTGTCTGACTGACTGACCGAAGGAGAACTGAGACGACACAGTGGGACACACGGAGCACACATCGCAAACCCATTTGTCAATTTCGGGTTTCAGACCTTTGCTTTATTGCGCTCCGGCACTTACAATTAGATCCTCACAGCCGGCTTACACGCAAACAGTGCGACAGAGAGACAGATAGGCAGATAGAGAGAGAGGGAGCTATGTTTTTTGTGTTATTTGTCTTTTTATTAGTCAATGAGCTTGTCCCGCCCTTTGTCTCGCGCTGCCTGCCTTCAATCGTTTAGCGTTTTCATTGACTTCAAATCCAAGCTAAAGGGCCCTCCGCTTTGGAGTACACAACATCCGTTTCCCAATTCTCAGTTCTCAGTTCTCGATTCTCGATTCTCAATTCTTGATGTCGATGTCCTTTCAATAAGAGCCATAAAATGGCATTAGACAACGGCTGCGCAATTCAACGACGCGACGCTTCTGTTGGCAGCAAGGGAAGTAAACGACCGAAAGCGAGAAGTAATTTATCTAAATTTCGTAAGCCGAACGCATCAAATCGTTTTGCATTTGGGACTCAATTTTGATTGCGACTTCTTTGGCCAACTGACAGGGTCGACAATGGTGTGAAAGTTCTCTAAGCCGATTTGCGCCATTTACCAAACAGTCTTCAGAGCCCAAAGAGTCTTGTGAGTTATTAGGCGAACGACAATTAATTATACTGTACTTAATGCTAATGAGAGACAAAGTTGCGATTCTCGCTGTCTGCTTAATTTACGATTGCTCAGCAAATAAATCAATTACAATTACAATACTTGTTAAACTCCATGAAAAATGCAGACTTTGATTGGAATTGGAAATAAGTATAAATTATTGAATAATTGTTTACATTTGAAGTCTTATTGTCGATCAAGTCTTATGATCAAATTTATTAACATTTTTAAACATTCAAAAAGTTTCAGAACTTTGTTTTTGCTTGTCTTTAGAAGATGTTAAAAATATATATATATGTATTACATGACTTTGTTGTTGGTTGTTGATGGATTTGATTTTACTGGACTTTATTTGTGAATCAAATTCTGTTTCTGCTCGCTGTTTCGCTGTCTTTAAGCGTCTTTGCTGCTAATTGCAATTCAAATTAATTTCGTATTCAATTTACATTTGCAAAAAAGAATTATTTTCCTATCACAAATTTGTAATATTTCAGACCGTTGCAATTTGAATTAAATATTTCTTGATAACGTCAACAAGTATGCACAAATCAAACGCAATTTATAAATCCAATAAAGAACTTATCTCTTAGACAAATTTGTCATCGTTGCTGCCAAGCAAGATGCACAAATCAAATGGTTTAAATAGAAAACGAATTCCCATTTGATGCGTTGATTGTTCAAGGTGGTGTCCAGCTGTAGATCGGTTCTCAGTATCCAGCTGTATTTACACGGATTTGCAGCCAGGAAATCAGATCAATGGCCTCAAGTAGGGTACAGCAGTAACGCCCATTCAAAATTAGCAAACTAACAAGCAGATTCCGTAAGATAGAGGCAACAAAGGAGGCTGCAATGGTTACAGAGATCACGCCAGAAAAGTGACCGGAGGCCGGCTTGTTAAACAAACCGAAGATCAATCAAATGGGCCGAGACCAGGAAAGGGGACGGAGACATCGAGATCGATGTTGTAACTGGGCAGGGGATTGCATAAAAGGTGAATGAGTGAGTGAATAAGTGAATAAGTGAATGAATGAAGCAGCACTTCCGCCTATTCGAAACTCCTTGGAACAAAGTCGGATTCTTTTTTGTTTTTTGGGTAAATCACTTCCGCGCAACGAATCTGGAACCCAAAATTGTCATGGCCGTCAATTGAGAACACGAGCGGGGGGGATGAACGAGGGGCAATGGAAGGCGAACGAGAGCGAGAAGAGCCGACGAAACGAAATGAAACGAAACGAAACGAAGCGAAAGGAAAACCGGAAGGTAAATTAAAATGGATGACAATGGATGAGCACAGAGACTGTGGTGCTACAATAAACGAGCATTGAATGAATGGCAGACTGAGTGTCTCTATGAGTGTGAGTGTGAGTGCGAGTGCGAGTGTGAGTACGTGTGTGAGTGGTGAGTACGAGTGTGTACTCGTAAAAGGTGTGCATGGCACGCCACTCTAACACACTCATGGTTAGCATTCGCTGCATGTCGCAGAACGCAAACACCTTTGGCAAAAACTCTTCCTCGACATCCCCTCCGCATGGGATGCTTCATGTACATACTATACTATATATGTTATATGTGTTTTGTATTGTACAAAGATCTGATTTTGTACGCCTAATGCAGCAGCAGCCGCCGCAACGAAGCGTTTAATTGGGGTTGTTAGCCCGCCCCTAACAGCCGACAAAACTGTGGCGCGGTTTTTTTTTTGCTTTTGCCAGCCTCTGACATTCAACATATTTTATTGCGTTTGTATAGTTATTGAAAAGGACAGCTTCAGCTCCAGTGGCAGGACCAGCGTTATTGTCCTGTTAATTGTATCTCTCGGATACGGTTCGTTTAAGTGGCCTACACGTTGTCACACTTCCAATTCCGAGCTGCGGCAGCTGCCAACTAATAGCATAAGAATAATATAAAGAGTTTATCGTGATAAATGAAATATGCTTATCAGTAGAGTAGCAAATCAAAGGGCACTATAAAAACTATTGGTAATTGCATCTTGATTGCGAAAAGTGTGTACTTGGGAAAGAACAAGCTAACGACGATATTTTTGCGCCATTCTCGCTTGTTGTACATTCGACATAATGAAAGAATCTATTTGCCAGATTAGAAACAAGTAATCTCGCGTAATAATCAACACGAGTCCTCAAATGATTCGTTCAATGAGCGGAAGTTGTACGAAATTGAAATCAATTTATGGCAATGCGGCGCTTGACCTTTTCAATGATATTTACTCAAATTAATTTTCATATATTTTTGATAAGTTTTTATTGCTATCTTTGGAATTAATGACAATGGAAATTTCACAAATTTCTTGACAATATTAATTTGAGCAAATACTTGAATACAAATAGTTTGATTAAAGACAATACAACACAAATAAATATCACAAATACTTTGAGTATCCACGATTAATGCAATCAAGTCTTAGATACAACATAAATAAATAGAATTAAATTTAATTCAGATACATTTTCTATTAAAAATTTGACAATATCAAGTTGAACAAATATTAAGCTAAGAAAAGATCAAAAACGCTTGCAAACAAATTCTATTTAAATAGTCTAAAATACAATACAAATAAATAAGATTCAATTTAATTTTGACTATTTTGATAAGCTTTTAATTTATAGATTTGAAAAGACAGTTAAAATGTAGAAAAATTTATTGAGAATATTACTTTGCAAGCAAATTCTAATTAAATAGATGAAAATACAACATAAATAAATATAACTTATATTTATATAGAGCTTTAAGCTTTTATTTCCAAATGCGGAATAAATGGCAATTAAAATGTATTCACAATACATTAAATTGAACAAATATTTAGGTGAGAAAGAAACACAAATACTTTGCAATCAAATGCCAATTAAATAGTCTAAAAGACAACACAAATAAATGAGATACAATTGAATGCAGAAATTGAAATGAGAAATCCTTGGGAAAACAAAAAGAGGACACACAACGACGGCAATTGAATTGAAGCTACTTAACCCTAAACAAAAATACAAAATGGGCAAGAGCCAAGCGAAACAACAAGTCGGTAAAGTAGTTTGAAGTGCTGGGAGAAAAAAAGCAGTAGTGCAAATAAATATAAATAAATAAATAAATATGCGAGTGAAGTGAAGTGAAGCGGACAAAGTTGAGCGTAAACCAAACGAGTTTTGTGCTAGAAATTCAATTGAATTTGCATGTGATTTGAATGCGGAGTAGCAGTAAAAGATACAGATACAGATACAGATACATTTGCCAATGTGTGAGAGTCATTCATGTATTTAATGTTGTTGTCGTTGTTGTTGTCGCTGACTGGCTACTTAAACTTCCTGCGGAAGCTAAAACTACAACAACAGCAAGACGTCGCGTCGCTGCCAGCGCTGAAAGGCTTTTACTTTTGGCTTATTGTTGTTATTGTTGCTGCTGCTATTGTTAACTGCAACATCATCATTAAGTGCATAACAATGGCCATCACACGCACACGCACACGCACACAGAGTTTTCTCTATGTATTTGGAAGCAGAACTCGAAAAAGGGGCGTGCTCAGAAATTTCCCTTAGGCCGGCGTTATCCTTATGCCCGTTTTTTTTGGGAAATTTTTGCCTTCACATGCGCGCAAGTGCGCCGCATGCAAGCTAGCCATCTCGCTCGCACCGCGCTGCCATTGGCCGCTCGGCAACGCCCACTTTGCAGCGCAGCCAAAGCGCTGCCAGCAACAGCAGCAGCAACATCGACGACGACAACGACGACGACGACAACGACGACGACGACAGCGACGCCGACGGCATTACACGTAATTTCCCCGAGGCTTCTTGGTGCGGCGTGTGTTGCAAGGTGTGCGCGCGTGTTTTTCCCCATTTTCAATTGTAATCCGAGCCATGAACGACCATGGAGTGCCATCGGAGCGGTATATGAAGTCGCCTGCTTATGTACAGAGCGAGAGCCTCCATCCTTTTATGCTATACTGCGCACTCATGTACGAGTAGCAATGCATACATATATCCACCATATGTGGCACGCAATGTCTGACATGTTATTTTTTCAATTGCTAAAACTTTGGCATTGTTCAACTTAGCTAATGGTCGTTTTGATTATGTGCTCCCCGCTTGGGGGTGTGGGCGCCATATACACACATAAAATACTATATGGCTCTGCATATACTATAGAGCGTATATGGAGTATGGAGTTGTGCGCTGAATCTGAAATAATTATGGGTTTACTCATGAAATCCAATTTCGTATACCAAGCCTGTGACTGTGACTGTGTGGACTCAAGTGTGCTTGGCAAGTCACGACAACGTAACGTTAGTTCGAGTTGCTACTCAACTTTAACATAAATTTAAGATTGTTACTAACAAATTGAACAGAACACTCGACGCACAGAATATTCATTGGCACAATATCACGTATACGTATCCGAGCAGCGGAGAACTTCGTGAAAACAAAAGAAATAAATATTCATTTATTTGGTTCACATAATCTATTCTCTTCCTTCGCCTCGATTATTGATTGTTGTTTGAACGGAACTTACTGTTTAAGTAGCATTTTTATCATTTGACCATAGACATCAACGTTTTCGTTAAGATCGATTCTTTCGTTGGCAGACTATAACGCAAAATACAGCTTCCAAAGAGAATAATAAATATTTATTAAATTTGGCACTGTAGGAATTCATTTAATTTCATAAGCGCTGTAACAACTAAATTTATGTTGTTTTTTTAATACCAATAATTTTGTTTGTAATAATAATATTAAATGATTAAAGCTTTAGTAAATTTTTACTAGTAAATATTATTAGTAAGAAAATTTTCATTTTATATTTACATAACAGAAGTTCTACTTTTATAACCGTGATTATATATTATGTAAAATTATGTTATCGCTGTGTTCACAGTGTACGGTCATGATCGAGGAATACATATCCTTGTAGAACTGATTAATGTTGAACATTTTTCGGTAGACCATATTATTACTTCAGCTATTATTATTTCTTCCATTTGAGTGGGGGCAGAAAATGCCGCAGATAAATTCTAAAACTAACTTGAGCCGTGTTCTATTGTATTTGGAAATTCTCTTAGCTTGAGTTGCAGTCAACATAATAAAATATATATATTTTTTCAACAATTTACATTTTAATTTTCTGCTGGTATATGATTGCGTTTATATCTGATTGCGTATTAAAACTGTAATTATTGATTGTCGATTAACATGAATTTTCTATATGTCTGAAATATTTATCTTTCCTTTTAGAATTATTATAAATATTTTAAGCAAAATAATTATCCTTTAAAAATGTTAAAATTTATTTAATAAACAAAAGATATTTGCAAATGCAATCCAAATTGAGATGATCTAAACATTCAAATGGAAATGTATTGCAATATGCATTTCATCTCTGATCTCTCTGTAAATATTTCATGGCATGTTTAATTCTTAGCAATAATTGTTACAGGTTGTTTACAAATTTTCGAATTATTTCATGAAAAAGGATAATTATAAATTTGTTGAATATTAATGGATAAACAATTGAAAGAAATAATCTGTACTTCTGACAGTTTTCTTAGAAAATTAAGTACAATTATGACATTCACATGAATTCATGAAGATATTGAGGGTTTTTCATTGTGTTCACAATCATTTTTAATATTTGTAGATTTAATTATAATGATATTTTCTAAAAATTAATAGTTATGAACATTTTTTAATTTTATTAAGTAAACCATTAAAGCAAGAAATGCTGAGAAATATAGTAATTGCATTCACTCGTATTCAACAAGATACTTTGGAGTTATCATGTTTTTCATAATTTTGAATTTTGTTGTGAATAAATTGAAATAATATTTCATAGAAAATTATTAACTATAAAAATGTTAAATAGCGTTCACTTCAATTGAACAAAATAGTAAGGGGCTTTCATTATGTTTACAATCATTTTTAATATTTGGAGAATTAATAGAATAATATTTTATAGAAAATGACTAACTATAAAAGCGTTTAATATTATTGAACAAACAATTGAAATACGAAATGATGAGAAATACATATAGTTATGGTGTTCAACAAGATATTGTAAAATTAACATGTTTTCAATAATTTGCATTTGTTTTATAATAAATTAGAATAATATTAGATGGAAAATGAATAACTATAAAAGTGTTAAGAAGTGAAGGAAGTTAGTTATGGCGTTCACTTGAATTCAACAAGATATTCAGGGGACGCACATAATGAGTACGAGGATATTATTGTGCCGGATGGGCGCTATCGTAAATGGGAGCACCCGAGAATGGCCAAAGACAATTGGTGGCTGACGCACACGCATACACAAGTAGTCGAAGTAGTCGAAGTAGTCGAAGAAGTCGGGCGAGAGAGAGATGATAATGATGAAAACAATATAATGACGCGGCAATTGTTGACAACATCAAGTGCAGCCTCCGATTGAGGCATGAATGAAAGGAGGCATCAAATAAAAGAGTCCGAGTCCGGGATGCGAAGCGCTTCGGGCTGTCTGACTGGCTGCTCGACATTCCTCTAGCCTCTAAGCAGGGCCGCCAGCTACTCGAAGCGGCACAATGGCAGCTCTCACACACACACACACACACACACACACACACATCCACATCCACAGAGAGAGAGGCACTCGTGTGTGTGTGTGTGTGTGTGTGTGTGTGAGAGAGGCGGCTCAAGTGGGCACTCGTTGGCTGAGCTGTGGCTGCTGGCGAGAGCGCGAGAGAGCGAGATGGCAGGCTGGCACACACTCACTCGCCTAGGCTGGCCTTGTTTGGCGCAAAGGATGCGCAAATGGTGGTGGTTGTTGTTGGTGGTTGAATGAGCCACTCGCCTGTTGTTGTTATCGCTGCTGCTGTCGCTGCCGTCGCTGCTGCTGCTGGCGTCGTAGTATCCTTGTTGAAAAGGACATGAGAAGCCACTTAGTGCCGCGACTAAACAACAGCCAGAGAGACTCTCCAGCGTGTGAGTGTGTGTGTGTGTGTGAGGCTATATACCCAATGGTGGATGGATGCGCCATATAAACGAAACTGTCTCTCTGCAGCTGTGTGTGTGTGTGTAGTTTTTGGTACTTTTGCCGCCGTTGGCTGCTTGGACTCGTGTCGAGTTCTTGATGTCTCGTTAGTTGTTGATGACACTTCAGTTTGGAATGTTTAGAGTGCGGCTGCTGACAACGCAATCCGCCATCCGCAATCCGAGCACGCAAATCGAGTCCGAGATCGCTATCGACGCCTATTGCATTTCCAACTGCAAACCGAAACTTTCGTCTTGAAACTTGCCATTACAATTGAATTCCAAACTTTTGCGTGCGTGTGTGTGACTGTGTGAGATAAATATTATGATTATTGGCCAGCGACAACAAATTTGCCTAGTGTCGTTTTTTTTTTGATTATTACTCTTAAACAACTTGTACTCAAGTGATCAGCGAAGCAAAGAAAAGAAAAGAGAAAAAACAGTGTCAAGTGCTGCAATAACTGCTCCTCGATTCGCCCGTGTCCAGTGAACGGCCGCAAAGTGGCGGAGAAACGCAAAAGCTCAGCGTCGTCGTCGTCGTCGCCAACGCCGCCGCCCGCGCAGCAGCGTCGCAAGTCGAACGACAGCGTCGCCAGCAGTCCAGCGGCGTCGCCAACGGCGGTGGCCACAGCCACGGACATGACCACACACAGCCAGCCCAGCCTGGAGCGCACGCCCGCCAAGCACAAGGAGCACAAGGATCACAAGGAGCACAAGGAGCGTGGCGAGCGGGGAGAACGTGTGCGAGATCAGCGCGAGGCGACGAACAGCAGCGGCAACAGCAGCGGACTCGGCAGCGCCGGCAGCTTGCCCGCCTCGCCCCAAAGTGCGGCCACCGTCAGTCCGGGCACGCCCACCACGCCCAAGCGACCGCTGCGCACCTCGACGCCCGCCCTGGAGCGAGAGCGGGAGAGGGAGCGGGAACGGGAGCGGGCCATCAAGCTGATCGCCAGCACGGCCAGCACCACGGTGCCGACGACGACGCCGAGCAGCGGGGCGGGCAGCAACTTGTCGGCGGCGGATCAGCTGCGCATCCCGACGGGCGCGGCGGCCTTCAGCGGCTTTCCCGGCCTGCACAGCATGAGCAGCTTGATGGTGCCGTCGTCGGCGGCGGTCGCTGCTGCGGCGGCGGCTCCTTTCCTGCCCTGGTCCCCCATCCTGCTGCCGCCCTGGAGCCACGCCCTGCTGCCCGCTGCCTTCTATCCGGCGGCTCTGCGCAACGCGTTGCCCGGGTAAGAAACTCAACTCAAGAAGTCCTGCACTCTCTCTCTCTCTCTCTCTCTCTCTCACGTATTCTTGATCTGTCTGCCAGTCTAATAGACTCTGTTTAAAAAGCTTTTAGTGGAAACATCTTAGATATAAAATTAAATTGAATTCACTTTCAAAATATAGGAACTGATTCAATTTAGTTGTAAACTTTTGCACATATATATATTCTGGAAACAATTGAATTATATAGAACTTGATACAATTTGAACTCTCAAGTTTTAAGTTGCAAAAACAACTTGAATATTAAACTTATTGAAGATCATTTGTGATTTCACTATATCACGTATAGAGAACTTGATCCAATTGAAACTTTCTAGCTATTAGTTGAATAATAAATACATCTATATTTAAGGAGAATATCTTGAAATTTAAATTGTGTTTTAACTTGGAATTTTTAAGCGATTGTATTTGAAGCAATTGATCTATAAATAACCTGATACGGTTTAGCAGAATTATTTAAAAAGATCTGGCACATTAAATTTAGCTAAGATCAAATACGATTTAAGCAATTCGTAATAATGAACTTTATGCACTTTAAGCTTACCAGTTTACATTTTAAATCATCTCAAACTCAAATGCGATTAAACTATAACTCATTAATATAATACTCGATATGCAATTCAATTATAAATCAGTCATAAACTTCATCCAATTTAAACTACAAAGAAATCGAATTTTTAGCTACTTTTATTATTTATATTCATAAATTGAGGTATTGAAAGTATATAGTACTTTAAGCTCTCCTCTCTCTCTCTCTCTATACATATCTCTCTATCTCTCTCTCTTGATCCGTCTCTGCAACTCTTTCGCTCTGGTCGTTCGCACGCAAACTGATCGCGTTTGGCCCCTAAGCGTGTTGTCTTAGGCCTCGTGGCATTATTCGATTTTGCGCCCACTAATTCAGCTGCTCAGCAACTGATCCAATCAAGCCACTTTGCAAGCCCGCTTGAGCTGTGAGGCACTTGCCCCTTGAACGAGCCTACCGAGTAAATTATCCCGATCCTTGATCACGTAATTCCCCCCGGCAGCAAGGGCAACAAACAGATTTGCCGCGAAGCCGGTGCAGAGTGAAGCAGAGAGAGCGAGAAGCGAACTGGTCTGGGAGATATTTAGATGAGCCTTGCGCTCAAGTGTCCTGTCGTCCTGTCGTCCTGTCGAGGCCTGTTGTGGCCTGTGCCTGGCTTAGAAAAACTAGAAATTCCCATAGGTGAGTTGCAGGGAAACCCCAACCTGGCCGACATGTGTGCAGCAGACAACATGACGACGACGTCGATGTCGATGTCGACGGCGTCACACTGTCTGCTCGAAGGCCAGGACGAGTGCAGAGGGAATTCCGTCTCTAGATGCGGGGAATGCCCCGTCCGTCCGTCCGTCCATCCGTCCTGAACCTGACGCGGACGCGTGGGAATTTCGCGACGCACACATTTTGATTTGGGAAAATTTGTGCGCACGGAAAAACCGGAAGCGAATACGCTTTTTACTTGCGCCAACATGTGGCCGAAAAACATGTCCGAGGCAAAAACCCCGAGACCAAAGACACAGGTAGACACAGCCACAGAGGTGCAACAAAAGCGGCTTTGCGTGTTTAATTGTTGATGGTATTAGTGCAAAATCAAATTTGCATTAGCTGCAGTCCACACACCAGGGAATAGGAATAGCAAAAAGATTGAGAACGGGAGCGGGAGCGAGTCTTGATCTTGCAGACCAGCATAGGTGTCAATAATCCAGCGATTTGGCCGCACTTAATCAAAGTTAATTCTGCAAAGCAAAGTGTGAAACATCATCAGCAAATTTTTGTGAAAGTCAGTCTGCGTCTTTGGGCAGGTACTTGCCACACTGTGTGTGGCAGGTAGCGTGGCTCAGTCCATTGTGATCTTTTCCGGCCATTCATGACACGACACCGGATGTCGGATGTTCAAGCAGCCAACTGAATTCAACTCAACTGATTTGTTTGTGTGTGTCTTTGCAGCCTGTTCGATGCCAAGGTGCCGTCGTCGCAACGCTCCGGCTTTCATATCTCCGACATACTCAATCTGGAGGGCTCTGAGCTGAAGAGTGCCGCCGCAGCGGCTGCCGCAGCCGCCCACCACACGCACCACAGCCACAGCCACAGCAGCGATCTGGGCGGCAACGAGTCGAGTCACGGCCACGGTCCGACGCCAACGGCCTTGTCGCCCACGCCCAGCTCAGCGTTGCCGCCTCCCAGCAGCAGCGGCAGCGGCGACGACGCCCTCGCCACATCTGCTCCAGCGGCGGCTCACGGCGATCATCATGGCGGCGCCGAGCAGACGCATCAATTGGGCCAGCAGCATCAGCAGCAGCAGCAGCATCATCAGGCGCAACATCATCCGCATTCGCATCCGCATTTGCATCAGCATTCGCATCCGCATCCGCACCATCAGCAGCCGGTGGCGCCGCTGCCGCTGTCGCACCATCAAGGCGCCGGCGGCGCTCAGCCGCCCATGCCCCACGTGGGCGCCCACGCTCATGCCGCCCATCTGCTGGCCAGCCACAATGCGGCGGCCGCCGCCGCCGTTGCAGCCGGCCAATATCTGCCAAAGAACTTCGCCGGCAGCTTCGGCGACGAGATGTCCTCCTACCACCACATGGCCCAGACAATGCTCTCCCACTCGGGCCGCAGCGCGTGGATCAAGGAAACAGAGCTCTATGGTGAGTGTTTGCCCCCAAATTTTATCCATCACTCTTTTAGTTATTTGTTGCCAGTTCGGGGGAGAAATAGCTTAAAGTAAATTGCAGATTTTATAATTAAATCTGGGCTCAGCACGTTTCAATATTATAGAATTTCATCAGCAACTTATTTGTAAATTCATTTCTTTGACTTCAATAAGTTTAAGCATTTTATTTAAAGGTAAATCAGTTTATTAATTGCCATTGAATTTGAATGAGTTTTTGCTCCCCATTCATCTGTTTTGTATTCATCGCTCTTATAGTTATTTGTTGCCAGCTTACGGAAGAAATACTAATTTAAAGTAAATTGCAGATAAATAATTTGTGAAATAAGTCACGTTGAATTTTTAATAGAATTTTATCAGAAAATGCACTTGTTAATTCATTTCATTGACTTTAACATTTTAAAGCATTTTAGTGAAACATAAAAGAATTTTTAACTTCCATTGAAGCTCCATGGTGATTACATCTCTTACTTATTTGTTGCTGATGGTTCAGCTTGGAGAAGTTTAAAGTAAATTGCAAATTCAATAAAAAACTTGCAAAATTAAATCAGGCCACAGCTCCTTGAATTTTTATACAATTTCATCAGTAATTTACTTTATACATTAATTTCTACGAGTTTTCTGTGTATTGTCCGAATTTTCATATGATGAAATTTGCATTCACTTCAATATTTCAAAGCTTCCTAATGTAGAAGATCAGAAATTTAAATGCAAATTTATTTAAAGATACAATTGGTATTTAATTTACTATAAAGTATTTTTAGAAAACATATAGAAAATATTAATAGATAATCTTTAATTTTGAAACTGATTTAATTAACCCAACTCTGAAGATAAACAGGATTATGGAATTCCTATTAAATTTTTAAATCAATCCTAAATCACAATTATATGGAACTTCATTTTTAATACTAGAAGATCAGTTATTTTCCAACTGTCTAGTTTTTTGATTTATTTTGAAATGCTTAAATCATTATTAATTAATATTTATTAACTCAAGTTAGAATTGCATAACAATAGTATTTACACTTATTTGATACGCCTGAGATTTTGTAAATATTTGGGGCTCCAAGGCAAAAGTGGCAGAAGAAAGGTGAAGGGCAAGGGAAAGGGAAAGGAAAGCAGCAGCGAATGTGCAGCGTAAATCGAGTCGAGTCGAGAGCAACCGCCTAATAATATTGTTCAATAATTGCCTCACAAAAGGCAGCTGTGTTTGCATACAAGCGACACGGGCGACGCAATGTCGATGTCGATGGCACTTTGGTAACCCTTGGCTCTCGGTTCTCGGTTCTCTGTCCTCCGATGTGCCACGCCCCGCAGACGTTACGTTACGATACGTTAGATGCGATATGTGTCGATTCAGGTGCTTGAAACGCGAAGTGGTTCGAGAACCACCCTTTTTCGGTGGCTTAACATGAGGACTGCCTTCCATATGCACATCGCATAAATTGCGCCCAACCTAATCTTGACTAATAGTTTGTATGCGCTTCACACTTGAGGATTAATTTTGTTATTTCATTTCTCCTTCTATATATACACACATATAGTAGTATGGTATGGTATAGTATGTTGCTCCTTTTGTTTTTTATATGATGCCTCCCCTTGCCTCGTGGTTGCGTTGTTGTTGCGGACACAACATTTTTCAGTCATTCCTTTCATATAAGCCTGAAAATTTATGGCACGCACTTCCGTTTCGTCCTTTTATTTTTTTTTTGTTTTTCGCTTGGTCTTTCCTTTATTTTTTTATTATTCCCAAATTTTTTTTGTCTTTTCGGTTGATATGGTGCTCAGCTACAAATTATAATTGTTGCCTGTTTGCCGTTTTTTTTTTTGGGAAATTTCACAGCTGTAAGCCGAGAGTCGTTTTGATTATATTAAGTTATTAATTTGTTGAGTTGTCATGGTGAGGACGCTTCCAGTGGTCTGAGTGGGGTCTTGAGGGGGGGGAGAGATCCCAGCAGGTTGCGGGTGTTGTTTAGTCAATTGTGACGGAATGCGAACAGCATTCTGGGAGAGATTTGAGCCGGGCAGTATTCACGCCTCTGGGGCGATAAATCAACTGATCTTTGTGCGAATCATATCAAAAGTGGGCGTGCTGCGAATAAACCAAACTGGAAACGGAAATAGCAGGAATAGGGAGCAGAGGTACAGTGATGTCCTCGCTAACGGGGATCAGAAGTCATAGGCGGAGGCAGTCCTGTTTGAGGTTTGGCTTTGGCTTTCGCTTTTGTCTGGCATCGCATTCATTGTCTGTCCGCTTGCCAAACCTTAATGTGTATTTTCATAAGCATTTTGTCGTGTCGATCACGGCAAACAATGACAGCGGCAGAAACGCAAAAACAAAAAAAAAAACGAAAAAAGGCAAACACCGAGAAGGTCAGAAGGCAGAGCAGAGCACAGCACAATTGCCCAAAAGGTGTAACACCGCAGGGTTGCCCCGTCGCCTAGGGTTGCCCAGGTAGGCGAACGATCGAGCCTCGTCAATGGAAATATTGCCCTCTAATTAACGTTATTAGTTGAGCTCCGGTATGCTGCTGGTTTTCAAAATGAGAATGCATTTGGCACTCGGGGTTGCTGCGTTTGCATCTGGCCACCCCGATCATCCCTCTCCCTCACTCCCTCTTTCGCTGTCTCTCTCTCTCTGGAACATAATCCAATTGTGCGAGTCGTTGGCGGTTGTCCTGTTTACCCACTGACTTTTCATTTAGCTGCCAATTTTTCTGCCTGCTCATCCCGCCATTGGGGTGTGTGCGTGTGTGCGGTGTGTACTTTGTGTGTGCTGTCGCATTAATTTAGCCAAATTGGTGACAAATTGACTCGGGCTCTTTGCTGCTGCTCAATGAGGAATCGAACTTGAATTGAAAATTACGAAAAAAAAGAGTTGATCACAATTTGAAATGAAGATTGATTAAATTGAGCATGCAGAAGCCTTTAAGCAAATTTCAGGCTTTAACAGCAGACTGCTCTGTCTGGATAATTTTATGTGAATCCAGCGCTCAATTTATAAATTTTTTATAATTAACTATTTATTTACAAATTTAAGTAATGTTAAAGAATGTTCAAAATATGCATAACTACATAACATAGCTGTCATGGGAAAGCTTCAAAATTGGGAATATTATTATTGTTATTATTTATAATTATTTATTACCATTAATTTTTACTATTTTTTGAATTTTAATTTGCATTTTATATTTTGTTTTATTTTATTGTATTTTTATTATTATTATTATTTATTTATATTTATCCTGCGTATTAAAATATAGTATATGATTAAATCTATCTTTCTGTCTGTCCGCCTGTTTGTATGCGAATAAGTCGCGCACTTTCGCAGCTAGCTTCACCAAACTTGGCATTGCTATAGAGCTTTGCTGTAGGCAGTATATATATAAAAACTGTGCAAATCGGTTGGCTAGTAACGATCTTTTGCTGACAAAACATTTACTCTATTTTCTGCATCATGTCTAACGCATGCTTCCGCTTCTCATCGTTGCAGGCACTCAGCAGCCGGCCAGCCCGGACAGCACCTCGCCGGTGACCTCGGAGGTGTCGTACACCTACATAGGCTCCAACTGCCAAACCTCGCCCGCACTCTCCGGCGACTACAAGAGCTACAGCCGGTCGGCGGACAGCGATGCGCTGTCGGTGGGCGATGCGCTGCACACGTTGCATGGCACGGCTGCAGCCGGCGGCAGCTCAGCGGCGCATGCGTTGCACAACAACAACAATAATAGCACCAACAATAACAATAACAACAACAATAACAATAACAACCACAGCATGAAGCACGATGGGGGCGCGGGCAGCGGCAGCGCGCACGACGACAGCCTCAACGAGGACGGCATCGAGGAGGACATCGACGACGTGGACGATGCGGACGGCAGCGGCGGCGGCGGCCTCAATGCCGACGGCATGCCCAACAAGAAGCGCAAGCGTCGCGTCCTCTTCACCAAGGCGCAGACCTACGAGCTGGAGCGTCGCTTCCGCCAGCAGCGCTATCTGAGCGCCCCCGAGCGCGAGCATCTGGCCAGCCTGATCCACTTGACGCCCACCCAGGTGAAGATCTGGTTCCAGAATCATCGCTACAAGACCAAGCGTGCCCAGAACGAGAAGGGCTACGAGCATCCGGGTCTGCTGCACGGCCACGCCACCCATCCGCATCATCCGTCGGCGTTGCCCTCGCCCCGCCGCGTCGCCGTACCCGTCCTGGTGCGCAACGGCAAGCCGTGCCTCGCCGATGGCAGCAAGCTGTCGCAGGATTGCGTCAACACCGCCACCGCCATGCAGAACGCGGCGGCCGCCCATCATCTGGTCGCCCTCAACGGGGCGGCGGCGTATCAGCATGCGGCTGCCGCCGCCGCCGCCGGCCTCCACGCTCACGCCCATGCCCACGCCCATCCGCACGCCCAGCGCAGCGCCTGGTGGCCCTAATATTGCTAGGCGCCTGGATTCGAGTTGGCTGCCAGACTGAGGACTGAGGACTCCACTGCACTGGGGCGTGACTGGTGACTCGAATACTGGACAATAAGTGTGCGTTTGTGTGTGATTGGATTCAGTAGCGGGGCAAAACATTGGTGCAATAATAAATAACAAGATGTCCCACGCTCCCATCTCCAATTCCCTCTCTCTCTCTCTCTTCGTCTCCCCTCGAGCAGCTTGTGGCTTGGCCAGGCCGAGGGGGCGGGGACGGGGGGAGTGGCAAAAGGTCGACGAATTCTTGGCAGCTGCCAAAAAAAAAAAACAAAAAAATTCAAAATCAAAACAAACAAAATATTGATGGATGACGTCGCCGTGTTGCGCCAACTGTTAACAACAAATATCATTCGTGTAATAAACCAACAGCAACAACAACATTTTTTTTCCTGCGG
The DNA here is from genome assembly GCA_963583835.1 of Drosophila immigrans. Classification (NCBI taxonomy): domain Eukaryota; kingdom Metazoa; phylum Arthropoda; class Insecta; order Diptera; family Drosophilidae; genus Drosophila; species Drosophila immigrans. The sequence continues at coordinate 23,025,196 of OY757144.1, read as the reverse complement.
CTCAAAAGCTGCAGGCCATTTAATTATAAGAGTTTTTTAATTTTTTTTTTTTTTTTTTTTGCACGACAGTCGATAATACTTTTAGAGCCTTAGCTGTAGTTGACGTTTTTTTTGTTTAACATTAAAGTAACATAAATTAACTATGCATATTAATAATAATCAATCGATTTGTAAATACGGAAAAATCAACAAAAAAAAATGAAGAAGAAAAACTATAACACTATATTCAAAATTACAATGCAAATAAAAATAAAGAGATAGTAAATAATCATGTACATATATATTTAAACAAGTAAATAATTAGTGTTCAATTTTTAGGCAGAATTTAATCTTTTTATATATATACCTATTACGTAGTCGTATCAATAACTGTAAAAAATTATTAAAAACCCCCACTAATCAATACTTATTCCTAGCTATAGGTACATGCATATATATATATATAAATATTTTTTTTTGTATAGTGCAGAAATGAAAAACAAAACAAACTCTTTGAATTTATAGTGCGTAATGAGTTTACAGGCAACAAACAAATTCAACAAATTAATTTGTAATATACCAAACTTAAACTAAAATTGAATAATCAAGACATTTTAGAAATTTAATAAAACTATTTACAAAAATTCAACAACTTTGTGTAAATATTTATTTCAACTCCTTTTTCAGTTTCAATATTTTGGCAGCAATAAAAGAATTTTTAATTACAAATGCTCTAAGAGTTAATGCAAAGTATTGCTTAATTGGTAAGTTGAGTTTGCGTTTTTAGAGGTTTTCTGCAATGTGGATATTTTTTCCAAGGAAATATCTATGTGAAGTATCATTAGCTAACATTCTATCCTTGTGACGGTGAAAAACAAGTACGAGATTACGAGTGTATTTTATTTATTTTGCAACTTGTTGAAATGTTTAGCTCCACGATTTGCAGCTCACTTTGCTCATTTTAATTTTTATTATTACCAGACATTTTAAAAAACATTCCCAAAATATTTTATATCCAAAGTAAATTAAACAAATATTTATAAAACTAGAAAATCAAACTAAATAATATTTCTGATGTCTTCAAAAATGACAAAACTATGAATAGTTTTCTGTTAAAGTGATTTTTGAAAAGGGAAATGCACGTGGATATATTTTTGGTCAATTGTTTATTCGTTTATATGTATATCGCTGTTTTAATCTGGAGTAGTCGAAAGATAAGTGCACCTTCTAGTTCCATTTTATCGAGGTGGGGCCGCGGACTCCACACGGTGCATAATGGTGCCAGTAAACAATGGTAAAACATTAAGCAGCCCATAAATACGCCTTGATTATGGCTTTTAGCTACCGTTTACGTCTGCAATGAGCGATTGTGATCGTAATCCATTAATGATTATACGAGTATAGCACTACTACCAGCACTTACCATATAATACTCGCACTCGTTCACACTCACAGCACGCTTGAACCTCTGATAAGCTCGGATAGCATTAATAGTAGGTGCATATAGCGCATATACATAAGTAGCAAATGGTTCGACTCCATGGACAAGGGGTTGGCATTGACTTTGTGGCATTGCATCGCAAACGTGAGTGGATGAGAGTTAGCTCATCAAATGATAGATATCTGATATCTGCGAAATCGAAATCGAAATCAAATCGCATCCATTGGACAATCAATAATCGAGAGATACTACTCGTAGTCTAGCGCCGACGACATGCTCTCTAAAAGCCGTAGGTGAGTGCACATAATTTGCGCAAATAAAGAACTCGAACTCAAGTAGATGCTTTTGAGTATCTCATAAAATAAACAAGTGCTTTTCGAATAAACGACAAATTAAATTACTCATCAATGAGCACTGAAAACACTCAACCATCGCTGTGAATACTCACAAATATATACTTGCCTACCTACCTGTGTGTACATATCTATAAAAATTTGAGTTAGTGCGCCATTAGCTTCTGAGTTTTGAAAATGTCAGTAAAATTAGTGCAAGGCTAGACGACACTGAAATACTCTATGATATGTCTGCTCTGTGGTCAAATCTGTCTTTACTTCAACTTTTGGAATACATTATTTTATTTATGAAACATATTTTTAACCTAGTTGATCTCCTTTTTTTAAAATATGCTCATTTAAGATATTTAATTAATCCTTACTCCGGTTTTTGGAATCCTTTTTTTATATGTCAAACCTCTTTATTGAATCTATCTATGCCTTTACTTCAGCTTTGATCTGATTTGAATAAATTGTGTTATGAAGCACATTGTTAATATATGTTTATATTAAATATATTATATTATATATTTATGGTAGATTTTTAATCTGTCTTTACTACAGTTTATAGAGTAATTTGTTGTATATATAAAACACATTGTCAATCTCGCTTTTTTGCATTTTAAAAATGTGTTTATTTTATGTACTAATTTTATTTGAATTAAACTTTCTGACAGTTTTATGATATTTTTGTTATACGATTTGTATAATCAGGTGATAAAGCGACATTGGCCCATCTTGACTTTTTGTGTATGCAAATATAATTTATGTCAATTTATGCGACACTTAAAATCAGATTTCAGGTGATGTTGAGTGCATATCGGATTAAATTGTTTGTGAAAGTGAATACGCCCCGAGTGCTTGTATAGACACCATAACAATAACCATACCGAGTATTAATAAACATCGAGTGCCTGGTCATATATTTCATGCAGCAACAAAAGCAACAACATGCGCAACATTTTTACAGTGGCAATAAAATCAACGATTACTGAAGTACCATAAATATTATATATTTTTATGATTTCTTTTCCTCTCGTTCATTTTTTTTTTTCTTCGTTTTTAGATTTATCTGAGCGAAAGCAAAACTTTGGATGAAAATGCAAAAATGTACAAAATCAATATAATTATAAATAACCTGATGATAGATATACAGTACTGTACCACGAATGCCCAAAAAGCAGTATTGATTGGAATATATGGCATTCATTGATTGTGTTGTTGCCCGCCCAATAATAATTGCAGTTATTTTTATAAAACGCTTAATATTTATAGTGAGCAGTTCCGAGTAGCCCGCTGGCAAGTGCCATAAAAATGCCTTCTATTGTAATTGCCTTATAAATTTGGGCAATGGCCATTAACTTTATTTGCATATAGTATTATCGGGCAGGATGTTGATTAAACGGGCCATTCACAAAGTGCGAGTACATTTCAAAAGATCTAGATTAGACGTAATAACTGCTCAAGACTGATAATGGCCTAGCAGCCAGCTAACACAATAATAAACTTTTTGTTATTATTTTTAATTTTTGTCGTTCAGTGTCGTTATACAGTTATACTATAGTATAGTTATAGTTGCGTCTCTTTCGCTGCGGAGATAAGCCAGGTCTCCCGTCCACCTGATTGCCTTTGTTTACGTGTGTGTCCGGAGCGTTACGGGGCCGTATCAGCGATATGTCTCGCAATGCCGGACAACCTGGCCAGCGATCGCATACGTAGTATATAGCACATCGATATGGAGCTGACCAGCATGCGTGGACGTCATGTCAAGTACAAACGTGCCAGCTTATCATTATTTGCGACAGCCACCACAGCACACAGCACAGCACAGCACACAACACAGCACTGCACTGCACACCGCACTTGATGGATGCGGTGGTCGTGGGTCTTGGGTTTGCGGAAGAAGCCCAGCTGCTAGTTTGAAATCTATCGGAATCATTAATAACTTCATTTCTTGACGTCTTTAATTGAGTGAGGCATTGGCCATAAGGTTGCGGGTGTGCGTTGTCAGGCGCTTGGTTTTATGGAAATGGTAAAAGTATTAACTAATAATTGCGGGAGATATCGTGGACATTAAACGCTAATCTTGCATAGTTTCCAGCTACTCAAAAGTTGCGCTAAGTTTCAAGACATTTCATCAGATCGTAGACACAACATACAGTATTCAATTTCAGCCATTTAGCAACAATTGCAGTGATACAATTGCTATTTTTAGTAACTAAAAACAAAATTAATATAAACTTGAATATTAATTTTCAATTTTAAAAATACAAAATGAGTATCTAATAAATTATTAATAGTTGAATAATGTAAGCTTACTTCAAAACGGTTTAAATTGAATTCATTTTGTAATCTTCTCTTATTAATTATTAAGATTGATTTATGAAATAAATGTTTTGTATACGTTTTATTTTGCATAGTAACATATTTAAATAAATAAATAATATATAATTATTTATTTTAAATTATCTATAGTTTTTGGAGTCAGTTCTGTAAAACCTTCGCAGATATAAATTTGTAATTTATTCTAATTAAAATGCATATGCTATGCATTTTTACTTTACGATATTTGACCATTAATATTTTTCAGCTATTTATATTATTTTCACATTTATAAATACTAATTTGAATATAATATATTACCATAGATTTCATTTATTCATCTAGCTAGTATAAGGAATTCGTGAAATGCATTTATATTATTTAAATGAACTCCTTTTGGTGGATCTGTGGATTGATGGATATTGAGAAATTCTTGAGATATACTTTATGGCTTCATGACCATTAAATGGGGATTATTTGTGTTCTTCTTATTAAGTGTGTTTGTAATGGGTTTAGCTGAAGTATTTCCAACGTGTGTTTAGTGGCGACTTGTAATTGGATAATGAAATGATATTAAAAGTAAACCATTAATATTCTTCTGCTATTTTTAATTTTATTATATATTACTCTAGATTTGATTTATTCATCTAGCTACTTAATGGAATTCGTGAAATGTATTTATATTAATTAAATGAACTACTTTTAGTAGATCTGTGGATTGATGGATATTGGGAAATTCTTGAGATATACTTTATGGGTGATTATTTGTGTTCTTCTTATTAAAAGTGTTTGTATTGGGTTTAGCTCAAGTATTTCCAACGTGTGTTTAGTAGCGACTTGTAATTGGGTAATGAAAAGATATTAAAAGTTAACCATTAATATTCATCTGCTATTTGTAATTCTATAATATATTACTCTGAATTTGATTTATTCATCTAGCTACTTAATGGATTTGGTGAAATGTATTTACATTAATTAAATGAACTACTTTTAGTAGATCTGTGTATTGATGGATATTGGGAAATTCTTGAGATATACTTTATGGGTGATTATTTGTGTTCTTCTTATTAAGAGTGTTTGTAATGGGTTTAGCTCAAGTATTTCCAACGTGTGTTTAGTGGCGACTTGTAATTGGGTAATGAGAACAAGGTGAGGTAAGCGGATGGGCAATAACAAGCATAATAACAACAAGAAGAACAACATGAACAGCACTCCAGGCCAAACTGTGAGCACTTGTCAACAAGCCCAAGAACAAGAAGAAACGCTGGGAACAACAAAAATGCTGCTCAAGGAGTACGTGTAGCATGTCAATCGATCGACACTTACAACGCTTAATCAGCACCGATTTCAGTCGATAAATTGAAAGTTGTTGTTGTCATTGTTGTAGTTGTCGTTGTTGTCGTTGTCGTTGTTGCAGTTGTTCCTCCTGCGTTTCAAATTTGGCATTGATAAAGCTGGCAGACTGTGCCAGACAACGACAACGACAACGACAACGTCAACGACAACGACTACAACGACTTTGATTCGAATGTGGTCAGTTTGTAATGAAAAATTGATTAGCGCTATACGACGAATATATATACACAGCACATGTGTGTGTGTGTGTGTGTGTGTGTGTCAATTGAATAAATAAATTTATCAGAAAATAAACGTAAATCAGTGAACAGAAATGTAGAAATTAAACAGGCCAAGTAAAGGCAGCAAAGCAAATAAATGAGATTACAATTAATAAAATAATCGATAAGTGCACGAGTTCTACCCCGTTTTTTTTGTTGTTGTTGTTTTTTGTTATACTTAGTACCTTATAAAGCTCCACAGTCATATTATTATTAGTATTGTTGTTGCTTTGTAGGCCAACGATAATTGCGTTTTTGATTTAACAACAAGCAAACGCGATTCTGCAGCCACTTCAAGCGACTCTCCCCGAATGCTTCAAGTCTACTATGTCCACTATATAGTACACCTCACTCCTACATAGACACAAGTGCCATACTAAATACCATTTTTCCATCACTATATATACATATATATGAGTGTGGCGTGTATAACTCAAATGACATTTAATTGACGCTCCACAAATGGCATTTCCCCACTTCACCCACCAAGTGGGCGTCGACAATTCAATTGGACTCTGTGTGATTTTGCAATTGAAAAAAATACTGATTTGCTTGCCCACAATTGGGGCTGGCCATTAGATAAGCCCCAGCGAGCTCACGTCTCATTGGTCAGCCAATTTCAGCCGTGCATTTCATGGTTTCACTAATGTATTACAAGCCCAACTTGTTATCTTTCGAATTTGTTTCAATTTAAAATGCTATAAGAACTATTCTCTTGCCAATCATTCGGAATATTTAATTGTTATGAAATGGTAAAAAGTTGGCGTTCATTGTATTTTAAATTTTATAGTTTACATCTTACATCTTACAATTATTATTTTTCGTTTTATTTAGTTGAGACATTTTATAGAATTAAAATTTTAACAATATTGCCATACAAAGATGTTATATTATTTACATGCATGATTCAAATAAATAAAAATACATAGTTTACAATCTCTTACATATTACATTTTAGAAAGAAATAGTTATTATTTTTTTAAAGGTAATTTTAACATGCAATTTCCACATTCTCATTCATAAGTTTAAATCTTTAATTTAAACCATATCCATTCTTGTCATTTTATAATGTTTATAATATAAATTTTTAGTTGAGATATATTATTTAAACAGGGTTTTATCAAAGTTGGTATTTAAAAAAAAAAATATGTTGCTGGTCAAAAATGTTTTAGAATTTCAAACAGTTAAAAACGCAAAAATATCAAGTATTATTTTGAATTTTTCAAAATGTATTGAATATATTTATTTGAGTTGAGTTATTTGATTTTATTAGTATTAATTTTTTAAATATTCCCATGCAAGCTCAACATTTTCAGCTGCACATATCTCTTTTATTTAAAATGATTAAAATGTCTATTAATTATATTTATTAAATTTCATCACATTCGGTACTTGACAAAGATAAACTATAATGCCAAAAAATTTAGCATGTTTAAAAAAAAAACAAAATTTTATTACTTTTGTTGCAATTTTCATTTCCAATATTTATATTTAAGCATATAAACATCTTAGAGCTTGCACAGCTATTTAAATGCTTTCATTTCAGACTACAAGCATCGTTTTTGGCGTAGACATAAAATGAAAATAAATTTTCCAGCAATTGGAAAACAGTTCGCGGGTATCTAAATAATGTGGCCAATACAAAATGGGCAGCAGAACAGCGTCAGCATCCGCCCCTTGCGAGACATAAAACATATTTAAAGGCGACCTTTTTCTCAATTAGCTGACAATGCGTGCGTGGTTATTGGCTTGACCGTTGTCCGCAAATAAAATGCAATTTTAATGGCAAAACTCTCACACAATGTGTCCGTGCGGTTGAGCGATACAAAGTCGCAATATCGCAATTCTAATTAGCCAACGTGCTGCAATAAAGCGCCGGAAAAGTGCGCCCAGCGGGTGGGATGGCCGGAGGAGGCGCGCCAAGCGGAGGGTGCGAGGTGCTTGGGAAATCTGTGACTCCTTTTTTTGGGGGTAGTCAATAAATGACTGACTGACTGAATGACTGACTGCATTGTGGCCGCTTGCAAATCAAATCAAATTAAGCTAAAGTTGATGGCGCATTTTACAGCTGTTTAAAGGGAAGGGGGGAGGAAAGTTCGAGGGGGTTGTGGGAGGAGTGGCCGGAGGCGGGGAGTGTAAAATGTAATAATGCCTCATTCAGGTCGTTGTTGTTGCCAACGCTGTTTGTTGTTCATTTCGCGGCCATCGTCATTATCTGCATGTAATTTCTCATTTTCATAGTCAATTAAGTCAATCACACGCCCTTTTAGCCACCGCAGCGTCGTCGACGTCAGCGTCAGCGTCATCGTCCTCCATCCTTCGTCCTGCGTCGTTCGCTGTTGCCGTCGGCTCGAAAGCCACCCTGCAAATTAACACGTCGTCGCCGTTGTCGTTGTCGTTGTCGTTTACGCTGTTGTCGTGGGTTGTTGGCTTGATGAACTGGTGGGCAGTTGATGGACTCTGACTGTGAATGCGATGGGTTGATGTGTGTTCCGTTTCCTTTGGCGTTGCCACTGCCAGCCGCCAGTCGCCTTTTGTTTATTTGTAACGCAATGCAGCGCGTCGCGTTTATTGCTCAATTTTCATCGATGTTGCCAAAATTACATATTCATAGCCCGGCCAACAAATCCACCACCACAGCGCACATTACGATTACCATTACCACAACCCACACACACACACACACACCCCTCGGGCAGGAAGAGAACCAGCAAACAGAACCAGGATCAGGCTCAATAACTGTAACAATTTCAAGCACTAAAAGGACACGTGGCAGCTGCTTTTAAAATTGAATTTCCTGCATGTAATCTTGTCGAGTCAATTGTTTTTGCGTTCGCCCACCCCTCTCCCATCTCCCATCTCCTCTCCCCCTCCCCGGCTTTGTTGTTTTTCCATACACGTGCAACATTTGGGTGTGCAGACGTGTGCAGCTTGCCTCTCGCTGCCCCGCCCACCGTCCGACCGCTGGTCACACTTCTTTATTTATGAAGATGCGGCCAATATGTTGACTATTTGTGAACACCCAATTCCCCTTCGCACCAGCAACAACACCAGATCTGCAGTCGGCTGCACGGCTTTATGTTGTGGCCAGGATTAGCTTTTTGACTTCATCGAAATTGGACGGGGAAAAGTTTATTTACCTTGCAAAATCAATTGGGATTGTAACTAATTGATGGTAGTATACATTTGAAAACAGAATTTAAGTGAATTATATTGGCAATCATTTGTGATAGTTTAAAATTTATTTTTTTTGTATATCACAATCAATGCTAATGATAGATTTAAGTTAATTCTCTTCCTTACAGAATTTTTATTTATATCAAATTTTTATTTAGCATGCAATTTTGAAATAATTTTTCTGCAGCTTACTGTTACTATCAGTAATGACTTATACTGCAGCGAATTAACAGACTTAAAAACAATATGTACATAACATATTTACGCACTTAAACCTAAGCTGGATAATTTGGAAGTAAGAAAAGCTCGTAACAGAATTATTGAACAAATTTTGTTAAAAAGAGAAATACATTTTGAGTAGAGCTAAGAAAATCTATAGTAGAGAATATCAATTAGGTTTATTGATATTCTCTACTATAGATTTTCTTAAGTCGAACACGTTCTAGAAAACCAGAAACCACAAAATAATAATTAATATGATTGTGTGTTGATGTTTTTTTATTGTGGTGTAAGAATTGGCGAATCTGTACGTAATTTAAAAAATTAAAATTATTGTGGAGGAATAAACTTTCTAGGTTCAACCGTTGACGCTGTAGTTTAATAGCATGTCATCAGTCAGGTAAAATAACTTGTTATACATAGATCTTTAACTACCATTACAGATTAGCCATTAAAAATATAACATGTATAGCATACTTCATGGGGTCAACAAGCATTTTAATTTCTGCTACAAATATTTAAATTGGCGGCAGCAATTACATTTTTAGAAAAGAAATTTAATAATCCTTAAGTTATTTTATTTGTTTTCTTAATTTGCAACTTTGCATTAAATTCTTTAGTACAAAGTTTTAGCCTGAGCAGCTGTGGCCTTTATTTTATCTATTTGAATATTATTCATTCAATTTCTGAAAAACAATTCTAAAATTAAGCAATTACATTTCACTACACACCATTTTTATTTATTTATAAATTATTTCATTCATTTATGAATAACGCGAGTGCCACAATCTTTCTAAACTTTGAGCAGGATTTGTGAAGAGATTGATCAATCCCTTGTGTTCCCGCCGAGATGCCAAAGATTCACACGATGTTGCATTATTAATATGTCAGAAGCAGAATGAATAAATGGAAGGCGCAACCTTTTCATCGAGTTGAGTTGAGTTGAGTTGAGTGACTTACCCCGCTGTCAATGGGAGCACTTTGTGGCCCAAGTTGCGTGTCTGGAAGCGTTCGCCATTAAAAAGCCACCAAACATCAATTTAAATATTGCATTACAATGATTTGCATAAAAGGCAGAGCACGCAGAATGAATGGCAGAGTGAGTGTGCGAGTGAGTGTGTGAATGAGTGTGCGAATAGCTGGGAGAGTCCAAGTGCTGTCTCTCAGAAATCAAAGCCAAAAAACCATTAAACCAATATAAATTTGCACTTTCACATGACCTCGCGTCGGCGGCCAATCTCCCTCTCTCTCACACACACACATTCTCTCTCTCTATCTGTTTCTCCCTTTTTTCTTTGCGTATGTGTGTGTGGACGGGTGTCGTTTGACTAATTTGAATATGCCGAGCCCCGAGCGAGTCTGTGTGTGTGCTTAGTGCTTCCCACGATATTGATATGACTTTGTCGTGTCGCTTTGGGGTCGCCTCAAATCAAAATTGAAATCAACAAACAATAAAGTGGCAGCCAACCATTAGCGTGCGTCACACTGTGGCAAGGGTTGCGTTGCACGTGAGCAACACCTGAGCACATCATTAGCATTGCCCTTTGCCAGCCAGCCAGCCAGCCAGCCAGGATCGAGATTCAGTTTCAAGATCATATCGTCGATCAGCAAACACTTCTCGATTGCATTATTATTGTTTGTAAACAAAATGTGCATAACATAACAAGAGCAACAACATCTCCAACAGAAATGCACAAATCAATCAATCAAAATTATCCCAGCAACTTTTGGGAGCACAACAATTAACTGCTGGCCGCGCTTTGAACCTGAACCCGATCCCACATCCAATCCCGATGTCGATGTCGATCCCGATCTCGATGCCTTGCACCAAAACGGAAGTCATTAAGTTGGTCATTCAGAAGCATAAACAAAAAGGGTTGCGGTTCAACGTGTGCTGCCTAATTGCGCAAGTGGAGTGGGAGCAGCGTGTTCTCGTCCTCGTCGTCGTCCTCGAACTCGAACTCGAACTCGTCCTGCCAAAGGGTGTCCCGCACTCAGCTCTGTAATTCGAGTAGACATTTGCCGCCTGGTTGCCAGCAAAAGGCAGATGATTTTATTGAAACGTAAATTGACCAAACAACAAAACACTTTGCTGAGGGATTCTTTCATTCATAGCATTTAACACTTTTTGTATCCAAAGTAAATGTTTTGGGTAATAATAATAAATATACAATTTTTGTATTTCGCTTTTTATTTTATTTATTTATTTGATTGTATTAAAGATTTAAATTACTCTTCTACAATGTTGTGAGCTAGAGCATTCGTGCTATTTTTTTCTGTACTTATAAACTTAGTTTCAGTTTCCTTGCTAATTTTTTTATAAATTTAGTTCTTATATGTATTTAGCGTGATTTCTAATTTGCTTTCTAATTTGATTTTTAAATACGCTATAATTCACTACAAAAAATAATAAAACCTGAATTCGTGACATGCAATGATAAGTAAACAGACAGTTCTGAATCTATTTAGTTGCAACATTCTTCTCCATGCCTCTCATACGGGCAGCATAAATTTAAAAATAATACAATTTTTACACTAATGCAAAATTAAATGATCAGAATATGATTTAAATTAACGAATTAAATAATTGTGTTTTTTATGGCTGGGTTAACAAAAATAGAAAGGCAGAAAAAAATATCTAAAGTTGAAATTTTGCTTTCCAATTTCAACCTAAACAGAAAAAAGAAAATTGTTGCAACTGCTAATAAAATTTAAATTTCAAAATGAGTCGAAAGAAAACATGTATATTTAAATGATTCAAAGTTGAAGTTTACAATTCCACTTTTAATATTAATTAAATTAAGATAATTTATTGAATTATAATTTAATTGCAGTCTATTTGTTATAGACTTAATTAAAATAGCCGTTGACAAAATGAAAAACCTTGCATAAGCAATAAACAATTTTTAGCAGCTTCTAAAAACTCGTCTATGAAAATGAGTAGAAAAAAAAACATATTCAAATTTCTTGAATTACAACCAAATATGTTAATCGATCTGTTGTTATTTCACTTTCTGTGCATTATAAGCTAAACGACAAATACAATAAGAGCTGAGGTATCTGGCATGTTTGTTGTGCAAGATAAGAAAACTTGTAATTTAGACTTAGTATATGCTTAAGTGTAGAGGGGGACAAGGAGTATCAGATGAGTTGCCAACTTGGCCAGGCATAAACTACGCATGCTACAATGCGATAGAGAGCACAAAACACAAAAGCTCGAGGCAAACAATGAACAATGGCCACTGGACACTGGACAGCAGATACTAACGAAGTAACGAGGCACCAAGTGCCACATAAATCACTGGACCGAGTCCGAGTCCAAGTCGGAGTCAGAGAATTGGAGCTGGAAGTGGATGTGGAATGAGTGCGGGACCGGACAATTGACGTCAACAATAACTAACAATGATGTCAACTTGTAATTGAATTGATTGACAATATTTTATATGGAAGTAGAATGGACTAAGAATAGCGAGCATTCGCCTTTAATGACAAAATTTGTTTAGATTAGCATTAATGGACAACGAGGACCCCGTCCGTCTGTCTGTCCGCAAACAATGATGCCTGGAAAGGATGAGGGACACGATGCTCTGGCATTGTGAGTCGAGACAGGACACGGACGAGTGCTTGGCGCTGCTTCGCTTTGGCGTGGCCATAAAAAACGATAAGACTATTCAATAAAAATACTTTAAGCGGAAAAACAAACTTCAATGGCGATAAAAAAAAATCGGCAAGGGTCACAAATCGTCGCAACTCAAGTCAAGTCCAAGAAGCGAGCACAAACAAGGAAGAAAAAGAGCAAAAAAAAACTCACACTCCGCCCACTCGATTTGGGCACAAGGACAACGACAATAACTGCGACGACAGGAACAATATGTGACACTGGCTCTGGGGTCACGAGGGTGGCGCAGGGGATTCGGGGGCGAGGTCACCCTTCAGTTTCGTTGCGCTTTTTAGTTAATGAAATCGTTTGCTAAATGAAACGTAAAGCCAAGAAAAAAAAAAACAAACAAACAGCAACAACATCGCATCAAATGGCTTAACGGCCAACCCCATTTGCCAATCCTTTTCTTTTGGCTCAGTTATAACTGAAGCTGAATCTGAAGCTGAAGCGGAAGCGGAAATGTGTCGCCGTTCAATGGCAGCGTCAAGATTTTAAAATCAAATTTCGAAAAAATGATTTTGAAAAATCGGCCACAAAATCAGTTTAAAGCCACTTGAAAATAGCATTTTGATCTCCACTTGCCGCATTTAATTTGATGTGCCTAACTGTGTGTGCGTTTCCGTTTCCGTTTCATCCGCCAGTCTTCTCTCTTCTTCTTCTCCATCTCCATCATCTCATCCCCAACCCCTCCATCAATGGCAGCCGCTTGCTGTGGTCTACACTTGCCTTTTGCGATTAATTTGTTGATTTATCTGCTACGGAAGGGTTGCTTAATTCTCTCGGACGGCGATTTTATTTATTTACTTCCACCAACTTGCCTCGGACTTGACCAGGGCTGCATGTCAAATGCTTTGCATGACCATTACTCAGCATAAGACAAGTCTAATTTATTCGCAATACATTTAATAAAACGCAATTTATTATATTGCCAACTATTTTTAGTTTTATTTGATTATTGAAAAAGCAAGGAAGCACAGTTGGAATATAACAATTTATGTTCCATAATTAAATATTTAATATTTTCACAATTTAACAGCGAAAACAATGTATTTGTTTTTTTTATAGTTTTTAAATTAAATACAAAAATGCAACATTTAGTATTTTGCTATAGGTTACTTTTTTTTATTCATTAACCGAACAATCAACATTGAAGAAATTACAATATAAAATTATGGTGTGAAATAATAAATATGATATTAAATTAAAAAAAAAGAGTTATTAATTTTAAATTTTAAAAAATAAATCATTATAAAAATTGAATTATAGTTTCTGGGGTTATTAAAGCAATATTTAAATATATTTATTTATTTTCAAATGGTAAAATAACTTACTTAAATACACAACTTGTTTTTTTTTGAAAATATTGATATCTATTGAATACAATTTTAATTTCTGCAACACGTCAGCGTCAAAAAATGATTTCTAGTGATTTTTCATTTAATTTCAGTATTGATAGTTCAATCCAACATTTTTAAAATTAAGAATCTATTTTAGAGTTTTTTCTATAGTTTCTTAAAGTTGTTTGTTTACTGAGCCAGACTGCAGAGCATTCTTTGGGTCTGCATAAATCGACGAGCAAGTGAAGCAAAAACTGAAAAAAATATTAATTTGAGCGAGCTGAAAGTTAGTCGAAATTTGCTTCAGTAAATGCATAAAGTTCTTGTCGACAGCAGCCAATTACTGCAATGTATTCCCCGCGAGGACAGACGGGGCGCAGTCAGGACCTTCAGGACACAATCACAATCACAATCACAGTTAGCGTTACAGTTACAGTTGGAGTCAGAGTAATCGTTACAGTTGCGGTCTCCTGCGCGCTAGACGAGTATTTGCATTTGCAGCCTTTGGAGCTTGTTGTCTGGTTATCAACACACTTCCGGAACTTAATGGCCTGAATCCTTTTGCTGCTTTTTTCGAGTTTACGGGTTCAGCTTTGCCTGTTTTCCATTTTTGCCAGGATACTTGTGAAATGCATTGGCCCGTCATAATTCCATTGGCCGGTTGTAGTTTTATTTTTACACATTTCTATTTTTGTAATTATTTTGGATCGTATTGTTGCTCGTATATCTTGCACTCTCTCTCTCTGTGTGTGTGTGTGTAAATCATTTGCCGCACTGACTTTGAATTATGGAAAATTGGCGAATTTACGACGCTGCCAAGATTGAACCCGATGATGACGATGGGGTTTTGGCAAACCAAATTGAGTAGTTGGGTTCTTGGGATTTTGTTTTTCCCCCATCGCTGGCATTGTTTGCATTGTTTTGTGTGCTCTTCTATTTACTTGGCGCAATTTACACGCTTTGTTTTTAATGCGCTTTTGATGAAGCCATCATGTCACATTACATCAAAAAATAACAACAACAGCAGGCAGCTGGCAGCTGGCTGTGGAGGGTGTTAACCCAACACAAGTATATAGCATATACAATGTATGTATTTATACGATATGCGATGTATGGAGCCCAAGCACACACAATAAGAAGACAATAAAAGGCGACCAAATCTCCAGGCAGTCATCCCGTCTATCCCGTCATTTAGCAAGCACAAATCTCATAAACACTTTCCTTCGCTGGCTTTCGTGTGCACAAATTGAAATCTGGTTAGGCACAAGGGTGTTACACCCTCCCACATCCCACATCCTACATCCCACCTTTCACCCCTCCTCGTCACTCTCCACTCTCCAAGGGTAACTGGACAAAACAAACATTGGCGAGCGGACAAAAGCAAAAGCGTTTTGGGACATTCATGAGCAGTTCATGTGTGCAAATCAAAGCGAGCAAGTGGAAAATGGAATGGTGGGGGGAAACAAGGAGACAAACATGATAAGCAGCAGCAGCAGAGCAGAAACAGGCGGCTGGGGGAAAACACACAACACAAGCCGGAACAGATCAAATGATTGGACTCGCCATACACATAGTACTCTGGCAGAGTATTCTCAGTTTATTAGCATGATGTGTTTAGCCCTGAAGCGACGTTGTTTGGCCAGCAAAAAAGATTCATGAGCTCGTGGTTATCCCTTTAACATATTGCCCGGTCCAATGGGTCCATGGGGTATCATTGATCTCTATCGCATTTGAAGTATTATATTTATCAGCGACAACTACTTGTTCTACAACACATATTTGGCACTGGCTTTTCAGTTTACAAATTGCTATATTTAAATTAACATTTTCTTAAGGGTTTTATTCTCGAAAATTATATATTGGTAGACTATACTTAAAATCGAATTAGACAAGCAAATTGTAATGAGATTCTCTATTCCATAATTCTATTAATAAAACAGACAGTTTAATTTAATTTAATTCAAACTATGTCAATCACTATAAAATTAGACTTTCAGAAATAACAATATTTTTAAACTAATATTAAATAAATATTATCGTCGTCCAATGTAATATTTATGAAGCTCAACATATCTGCATTTTAATTATCAATGAAAATCAAATATAAATACAATTTTCCTTTAACCAATTATATTTAATATTAATATATTCAAAATTCTAAACAACATTTAAAATGATAAATAATATATGAAATTTTTAGCTTACTGAAATTACTTAATTTAAATTTTTAAAGAATATCGATCAAATATTATGGCTAGCAGCCTCATTCCTATAAAATTTAAAGTCTCCTGTATATATGTATATTATCATTGACCGGATTTTACATTTTTAATTCGTTTTATACGTCCGTAATTCAAAATGTGGGCAAATAAAAATATAGTTCTTTAGATAGATTGACTTAGCAAATTATTAAAATAAATAGAACAAGTTAATTAAATGAAATACTTAGAGTTATGTGAAAGGCACTTAAGATCTTGAGAACATCTTCAACTTAACTGCAACCAGCACACATATTTCGCCAACAACAAATTGGGCTATTGAAGAGGGAACTTGAAATAAGGATTTATTGATCATTAGCTCAACTAGCAAATGTGTCTCCCCGAGGAGGTCGACTTCTTCAGATTGCATTCAATGCAGGGGAAGGATGAAGCATAAAGAATGAAGGCAATTCAAACACTCACTCATTGTCAATGGACTGCGAGTAGTTGACTGCTCTTTTTTAATAGTGCTGCCTCAGCAACAGCAATAGCAACAACAACAACAACAATAGATAAATGCCATGGGCAATGTGTCATGCTTGTTGATTTGTAAGGATGCAATGCTGCCCGCCGCGTTGTCAATTGTATTGACCGGAAAATCATAAAGCTCTTTGTGTCCAGCATCGAGTTCGGGTCAAGAGAGCGAAAGAGATAAAGAGAGGAAGTCAGATGGAAGCAGCCGCGTCATGCCATTGGATCGAACTCATCTCATGGTCCCTGGTCATTTTATGTTCCATCATCATCATCTGCAGTGCTGCTGCTTCAGGCCGTAGTATCTGCGTTTTGTTCGAACCGGAAATGTTGCCCAGCTCATTCAATCTTTGTCTGTTGCTCTTCCATTTTCTATTACATGATTATAATCCTTTTTAATTTTGTTTTTTTTTTCTCTACAATTTTTGTGTAAAATCTCTGGGCTTGTTTCCGCCGCAGAAAGTTGTTCTTTATTATGGAAAACTGTTTATAAGTTGACAAGCAGTAAACAGGATTTGCTCAGCGACGCTATCGGAAACGCCAAGAATTTTCCGACTTTTCTAACTTGTCCACCAAAAAAGGGGTCGCTGATCGAAAAATTAACATTCAACTATGACAGGAAGTCAACTTCCATCTAGCCACCAGAATGTAGGTGTATGTGTGTGAGTGTGTGTGTGTGCTGTGTGTGTCGACTTCTGGTCTGGTTTTTAGGAAACTAGAACAAGTGCTTCATATACGAGTATTATGGCACATTGATTTTTAAGGCCAACTGTCGTAGATTATTTTGTGGTAGTTTTTTGTTACTAGAAATTTAAGGAAAGTATGAATTTTGGCAAAGTAAGTGATTCTCAATCATGTGCTTATCTATTACAAATATATGTACATTTATCTGGTTAGAAACAGAATATTTTAAATTCAAGCATTTAATATGTCAAACGATGTTTATAATATAATGGCTTAAAATAAATTTACCTAAAGTAAACTTCTGTGACTGTTCATTATATATTCTTGTACTTGAATATATCTATTGTAGTTTTAATGGTAATGGTAGAAATAAAAGGAACTGGCAATTAAATATTTATATTTTTGTATTACATTTATTGATACTGTATTAAGATGAACTTATTTGAAAAAAAATTGTTTGACTTTTAGTCGATTACTTATATAACGAAAATTGTATGTTGAAACCAGCTTTATCGACTTAAAGTTTTTAATTGAACGTTGTATGAGAATGATTCGTTAAAAATGTTGTTTTCTAAATATATGTCCATCAAGAAAATATGTTGAATTAAATAATATAAGTACAATAATACAAATAATAATAATCTAAAATAAAAATTCATTATTAATTTGTCTATATACAAATCTATGTACACATTTGATTCCAAAAGTATTGCTCTGAAATATATATATTTCAAGACAAGCAATTGAAATAAATAATAAAAGTACAAATAATACAAAACTAAATAAGGATAAGTAAACTGTCATAGAACACAAATTCGCTATTTTAATTCTCAATAATACACAATTTAATAAAATCAATAAATAAATAATTATTCAAAATTAATTCAATTGTGAATAAATAAATAAATAAATTAAATTAATTCAATTGTTATAAATTGTTTTAAATTGTTGCAAATATAAATACCATAAGCTGAAGAAGAAACTTCAACGTTTTGGAGAAAGCATTACTTGAATAAATAAATAATTATTCAAAATGAATTCAATTGTGAATAAATCAATACATAAATTAAATGAATTCAATTGCTGTAAATTATTGAAAATATAAATATCATAAGCTGAAGAAGGAACTTCAACGTTTGGGAGAGAGTATTACTTAAGTGATTATACAGAAGTTTGGTCGAGGAAATGACCCATAAATGACGGCGCCCATACGAAATGACACGCACACAAAACGATTCTACCCACAATTGAAAGAGGGAACCACCAGCTACCACCACAGCACAGCACAGCACAGCGCACCACAGCACCACACGTATGGGAGTTGGACAGTGGGCCAGTGGAAAGGCGAAAAGCATATGGCATGGCGCTTATCCATTTATGAGTGCACATTAGCCATTATATTATAGTATGCTGCCGTTATGATTTACGCCCAGCCGGGAGTAAGTGAATCCAGCCAAAGCAAAAGCCCCATCCATCTGTCCTTATGAGGCGATCGTCGAGCGTCGTCCGGTAAGTGGCATCGTTGTGCAGTTGAGTGGAAACTATAGATAATATATTTATAGTTTTGCAGCGTTGTGAGGTGCAAGCATTGTCTCTAGTCTCTGGTCGCTCTGCTCGACTATTTTGTATATTAAAATGTTGGTTCATTGAAATTTATTTGTCTCTTTCTTGATTTATGACTTGGCATTTCTTTTATTTTTGCAGCGGACTCGCAATTTCCAACTGGTCAGCTTTGTCTGCTGGTCAACAAATGATGCGTCAGCATTCGCATCATGCCACGACATGTGCCACACATTAAAAGATACACTCACTTTTATGCTCGCTACTCAACTTGCCCCACAGCCCCGCACCCCGCAGAAGGGTAATCGCTTAATTGACAGTATCTCCGTTAAAGCAGAAGGTTGGCAGGGATCAAACTAGCACCTGAAGTTTGGCCAATTCGTGCTGCGGACAGCCATGAGCAGATTTGCAGATACAAAACCCAAACGGACAAAGAGTTAAAGCCGCAAACAGCTGCTTAAATTAATTCCACATCGAAGCCAATCCCATTTTATTAATTTACTATATGTCTGTAGAAATTGATTTATAGAAATCTAAAAATTGCAATAAATCACATATAATACAAATACGAAGGCATTTAAATGGTCTCTTCTCATCTCATCAAAACATTTATAACTTTTGCTAAAGTTTCTTTATATTTGTATTCTGATTATTTTGTGAAGTATTCGATTTTATGGAATAATCAGAAAAGATAAAAGCAAGAAAAACTATTATAAATTCCAATAATTAACCTCGATTAACAAAAGACAGAAACATATCTTTTAAATCAGGAAAATTTTATTCTTTTTATTTACGGAAATAACAAGAAATTAGAAGAATAAAATGTTAATATTTTTGTTAATGTTCTGCTTTTTTTCTCCTTCTTTTTTTTAATAATACTTTCAATATTTTAATATACTTAAGATTGAAATCATGTATTATAATAGGCATTCAAATAAAACACAAAATATTAAAATGAATTAAATGAAATATAATATTGTTAATACCATAGAGATGTCACAACGATATTTAAAACACATTCTCAAATAAAATTACTCCATGTTCATAAAAATACAAGTACTAAAACAAATGAACTGTTAAACATAATAAGCTGAAATTTGCAGAAAAGCTTCGAGTTAGCAGTTATTAAGTCCTGGGATAACCGATGCTATAGCAGGACATTTGTTTCAGTTGCTCATCTCTGTAGCTCTCAGCTCCCAGGTTCTTGCTGCTGCTCTTATTCTTGCGTTGGCCAGTTTAACTTGCCGCACGGCCAACAAATGGTGGCAGCAACAAAAACTTGCCGACACTTATTAGCCTTGAGTACATCAATCATCGGCTTGTTTTAATTTTAAAAAATCGCACGCTGTTTTCCCCGAGTCGTCGCCCAACCCTTGTAGCTCTCGCTCGCTCTCTCTGTCTCTCTCTCTCTCTCTCTCTCTGGCTCTCTGTTTGTGTGCCACCCCACGCCCCATTCCAGGGGGGGGTTGTGCGCACGTTTAAGCACTTAATTAAATGCCGCAGGCCACACGCCCCCCGTTGTGGGCGCCATCATCGTCGCCTGGAATCCCGCCCACTGTGCAGCATGTGCGGCATCTCTTTCTGGCACCAACTGTATCTGTATCTGTATCTATACTGTGTCTCTCAGCAAACGTATCCATGTGTATGTGTGTGTGTGTGTGTTTCTATATCCTTGGGAAATTTTAGTGGGCACAAGGAAATTTTCGTATCATGTTTAAAGAGCGCCATTTTCTTTTGTACCGTTTGCTCAACTTATTTCACTTGAGTTCACTTTGTGTTTTGGGTTCGGGACTCGTGGTTTGGGGTTGCATTGGATGGGTTTGGGTTTGGGGTTGGGGTTGGGTTTCGTTTGCTTACTCGCTTAAAATTCATTCAACTTGTGGTCTGGCAATTGGCAGAGGGGAAGTGGGAGTAGGCGTTGCTAGCTGGGCTTATCTGTCGGCAGAAATGCTCATGTTGCGGACAAGATTGATCTGTTTAATAAGCAAAACCTTAAATTTTTGATTAAGAAAAGTGTAAACCTTTTTTAATTCGCTTTTATGCGTCTTAACATAAAAATATTCCCGTCCCTCTTGCGTGCATTTCATTATGAATACAAATTGTGAACTGGGCGTGGCATGAGACCAGGTGCTGGCATCGTCGTCATCATCAAAATTATGAACTTAACAATGAACTTTTATGATTGCGGAAGATGAGCCAAGTCCAAAGAAACCGCCGACAATGTTAATGAATTTTTATGTGAAATATGTGTGAGAAAAAATTGAGAATGAAGTGATAACACAGATTCCTTTGACAGCTATTATGATATGCTAATTAAAACTAACAAGAAAATATAAAAAGTATTCTTAGCTTAGCTTTTTTCATTATACTTTTAATTATTAGTCCAAAACATTCTCGCAACTCCAACTAAATGAAATAAGAGTCACGGTTTGAATTGAAATACATGAAGTTTTGAATGATTCCATTTATTTTGTTTACA
This sequence comes from Drosophila immigrans, assembly GCA_963583835.1. NCBI lineage: Eukaryota > Metazoa > Arthropoda > Insecta > Diptera > Drosophilidae > Drosophila > Drosophila immigrans. Next base: position 23,003,660 of record OY757144.1, on the reverse strand, counting down.
GTATTTTTAGAATTCAATATAAAAATAGTTTGTTGTGTATAAATAAAGATAAAGATAATCATTGTTATTGTTTTCATTTTTGTTTATGTTTTTGTTTTTTAATAAATATGCTAAAGCTAATCGACCATTCATTTCCTCTAGGTCTAAGTATATAAAATAAACTCTAAAATCAGCGTTTAATGCATTCAGAATTGGCCCAACTCTTTTCCCCCTTTCCCAACTGAATAATCCTGACAATACATATTTTGTATTTCGTATAGCTAAATATATATATTTATGAGTAGGCAAAGTTGCACAGTAAAAGGAGAACAAAAAAGTAAAAAAAAAAAAAACAAAAAAAATACCTATTACAATCTAGGATTTAAAAGTTTTCATTATCTAGGCGAAGATTCGTGCCAAAAATAGTATTGCTCGGTGCCATGAAAATGCATTAATACGAGTAGATTGTTGCTGTGGTATGGTAATAAATAGTTGCCAGCAATAAACGAAAAAAAAAAAACACACGTGAAGCGTAGAGAATATGTGGTGTGAACTAGAGAGAGAGAATAATGCATATACAAAAGCTACAGTTAGTCCAACTGAAGCTTGTCTCCGCGTCCATCTTACGTCTCAAAGTACTTGTAGATTGCTGTGATATAGGACATGATCTGAGTCCAATCGGGTCTCTCGATTTGACACATATCATTGATATTCTGTGTGCGAAACAAATAAATATTTTATTAGCACGAGAGTGACAATTGAGTTGAGAATGTTTACTAACCAGGGTGGTGGTGATGCCCACAGATTCGGCGGCCGCAAAGGCAAGTGAAAAGTTGCGCCGCTTGTTAACCGGACTGAGAGTATCGTAGGGTATTCGATCCGGCAGATAGGAATGTAGAATGGCGCAAAATGCCAGGCCATCGTTCCACGATGAGCTGAAGTTGGTGATGTCAATGTTGCGATAGCCAACCGTCTTATTTTGGCACCACTTGAGCAGAGCGTTCCGCTTCGAGCCGCCATTCTTGGCCAGCATATTGAGCGGATCCTTGCGCTCACCTGCCACACACAGATATTATTATATACGAGAGTTAATGGTTTCCACATCGTAGTTGTTTGCTTACCACTCAGGAAGGATTTTGAGACGTTGCCAAAACTAAGACTGCCCACGAGGGCGCTGCTGGGCGATTGTCCTCCCGGCGTTGTCAGACTGGGCGGCTGTTGCTGCTGCTGCTGCTGCAAGCTGGACGTGTTTGGTGTGGAAGGCTGCGATGATGTTGCTGATGTTGATGACGCTGATGTCGCACTCGTTGTTGACTGCGTCGACAATTGCTGCTGCAGCTGTGGCTGCTGCGATACTTTGGTTGAATTAGCTGCGCTTGTTGTTGCTGATGCTGCAGTTGTTGGTGTGGTTGCAGCCGCAACTGTTGCTCCCACATTGTTGACATTCACATGCAGATTGCTGCTCTGCAGTACCGGCAATCGTAGCTGCAAGCGATAATATTCAAAACCTATTCACTTCAAAGGCAATCTATTCAATGCTTACGCTCTCGTGCCAGTCACTGGATACGGGCAATATGATGGGCGTGTGGCCCGCTTCGGGCGTGCCGCTGTTCAAGCTGGACGTCGAGCTGTAATGAGATTCCGTCTCATCCGCTTTGCCCTGCTAATCAAATGAGAAATGCATTCGTTAGTTTGTTACAACAATTGCTGGAATTTAATATATAATAGAAACATATATATGTATATGTGAATCATTGCAGGTTGAACATATATCTGCTAATCTCAGCAGTGCTGCGAATCAATTTGTTGAAGCTGGAAATTCTATGTAGTAATATGTGGAAGTACCATAACAATTCCATTTGAGCAATCATCTTTATAGCTTCTCTCATGTAGGTTCTACATTTTTGTAAGAACTCAGGTTCCGTAAGCCATTTTTGATGACACTCATGTGATGGCATCGGCATTGTTCTGATTTGTTTGCCACCAACGCCATTCAGAAATTTCGCCTATTGGATTTGCCACGAAATTTTCACTCGCTTATCGCTCCTTATCCATGCAAATGTCGTTCGCGAGTCGGTCCTGATATTACATTGATTAAGTTTGATCTGCATTTCATTGTGGATCACTTAACACTGCGGCCATCGTTTTTAGTTTTGGAATTATTAATTATTTGATTGGAGATATTCTCGCCTTTGACTCAATCAGTGCCACGTTTTATTGTCATTTTTCGTTCTGTCGATAGCACTATCTCATATATGCCGCCGATGAATAAAACTTTGCATTTCGATACGGTCTACATTTGCTATCCTGCTATCTGTAACACCTGCATAAATTTGGGTCTTCAATAGTCTTAAATTTTAGTGTCTTCAACTACTCTGCCATTTATTTATTAACTCTCCCTTGATTGTGTCATCGCATCCAATTCCAGTCTCCCATGAGAATTCTTCATGAGTGGTCGTGAGACCGCAAGAATCGTATAATGAATTGACAGCCGTCTATAGTGTTCTCTTCGTTGGTGTGATTTCTACGTTGCGAAGGTTCATTGCAAGTTTATGCATTGATTTTTGTCTTTGTATTTATATGTGTACATATATAAGTGTTTCCATTTTATAAAAATAAATATAATAAGAATACTAAGAATATCGCTATTATTCAATTAATAGCGCGATCAAGTATCGCATGCGTTCTTATTTCAATTTTAAATGCGACAATAATGACCGTAAACAGTAAATTAATTATATAGTGCAACAACTTACCGGCTTATTGTTCTCGATGCTCTCGATGAGCGTCTTCACAGAGAGCCGCGAATCTTGTCGACTGAAGCTGAGCTTGCTGCGTCGCGAGGCCATCTCCTGCTGCACAGTTGATAGCACCGATTGCTGTGTCTCCGTCTGCTGCAGTTCTGTGTGGGCCAAAACAAAACAAAACAATGTTAACAACTGAATATTTTAATATTAATTATATATAAATAGTTTTAATACTAATTTCAATGTGTAATTTAAGATGGTTGGCGTAAGAATTTTGAAAAACGTCAAGACATTGATTGACTTGCAGCTTCGCTTGCGATGCATTTCGATATAAATATTTTGTTATGTTGATGATGTTGACTCATTTTAATATATATGTTAATTATAAATAGAGTAGGAATTTTTGTATTACACGCTCTTGCAAATATGCGTTTTGGGGCTATGCGTTCGGTCAGTCAGTCAGGAAAACTATTTTGACAGGTGACTGTGGTGAACTTACGTTGCTTGGTCAACTTTTCGAGCTGCTGCTCGAGCAATCGGATCTTCTCCTTTTGCGTCTTGTTGTCCAGCACCAGCTGCTCGCGTGCGCTGAGCGCTTCAGTCTTGAAATCGTTGGCAACACGCACAGTCATCAGCAGATCGGCCTGAAACTGTTGCCACTCGTCGGCCTCCCGCTTGCGCAGCTGCGTCTCCTTATCCAGGCGCGACTCGCTGTCGCTCAAATGCAGCTGGGCATCGCTCAGATGTCGCTGCGTTTCGCTGAGCAACTGCTGCAGCTGCTGCTTGTCCTCCTGATGGCATTTGCACTGCACCTGCAGCTCGGCGACACGCTCCTCGAGCGTCTGGCAGTCGCCAGTCAACTTGTCGTTGTCCCGCTGCAGCTGCTCCAGCCGGAACTCCAGATGCGACACAGCGCATTTGGCATTGTTCTTGGCCACCTTGCACTCCTCGGTCAAGCCGGCGAGTTGTTCGCGCAACCGTCGCAATTCCGCCTGACTGCGCGACCATTGATCCTGCAGCTCGGCCAGCCGCTCCTCGAGCGCATCCTTTTCGCGACGCGCCGCATCGAGCACATCGCTCAGATCGGTCTTGTCGCCGCGCGCCAAATCCGCCTCCAGCTCCTCGATCTTGGAGCGCGCATTTTCCAGCAGCGTGCTCAGGCGACTGATCTCAATGGCCCGCTGTGAGATCTCGTCCTTGGCCAGCGACAGCTGTGCCTCGCTCTGCTTGCGCTCGGCATTCGCGGCGTCCAGTTGGGAGTCGAGCAGCGCATTGCGCTCCCGTTGCCGCTGCTGCTCCAGCTGAACGGTGTCGCGGGACTGACGCAACTCGGCCAGTTCGCTGGTCAGCTCCTCCTGTTTGAGCAGCAGGGCTTCGCGCTCCTCCTGCGATGACTGGATCAGCTCGAGCAGCTTATTCTCCAGCAGCATCAGCTCCTGCATTGTGCTGCGATTTGTGCGCGACTCGTTGAGTTTCTCGGTTTGGCGGCACAGCGATTGGAATAGCACGTCCTTCTCCTCGGCGAGACGCTCGTTCTCGGTTTGGGTGTCGCTCAATTGGGTCTGGAGGTCGGCCAGCTCTTGCAGCGTCGCCTGCAGCTCCTCGTTGGTCGAATAGTGCGTCTCCTCCATCTGTATGATCTTGTCCTGCAGACACGCTACTGATATCTCACTGGACGACGAGTGTTTGTCCCAATCGGGCGTAAGACACGGCGTCCCATCGTTAGTCGCTTCGTTTGCCTACACAAGAACGTGCCGTCAATTAATTAATTAATATAGGCAATAATAATTGTTTTGTTTTGTACTTACTGTGGGCAATGCGATCGAGGCGGGCGCTGAGCTGTGCAACCGCTGCGAATCTTGGATAATCTGTTGCTTCTCCGCGTCCGACAGTGGCGAATTGACAACGTCCCGCAATCGATTGCGCAAAGATTCATTTTCATATTTCAGATTGCCGATTTCCATTTGTGTTTTCTCCTGTTGATTCTGTAAGTGCAATAACGAGAACAGTTCAGGTGAGCGCATTCTTTTCCCATTTTTCTTTTGTTGTTGCTGCTGCTGCAACATTTCTTAGTGTTATTGTTGCTCTTGTTGTTGTGAACGACGCAAAAACAGCAACACTGCTTGCGAATTGTAAATGTCTATCTTTACTTAGAATTACTATTTACCAATGCAATTTTTGCATTGACTTCATTTGCTCATACTCCCAATTAAATAAATAAATCAGGACTGTAACAATTAACATATAATTTATGCAGTTAAAACTAGAGAGAAAAAAGGGTATTGAGTTCTTTTTATAAAAATAACAATTAAGTTATTACCTTTTTGTGAATTGCTCATTTTTTGTTGTTGAAAAGTTTCTCTTATTTATTATATTTATCTAATCAATTTCAATTGGTATTTAATTTGATTTTATAGATTTGATTTTGTACATAAAAAGAATACAATGTTCAAATAAATGTTTGTGGTAACAGATTTTTAATTAATTTTCTATGGCAATTAAATAGTATAGACATCAAATTTGTATAATTTCGAAATGAACTAAATTAATTCTTTAATTAAGAATTCCAATTAAATTCTCAAACAATCTTTGAAGGCAACTGATTGTTATAGTCATTCTTTATAGCTGATCAAATCTAGCAGAAATGTATTAATATTATTTAAAATAAACAAAACAACATATAGCATGTTCTTTAAATGAGCAATGTCAAAATAGCTACAATATTACTTAATTCTCAAGGTTGCTGCTTTTCTTCCAAGGCAACAGCTTGATATAGTAATTATATCCAGTCGTTCTTGATAGATAAAGCAAAAATAAACGCATGTGCAGAGTTGTTATCGAGATCACATCAAAAGTTTTAAACTAGTTGGCTGCTAAACAGACGGACATATGGACGGATGGACGATCAGCTAATGAATAATTTATATTACTCAACGAGTTGCAATTAAAGTGGCTTGTTCGCTTACTTTTAATGCACACTGTTGAGGTGGTCGCTGCGATCGAGCGACAATTGCAAATAAATGAGTGCAGTTTTTTTTTTTGTTGTCGTTTGTTTTTGTCGCATATAAGAGCATATTGAATATCAATAAATTGGTTAAAGTAACGAAGCGCAACGCCCCCAGCACGCCAGCAACAGCAACAACAAGAGTAACAACAACAACAACAACAGTGACAGCAACAATAATAAATACAGTCAGAGCAACATCAATTGCGCTGAACAAATACACTAACGATATTAGACGACAATTGACAGTTTTTGTGGTTAACTAAATGACTGATTGGCTGACTGACTGACTGAGTGACTGACTGATTAATTGATTGATTGATTGACAGAGTCGACTGACTGTTTCTCAAGTGATTCAACTGCCTTTTTACCTGCATCTTGAGCAGATCACCCTTCAGTTTGGTCACCTCGCTTTGGTATGGCAGCAACTCCGTGATTCGCGTCTCCAGCTGCAATTGCTCGCGTCCCAAACGCTCCAGTTGCGAGTGCAACTCCTGCATTTTATTGTTAGCCTGCAATCAAAGATTGTATCACTTTAAGTTATTGCATATTTATGTGATTTTTTATACGCACCTCTAGCAGTTGTTGTTGCTGCTGCTCGTTGTTAATGAATTGCAATTGTTGTTGATGCTGCTGCTGCTGATGTTGTTGCTGTTGTTGCTGATAGCTGCTGGCCGCAACGGCAGCAACGGCAACGGCTGCTGCAGCGGCAGGAAACGCGTTGTTGCTGCCGCCGCTGCTGTTGTTGCTGCCGCCGCTGCTGTTGTTGCTGGCACTTGAGGCTGCTGCTGTTGTTGCTGCTGCCGCTAATTGCTGATAGAAATCAGCAGCGGCAGCGGCCGCAACGCCGCCATCTTGCAGTGCGGCCAATGCGCTGTTGTTGCTGCTGTTGTTGTTGTTGCTGTGACTGTTGCTGCTGTTGTTGGGCGCTGGCGCAGCTGCAATCGAAGTCATCGGTTGCTGTTGCGGTTGCTGCTGTGGCAGTTGCTTTGGCTGCTTTTGTCCTTTGAATTTGGATTTCTTTTGCGGCAGCGTGTTGCTCAGCTGCTGTGGCGGCTGGCGTTGCAACTGCTGCTGCTGTTGCTGCTGTTGTTGTTGTGTTGTCAGCAACAACGCTGCCTCGTCACCCACATCGACACCGCGTTCGTAGCTCGCCTCGTGATTTGAATAGAATTTTGTTGTCGTTGTTGTCGAGTTGTTCAGCTGTTGTTGTTGTTGCTGCTGCTGCTGTTGTTGTTGCTGATGTGGTTGCTGCTGCTGCTGTGGCTGCTGTTGCTCATGCGCCGTGTTGAGCGATGTGCTGGACTGCGACTTCTGTCGATTGTTGTTGGAATGCTGCTGCTGTTGCTTGTGCGTCGAGTTGTTGGAGGAGGCAGAACTCGAGGTTCCTTGTCCTCTGCGGAATAATGATTTTAGTTTAATCATTTTGTGCAATTTGTTAACTTTGTTGTTGACAAAACGTAAACCATTAACATGCAACTTTGTCGTCGAGTTTTCTTCTCTTTTTTGTTCGTATTTTATGATTGTTTTTGTTTAATTATTCGTTGCAATTTTGAGTTACTGCAACGTCGTCGTTCGTTTGTTTGGAATCGTTCTTAGAATTATTCGTTGTTGGCTTCTCGAAGCTGTTCAGGCTGTTATCACAAATCACCGCAAAATGTATCATTAACATTAAATAAAAGACTTCTTGCTGCTGCTCGGCAGAGAAAGTCAAATTTCTGCGAGACATTTTCCCATTTGCAATGCAAGTGAAATAAAAACGAAGCAAACGATGAATGAAAGTTCAAAGCAGATGCTAATAAAACAACGCGCCGCCTCTGTTGTCTTGTGTTGTGTTGTGTTGCATGCCAACAACCAACCACAAACAAAAACAAAATAAAACTCGTTTTATGTTGTCGCTGACAATCGCATGCATTGTTGTTGCCACAAGAAGGCAGAGAGCGAGGGAGAGAGCGAGAGAGAAGGGCGAGAGCTTGCTGGCTCGCTCGCTGCATTAACAGCGCACTGCTCTGTTAACTAACATACGAGTCGAGTTAACAGCGCGCTGCTGATAAAAATAAAAACAAAACAAATAGAATAGAAGCAAATAATCACAGCACTGCCAACGCACACAGACTTCATTAAAATGCTGTTAATAATAGTAATTGTAATTGAAATGCAAAGGACAACAGCAAAAAACCGTCAACGTCAAGTGTCTAGTTTAAAAAGTCTCACATACAAATTTACATGTGTGTGTGCCGTTTGTATTGTTGTGTTTGCTCATGTGGTTTTTGTTATTTCATTGTCATCATGTGGCTGGCGTATGGATTACTCATGCCTACAAATCGAGAACTTGAAATGTGCATTAAGACGATTGGGGGGGGAAGTACTGCTTAACAGTCATAAAGATAAACACACACACACACGCACACATACACACACACACACACGCATGCATATCATATGCCGCTTCTTCTTCTTCGTTGCCGTCTATGGCCGGCCGGCGCTGTTATTGAAGGTTGCCTGTCTGCGATCAGGTTGCGCCCTAGCAACGCATAAATGCTCGCGCTCTTTGCTGCGCATGACGTCACAACAGCTGCTAACTGGCGAAGCAAACGATCGTTGTTGGTCACTATGATAAGAGGTTAACATAAAATACCAAATGATTTGCTCTGCACGAATAAATTATACCGAAACTTGTTGGCATCATGATAACATGCCCAATTACATATCCAAGCAATTGTGACGTCACAGCGTACGCTACTTGGCAGCACCTTTTACATGATGATTCTCTTCCCACACACACAAACTACATTTTGTTTATCTTGTGTGTGTTTTTTAAAGGCTTTTAAGGCTGCGACATTTAAAAGGCAGCGCAAAAATAAAATAAAATAAACATGACATCACTGCACGCAAAGCAAATTTTGGCTTTTTTTATGTCGCGCAATTTCGTTAATTACAAAACCAAAAAAAGGTTTTATCTCTTTATCAGGTGCGTGGGCCATACATAGATATTTAACCATTTCACACGATATAATTTGGGGTTTTGGTTTATCTATTTTTTTAGCAGATAAAGAACTGGGCTGGGCTGAAACAAATAAAGGTTGCGCGTGAACTCGTTTCGCATTTGAATGCTAATTGAAAAACAAATATAATACGCGCGGCGTTTTGCAACACTGCACAAATGTTGCAGAAGGAGCGAGTGCAGGATGCAAGCATACACACACACACACACATGCATAACTGTTGCTGCGGCAACAAAACTTAACAGCGCTGTAAGTGGGAGACGGGAGAGTAAATTAAATAAATGTAGAGAATGTCGTGCGTGTAAATTCACAGACAATACCAAAAAAAAAAACCAAGACAGCAGCGCAGCAGCAGAGGCTTGAGCCGTCGCGACCGCTTAACAATGAATTGAACACGCACACACACACGCAAACACACACTGACAGCACACACACACACTCACGCATTCACTGAGGTATTTTTATACGGGGGAGACACGTACACACGCCGCTCTAGCTTTCTCACTCACGCACACACACACTCTCGTTTAATTGTTTGCAGCCAGCAAAGGTATTTTTTGTATAGCTTTAATTTTTGCAACAATTTTATTTGCACACACATACACACACTGAACATACCGAACCGTGTGTTAGCCATTAAAGTACGACTACAAAAAAAAAACACACACAAATAAAAACAAACAAATAATCCGAGTGGAGAGAATAACAGCGCGCAACGAACGAAAAAAAAAACAGAAAACAGAGCTAAGAAAACTGACAACAAAACGCGAACGCGACGCGACGCGCGTTTTCTGAACGAGCCAACTGTAAACTGTGTGACCGTAGTTTGCAAGCGCAAAATGTTTGCTGGGGCGCGCGCGCATGTTAACAACAGCGGTCTGTTATCAAGACCAACAACAGCGCATGCGTAGCACGTTGCCCAACACTGATGTTGCAAGTACGCTCAGCGTCTTTTTACATCACTCAACAGCGTAGTGGTGTATTTGAAAATTTAAAAATATGCAATTAACTGATCATTGAAAAAATACACATTTCATAGTAATTTATTTTGTGCTAATAAAGTTTCGCTGCTACTTTTTTATGTATATTTTTGTCAGTTTATTAATTATTACTTTTTGCAGGATTTTCAAGAAAATGTTATGTTTTATACACGTATTCCACATTTTAACAGCACTCGAGCACTGAGGTGAATATGCAATTTTTTAAAATTAATATTATTATTGTACTAATAAAGTCTCGCCGCAAATATTTTATATTTATTATTGTCAAATTTTAATAAAAAATCGTGCTATTTAAATAGTCTTCTTTATTTCAAAAGCACTTTTACTGCACTTAATATCGCTGTGGTGAATTTGTCAATTTCAAAATCATGCCACGAAAAGTATGTTTTTTTTACATTTCATTTTAAATATTTCCATTTCATTGAAGTTGTTCATTTTGTACTGATAAAAATCAGCAGAATATTTAGTAAAAATTACCTTTCACCGGATTTGCATGACAACTATACTTTTATGAAGTCATGCTTAGTTATTTCAACTATCCACTCACTATGAATTTGCAGCGCTGTGGTGAATTTGACAATTTCAAAATTGTGTTAAGCAAGTAGACTTTTCTTTTGTGTTTTGTTTAAGCCTTATTGTAGTCTACAAATCATCGTTAGATTTTCATAAAAATTTGTACCATTTATATTATTTATATATCTCATGGTAAACATTTGATTTGTCTGCATATGAATTGGATCTAAATGATGTTCGCCTTCAATAACATGATGAACGCCCAGCAGAAAGAGACGCCTGTGGTTGAGGATACGTCCAACGATACAGACGACGATATGCAAGTTAACGATCTATTCGAGGGCGGACACAAGTTGACAGCTCTCGAAAATATCGGATCGTCCCTGACAACGTTATGGAGCAGTTGTGCCATCAATGGCATTCCGAGCAGAGAAAACCTTGAGAGCCAGGCCAGAGATGGCAAGTATTTGTTTGGAACTTAATTTATATATTACTGAGAAATTTCTGATAAAATAATCTTTGGGCATTTCAGTGAAAATGAAGCCCAACATCGTTCCGAATGTTATTTCAGGCAATCAAAATGGTCAAGGTGCCGTCACGTAAGTTTCAAAATGTTTAATCTTAAAACGATCAACTGTCTTCTGTTTCACACACAGCGTTTACCGTTTACCTTTTGCAATTTAACCGGAACCCGCAAAATCAACTTGAAACTGCGAAATCAATTATACGACATTTATAATACTATAGCAAAATTACCGATTAAATATCGTCGGTGATAAACAACAAAATTTCCAGTTTCCGGTTCATATTTTTATAAAATGAAACAACAAAAAGCACGGATTACGAAACAATAAAAATAAAGTGCAATGTTTTTAATACAGTTCAAGATACACTTCATTTCGAATACAAAAGAATCTATTTAAATTACCTATGAATATTCATGGATCGCAATATTATATAAATGTACAAGAAAATTGATGGCATCACGCGTCACGTTTTGACATCGATAAGATCCATCAACGTCTGCGTTAATATCTTTCACTGATCTCAGCGATAATCGGTACCAATAAAATGTTTATGGTATTTTCTGTTTTTATGCCATTTCAAAAGCGATCTCAACGCTGTCAATATGTTAATCAATTATCGACGCAGATTCGTTTCACTTTCTCCTCAATCTGCGAGATTCTTCAGCACCTTCAGAACATTGGAGGCAGCCCTCTCGCCGAATGGCAGAACCGGCATCCGCAGCGTTGATGTATCGATTTCACAGCGTTTGTCGGATTAGCGACAAGGGGGTTAGCCTTGTGGTGGAAAGTCGGCTTGAACTTTTCCCAGGCGATAGGGCAATCAACCAAAGAAAGAATGCCTTAATAGATGACAGTTCAGTTTCAGTTTCTTTCGATGCTGTGATTCTTGGCAAGACAGACAGACAGACAGACGAGATAGAGACGGAGAGAGGAGGAGAGTCGATAGACAATCGCCTCAGGTAGACAACCGGTAAATTACTTGGGTTCTTCATCTGATGTCTCTCTTCATCATTTCCTTTTCAGTTCAGTTCAGTTCATTTCGGTTCGTTTCGTTTCTTTTCTATTTTTACCCGCTACCCAAAAGGGCAGAAGGGCATTACAATTTTGTGCCAGCCAAAAATATCAATCAGGAAGTTTTCATAGAACATAATCAGCTAGAAAACTCGAAATTATATTGTCAAATGCCTCCGTCTAATGAGTTTAGGCTAATAAATAATCTGGATTTACCTTGACGGTCTCGTCTTTTAAATATAAATTTAATTTTTAAAAATTGTTACGCTGTTTTATTTTATTTATAACAAAAAAGTTACTCGTTAAATAAAATATACAAAATATCAGCAAAAAATTTGGTTTTTTTTTTAGTTTTATAATAAAAACATAATTCCTTTCAGTACACGATCTAATTAGAAAGAATTTTGTAGGTCTAATGGTATTATATGCAAATTTGTTCTCAATTATTCAATAAATAAATTAGTCTTTGTAAAAAGTTGTTGTATGATTCAAAGAAAAAGTCGAAGGTCTTATTAATTCCTGTTCCCTTTAGATTTAGTATTGTATATTATATCACAATATGTACCCAAAAAGTAGAATATTAATGTTGAGATCAACAGAACGCAAGCTAAATGGACTTTAGAAACGTAGTACGTCAAAAGTCGAGTTATTTGAATAGACAAATAAAACTGTTCAATAACTTTTAAAGAATATTTAAAAAATAAAAAAACTGAATAATTTAAATTTCGCAATTTCCCCAACCTTTTTTATTGTACACTCTTAGCAGGTATTTAACAGTCGAGCACACTCGAGAGCCGCTTTCGTGCTTCTATTTTTTGTTGTACAGCAGCTGATGCTGTGGTCCGGTAACTGCGATAGCTTCTGCTTCAGCTGCGTGAGCTTATCAAGCGGCCCACAGATAGACGAGCGAGACTGAGAGAGAGAGGGAGAGAGGGAGAGAGAGACAGAGTAGGGGGGAGAGAGAAGGAGATGGGGAGGTTGGTGGTTGCGGATTCCGGAACCGCAAAAGCCACAAACCGCGTCGGCTATTTGCGGTTTCTGCATTTCTTTGCTGTTGTTTTCGTGTTTTTAATTCTACAAACGTCGCTGTTGTTCTTCTTTTTTTTTTTTTATAGAATGTTTATTGTTTAGGTTTTGGTTTTGGTTATGGCCAGCTCGAGACGTCGACGTCGACGACGACGCTGGCGTCGCTGGGGTCTATGACCATCTGATGAAACACAAACAGTCGGTTATCGCTGCGCTGTGCACAGCAGCGTGCGGTGATAACCACCGCATAAGGTGCTTGCCTCCAAAAACCCCCCCAAGCCGACTCGCGTCGCACTAACGGATCGCATTACGCCTGGCACCGGCTGCGACGGCACCTGAGAAACCCAGTGGGCAGTTAACTAGTCGAATAGTCGGACAGTCGGCTAACCAGCGAGCATGACATAAGTGTTTAAAAAACGAGTCAAGACAAGGAAGAAAGTCGCGCCGCCGCACAACGAACTTCAAATACACTTGCCGACTGTCTGCCAAATAATATTTCATATCTAACATATATAGAGCACAAATAGAGGAACGATCGGCTGTATCTACATGATGATCATGCTACATCCAACAAATATTAATAAATTTAGCAAAAATATAGTTACCAACCAAGTTTCGTTTGGATAGCTCTGAAATTGAGCGAGTTATTGGCATAGAAAGCGACGGACAGACGGAAAGACGGACGGAACGACCGCAGTGATCATGCAAATTTGTAATACTCTCTGAAACCAGCGAACTTTAAGCGACTCCATGGGCATTCACTCGTGTGAGCTGCGAACTGTTTGTTTGTTTGTCGCTTTGTCGATTTGTTTACGCGTGTGTGTTGCGTGTGTTTGTTACGCTTTGGTGCGCCACCGTTGCGCTACAATTCGAGGCATATGCAATTCGGTACAGGCTTTGACGCATATATTCAATTAATATATATTTTCATCATTTTTATTTGATAGATTATAGCCCCATTTGCCTCACTTTGAAAATTGTGTATCCCAATTGTATTTAAATAAATAAGCGTGCCAATATACACAATTAACACCATTTAACATAATATATACATATATTGTAAAGAAGGTCAACATTTGATTCCTACTCGAATTAAGAAAATAAGAAAATCATTTAACACCATCAATATATTTGGTAATAATTTGAAAATTATTGCATTAAAGTTGTATATTATTTTATATATTATATAGTTTAATTGATCGTGCATTTTTCTGTAAGAATTTTATGTTATTCTTACAGTCAACAAAACGCCTAAGTTTCTTTATTTTAGAAACTACTCCAACTTTGATAAATAAATACAATTAAATAGTTTATTCGATATTTTGCAGATTATCAGCTGTTATCGCTTTCATAGGTATTTTGTGTTCATATTACATAGTTTAATTGATCATGAATTTGAATTGATATTTTGCTGATTATGGACTGTTATCGATTGCTTTGGCGAGGTGAATTCCAGCCCCATGGGAGGGTATCGCAAATTCACCTTGACTCAAACTCTCCCATGTCTCCCCCACACTCCGCAGAGTTGACAGGTCACATTCCCATTCCCATTCCATTCCCATTTTTATTTCGTTTTCGATGCCAATTCCCCCGATTCCCGTTCCCGTTTTCATGCTCGAGAAATATGCTTTGTTGACATGTGTGTGTGTGTGTGTGTGTGTGTGTTTATCGCACGCTTTGTTCGCATTTCTACCATATGCTAAACATTTCGCGGCGCTTTTTTTATGATTCGATTGTTCAAAGTCATTTTAATCCGTTTTCCTTTCGTTTCTCGAGCACAACAAAAAAAAAAAAAAAAACAGAAAAATACAAACGAGATACAAAATAAATTATTTTTAGAAAACGGTTTCATTTTTTTTTCTTAAATAGAAACTAACGCTGTTATTGTTATTGTTGTTATTGTTGCATTTCTAAACTCGACTCATTTCTGTTGAAATTTATTCATTTCCATTGACTTTGTTGTTGTTGTTAATGATTTACGTTTTTGTTGTTGATGTTGTTGTTGTAACTGTCGCTGGCTTAGAAGCAGAAAGTGAAGTCGAAAATTTCACTCGAATTATATAATTAATGCGTTTTTAATTATCTCTGAAAACTCAATTTCGCCAGACAGCGAGACAGAGACAGCAAAAGGGTCAAAGACAGAGACAGAAAGAGAGAGAGAGAGAGAAATTGTTTATAACTTACCCGCTAGACAGATGCAGCAATAATAATCAATCAACGGTACACACACAAATACACGCACAAACTTTTCTGCTTCGTGTGTGTGTGTGTGTGTGTCTGTGTGTTTGCAGCACTTGCACTTTGATGTTGTTGTAATTTTGCCAACACACTTAAATGCCGTTAGACGAATACGACTACGACGTTGTCCAACACTTGACTATCAAACTGCACTTGAAATAAAATATATATGTATTCATATTATAAACGAAATTAAACATAAAAAAATATAATCACAGAAAAAAAAAATTAAACACATTTTCTTTTCTACACAGCTGCTGTTGCAGCAGCAGCGATTTCGACGTCGATGTCGACTGCGACGCGGGCAGCGCACGTTAATTGCATTAGAAATTCGTCTGCGTGTCGCGAATGAAGCCTTGCAAAACCAACAACAACAACAGCAACAATAATAAAAAGAATGCAACTAATTAGCAATTATTTGCAGCTAGAGCGACTTTTAAACATTTCTCCAATTAGACGAGAGAGCAAGAAAAGCAAATGCCATTTGTTGTTGTTGTTGCTGCTGCTGCTGGTCCCGTTATTTCTTTCACACACAGACACTGACATTTACCCTGCGACAAAAGGAGAAGCAGGAGAGAAGAGGAGAGGAGGTTGATAGCCAATTAATATTCATTAAATAGATTTCGATGATGCTGCCAGTTGTTGTTGTTGTTCTTGTTCTTCTTCTTCGTCTGCAACACGACCTACACAACAACAACAACAACAAAAACAGCATTTAATAATTACACACAAACGCTCACATTGCAATCAATTCTTGTTCAAAATCTATATTATTTTTTATTATTATTCTTTCAATACGAGACGACAGCGCGGAACGTTAGCAGCCTTGGCTTTGCTTTGCTTGTTTGTTATGTTTGCTGCCAGCAGCAGCGGCGACGGCGGCGGCGGCGTCTGTTTCTGTTTGCCTTAGCGGCTCGGTGTGACCGTTGCCCACCAACGACAAAGTGGCCGCATTTAGTACTTTACTGTTTCACCACACAAAATACCAAACAACTAATATTTTTCGTATTCTCATGTTTATTCACATACCCAAAAAAAAAACATCAATATAACTAATTTATTAGCAGCGCTTATTCCTTCACACGCTTGGCATCACTTGCGTCAAACGGCACCTCCTCCACTTTTGAGAAGCCACTGATACGTATAATTTTGCCAGTGCCCTCCACATTCAGGTGCTTGGCGAATTGTTGAGCCGGCGACAGCGCTGCATCTTCGGGGGTTTTATAGCCATAGTATTTGGCCCAATCGTTGCGACCGGTGTAGACCATGTAGCAGACGAGTCCGAATGCCTGCCATGCCAATATCGCGTATCCCACGCTGAGGCGACGCTTCCACAGCTCGGCCCTATTCTCCGGTATCGGGTTTGTGTGACGGCGCACAAAGCGCCGCAGCCATTTCATCTGAAACAAGGCCATTTCGAGGATTTCTTATGTAAACAATTGACGGATCTCGTGTGTCTGGTAACGCGCACTTCAAAAACAAACAGCTGTTGGTTGTTAGTGATGAGCTGCACAACAACAAACAGCTGTTTTGCCGTTGCAGATGAGCGACGCTTTCGGTGATGCCCAACTGGCAACAGTTTGCGGTGATTTTTCGAATCTTCCAGAAATTGAGTAGAAATCTGTTAGCGAGTTAATAAAATGAATATGAAGACAATTTGAAGAATATTACAGTCACATCGCTATTCTGCCATCTCGTTCATACTCACAATCTGTTTTCAAACCAATTGGCAAGTGTCAGATTTTCGAAAAGGTGGCAACGCTGTGTTTGGGGCAAACAAACGGTGCTTCATAGAATGCAATGCAGTTTTTGTTATAACACAACACAAAAACTTCATTTTTGATTTACAATTTAGCCTGTGTGACGCGACAACTTGATGCAATTTGTGCGCAGCAAGCGATAGGCAAGTAAATGATGCTGCAATTAACTTGGCAATTTTACTAGCCATTAAATCATAATAATCGTCTTCAACTTTTGTAGCAGAATTTTGAAGTCAATTGCTGCCAGACTGCAAGATGCCTACTGCGCAGCAGACGCCGCAGCAGCCGCAACAGCAGCAACAACAACAACTTCATCACCAGCAACAACAACAACTGACCAATGAGGACAACAATGGCGTCAACGAACTGAAGCTGGAGGATGAAAATATGCCAAACTTATCAACACTGTCACTGGACGAGCTGAAGCAGCTCGACCGGGATCCGGAATTCTTTGATGACTTCATCGAGGAAATGTCCGTGGTGCAGCATTTGAACGAGGAACTCGACTCCATGATGAATCAAGTGGAGACCATATCGCGTAGGTTCAACAAAAAACATATATTATTATTGTATATAAAATATATCTTATAAAATGCAGGGGAAAACGAGAGCAAAGGCTCGCATCTGGTGGAGCTGAAGCGGCGGCTCAGCGATGATTACACGGCGCTGAAGACGCTGGGCGAAAAGTGTGACCAGCTGAACAAGAAGTACTTGAAGAAATCGGAGGAATACGCGCCACAGCACATCAGGGTAAATATTAGGGAACTCCAGCATAATGTCCATAATTGTGATCAAGGAACAGTTGAGGAATACAAAGAGTGGAAGGGTTCGATGGGATACTGATTGTGGAAAGTCCCATTGGTCTGTAATTGAGTCCAGAAAGAGTGTCAGTTCCAGACTGAAAGTTTCTTCGAAAAAGATTTTCCCAGGAATTGGGTTCTTCTAAGAAGTGCAGGGCGGTGACAGAGAATGTGTTAAGTGTTGCCTCTGCATAAAAAAAGGTTTGACGAATCCAGAAAAAAAGACTTAAAACGGACAGTTTTTTTTAGAAGGACAAGCATTATATTTTAATATTAAAATGATTAAATTATCATTTATTTAAAATTTTAAAATGCATTTTTGCGTGTAGAGCACGTTCTCCATCTTTTCTTCGTTCTCGCAGCTAGGACAGAAGTCTGCACGTCGTAGATAATTGCATAAAATTGTATATTTCACAAAATTGTATGTTAATCGCACAATGCTGTTTAAATGCATTCCATATAAATGAAAATTGCGCATTATTGCGTCATTGTATTTATCAGCTCAACAAAGATAATGTTCAATTAATCAATTTTAAGAAATGTTTCGGTTGGCACAATTTATAGGGTCAGAAAAAATATTGCACGATCGTTTTGTTTTTGCAGTGTTTCCAACACGAATAATTTTATTTTTATTTGTTTACTGGTGTTTTAACTTGCTGGAAATGCCTATATATAGTTTAAATTTATTTGGATAATAATAAGTTTGTGATTTGCAGGAACTATTGCAAATTGCAGCATCCAATGCGGATGCTGATTGCGATCGGCATGTGGAGCATTTCCTGAATGGCAAAATCGACGTGCAAACATTTCTAAACACTTATCAGAGCTCGAAGAAGATTAGCGCAGAGCGCAAGGCCCGAGAAGAACGGCTTGGCACACAGTTGAGTGCATTGGAGCGTGCGGGCATCTAGATACGAGATGGACATGGATGGGATTAAGGATTATTATGGGACAACAATTCTCCTTTTGCTCCTTGTCGTTTTTGTGTTTTACCCCCCGATATGAGATGTTCTTCACAAAACCGCAATATGTAGTGATTAAGAATTAGCAATTTAATAATGTAGAACAGCGCGCTAGTTATATATATATAATTAATGTAAAGAATAATAATACTATAATACTATGTATGTACATCTTAAGTCGATAGGGCAATCAAATTATGGTTTTTTTTTTATTGTATTTTACTATGGAATTTGTGTAATAACCAAACACCAACATTGTATTGTATTTAATTGTCGTTTGTTGTCGACGGCGACGGTCCAAATAACTTATTATCCAACCGAATGTATGCGTATGTACCAAGGAAATATAATGTGTATGACTTAAATATATGTATTTACAAAGATTCAAACATTTCCATCTGTCATTCGCTACAGATTTAAATTATTCCTAAACAGTAATCGGCGATCGTTGAGTTATCGATAACGAAACAGGTACGCTTCGAGTGTGACCCTAACTTCAATTTCGGCTAATTGTGGCAACGCTGAAATCAATCAACGATCCCGCCATTTAATGCCGCTGCCCGAACGGCAAAACATTGAGGACGCTCTCGGAATTGTGGAGAAATCGGATGAAAAGTGCAAAACATCGACCATGGTCAAATGCATGTTGTGTCGCAGTAGCCAGGACGATGAGCTTTGGCTCGGCAGATTCTACATTCGTCGCCAGGGATATGGTGTTCACGAGAATTGCTTGGTAAGTGAAGCTGCGTCGCCAGCATTCCGGCGGCGGCATTCCAAGAATTCGTAAATATTAATCGCATTTTGTTGTTGTTTCCGCAGTATTTGAGCTCTAATTTAGTGCAACGCGGCACCGAAACCAATGGCATCTGCTGTTTCACCCCAGCCGACATCAACGCCGAAGCAAATCGCACAAGCCGCTTGGTAAGTTGCCGAATTGATTTCACCTGTTTATACCCGACAGTCGCCGAAATAAGGGTGTTTTAATTTAGTGCTACGTGACAGGCAGCAACATTAGGTGCAAGGCCAACAGCTGACACGGTATTCCCTTGTCCGCTGGTCTGTCATCATTATAAGAAGTTGTAAAACAAAAGTTACAAAGTATTCATTATTTCATGAGTTTTATAAATTCGTTAACAAAATAATCATCATTTGATTTGCAAATTGACCAAGTATCAAATACTTTTAATGATTATTATTATATTGGTAAAATTAATTGCAATACAGATTGGACAAATATATTTTTTATGATTTTTTTTACACAATTGTATTCTCTAGTGTTTCGTCGTAAGCCACAGACTATAAGTTAATGCAATTTGAGTGTTTATCCATAAAGGAAGAATCACAACAACGCTTAACACTTAAACTCAAATAATAATAATTATTTCATGATTTTCAAGTCGCTGAATACGAAAGTATAGTTTAAAAAATAATTATTAATCTATGATCTACGAAATATAAATTATAAATCCGCAAATTATGCTGCATAATATAACCTTAAAGAAGAATGTTCTAGTTCTCAATCTCAAATAAATAAAGTGGTTATCATTATTTGCGGTTACTGGTATAAATATCTCCGTGACTAAAACAGCTAAGGCCAGAAATTGTCTAGAAATATGGTTTAGAATTCAAATCAAAATAATTAAAGCTGATCGAAATGGTTTCTAAAATGTTAGCATAATGATCTCCGAGACTAAAACAGATAAAGCCAGAAATTATCTTGAATTTTGGTTAAGAATTCTACTCACAAGAATCGCAAAAATTAAAGCTGAGAATAATTGCAATCTAAATGATTTCAGAAATGTTTCTACTGTCATCAACGTGGAGCGAATATCGGATGCTGCGGTCCACGATGCAAGAGATCCTTTCACACCCTATGCGGGCTGAAGAACGGAGCAGTGAATCAATACTGCCTCACATTCAAATCCTTCTGCCACTCGCACATCGAAAAGCATAAGAATCGTCCCAGCTCAGATGAGAAATGTGTGATTTGCATGGACACGCTCAAGAAGGGAAAGAAATCGTTTGATTTCACCAAATATATCTTCGGCGAGTGCTGCAAACAAGGCTGGTACCACAAGAGTTGTCTGCAGAAATATGCCAACTCGGCTGGTTACTTTTTCAAGTGTCCGCTGTGCAACGATGTCGAAAAGTTCAAGCGGATTTGCTTCTGGGGCATCACAATCCCAAATCGGTGAGTTGCAATTCTTATTCAACAAATTCTATTGCGGTATTCACACTTCAATTCAACGAAACAATGAAAACATTGTAGACAAATTTAGAGAGACATGTTCCTTAGATATTGATATAGAATAAAGCAACGCCATAACTTGAGAATATAAAGCATACAATTTGCAAAAACTGTTTGCTGCAATTATTTGTATCTACATATACATATCTATAAAGTAGTTCGCGTATACTGATCCAGCTATCGCACTATCAACGCATATCCCAAACACAGTATAGAAATAAACTTCTAGGCGACCACTAAAGAGCGATTTTGCGAGATAATTACAGTAATTAAATATAATAAAATAGACCTCAGGTGAAGTCTTACCGCCGCCACTCACCATTCAGATTCTGCAGATTTCGTCCGTGTCCTGTTTTACCAAAAATATAAATACACTTTTATAATTTGTCTACATCCGTTTTGAATTGCATGAAATCAAATTATAATTCGCAAGCGTGTTAGAACGAGGCTTTCACGTGTCGAAACTATTTTCCAAATTGTTCTCAAGCTAATCGCATAATTGTTTTTCTTTTTTGCTAGCGATGCTTCCTGGGAAGACACAGATGCCTATGTCGGTGAATTGCTCTTCATATCAACGTGCACGGCCGAAATTTGTCACTTTGGTGACGTTAGAGAATCATCGGTGTTCGATTTTTTGTATTGCGAACTATGCGGAGGCAATCCAATGCATTTTCAATGCACATCACTCCCACATGATAATTATCGCTGCAATGACTGCATTGTGGTTGAAGTGGAAAGCTTGGCGCAACTGGATGACACATTGGAGTCTGTCAAAGATGAAGACTGCATTAAAGTTGAAAAAGAAAACGCTGCACAACAGGATGACGCAATGGATTCTGTCAAAAATGATGAAGATCAAATTGTGAAGGTAGAAGACACAGATTCGGATTCAGCGGTAGATGATGGGGAGATTTTCGCGATTATCGCCAAAATAAATGAGGACAAGAATCGTATCCAGGCAGCAATAAGAGCAGAAACAGCAAGAATCAACGGCATCGCGCCTTTACGTGAACGCAATCGTATAGTATTGTCTCCAAGAACACCAGAGCGGAAGGAGACTCGCGTCCTCGCGCCCAACAATCATGCGACAACCGACAAGAATGGAAATGAAAACAAGGAGAATATTGTGGTGAAGCCGCCGTCATCTCCAAGTCGCTACGGATATGACAGTGATGGGGAGTATGATTATAAACTTTGCATACGCCAAGTTATTCAAGATGCGCGTGCCGCAGATATTGAGGTGAAAGATCGGCAGTTCATTTTAGGCATATTAAATGAAGACGTGGATGATGATTTACAGATTGCCATTGCGGTGTGCCGCATGAAGAGTGCCATATATGAGAAGAGCCAGAAAGATGCAATGCGAGCAAAGCAAACAGCCACAATCACATCAAGTGAAAGCAAGGCGCAAATTCCTATAAAAGAAGAGCCGATAGAGCTGCTGAGTCTCTGTGATCTCAAGATTGAGAAGCAGGAGGAGAACAATGGGGATATTGGATTGCCTGCTCAGCTGACAGCTACTCAAACTCATTCAGCTCCACCAGTGGACACGCCGAAAAAAACAAAGACTCCGCAATCGTTGAATTGTCCTGACGATCAACAGGTTGCGCCTGAGTCAGAGATTGCTTCGAAGCGCCAATCTCGTTTGCGCAACAGACGCCAAACAATTGCTGTCGACGAACAGGAGATAGAAGATGAGATCCGTCCAAAGCGATCGCGTGATCGTCTATCTCGATTGCGTCATAGACGCGTTACAGTCACTGTGGACAGATTGGAAAAGGAGAAGGATCAGAAGCAGCAGCGATCGCGTTCACCGCTGAAGGTCCACAATGATGTAAACAATGTGGCTCAGCTAACAGCAACTGAAGATCGTGCAGCTCGATTGCGCTGTAGACGCAGACGCTCCACACTAAACCGTAGATCGTCGCAGGTAGATTTGATCTAAGGATCAGCAGCAGTATCGCACCTATGACGCGTTCGCGAAGTAAAAATAGAATATAGATAATGAAGATCTCTAGAATTAATTTGTTATTTTTAACCTACTCACCAAAATGAAAATGAAATGGTGATCTTTCTCTTGTTCAAATGAATTGAAATTCTATAGTTTTAAGGACACACGTGTGAAATTGTCCAAATTTGTATTTTTTAGTTGTTGGTTATTTTTACCCTAATGTAATAAATTGATTTCTTTTTTTTTTGGTTGCATATGTATGTTTCCTTTTGTGTGGCGCACTAAATTGCGTAGACATCAGTTAGAAAGGGACTGATGATCTGATTCCCAGAATATCTCGCTCGGATTTGTGTACATTTTTTTTAACTGATAATCGTTAGCGATATATCGATGTTTGTTATTTTGGAAATACGACGAGGTATTATTTCTGTGGCGTTATTGGGGTTTCAAATAATAATAAAAAAAAGTTTGTCACTCAAACACTCCAATTACTTTAAAATAAATTAACTAATTAATTAAAATTTGACAAATAAAAAAGTTTTTTTATAAATCATACGCATAGCATAGGACCTCCGAAATTATTTGCATTTATTTCCAAATCAATTGAAAATCGTCTTATGCTTAAATCTAGAATGGGGATCCCCTTAAATTAAAAATGATGAATAATTAAAATGTTTATTAATTGTATATTTGTGTGTTAAGTTTAATTCAAAAGTATTTTGAAAATTTGATTCAGTTACATAAACCATTCATTTACTTATATTTATTTAAAACAAAATTAGAAGTAAGAGTTGCGGCCTTTTTTTAATAAAAGCAGAATGTCTATTATATCACCATTTTTATATTAAAATATGAAAGAGTACGCTTCAATTTACAAAAAAAAATTGCAAAAACATAAAATTTTCGAAATATAATAAATATTGTAATCAGCTCACAGTCGAATCTGTTGGGACGAACGTGTTCGGAACAGGTTCACTCCGGTGTCAGTATATACTCGACTCGGTATTGTTAACGATATACTAGCATGCAGAGGGTTTTTGGTATTTATGCGATTAGTATTGTTCTTCTCGTTCAGATTCGGTCACACTGCATTCCATATATACGTGCGTTAGTAATAGTTTACTCATAATATGAATATTATTTAGGATTATGACTTTAATTAAGTTATTGCAAACAGTCAGCAGAGCAGGTGCGAAATAGGCCAAAACATAATTGCAACGCAAACTGGCAAAGTGTGTGAGTGAACGACGAGCGACAACGACGACGACGCCTAACAAAAAAACCGAGGCATAATCCGCTGGGCTTTGTGTGCGAGAAAGGGAGAGGGCGAGTGAGTAGGTGAAGCAGAAGGTGAAGGAAAAGGAGAGAGGGCGACTTGCTAATTTATTGTGCGTGTGTGCGTGCGTGCGTCCGTTGTGTGTGTGAGTTGTGACATTATATTAATAAGCATTGTAATTGTAATATTTTTAACAACCAGAACAGTAAGCAAACGTTCCACTGTGCTTCCAACAACAACAATAACAACAACAACAACTGTCTGACGTTTCATGCTTTGCTTGCCGCCTTCCCAAACGAAGCGCTGATAAAATTCATGCAAACCCAGCAGCAGAATTAAATAACAACAGCAGCAACAACAACTATAAACTCTACGTACAACAGCAGCAATAACAATAGGGAGCTTATCACACATACACATACACATACAGGCACCCGCAGCTTCAGCAGCAGCAGCAGCAGCAGCAGAGAAGAACAACAGTTTATCATATTGTTTAAGCAACCGGCAGCAATAATCAGCATCGGGCAGCGCTGTGTGAGTGAGCGAGCACGCGATAGGCACACGCCAGTGTATGTGTGTGGGTGTGTCTGTGTGTGCGCGTATGTACGTATGTGTGGGAGCAAGACACAAACAAGCACGGCAAACAACAACACCGGCAGCAGCAACAACAATAACAACGGCAGCAGCAGCAGCAACAAGCAGTAACGAAATTTTTTGCATTGTTCACAACTTGGACGCCGATTAACAATAAATTAAAACAACAACAACAACTACAACAACAACAACAACAGCAGCAGCAGCTCCAAAATGGCACGCCACTTTGATCATATGTTCAAGTTGCTTATAATTGGCGACAGCGGTAAGTGCAAATGCAAATACACACACACAATCTCACACATACACACTTAGACAACACTCACGTATGAGTGTGTGCATTTTTGCATGTTTTTTTCCACCTGCCCAACAACAAAGACAGAGCTGCAGCAACAACAACAGCACCAAGAGCGTTATAAATAGCAACAAATCCTGAAGCGACAAAAAAGTGCATTGCTTGTGCTCAATTCAAAATTTTGGGCCTTTTATTCGCCTTAGCGTTTGTTTCCTTTGTTATCTGGTTCTGGTTCACGTCTTTACTAAGCACTGGCTGACGCACATGCGACGGTTTGTGTCTTAGCTTAAATTCACACTCAAACTAATATTAGTTAATAGTTTAAAATAGTCAAAGCTGTCAAATTGTTCCCTTGAATTTTGCCAATCAGCTGTTTTCGTCTCTGTCTCTTTCTTCACAATATATCTTAGTAACTGGCCGCTCTTGTGAGTGTGAAAGAGGGGCAAAAAGTTTAGCCAGCTTAAGCCCAGATTCTGGTTCGTCTCTTCGCTAAGCACTGGCTGAAATACATGCTACGGTTTGTGGCTTAACTTAGCTCATGGTAGAAATTCACACTTGAACTAATTTTAATTAATAGTGTGAAATAGATAAGGATAGAAATTTGTCCCCTAAAATTAAATTGTATGTTGCGAATACAAATAAATCTTAAAAACTTCGAAAGCTAACCTTTTGAAATCACTTGAAATATCTAGAGAGCTTGATAAAGTTGAAACTTTTAATCAACTGCAATTGCCGTATTATTTGCTCTCTCTTTCCGCCCAGCTCATTCGTAAACGTTTGTGGACACTGTTAACTTAACGGCAATTAGTTCAAATCGTTTAATTAATTTTCTCCATTAAATTGTGTTTAAGAAGCACTCGTAGAGCTAGTTTGTTGCCAACTGCAATTGTAATTGGATAAATGCCATTTACCAAATAAATTCTAGGCATTTTAATTTTTTGGATAAACAATAAATAGTTGAACATATTGTTGAAACACTTGCACATTCCACACAAATTGCATGCATCACCCATCTGCCATCTCTCTTAAGCTTCCTCACTCACTATAAACGGTTTGTTTATTTTTTACAGGTGTGGGCAAATCATCGCTTCTCATACGGTTCTCAGATGACACATTCTCGGGCAGTTATATAACGACAATTGGCGTCGACTTTAAGATACGCACTGTGGTCATCGATGGGCTGCGTGTCAAGCTGCAGATTTGGGATACCGCTGGGCAGGAACGTTTTCGCACCATAACCAGCACCTACTATCGAGGCACGCATGGCGTCATCATAGTGTACGATGTGACGAATGGCGATTCCTTTGCGAATGTGCGACGCTGGCTCGAGGAGATACAAAACAATTGCGATGTGGTCAACAAAGTATTAGGTGAGATTCGGTTGTCTTTGAATTGTCAGACCATTCATTAATATGTGTTTATGCAATTTGTAGTGGGCAATAAGAACGATGATCCGGATCGAAAGGTGGTAATCACGGAGGATGCGGAACGATTTGCGCGACAAATGGATATTCAGCTGTTCGAGACATCCGCCAAAGATAACCTCAATGTGGAGGATATGTTTCTGTCGATAACGCGGCAGGTGTTGAGTCATAAGCTGCGCACCGCCTCCGATGAGCAGCAAAAGGATCGCATTGTTGTTAGCAACAAGAAGGGCAACAGGAAATCCAATAAATGTTGCAGTTGAAAGCGACGCCGTGGCAGCCGAATATTGATGAGAATATGTTGTGGTGGCGCGTAGTACAGGTTCATTTATGGCACACACACTGACACACACACACACTCCCCACACCACCCACATCTCCCCACACAGATAGACCAACATGTAGTTTACACACAGACACCAACACAAACACAAACACACGCATACACAAGACAAATATTTTGTTTTTTTTTTTGTTTTAATTTTTGTAATGCCTCAGAGCCGTAAAAGAGAAAAAGAAAATGTAAAGCGCAATTAATTGTATTTAGCAATTTATATACATATTATATACATACATAAATTCTATATGTATATATTTATTTGTGTATATATACATATATGTATCTCTATATACGTATGTCTATATATATTATATATAAATATACATAAAGATGGAAAAAACAAAAAAAAAACAACAAATTGCATATTTATACAAGAATATATTTATATTTGAAACAGAAACAAAACAAACAAAATCGTATTTACAATATATTAAAAATAATACTATAATGATAACGATAATTGAAACAATAATTGCGATTATACGCAGCAGCTGAGAAAATGAGACAGACAGAATGAACAAACATTATTACTATTATACGTTTATCATTTATCAATTTGTGAGTCAATCTATGAATGGCATTTTGTAAACAAACTTCAAGGAAACTATTTTTAAAGCATACTCGTGCATATGTCTTAACTCCATTACTGTTCCGAACTGAAACTGATATTTGCCACACAGTTTAGTTATCAGATCTTTTTGCGGGGCACTCAACTAATAGTATCGACCTTCAACTTCACTTTAGAGACTTTCCATCATTTTATATTTGACACCTCGTTTCACTTAACACTCATTTATGTTCAGCTTATCAATTATATTGTATGATTATTGTAATATTTTTTTGGTTTTTTTTTTATTTTTTGGTCTGTAAATTGTTTTTTCAATGCCAATTAGATATGAAACTGAGATCAATAATTGTATATGATTGTATTTATATTGATAATAGACATTTAAATCGAAATCGTATACATATTTATTGTGTTTCAACACCAAATATAATTATTTAATGGCAGACTTTTAGAAAGTGCGGTTAATCCATAGTTAATTACTACCCATATATACATATATAATTTGATATACTCGCCTATATATACATATATGTATATTCATACACATACCAACCGTATTGAGCATAATGAACGAGTATGAACGTTATAAAATAAAGCAACTAATTCAATTTTTAATGACCTCTTTCGCATCTTCAATTCCTTCCAATCTTTTAGTGTGTAAGTATGGTCAAAGTACAAGCAAAATGCAGTTTAATAATACCATTTCTTTTTGCAGATTATATAGACTTGCAAATGATTTTAATTGTGGATATTGCGCACAGCGGTCTGCCCCATAGGCCAGAAATAAAAAAATGTTAGCTCGAAATGTGTTAGCATTATCTTACAATATGTCTGTGGGTTTATTTTCATTTTAAAAGGATCATTCAATAGTGGTAAACTTAAAGTTTTCATGAACAAAATTCAATAGTTCAATATTTGGTGTCCATAAATAATGCAATAATCCAAAATGTGACAATATATGCAATGCACTTAAGTTGAAACATTTAGAGCAAATACTATTATCTTGGATGTGCACTTATCGACAGTATATCGACTATATTTTATAGCTTCTTAGAGTGTGGGGAATTATTTCATTTTTACCCCTCGGCAATTAAATATTTATGGACACACAGCGACTCGACTCGCCCTCATTTATAGATTATGTTTTATGGCTGTTGAGAGTTCGATATCAGGAATAGGCGATTTGTTTGTAATAATGTTTATTTATTTTTATTCGTTTTACAATTGGTTTTAAGCGGTGTCAAAATGTCACTGGCGAATTAGGTGCATTTGATTAACATTTTTTTGTTTGTTTTTAAATAGTGAAGCACTGAGAACTGAGTTGGAGCTGGAGTTGTGAGCTGTGAAGTGTGAAATTGTTGCGGCAGGCAGTGCGGCGTTTTGGGGGAAGGCGCTACTAACTTAGTGGTATTTGGCCACTGGGAAGAAGCGAGTCTGGCGGCACGAGACGAGCGCATCGCCCGACTGTCCGGCGGGGCAGCGGCAGACCGCCAGATGAGCCTTGGCCTCGCAGCTGGCGCCCGTGGCGCACTTGCCAATGCAAGGATCGACGCACTGATAGTTGATGCAAGCCCTGTGATCGGGACACTCGTTGTTGCTCAAGCACTCGCCCTGTAACAACAAGATGAAGATTACTTCAATTTTTTTGCAAATCGTAGATAATAAACTCGAACTTACGCGTGAGCAGTGGGAGAGAGGATTGCCAGTGTGACCAGGCAGGCAATTGCAGACGGGACGTTCGCGTCCAGTGTTGTCGTGTCCGGGCACACAGATGGCGTTGTTGCCGCACGGATTCGGGTTGCACAGATCCTCCTTGGTGAAGGGGCGACAGCGCACAAAGGGATCGCCGGTCATGTCGCGCGGACAGCTGCAGACCGGCGTCAAGCCGCGCAGATTGCAGTCGGCGCCAATGCCGCAGGCGTTATCACAGGTATTCTTGCAGATGCCATAGAAACAGGCGGGACGACCGGCCGGACAATCGGAGTCGCCGTAGCACTCGGGCCGACATTCGGTGTACGGACTGCCAATGTATCCCTTGGGGCACTCGCAGACCGCCCGATGATTGGCCACCGACTTGCAGTTGGCCCCAATGCCGCACTGGCCGCACGAGGGGACGCACTTGTAGTTGCTGCACATGTCGCGTCCGCCGCAGTCGCCGTCCTGTTCGCACTCGTGGCGACAGCCGCTCAGCGGGTTGCCCAGATAGCCGTGGATGCAGGAGCAGGTCGGCACTCCGTTGATGATCTCGCATTTGGTGTTGACGCCGCACGGACTCGGGTGGCATTGTTCCTCTGAAACGATGGCGAATCGATGCACATATTGCAATTATTTACATTGAGTAATCCGCATTCACATTATGTGGGATAAAGAAATACTTTACTTCCAGACTGCCTGAATTCTTAAGCTTAATAAAAAGACTGCGAAATATATGGTTAAGTTTAATGTGAATATAAACTGTGCAACGCACAAATAATTTAAAGTTTTAAACAATTTTTGGAACAGTCATTTTTATTATATTTTATGCAATTAAATGTAGTTGCAAATATACTAAGGAAAAGTCTATATAAACTATTCTTTTAAGTCTGCATAAATAAAGACCAATTATGTGGTTTTTAAAATGAAATTAAACTTTAATTTATTTTTTTTTGTGTACAGGCATTTCAATAATAATTTATGCAATTGTCTACGATATGCAATTAAATGTAGTTCCATTTATCGAAATAAAAAAAAATACTTAGGAAAAGTAAAAATAAAATTTTTCTTTATGTGTGCATAAAAATGGTGTAAATTTCTGCAATTTATAATTAAATAATTTGTATTATACTTATCCAATTATCTACTTTGTTTACTTGCACAAATTTAGTAAGGGAAATTCTAAATAATATATTCTTTTCAATTTCTCATTAATAATTGCATAACTACATTTAAATTTGGATTTTTTAAATAAAGGAGACAAGAAGGCAAAACTTATTCGTTTTTACGTCATATTTTAAAACTAAAAATTTTGAATTAATTTCTTGCATTATCCAAAATGAAAATGCTGACATTTCTATTTTCAAACTAAAAAACGAAAATTCATTTTATTTAGAAGAAATATAGTATTTATAAGTGAATTTCAAATCTGTTGTTCAAATTTATATCGTTTACTAAATTACTTCAAATAATGTTAGTCTCAAAACGCAGAGAAAACTTCTACTTTAAGATAAGTTTCCAAACTTTTAAGGACGCCAGCGCACAGGGTATTAAGTGTTTTGGCATACAGCTTTCAGTTATCAATTTCATTGAGTGCATTTAAATAAATTTCCAATTTAAATGCAAATTCTTTCCAATATTGATTCATATGCATTGCAATTAGCATTTGGCTTAAGCCCATAAATTGAAGGCATAGAAATTTATACACGGCACTTGCAGCTGCCCAACGCCTACGCAAAAAGTGTGTGAGGGAGAGAGCACCGTATAAGGACATTGGAGACACCCATTTGCACTTGAATTCATGTCGCATATACATACATATTTATATGTATTTGTGTGTACACTGATGGGAATGAGAGAGGGTCAGAGGGGGAGGCAATAAGTACGTAGTATCCATAATGTAAATTTCAAACAATAGGCAAAACAATGGAAATGAAAACGGAGATGGCAGAACTGAAGTGGACCCCGACATGGATGTGAAAGTGATTGTGAATGTGGAGGAGTCGATTGCGTATCAAATTGACCAAATCTATAAATAAATATGAGCATTTAGCTGTCGCCGTCGAGTTGCTTTTAAGCATTGCGCAACTTTTGTCATGGTTACAAATACCAATTTCCAAAACTTGCCTCGATTATAATCATCATCATCAATGAAAGGAATCTGAAACAAGGATTGCTGCCGCTAAACCCCAAAGAAACCTCGACAATTGTACGACAACCAAAAAAAAAAAAAAAAAAGCGAAAAGAAATGAAAGCAAATTATAAGTAAAAATTATGCGCATAAATGAGCTTTGACTACTATTGTATTTGAACTGGAGCTGTAAGTGGAGCTGGAGCTGGAGGACTGGGGGACTGGCCAATGCTTTATTCGATTTATTCAGGGCTTTTTCAAATGGCACCGCCCAGCCACGCCCCCAATTATTTGCGCTTTGTTACTGCGCCCCCAAGTGCGTGTGAGGATAAGTGTTGCCCATGGAATATGGAGGGAGCCGAACCGGGTCCACCGCTGACTCCTGCGACCCAACAGCAAACCTGCACATGAATAACATGACCCCGCATAAATCACACAGCGACTGTGTCAAGCAACTAATTCTCCTCTCCCGACACGTCGACTACGGGATACTCTTCAGTAATATTCCCCAAAAAATGTGAATTCAATTTGTATCACAGTTTACCTATTAATTAAAATGATACAAATTGAATTCATATTTTTTGTATATACTGATTCCACTTGATTTCTTTGGTCTGACAATTATTTGTAATAAAATATGTGATTTTAATATTATACTATTATAGGAATTTAATTAATTTTTACATTAATTTTAATACCCCACAATAATATAAAAAAATTTAATTGGATTTTATATGGCTATCCTCGATCTATATAGAAGGCATTTTAATGAATTGTATTTTGTAGTCACCATTGAAAAGTCAAATGTATCTTATAGATGCATTTGCCCCAAGCTTATAACCAGATATAATTATAAGGATGTTATTGAAATTGAATTAATTTTTATATGAATTTGAATGCCCCACAAGATCAATAGTATAAATAAATTTAATTAAATTTATAATATAGTTCTAGATAGATCTTAAGCTTTTCTTCATTTAATTTCCATAAACTGTGTTTCGCAGTCACTATGGAAGAGCCAAATGTATCTTATAGATACAACGAACTTATAAGCTGATATAATTTATGTAGGAGAATCGTGTATAGGGTATTGAGTCGACATTTCTGGTTTGCTTCGTTCGCTTTCGCCTTCGCCTACTTGGCCCGTCCTTGATCTTGACAATTACGAAACAAAATGCCAGCTAATTAGCATAAAATTACAAAGAGCAAGTGCGTTTTGTATTGGGCGTTCATCACACAGTTGTTCTTGCTATTGTTGTTGCTATTGTATAAATATTATGCACGCCAACCTACATAAAAAATAAAAAAAAAGGTGAGTGAAGCGAACGCGGACCAGCCCGAAAATGACTTTTTTTGGTCAAAACCAGTCAATTGGCTATAAAGCGACAATAACAACTACAATAATAATAATAACACGTTTTTTGCGACTGATTTCGTAGCAGTGAAGCTCACTTTAGTTAATCACACTAAATTAAATGTAGTACTATTTGCTAAAGGTAATTCATTGACTTCGAATTCGAATTCGAATTGGCAATGATCTGAACTTGATTAAATCAATTCGCTTACCCGGATCGTTGAGGTGGCAGGATGTGTAGGGATCTCCATTGTAGCCAGCTGGGCAGCTACAGACGGCCACATGATTTCTGGCCTAAAAAACACAAGCACACAAACCAAAAAAATGTCAGGCTAACGTCATGGGAAGAGAAAAGCGAGCTGCAAACTTACGTCACAATTGGAACCGATGCCGCAGGCGCCGACACACGGATTAACGCAACGATTATCCTTGCACTGGAGGTCGCCACGGCATTCGATGTTGTCGAGGCATTCGCCGCGATTGCAGTGCGTAAGCGGATTACCGCTGAAGCCGGGCGGGCAGGAGCAGACCGGACGGCCGCCGGAGGCCTCCTGGCACACGGCATTCACGCCGCACGGATTGCCGCTGCAGCCATAGGTCTGGCCAGCTGAGGGACGCCCAGCCAGATGGTGGCAGGATAAACAAAACAAAAAAAAAACAGAGGTGTGGCACAGTTGCATAAAGGTGTTTCGTGCGATTGCAATATACTAATTTCAGCTACACGGTTATATACAAAATACATATATACATCGGTGAGTTGGTGAGTTCATGATGTGTCTGTGTGCGTGTGTGAGTGAGTGTGATTAAGAATGCTTTAAACTCATATTAAGTGTGTGCTTTAGTTAGCTCAACACGTGCTTTATTTTCGCTAAAGTGCTGATTACTGGGAAGGAGAAAAGTTCAGAGTGCCATTGCGGTTGCAGTTAGTCAGGAGTGTTGCTCGTAGAGAACAGTTGAGTGAAGTTGGAGGGGAGAACTGTATTGTTGTATGTTGTAAATACCACGTGTGTAGCCATTATCTTGATAGATCACGCGCTGCAGGGATCGGCCATCGCCGTAGGTATAATACGTACGATATGAACAGTTGACACAACGCTTCTCTACTTTCTTGCCAATCGAGCTGCCGATGGCCAGCAGCAACACTGCCACGCCCAGGAGCCGCTGATGCTGTAAGAACTGTTCAAGAGAATGGAAAAAAAAATAAAAAATATTAATTAATTATGTTTCGATTATATAAAAATATATGTGTGTAGGTATCTCAATTGATTGTTCGAAATTTATAATTTTGTTTGTTAAGTAAATGAAAATGAAAAATATATATTGTCAACATAGATGTCTTAATTTAATGTAGAAAAAAAATATAAAATTGTATATAACTTGATAAATGTTTTGAAAAATATTATTTGGTTTGTAAAGTAAATAAATATGAAGAATATCCATTGTATATAAATTTTTGAAGCAGATGTCTTAATTTAATTTACGAAAAATATAAGTATTTGTTTATATAAATTGTATAAAATTGTAGCTTAGATATCATAATTGATTTTCGAAAAACGTATTAAATTAAAATGGAAAATATCAATTGTAAATAAATTGTAAGAGCCGAAACCCAAATTATTTTACGAACATTATTATTATTTTGTTTTGTAAAATAAAATAAAGAATTTTAATTGCATATGAAGTGTCAATTTTGTTTTAAAGTAAATTTAAAAAAGTATAGTAAATAAAAAGGAAATGTATTAATTGTATTTAAATTGCTAGAGAAGATGTCTCAAAATATTTCACTTAAATTGTTATTTTGCCAAGTAAATTAATTTAAGAAATATTTAAACTACCAATTATATTTAAAAGTAATGAAAATTCAATATTAAATGTATCTGAGTATTGAAGAGAAGAATAACTTTAACGCTCATCTTGAAAGCATTAAATGTATTATTTGTTTTTGTCAAGTAAATGCAAATAAGAAATATAAATACATCCAATCATATTTAAAAATAATAGAAATTCAATCAAAATCCACATTTGTATGTTAAACGATAACCTGATCTAATGAGAGATTGAGAGGAATATTTTGAACACTCATCTTAAAAGCATTGGATAAAAGTTAGAACGAATTCTGAGTTTGAAAAAATTCCAAGAATTGTAAAAATATATCTTTATATAGAATTTCGACTTCAAAGTGTTTACAATTGAAAGCGAAACAATGATATCATATTGAATTAACCTGATATGCACACAAATGAAACGAACACTCGCCACTATGCGATGCATTTTATGGCCAATCAACCAGAAATTGGTTTACATAAAGTTCACTTTACTCTTAAGCATACAGTGTGTCATAGAATTACTTGGAAGGCACAGCAACAAAACAAAAGTGAGCAA
This sequence comes from Drosophila immigrans, assembly GCA_963583835.1. NCBI lineage: Eukaryota > Metazoa > Arthropoda > Insecta > Diptera > Drosophilidae > Drosophila > Drosophila immigrans. The sequence goes on along the minus strand of OY757144.1, from coordinate 22,968,832 downwards.
GAAATTCTGAAATCATAAATAAACAAACAAGTTTGTCGTCATCGGCAGCGTCGTCGTCGACAGGCGCCATCGTCATCAATATTGTCATCGCATTAAGTGTTACGACTGTGTCCGGCGAGCGTTAAATATTCGATTTAGTTGCGCTACTTAATTAAGATTGGCTTACCAAATTTGGTAGCACTGGGCTGGATGGCTTTATTGCTCTCTGGCCCATATAGAAATCTCGTTGGAGATAGACGATCGTTTTGTTTGCGGATGACACATAACGAGATATTCGAAGGAAACTTGTTATTGCCACTTCTTGACAGGTTCGATTTCAGCTCGAAAAAAATGAATCAAAATTCCGCAAAATTATGCAAATTAGCAGCTGAATTGCCTGAAATGTTTGTGGCCCAAAAAGGCAGCCTCAAATTCATTTAGTCGCACTTGACCAGGGCAAAGTAAGACAGCAGCAGCTGCTCTTCTGCTCTACAAGGTCAATGCAAATGGAATAGAATGATCAAAATTATGACTTCGCTGAAGTAAGTCCAGCTTAGAGGCTATGATTAATCATTCCCATAATTCTAGCTTATTATTTTAGTGGAATTCCCCAGACGGAGTTGACATTTGTGTGGTCTTTAACTCTCTGAGTTAATAGGGCAACAAAATCCAAAGGGTTATTTAGTAAATCGTGACTTTATGTATATCATCTAAGAACTTGAAAGTTCATTGGCTATTTGAATGACTTATTATTCAATTTTTTTTAATAGAAATTAATTGATTTGATTCTTAAGAATCAATTAGAATTGCAAAGATAAACGATTTACAAATTTTCAGAATTGAAATTTGTTTATTTATTATTACGTTGATTAATATGCATTTCCATATTTTCTGTTATATTCTGCTATTTTCTCTAATAAACATGTACTTGACATTGTATATACAAAAATTATAATAATAATATTAAAATACACATTTGTATCTACAACTTCTTATAACAAATTTAAAATGCGTGTTGTATCATTTAACATTGAATAATTTGTAATATCAGCTTCTAAAATTCCTCAAGTCTAGCGTAAATTCTTTACAAGAATTTTCCAGTGAAAGTTCAAGATATAACTTTTGATGTTCAATATTCATGACTGTGGTTATTTTTGTTGTAAGTTTGTCAGTTTTATTGTCCATTTAATGGGTCTGATTCATTGGCGAAGCCAAGTGCCGGAAGCAAACACTTCAAACAAAACTCAAATTGAAGGAATTTCCAGTGATGCCGACGCTTCACTTTGTTTTTTTCTTATTTATATTTATTGCGTTTATTTAGTTTGAATATTCGTCTCACGTAACGTATTTAAATCATGTTTTGTTTTTGTTGTTGAATTTTGCATTTCCATGTCTTGGTTTTTGTTTGTAAAATATCGAATAAAACAGTTTTGGTTTTTTTTTTTGTTTTTGATTGGTTTCAAGAGTTTTGTTTACATTGAATAGTTGCTCACTTGAATGCACTCACCATTTTCTTTGTAACAACAACAAAAAATCACAAAAACAAGAAAAAAAAAGGAGTCGAATATGTAATGGATATTTGATTTGTTTATAAGTAGTTCTCTTGATTTAAATTATATGCCACTTGAAGCGTTCGATTTGAACTAAAGCGGCTTCTAGACGGACTTGCGCTATTTATAAGCCTGTCCACGTCCGTATCTCAGTATCTGTCTCAAAAACAAAAAAAAAAAACAGAAAAAAAGGTCGTTGAGAACAGCTGAGAAGTGAGACAATACACGTACAAACCCAACCAACACGTTGGCGTCATCATCACCAGAGAGTTTTGAGTCGAGTCTCAGTTTTCGTCTAAGTTGACTTGACAAACTTGGCAGTGTTTGTCAGTCGGAACTGCTTTTTGTTGTTGTCGCTGTGCTTTATTTGATTTCAGTTAAAAGTCATTTACTGTTTCTTTGCTTTGCCTTACATTCAGTCATTCATTCACTCATTTATTCATTCATTCATACATTCTGCCGCACAGCGCCCAGCTTAGCCATCAGGTTATTTATATTCGCGTACTTGACAACTTGCTTTTGGTATATGAGGGTTCTCTTATGCGTAGGCGTCATATTTTAATGTGTTATTGTTTGTGCGCTATTCAATAACATTGCTATATGCGATATTCGCTTTCTACATACCCCTTGCACCCACAATTCTATATATAACACCATTTCATTGAATTTGTATATTAAACTATTAATGAACTTTAACTTGTAGCACCAAAATAAATTTTGACAAATGAATAAAATAGAAAAAACAGTTAACATTAAATTTAATTTAGGCTCTTTAAATCAATATAAGCAAATATTTGGTTTGATTTTGAATAATTTACAATTTATTATTTACCTAATAAATAAATAGCATAAAAACTATATTGATCACAAAGATTTTATTGCATATGTTGAATCTCTTTAAGAAAAAGCAAAGAGAAAAAGAATTAAAGTTTAATTAGAGTAATTTCTTAATTTGTTATTTACCTATTTGTAGCACAAAAATTATTTTAAATAAATAAATAAATAACATAAAAACTAAATTAAATGCTAAAAATAAAATTAATATTAAATATAAATAAATATAAATATAAACAAAAAAACGAATAATTGGTTTAATTAAAGTAATTTTCAATTTATTATTTACCTACTAATTAATTACTGAAACTGTTTTTTGTTTGCAGTTTTTCTAATTTTTCTTAAATTTTATCGTGCCAAACTTATTCAACTTTTATTAAGAAACTAATTGTGAAAAAATTGTCAGTCAGTAGCAATAGGCAATTTTCTTAATTTCTTAATAATTTCTATTTATTATTACAATAAAAAAGTATCAAATATCTGCGGCTCAGGCACATGAAACCCGCTTATGGAATTTGCATATCGCTTGAGGGGTATAACAAAAAAGGTGAATATAATTTATAATCGCGAGATGCTTTTAAACAAATTGCCAATCTGTGCTCTCTCTCTCTATTCATCAACTGAGAGACGAATCATTATTTAATTTGGTGTTTATCGATGATGCAGATGTATAGTAGATACTAAATCAGATATCTCTCTTCGATCGATTGTTGATCACCGATCGCTGATCTCAATGTAGATGCGCGTTATTAATTATTAAATATGGTCATGTTTGTCTTATTAATAATAGCATTCGCTCACTCGTTCGTATGTGTGAATCAAAGTAGTTAACCAGCATGAAGGCGTTTGCCTTTGTTTATCCACAAACAGAAACAGAGCGAGAGAGTGTAAAGTCACTACTATTTATTTTAGATACTACATTCGCAGAATGCTAATTGCAATTAAATAGATTCGTTTGCAGTGGGCTGCAACATGTATTACAAATATGCGTGTTGACATTCATGCTGTTCAATCTAATTTGTTTATGTTCTTTTTTGTGTATTTAATTTATGCTTTTCATTAAAGTTTTTGCCGGAAATCTGTAAATTCCACGTGAAATAGACTTTGCTCATTTCCATGCCATTTAATTTCCGTCGGCCCAAAACATTATATTCATTTTAATTTCAAAGTCTATTTGACAATAGTTGTGATGCCTAAAAAAATAAAATAAATGTATATATAAATGTATTTATCAAATGTCACAGCGGACTCGTTGAATATTCAGCTGTTTTATTTCACTTTTTTCTATATTTATTTAAATATATATATATTTTTTCTTGTTGGGATTTGCGCTGGCTCAAAATGTCAACTAAGCTGAAAAAAAAAATCAAATTGTTTTAATTAATATATTCAAATAATCGTCAAATAAATTTGAATTCTTAATGCACGTTCAATAATTGTGTTTAATCGATAAAACGATTTCAAACCCGAATACTTGAAACGCATACGAAGTAAATATAATATAAGTGGAGAAATTGAAACAGGATAAATTTGTTAATCACTTATAGCAGATTTATTATTATTCCATGCAACAAGAGTGATACATAAAAATGCCTGAATATGAAGTTTAAGAAACTTTAGAATTGATTTAGCTAATGTGTGAGTGGCAGTGATTTGAAACGAATGCTAATTGGACTGTGTTCGGCTCAATTGGCAATTGGCAATTGGCAATCCAATTTGAATTTGATTTTGAATTTGAATTTGAATTTTATGAACGCCAGTTGTCAAGTATCACAAGTAGTCGCCTTTCGATTTCCAATAATTGACCTGCAATTGACATTATTTATTTAAAATTGAGACCTGAGCACCTGATGCCTGATGGCTGGAAGTGATGTGTCCTACCTTCTGCCTTCTGCCTTCCACCTGGCTTCTGGCAATGCCAATTTGCCGCCCGGTGGCTATTTAATTATGCGCCTTGTGCAAATCTTTCGGCTTACGCAGCTCATTTGTCAAATGGCCAAGGTCGCGACAGGTTGCCCAGAATATTGCCGGGGTGCGAGGGTGTGAGGAGAGGGACAGTTGGGTGGGTTTGCCCTGTTCATAATTTATGCCGCCTAAATCAATCATATTCAATCATGACGACGCTGTGTGTTGTATCTGACGGATGGCTAAGCTCCACGCTATGATGGTCCATGGCTTGGGCCCAAAAACCAGATTCTCATTGACAAATGTTATATAATCAATTTGGCATTATTAATTTGAATACACGCCGCGCTTGACACCTGTGAGCGGTCCTCGCACCCTCCATTCGTTCTATACTATACTACTTTATACTGTATCTGGCAACCCAAATGCAGATACGCCCACAATTCCAATGGTTCTAGATACTTTTGCACACTGGCGTCGAATTTGGTCAGCACAAAACAGGTATGAGCAAAGTAAAATGCGCTTCATACATAACATATTTGTATTTGCTGGTAGCTTTATTAACCCGTTCAATAATCTATTGTTAATTCCTTATATACTACTGGGTTTTTTGTTGCGTGATCTCAAATAAAGTCACTCGCTAAACGAGTAAATTAATGCAACGGAATTCCAGCTCGCCCAACTTCAAATTTCGTCATTTCTCATTTCTCAATTTAACGACGTGTTTGTGAATAGTTGAAAATGCGATACTGAAACTTTAGATGACATCTAAATACTTGGATCGGCATCAATGAGTTAAGTGCGCCTTTAATTTGATATCGCCAGCCAAGTTTGAGGGGGACTCTGTGAATGGCGGTTAATCGTTGGGGTGGCAAACGCAAATCGCGTTAAGTAGCCGCCCCATGGTGCTGGTCTGCTAATTTATGGGCAATTTGCATAAATCTAGTGCCGCAACCCCAAAAAACGCCGCTATAAAAGGCGATTGTCGAATGATGGACTGGCCTATCATAAAAGCAAAAGTGTTTCGAGCAAAATGTTGACTGTCGACTCGACGCATGCCTTTCACTATCTATGGATTATTTGGCGCATCTTCGGACTGCATCCGCCCGAGGGCGATACGTTCTGGGCCCGACATTATACGGCCTATGGCATTGTCGTCAATCTGATTGCCAGCGGCCAAGTGCCATTGTCCTTCTACATTGAGTGTCTCTTGAGCAGCAATCTGACCGAATTCTGCGAGAGTTTCTATGTGACGGTTGTTGTGTTGGTCGAGCAGATCAAGTATCTGAATGCCTGGCGCATTCGCGGCCAATTGCAGCAGTTCCATCGGATTCTGAGTCACCTGGACGGTCGACTGCAGAATGAGGAGGAACGCGCCATTGTCGACGATCACGTCAGGCACACAATACGCATTTTTCTGGGACTGTTGCGTTTATTTGTGGCCATCCTCGGGTCGTCAACGCTATTCGTGGCCGTCACAGCCGAGCAGGAATTGGCTTTTCCCACCTGGTATCCCTGGGATGTGCAGCGCTCGAATCGAGTCTATGTATTCACTGTGATCCTGCAGTCACTGGGCCTCTACACGTTGGCCTTGATTACGCTCAACAACGACACGTATCCCGTGTCCTATATGACAATGATTGCCGGCCATTACAGAGCTTTGGCCGCGCGTGTCTCGATGCTCGGCCATGGCCAAGTGTCGCAGGCGATGGCCTACGAGCAACTGGTTGATTGCGTTCAGGATCACAAGACTATTTTGTTGTGAGTAGTACTATTAATTCCCTTTCGATCAGTATTTATGTTGTTTGCCACCTTGCCAGACTGGTTGCCACCATACAGCAGACAATGTCGTCGGTGTTCTTCTATCAATTCGCCGGCACAGCTTGCTCCATGTGCACCCTGGCCTGCTACATTTTCTTTGTGAATGTGAGCCTCTCGAAGCTGTTCCATTTGTTCTTGATGTTCCTCGGCATTGTCTTCGAGACCTTCATCATCTGCTATGCCACCGAGGAAATCGGTGTTGGGGCCAATCAGCTTATGCACGCCATCTACGACTGCAATTGGCTCGATCAGTCCGTCAAGTTTCGACGCACCTTGCTCTTCATGCTCAGTCGCTCTCAACGCTCTGTCATCATAATGGCGGCTCATTCGATGCCTGTTCGCATGACGACCTTTTTGGCGGTGAGTACTCCGAAAGATTATTCTACAATTTAGTTACTCATTTCAATTAATTTTACATTTCTGCGGAAGAAAATTGTAAGATTTAGTTGCAAATTTAAATTCATTTAACACTTCTACGGCAGATAGTTCTAAGATTAAATTAAACACATTTAAATTCATTTTACATTTCTGCGGAATATAGTTGCAAAACTGAACAGTTGCAAAATTTCAAATCATTTTAAATTTATTTTGCAATTATTTTATTTACACCCGCTAAATAAATTACAATTCTTGCTATAGCTTCAAAGTATTGTTTGGCAGTTGATTGAAAATGATTCAAAATTATTATAATTTTAAGTCAATTACAAATTGGAATTATATACAAATAAATGTTGGAATACTTTTATACAACCAACAAATAACACAAATTGTTTTTTTTTTTTGTGAAAAGTTAGAAAGATAAGCGACTACGTAATTTTTGTTATTCAATGCAACGTGAACGTTCAATAAAAAGGTGCAAAATTATTAGAGTAATATTACAGATATAAATTTTTTTCGTAATTCCAAAATGTATATTATGAAATAAAAGCAGAACATTGGAAAATCGAACAAAAACGTATGCTTAATGCAAGTCAAAAGTGTGTGAAGAATTTCAATTGATTTCAAATTAAATTTCAAATAATATTATATAAAAATTACTCGGTTAACACGAAACAAAAATGAGAAAATTAATAATGAAAAGTGATTAACTTAATATTACAAAAAAAAAAGGTATGCATTTAATGTTAGAATTTAGTTTCGCATTTAAATGAATTGAAAATGAATTTTGCAATAATATTATTTACACTTCATTTGGTTAATGGTTGATCAACAAATAATATGAAGTATAATTTTATTCTTTTAGTTTATTATTTTATTGCTCAGTAAGGAAAATTTGCTTTTAAAATTATATCATATTATTTTCTATTTATGCTTTTTAATTGTTCCCATTTAAAGTAATGGTTTAATTGTTGAAGATGTGTTCAAGTGTCATTTACAATCGTTTGCTATTCATTAGAAAATGAAACACCAATTTATGCCATAAATTGTTACATTAATGATTGGTAAACAATATTCTTGATGGATTTCAGGTTATGAAGACGGCTTACTCAATGTTCACGCTGCTAAACAAAATGAAATCGTAAAGTCGTAAACTCGCTGAAGTTAAATTACAGGCGTCTGCAAGTGGTGAACATGGCCTGCAATCAAATTGAAAATGCTTGTTAAAGCCGACAACATTCTCACTCACTCGCTCACGCACAGCAACAGCAACAGCAACAGCAACAGCTTTTCATTATTTAAAACATGAGCACGCAGAGCAAAAAAGCGAACAAAAAACAAGAAGAAAGAAATGGTCGAATTCGTCGGAGCGAATGGTCACCAATATGGCCACTGACTGGCAACGTTCCGTGTCCGCGAATACAGTCGGAGTCGGAATGGGAGTCGGAGTGGGAGTTGGAGTTGGAAATGGAGTTGCTGTGAGTGCGTGCGTGCCGCCATTTTTATTCAGCTGCAACCGGAAATGCGCATTTTATGCAAGTGTCACCCACTGGCGTTCAACGGAAGTTGTTTATCTTATGCCTCTTAGCCCCTTCGCCACGCCCATCACGTATCCTCTTTGAATACCCTAGGCAGTCGGCATTCCAAACTTTAGCTCTAAAGTGGTTCCGGTTGCTTAAGGCATTACAATTACAGAATTAAATTTTGGAAATTTGACCATAGCACATATTTTTTAATTTTTAATTGTCGTATTGTTCTTGTAGTTTAAAAATGTAATTTGATAATCTGCTTAATTTTAGTAAAATCAATACTGAATTGAATTATTTTCTTGTATTTGTAGTTGAATAAAAATGTGATGAAGTGTATTGTGTTGGCGGCATTATTTGATCGCAACGCTTTCGTTGCGAACTTTTATATGTATTTTTTTTGCAACGCTCATGTCAACGGATTTGCGGGTCTGTGACTTTTATGAGCCTCTGAACTGACACTGACACTGGCAACCGGAGCACACAAAGGCGACCATGGACTTTTGAAGCGCTTATTATATAATCCTGCCAGCTCATTATTAAATGAATTTACAGGAAATTTAAAAAAATGAAAACGGAAAAGAACAGTGACAAGATGAAAGACAGACAGAGAGAGAAAGAGAGCTGACAAAATATGTATGTTGCATTAACAGCTTTGTCACCTGCACCACAACTGCCGCAGCTGCCACACCTGCTTTAGTTCTTAATAGGCGTTCATTAAATATGGGAATTTTAATTGAAGCCTTCTCTGCGGTCGACAGCTCTCACACCGTCCCCAAATCAGAGCTTATGCATTTGGCTTAATCATATTTACAGAAATGTTTTCAATTAAATGACAACAAGCTTAACATGCTCCGCCGAGAGTTCAGATATGTACATACATAACATATACTCGTACTATATATATTCGGAGTATATACCATAAGAGTATCGGATAGGGAGGCGCTTGCCAAAGCCCGCATAAGTCGGTTAATGGATGTGCGATTTACGATTTGCCATTGTCAATAAATTATCATTATTACATATCGTTAAATTCCAAACGAACGCGAGTTTCAATCATTATTTTCAAGCAGAAATACGAGTATACTATTTACATTTTTGTTGTTAATGCTTTTATTCAATATACTCGCAATTATGTTTATCGCACAAAATACTTTAAGTACATTATTGTTAAGCAAGCCAAATTTTCTGTAATAATTTTAATACTATTAAAAATTTGAAACATTACTCGAGTACAATTGTGAGAAATGATTTAAAAAAAAATAAATTGAACGATCAACAAATAAATATGAATTTAAGATAAAACACATTGGCATTTATTTGATAAACTTGAATGTATTTAGAGAGTTTATTTAAAATTTCAGATATGTACACAAAGCATAGCAAACAATTTGGCAAACGGCATAAAAAAGTTGAAACAAACTTCAAGGCAATTAAATGGTAAATGTTGCAAAATATACAAAGCACAGCACCCATACTACATAGTGTAAAAATAATGTAAAAAAATATAAAAAAAAAGAATTACAACATAAAAGTTACGCTACAAAATGATGCAGCATCATTAGTTTGTTAGCAATGGGAGCAAACAACAATAATAATAATGATAACAACTGCAACTGCTGCTGGGCGGGGCAAAGATTCAAACAATAAGTTAGAAAATATTTCACACACAAACACAAACACACACGCACACACAACAAAAATAGCCGCAAGCAAAGTGAACCAACAGTACGCTGCAGTTGTCGCCGTGCTTTCGACTCTTGCAACTGTTGCTTTAGTTGCTGTAGTTGCTGCTGTCGCCAGGCATCGCTTAGGGATATTTCACAATATTCGTGGCAGCCGTTGGCTGCTTGACGCCGCTGTCACCTGGCAGCCTTCCACTTGTTGCGGTCGTTTCAGTCGCAGGTCGCTGATGTTGCTGCTGCTGCTGTAGTTGTTGTAGGTTCTTTGCGCCCGTTGATGCTGTTGAAACGGCAGCAAGCGATGCCGGATGATACAAATGCGTGCCGTAGTGCACGGCACCCGGATGACTGAAATACGGTATAAGAGCCGGCGAGGGCTGCTGCTGATGCTGTTGCTGTTGCTGCTGCTGCTCCTCAATGTAGTTGGCCAGCGGCAATGCATGGGGCTGGTAAAGATGCTGGTGCTGCTGCTGTGCGGCCGCTTGGTAGTGATGGTAATGGTGAATCGGCTGTGGTTGCTGGGGCCCTAATGCGCTGGCTGCTGACAATCTGACAACCTGAATTGGCGGCGTTGATTCATGGGCTAGATTGTAACCCGCCTTTGGGTTATTATTGCTAAAACGTGGCAATATTGCAAATTGATGTTGCTGCTGCTGCTGCTGCTCGGTCGGAGCCTGCACATAAATTGGATTGTAGTGCACGATGGGCAAGGAATGCGGCTGCTGCTGCAGCTGTTGCTGATGTTGCACTGGCTCATGCGTTGCTGTTGTTGCTGTTGGCAGCACCAATGTTGCTGCTGTTGTTGTCGTCGCTGTTGCCGGCACTGGCGATGCAACGGAAGCAGCAGTTGCTGCCAACGGCACTGCTGCGTATTTATGTTGCTGTTGTCCATGCTTGGGGCCCAATCGCACCAGACGTCCTTGCTGTGGCTGCGGCTGTTGTTGCTGCTGGTGATGATGCTGCAATGCCTGATGATGTTGCTGATGATGATGGTGCTGCGGCTGCTGTTGGTGTTGGTGCTGGTGCTGTTGTTGTGCCAGCGGATATGCTGCAACATACCGACAAAAATGAAAGAAACACACAAAAAAAAAACACAACAGAAATGAAAGGATTGCCAAAGTCATCTTCAACGCTGTCATCGTCGCCATCAACACTCTGCCCTGACAGTCACATGGCCCAAAGGCTCTTTGCAGTCGGTTAAATTAGCGTCACCGTTGCGAGGCTGCATGAAATGGACACTAATTGCCACATCCCAAAGTGAAGTACAAGAGTACACGAGTCGAGTGGTAACTACAGTTTTCCTCTCAGTCGCCTCGCACGCTTGCTCTGCTGCTCTGCTGAATTGGCCAGTTGCAAATTGTTTGCTGTGCTCCGTGGAGGTGGCATTTAACCCTGCTCTGGCTCTGGTTCGGATTCTGATTTGAATTGCAAATCTTTTAGCATTTTTTAAGTGATTACAACTAACAGATTATATTTGTTTGAATTGTTTTTGTTTTTATTTACGTTAGTATGTGAGTTCTATAGTGTTATTTTGACTGTCTTTAACACTTTTCCTCGCCGTCAGACTGTTCATCTATTTTAAATCGACATGAAACTGGCAGTGAATTAATCAATTTTTTTTTGTTCAACAAAATAATAATTTCAGTCCGCCTTCTAAAAATCAACCTCCTTTTAAAACCTGCACATACTTTTTTTTACAGTCTTTGACGTTCACATAGAAGACCATTTTACTCTGAAGAAAAAACAATCTGATTCCTATGAGTAATGTTAGCTATAAGATTTCTGTTAATCCTCAAATTTTATATGTGTTTTCAAAGTATCTTTCATCTAGCACTTCACACTTCAGTCTAACTGTCCGCTTGCAACATCTGAAGGTAGTTTAGTTTGTTAAATGCAGTATAAATTTGTATCTAACTGGATCTGATACAAAATATATTTGGTTTATATAAGTGTTGTTCAGAATGTCTGTAAAATTGACAGCTATTGACAAGTAATTACAAGGTTTCATATTTTTATATGAATTTTGTAATATGTTTTCCTATTTACTTTAGGTTAATCAAAAAATTGTTATTGTTATTAATTTGAAGGGTTATTACTTAAGATATCAATAATAAAAATTAAATTAAAAAGAAATTTTGTTCTTTTTTTTGGGTTAATCAACAAAATATTATTGTTATTTTAAAGGGTTATTACTTAAAATATCCATAATAAAAAAAAAGAGTTTTCGATTTTGGAGAACAAGAATTCATTTGAAGAAAATTTTAGAATTTTTTTTAAAGTGTTATTGCTTAAAATATTTGTTACTCTCAGATTTTACAAAAAATAATAAAGTTTAAGAAAACGCGAAAATTAAAATAAGAAAAAGTTCGTTCATCGCAAAATGGTTGTTATTACTTTAAATAATTTTCAGATTACAAATGAAAATGGAATTCAATAAAATGTGAAAATTGGAATAGAAATAAAAAAAAATTTAATTTTTGGTTGCACCCTCAAGCAATATTCATTTTTTTGATTAACCTAGACAACATGGCTGAAAAGTAAAAGAGATTTGATAATTTGTAGCAACGTTTTTCCAATTAATTGTCAAGAGCTGTAGATACCCCAACAACCTACTATATAATGAACCCAACTCACCATAGAGCGTCGTCTGCTGTCCCACTGGCTGATCGGTGTAGATCATCGGAGCCGCTGGATAGAGGCGTGGCAACTGATACTGCGGCTGCGCCTGATAGACGAAGGGCTGATACAACGAGGACGTCGTGGGAGCAACCTTCGAGTACACAGCCTGCGACTGCGACGGCGCTGGCGACTGTTGCTGCTGTTGTTGCAGCTGTTGCTGTTGCTGTTGGTGATGCTGCTGCAGTTGCTGAGTGGCAGCTAGCAAAACGCTAGCTGGTAGCTGCAGATATTGCTGGCCATAGGGCGCGGCTGGCGCTGCAGCACCGCCGACATCCGACTGATAGTACTGACGATACATGCTCTGCTGATCGCGGGCCAATGGGCCGAGCAGCTGGACAATCGGATGACTAGCCGAGGCAATGGCGGACTCTGCTGTGGATGGCGGTGCTGTCGATGTGGTGGTGGTGGTGCTGGTGGTGGTGCTGCTGCTGGCGGTGGCTGGGTTGCTGCTGCTGCTGCTGGGCAGATGGCTCGCAGGCACTTGCAACAAGTTGCCGCCCATCTGCTGTTGCAGCTGCCGCATATACGACAGCGGTATGGCGATAATGTATTGCACACGATGGCCGGGCAGCGACAGTTGGTGCGGTGCTGGTGCTGTGCCACCCAATTGATATTGCTGCGGGGCAAGGCGTTCGTACATGCTCGGTTCCGCCTCAACATAGTTGTAAATTGGCGCATGTTGCTGCGGTGCCGGCGACTTGCCAATCGCCCTCTGATACAGCTCCACTTGTGGCTGCTGCACTGCATAAGTAAAGCGATGTTGCTGCTGCTGCTGCGGCTGCGGCTGTGGATGATGCTGTGCAAGTCTCAGTGGTCCGGGCAGCGATGATCTCACAGCACCATGCCGCTGGTCGCCAAAGCGAATGTTGCCGCCATCCGACGACTTGCCGTAGAAGGCCTAAAAGTGTTGTGTTGTGCCTCAATTAAATGCGGCAGCTGTGGCACATGGTGTTGCACATACCTGTGGTGCAGCATCGGCTGCGGTGTAGCGAACTGTGGTTGGCTCGAATATCGAATCAGTTTCCGCCGGCGCCTCAGCGTAGTATGTTGCCGCTGGGTAAATGGGCCTGAAGGCCGTTTCTTTGGTTGGATTGTTTATAAACACGGTACCTAAAACAATTTTATCTCCTTTATTTGCTGTTGTTTGTTCATCTAATTTATATGTTATTGTTCGCAATCACTTCCAAATTGAAGCCAACAATTTTGGATTGAATTAAAATAATAATCATATTTGGCATCATTCTGATTGCATTGCCTTCCAAACATATTGTTTTCGCTTTAAATGAGAATTATTTTTTAATCAAAATATTCAATGCGAGCTAATTGAATAACATTCATGCCATCACATCGGCACGCATCTATTTAATTTAAATAAATCAATGGGTATTGTTGCATTATTTAATGCACTCTTCTATTTAGTTTGTTATTTTGAAATTGGTTTCCCAATCAACTTTTCGCCTTTTTGTGTAGTTTATAACAATGCAATTTGTTAGCAATTGCTTTTACAATAACATTTATTTTATGGTGGAAAAGGAGCATAATTTATTATGAAGCTTTCCCGATGGATTGATGTGATTGGTTTAAAAATGGCATATAAAAATAATTATGAGAGTTATTGAGATTGCCGATTTTGCCCAAAATATTTGAGCTGCATCTTCGATTTTAAACTAATTTTTAACTCGAATTTTAAGAAATGCCTTCTTGTTGAATTTAATTACATTTAATTTAATGTCGTTGTTTGTAAATTTCATAGTTCTAAACGTGTTGTGCATTGACTCAACTCATCAGAATAAATAATTATATTATATGCATTATACTTGTTACCTATTTTTTGGTGGTCCTCTTTGAGTTATTAGAATATTTTCAGTTACCTGTTTGGTCGGAAGAATCGCGTTTCTCGGTTTTGCTCTTTGGTTCCTCGACGCTGGGCGTCAGTTTGGTGGTTGCAACTGCCTCGACTTTATCATCTGCTGCTGCCGGCGTCGCATCTAGTTCCTCGGCTCGCGAGAAGGAGATGCAACAAATGAGCAGTACAGCGAGCTGAGGGAAGAAAGTGCGAGAAATGTGAATTCGTTTTGGTTTTAGTTGACATTTAATTTGAACTGGCAAACAAATCAGTGAGTAATACTAGACAGTGCATAAATTGTGAGTTGACATCATTTATTTAGCGCATTATGCGAATTGTGCAGCAGTTTTAATGCATTTTTAATGCACTATTCGAATGCGGCCAAATGACAACGGCCGCAAAGAGCAAAATATCGTGGCAAAGCATTTGATTAAAATGATGTGCTTGTGTTTGTTTCATTGGTTTCATATTGCATGTTTGATGTTTATGTGGTGTTTGCTATATCACAACCATTTTGCATTGTAATTTCATAATAATTTAATTAAATTGATTTATAAATGCAATTATTAATTTAATTGCAGCCGCCGCATGCGAGAGGCTCTGTTAAACAAATTGCTGTTGTTGTCGCTGGCACAATTATTATTGCACTGCACACATAATTATAAACTGTGTATTAATTATGCTGGCATCAGCCACACTTTTCTGTGCCACGTACAATGAACCTGAGCACAGTTCAAATTACATGTAGTTACAATTAACACAAACACATGCAGCCTTTATAGCTGTTATTAATGTCAGCGCACTGTGAAATATATACTTCCGAAAGCCTGATATGGAATAGTCTGGAAAGGAACCCCAACAACGAATCCTTTAGAGTCTAAGACTCAATCTTAGCGGAAGTTAATAATGTACTTTATTTTTATCAAAATGAATATCTAAATTTCAACATAAAAATCAGTTGTGTAAGATAAATTGCTTATAACAATTTTTCTATAACAACTGCATTCATATTATTTGATGGAATAAAAGATGATTTAATATTGGAATATTTATATTCCCAAACAAATTATTCACAATTGAAAGTTTAGAAAGAAAAAATAAATATTCTTTTACATTAATTTGATGCAATTGAAGTTTTAATAATATTTAAAAATATTAATTTTAAATTACCCATTAATGACAGATTTGTGTATCAAAAATTAAATATATTTGAAAAAATGAAATACTATAAAAGTCACGCGACAGAATTAAAGTTAATTTTAAGAAGTTTTCATTTCTATTGTAAATTCAATTTCATACAATTTCTAGCTTTAAATTATTTAACTTGAATATCACAAAATCAAAAGCTTATATTTTAAAATAATAATTTGATATAAAACAATTCAAAAAGATGGATTTTCAATTTGGTAATCAAATTAGATCGCAGTATAGGATTAGATGCTAAAATTCGTAGCAAAGCTTTAAAAACTTTAGTTTTGTTTTAATTCGGTTAAATTGAACATTAATATTTCAAATTCAGACACTTTGCAGTAATAACAATAAACACAAGCAGTGAAAACAAAAATAGAGCAGTTTTAGTGCTGATTGCAGCGAAATGCAACATGATGGGTATAAATTCATAATTTATTCACCTTTATGGGCAACATTGTTTGAAGTCGCATTTATAATTAACAGCGAGTTTTTCTTTATTTCGTGGTGTTGGGTTTACGATGCTTTTTATTTAATTTTTTCGACGCTTTTGACACTCAATTAAATACAGTTGCACGTGACAAAAACAAAAAAAAACATAAACATTGCTTAATGTGGAGTTTCGCACGTTTTTTTTTTTTGTTATCGTTTAGGTTTAATTGATCAAATTTGCAGTTTATTTGTTGAAATGCACATTACGCATACGACACGTGTGCACGAGTCGCGAGTTGTTGTTGTCGTTGCTGTTGCTGTTGTTGATGCTGCTGTTGTGGATTTGCAATGCGGTGCTGGTCTCTTGGTTCGCGTGTTAGCTAACAAAGTGAGAGTGAAATTGGCAATGCGGCGGCGTTGCATTTTATAGGCTTGGCAAAAGGCGCATGCAACAAACCGATTGCCGCTTGCAACTTGGCCATCGGTTAGGTGCAAGCACCTGGCACCGATCGTTTCTTGTTTGTTCAGCCTGTTATTTGTTGTTGTTGCTGTCTGTTTTGGGTTGCAGTTCGCTGTGCTGTTTTGTGTTGATGGAAAATTGAAGACAGCTGCTATTTGGAGCACAATCATTACCATAATCAACTGATTATCATTAGAGGCCGTGGTCATTGTCAGCGACTGTTTAAAGCTCACTCGATGTGGCCATATTTGCTTTGTTGTCAGCCCATCTCAAATGCAATGGCAATGGCAATGGCAACTGCAAGTGCAACTGCTGCAGCAGCAACAGCAACAGCAACAGCAACCACAACAGCAACAACAATACCAGCAAGCACAACTACAGCCAATTAGCAGTCGCTGGCGGCGCTTTGAGTTTTCTCGTTTTTCACTTTGCTGCCACAAAATGCAAATTCTACTTACTCACAAACAACGGCAGCAACAACAAGAACAACAGCAACACGAAGTCGTTGGCTTAGTGTTTGGTCAACGAGCAGCGATGTTGCTGCCACAAGCAACATCTCGTTTGCTTTGATGCCCCAGCCCCAACCCCCGTTTCAAGTCCCTTGCCGCCAACACGTTTGCTGTCCGTTGCAGGCTCGTTTTGCCGTCATTCTTTGTGCTTGTGCTGCAACATCCGTAACCCGTAGCCCATCCTCCCGCCACTGCCACGCCCCGCTTCGCTCCGCTCCGCCCTGCCACAGTATTGCCATTAACGTCTGTTTTTAGTTTATGAGCTCATATTTGCATTGGGATTTATTGCGCCCTCAGCTTATATTTATTAACTTTAATCCACAGCGCCACACTATTCATCGCAGGTATCACTGCGTTGTTCCGAAGTGCTTGTTATTCAAATAATATGCCATAATATCCATAGAGTAGCTGTCAGAAAGGGCGATAAAAGGTGGAACTTTCTGCTGGCCTCTTTTATTGAACATACGTTAATCTGAATTTGTAAGTACAATTTAGAAAAAGGACTTAAATAATCAAAGAAGTGTACTAGAGAATTATTTTAATTAATTAATAAGAATGTGATTAAATAATTTAAATACAACATAAGATTACGAAATTTAAAATTCATAAAAAGCATAGAGAAAAGCAGTTTAAAGAGCACCCCAAAATAACAATAAAAAAGCCACAGATATGCAAAGGTAAAATCACTTAAGAAAGCAGCTACAGCTTCATAGAAAAGGGTAACATAAAAAACAACATTTGAAAGTCAACAATAATTAAATAAAATCAAACAAAAAATAGCCTACAAAAATAATACAAAATTAAAATAGTGACTGAACAAAATTCATTAACACTTTAATAAAATACAAAAATATAATATAACGACTTAAACATATAAGAACTTGATATATACTATAACAATAATGAAATAAAAACAAATAATTAAAAAGTAATACAATGCCTTAATACGAAACATATAAAAACTTGAAAATACAAAACATATTCAATAAATACATTTAAAAAATATTCTTTAAAAGGTAACAGTCAAAAGTCAACTTGAACAATAATAAAATTAAATCAAACAAGGAATAACCAAATGAAAAGTAATAAAAGAGAATACAAATAATGACTCAATAGCAAACCTACAAAAAATGAATATAATCTTTAAATACAAACAAGACACAATTTATATGACTAAAATGATCACGGATAATGGGCAATGTTTAGCGCAATTGAATTATGCATATTTAGAACTTGAGAGGAAATCTGGGTTAAGCGTTTTGTTTTTGAATGGCACTTGATGCGCATTTGATTGACTATCCATAAAGACAGTTGGGCATGCCCAATTAAATGAGCACTTATGAACCGCATTCCAATTATCGTAAACGCGATTCTCTCATTGTCTTTATCCGGTACGGTTATTACACAAGAGCATTGCAAATTTTACATCCATTAAGAGTTTGTGACTATAAAAACTGTTTGGTCCCTCCGAGCAGGTCGTCGGCGGTGTTTGGCCAACGAAGCGCTTACGACAATGACAACGACGACGACGACGACGACGACGACGACGACAATGACGAAGACGACTTTATGAGCGTTCCTAATAAAATCAAGTGGCTTTCTGTAAAACTTAACTGTTACTTCTGGATGGCATAGCAACATGGAGCAGCGCCAGTGTCAGAGACAACAACAATGATGTCCAAAATGCCCATGTTACATCAAATAAAAGCCCCAATTTGCAGTCACACATAAAATGTGTGGCAGTGGCAACTTTAAAGCCCCTTTGTCGAAGTGGCCGAGGGTGAGGGGTGTTTAACATACGAGCGTACGGAAATAAAGAATTTGCCTGGATGGTTGCAGTGCGGCACTTGAAAGCTTGAAAGCCAACATCCATTACAGTTACTGTCGCCGTTACGTTATTGTTTGTTAGTGCCAGCCAGGGTCGAGGGTACAAAAAGAGTTATAATTAGCAGTGCAAACGTTGACAAAATACAACAAAAACCAACAGTGTAGAAGAAAAATAATAACAAAAGCCGGAGCAAGGAAAAATGGAGAGCGAAAACAGTCGCAGCTGCCAAGTTGAGTCGAGTCGAGCCTCGGCTGTTTATGATGCGCATGGCTCCAGTTGATGTCCTCGCACAAACAACAAGGATTAGAAAATGCTCGAGCAGCAACAGCAAACAAACTGTAGCATACAACAGCAATTGACTTCCATCCTTTGCTCACACACATCCTCACACATTAGACCTGTAATTTTCCTTGTTTGCGCATACAATTGTAAATGCGCTGAATTTGTTGGCCCAGTTAAGAGGCAGGCCGCATGTTGGCAGCTTAACAGTGACAAGCGAACCTGCTGCTGATTATTTTGTACACATGTCAAGCACTTGAATAATGCCATCACTGCCAAACAATAAGAATTCATTTCATTTAAATTCGCTTGACGTATACTTAATATTAATCATACACATTAGTTTATCTTTTATTATTAGTATTCGCGGAAGAAATATTATGCACAAAAGATGGGAAATATCTGATCCGCAATGCAAAAATAAAAAACTGGAATTTCATTGCTCATTTACGAAAAAAATGAGATTAATTTTGATGTCTTTAAGCTGATATTCAGTGAATCGTGAAGAGCTCACTTTTTAATAATAATTTTAATTAAATTAATTATTGCCTAATTACATTTCAGGTTGAACTGACTCTTTATTGTTTTTTCGAACATCAATTACACATGAAGTAAACGGAAATCTCGACCTTTTATAGAGTTTTGTCTTCTTTTCAAAATTCTGTCTAAATACTGGTTTTATAGAACTGGATTTGCCCGAGGAAGCTGCCCAATTTAAATTCAAATCAAATTTATACAAATTAACAGGCAATTCTATTGAATTGAAATTTCAGAATATTTCTTATTTGGAGCAATGAGTCAGATCAGATCAGAATCAGTTTGGTACTAAACTCCTATAGCTCATGCTAATCAAATATGTGACTGTTTAATTTATAGCAAAACGCTTTTGAAAATGCGCAAATTGCCAAGTGACTGGGCAAACATTTATTAGACACCCGCACAAAGTTTGCACTCTCAAAAACAATTTACAGTCTGACTTTCCTCTCAAAAAAAACAATATTAATGAATTGACAGATAATATTTTTATTTTAAAGGAAAGATTATTTTGTTATGCAATTTATATTTAGAATTGATATTTTAACAATGATGAAAAATATTAAATGCCATTTTAGCAATAAATATTAAATTATTTATTATTCCTGTTATTGTTATTTTTACTTGTAACTTGGAATTAAGTTCAAGGCTACAAAAAGCAACTTAGGCTAGAAGGAAGGTTATATTAAAAATTCAATAATTTAATTTGAAAAGTTTTACAAAGTTAAAAGCTATATGGTAAAAACAAGAATATGTAAATAGCAATTATAATTATAAGATTATAGTTTGAATATTTGTATATAGAAGTTTCACTGTAGTTGCATAAATTCAGATGCCAAATAAGAAATAAACTCAAATGGCGAAAATTGGATTCGCCTGAAAGTTTAGAGCAAAATGCGCAATTATTAAGAGCCAAATGATTGGATAGATCGATGGACCGATGGACGAACGCACGATGCGCTGATGGATGCACACAAAATTAAATTGTGCAAATGTTTGGCTTATCAACTCATATTATTTGATTTCATAACCATGAAATGGCATTCGCCAGCAGGTGATGATGAATGCTGTTGCTGTTGCTGCTGCTGGTGCTGTGGCCATTTGACGCGATTCATTCGATGCCTATAAATGGCAATAAAGGCGAGCGGCCAAAACAGAGTGGCCAACTGGTTGCCTGGCAACTAATTAACTTCACGAAATCCACAACTACACGATGCCGTGCCGATGCGATATGTATTACGGAGGCGAGTGTGAATCGAACGCTGTGGGGACATGATGTGATGTCAGGAAACGGCGATGCGTGAGTCCAAAAGGAAAGCGAATGCATTATGCAATCGGTCATTCATTCCGAGAAGGAGCGAGAGCGAGGGAGCGAGAGAGAGCAGTGAGTGGGCAGACGAAACTAAATCAGCGCAGCAGCTCACCGCCAGCTAAGCAGAAACGAGTTCGGTTCCCAGTTCCCAGTTCCCAAAAGGAAGCCAGCAAATCTGGTTGCTCGTTCACATCAATTGCCACGGAAACGCGCCGCGTTGTGGCGCCCCCCGGCAGCTGTATCACCTTTGAGAGTGCTGCCGCTGCTGCTGTTGCATTAACTGGAAGAAGCGACTGCAGTCCAAGCAGTCAACCGGCCAACAGGCTTGGGGGCCAACAGCTTCAGGCAGGCTCAAGCTCGGACGCAAGCAAGTGAACTGGTTTAAATGGCTTTGACTCTGCGGTCGTAGACAGCGCGGCCTTCTCAACAACAGCAAATACCCTACAGACGGCCAAAAGTGTTTGACCCTCAAGCTGCCTTGTCAAAAGTAAACCAAGTCCCTAAATGAAACAAGTTGTGGAAGCGATTTTTGTTGCTTTGTTAAATTACATTACGCTAGCTGAGTGCTTAAAATAAATATTTTACTGTCGCATATCAAATGCTTTTGCATAATACTTGTCCTCCTATGTTGTCTGCACCTTGTGCGCCATTCAACGGAATTCATATTTATGTATATTTTTTGCTCAGATTGTTTATGTTGTCATATAATTGCTGCGAGTGAAAAACAAGCTTATCGCCATCCAATGCAATTGTGGGCGCCAGTTTCCTATTTATTGGCAAGGCGCTTGTTTACAAATAACCATAAATGCATATCTCAGTCGAATTCGTCTTTTACCTGAACCTCTTATCAATGTTTGCGATTAAAGCAAAACAACTAACATGGAAAGGGTTAAAAAAATATAAACAACTTAATAATAAAACAAATTTAATAGCACATTACAAAGAGTCAATTATTTGCATACGAACTGATTCTTTACTCACAAAGAAATACAAATAATTTAAAACCACATATTGTAATGTATTTTTAAAGGTAATGGAATATTTGAAAATTCTTTAAAAACAATTATTTAAATACCACAATATATTTTAATATTTTTCTTCAAACGTATATCATTTATTCTCCAACTTTTAAACGATAAACTTAATAAATAAATTAGAAATTGCCAAGCAATTTTTTCCCTAAATTCCTTCACTAAAATAATTCAAGGATGCCTAATTCAAAATAAATTGTCATAATATTCATTAAATTATAATCCACTATTATTTAACAATTATTTTTCAACTCAGAATAGGTAATGGTAATAAGTAAATTAAAATCAGCTTAGTAATTAGCGTATACGTAATATGAGTGTCTTCAAATTATATGCAATAAATTAAAAGCTGTCATATAATTTGCGTATACGTAATATGTTTTTTTTAATTTAATTTTATTTGATTCTCACACTAAAATAGTCTTTGTATGCCTAATTATATTTTCATAATTGTCTTTAGACTAATATTACACAATCGCCCAATATTTTGCGTATACGTAATATGCGATGTTGTAAATTCTTGCACAACAATAATTTTTGTACGCCGATGCCAGCTGCTATTTTTCTCATCCAGTTTTTTGTATCATATTTTTTAATAGTAGTTGCTTTTCTTGGAAGATCAGTTACACAAACAACATTGCAGCCGACGTTTTCAAAAGCAATTCCGATTCAGTTACTTTAGCCCCGTCCGAGCTTATTCCCCTATGGAGGTGCAGACGCCTCTGCTTGGCAGGGGCAGTAGGGAGGGGGGGATGGGTGAGGGGCACCTAGCGAAGTCAAGTTGTCAACAATAGCAAACTGAACCAAGCCAAAATCCCAACCCAACAACCACAACAACCACATTGACGATTCAAGCCAGATTCCGATACAGATTTTGTGCCGCTGTCTTTCACTCCTTGTCTCTCTCTCTCTCATTGTTGCTGTCTCAATCGCAGTCTTCGTCTCCGCATTTGTCGCTGTCGCTGTCGGGCTCCCCAAACAGTTAAAAGCAAAATTATTCATTACGATTTCCGCGCTAGCGAGAGAAAAAAAAAAAAAAAAGAAACTGAACTCAACTGAAATGAAATGAAATAAAATAAAACGCGCGCACGCGGACGTGGATGTGGACAAAGAAAAAGTTTTCCATGAAAATGTTTCAAATGCTCATTTGGAGCTGTGTGTGTGTGTGTGTGTGTTGGGGTGTTGGGGCGTTGGCTGTGCTGGGGCGTGGCATGACGACTTGCCGTGCGCCGCCTGCCAACAATTGACTTGGAATAAGTTTTACATTGAAATGATGCCAATTTGTTGGTCGCTGTTGCTGCTGTTGTTGCTGTTGTTGCGATTATTGTTGGGCTGTTACAGTTGGCGCTGCTTAAGCTGCGACACTGCCGCAGATAATTTGCGGCGATGTTGTAATTTTTCTGCTTAAAGTTTTGCCAGTAAACAACTTGAGGCGTTGTTGCAGTTCCAAGCATGCCACCGTGCCACGGGCTGCGATTTGAGACTGCGTCTTCAAACTGCTGCGACTGAAACTGAGACGGCGACGGAGACGTGGCCGTTAGGCAGCCACTTCATTTTATTGTTATTGTAATTTATTTCCTAATTTCGCTTACGCAGCAACAGCAGCAGCAGCAGCAGCAGCAGCAGCGAGAGCGCCTTATGCACTTGTCTGAACCATGCCCACACTAATCCGACAGCCTTCATTATCCGCTGCCCGCCACTTGTTGCCCCGTTGCCCCTGCCCCATTGGCCTGCCCCATTGGCCCGTTGTTCTCCGTCAAACTTATGGCCGAGTGCTCAGTTCAAAAAACTTTCTTTAATTTTAATCAAAAAAGTTGGTTGTTGCTTTTTGGCGGGCAACAAAACGCGTTTAATTGGACAAGGGAATACATACTACCAGCCGAGCACACCCACAACAATAACCAACAGCCACATAGACTTGTAAATACCCTCTAGAAAAATTACACTCTAAACTTACATCAACCGACAATTGCTGTATAATTAAAATTAATATTCCAACTATTTATCTGATACTTACAACAATTTTATTAATTCTAATTGAAGCGCAATTTTATTATACATTTCTCTAAAAGTCTTTAAGTTTCCTAGCCATTGATGTACGATATAATTAAAATTAATATTCCAACTATTTATTTCATATTTATACCAATTTAATTAATTCTAATTGAAGCACAATTTCATTATAAATGTTTCTTAAAGTCTTTTAGTTTCTTGTCAACCATTACTACAAAACGACTTATACGTTTAAAAATACATTTTGTTGTTGGGTAAAAAACATAAAAATTAAAAACGCCAAATTATTGTAAAATGTTGTTGGCTTGAACAAATGTTTTAAATGAGTGAAACCACTTTAAAAATAATTTAAGAATCGCATAAACTGAATGGTTTGGGCAAACTTGAATGGTTGCCAAAAAAAAAACAAAGTAGGCGAAAAGTTTTCAAGGTTGTGGTCTGCAATAGTTATGAATGCTGAACTTTGTCTAGTTGCATCGATTACGCATGAGTGCGGTAAATACATGAAATGTAACGATTAAGTGAAAAATTCGAGTTTGCTTGCAAATCACCTGGAGCGACGAAGGCATTTCGCTTAGTCAGCGGCCTGAAAACGCATTCAACCGCTCACAACTATGCCATAAAAAACAACAACACAAAAAAAACATGACAATTATTTGCCGTGATAGACCACAAGAAAGTGTGTAACTGACAATACGCATTTGAGTTGGGCCCAAAAACTGAAAACCGAAACGAATAAGAATCGCCACAGTATGAAAGTAGAGATGGATAAAGGGAAGGTGAAGGAGGGACTGTTGTGGAGTATACAAAATGCCAAACGCACAAAAAGACAAGGCATAATAAACACGGCTCGAAATGCTCGGGCAAAACACAACGCAAATTGCCCAGTCAAATGAAAAACTATTTAAATGCAATTGCTGGCCAAGCGTCGATTTGCTCACTGAATATTCGAGTGCGCAATGAAAATATTTGGTGAGAAGCACCCAGAACCGAAACAGACACCGACCCCCAACCCTCCCCTCAACCCTCTACGAGCGAACCCGAACCGAATCTACCCCGGAGCCAAAAGTCAGTTAGCAGATAGTATAAGTTCCGCTATCAGTGCAGCATCCGGCAAGAGAGAGAGAGAGAGAGTGGGCAGCATAATGGAATTGTTGGGAGTTTAGGAGCTTAGGTCGTTATGGCCATTTGTTGTTTTGGATGCAACAATGAGGCGAGCGGTTAGCTGTAATAGTGGCCACTCCAAGTCTGAAATATGAATAAATAAGTCGACCGAGTGTTGAACCAATTGCAGGCGGTAACATGATAACCCAGTAACGAACGAGACCAGAGACCTCATCACAAATACGCAGCCAAGCCGCAACTACTTTAAAGTGCACTAAAAATGCCATGTTCATTAGCTTCTGGGTGGAAAGAGTATTAAATTGTTGGTACATCAGTTTCACAAGGGGAATTGCAAATGTTGCTGATGTTATTCGAGCCTACACAAATATTTTTCTTGCTTCTTCTCGAGATGCCTTTGTAAATCTTTTGTGACGCATATTCATTATTTTCGCAATTTTCTCTGAGACACAGAATACGCAGAAAATATATTTGTGAGGAAATTTTGTGTGAAGAGCACAAATCAAATGAAATTCACAGCATATTTCAAAATAAATTCCATGTGCAGAGCAAAATTCAAATGGCGTTGCAATCCATCAAGCAAAAGTAATCAGCTGAAAAGGATTGAACCCAGTTTTGATTCTAACCAAGTATTCTAAATAAAATACATAATTTCGAATATATATATGTTCGCATTAATTTATAATTTTCTTGTTGAAATATTTTTGCAACTATGATATTGTTAATTAAAATTTGCTTCAATAATAAATTTATTTTTTAATGAAACTGTTCGAAATACCTTAAAAATAAGTCGATACATCATTAGTTATTATAATTTAAAAAATATAAACAATAGTATAAACAAACTCAGCATTTTATATGCTGGAATTGTATTTATAAAATACACTAGCTCAGTTGCTTAAAAAGCTTTTTTAATTTTTATTTTGTGGTATTTTTAAGTAAAAGCAATATAATTATTAGTTGAGAATAACCTGTATATTTTTTTAATTTAAGATTTAAATGTTGAAATACATTTGCAATTAATTAAATCAAGTTTGGATGAAACTATTTAAATAACTTTATAATAAGAAGATCATACGATATAAATTACACTACAATAATTTTTATTTAAATTGTAATAAAATGATTATACAAATGAAAAATAATTATTAATTGTGAATATATTGTTAAAATACTTTGTATATTAAATCAAAGAGTGTTTTGTTAACCAGCATATGCCACGTGTAATTACCATACGTTAGCACACATTTGAACACATGCTTTATGCAGACATCTATTCACGTTCTGACATATGAATCGTTCATATCATTTGAGCACGGACGGATCCCCCGAATGAGCCACACCCCTTGGAATTGGTATTTTGGCAATTTGTTTTTAACCAACATGTAGCTCATTTCAGAAATGAATTTTTATCTGAGCTTCGCACCGCGACTCATCATTGGTGGAGGAAAAAAGAGAGAAGAGAAGAACGCTGCAGGCGTCAACATAAACACAGGCAAAAGCGGGCTGTGGGAAACCGTGTAAGCCAACAGACAGCCGCATCCGCAGTCTCGCCCCTGCTCCGTTGCTTTCCCGAATCCGCATGAGAATCCCGCTGGTTCATTCCCAAACCAATTCCCAAAGCTCATACCCTGGACGCAGTCAAGTGTGCAACACTTTGGGCGCTCCGCCAACTCGAATACTTCGTACTTATTTATTTATTTCTTTTCGTTTATTTTCATTTTTTCGCCCATTCTCCCAATGCGTATATCCCGGTTCTCGGTTCCCGTTTCCCAGTTTCCCAGTTTCCCGCTTCCCTGGCTCTCCAGTTTGCGGGGCCCATCTTTCAACTCTCAGTGATTCGAGTTGAGTCACTCACTCAGTCAGTTAACGTTTCCTGCCCCAGCAATTATATCACTTCCCATCGCCGGCTGGCAACTGGAGCTTCGGCTTGGGCCACTTTGGGCCTGGCTGCCACTGCGTTTCACTCGTGCGTGCAAAATTTAAGCTAATTTGCTGATTTTTTTTTTCTCTCTTTGCTGCTGCTGTTTTCTGTGTGTGTGTTTTGTTTTTTTTTGGCTTGTTGTTATTTCTGTAAGTATTTTTGTATTTTTTTTGCGCGCCCGCCTAATTTTGTTAATTGCATGTTGGATTCGCTTTTTACTCGCTTTCTTGGTTTTCTTTTAATTTTGATTTAATACGAAAGCCTTTTAAATGCCACTGACATAATGCAAGCAACTCCCAAACTGCCAACTGCCAATTCCCATTTCCCAAACATGCCTAAACGGCCAACAAAAAAAAAACAGAAAAAAAAACGGAATAAAAATGCGGCAGCGGAAGAGAGAATTTCAAAAGAGAAGAAGCGTTCGCACATCTTTTATCACTTGGTCGATCATCCGTAAAATCATACATATTAAATAATTAAATTAATTACCATAAAATGTAACTTTGCACATTTCATTTACAAGAAATGTTTTATTTATATCCGTTTGCCAATGTTGCGCGATTATGATAAACTTTCTGCTTAATAAGTTTTCCTTCCAAATGGATTAATTGAATTTGTGATCAAGTATTCAAACTAAGCTAATTTTAGCAACATTTCAACTATAAATTACACTCGCTGAATAATTGCTGCAGTGGAACATCAAAAGACTATGGGATTTACATTCTTGATTTAGATTTTGTTAGAGCCAAAAATAAATGTTTGCTTTGAAGAACTTCTTGGGTCTGAGTGCAATAACTTTGCTAAGAGTTTTGGTGCAAATAATCAAACTAGTAATTTTGTAACTTAAAAAAACATTGCCGTGTATCTTAGTCAACAGACTTGCTGATAGAGTGTTCGTCTAGAGTATTTGGGCATCGACGTGTTGATGGATGTCTGCAATCGGTGTTGGAGGAAGCAGTTGGCATTAAATTATTTCGACTAATTTGCCGAAAATGATATTTGGCAACGCCCATTACTTTTATTTTATTAAAATAGGAGCGGGCATTTTTCAAGGAGCGTATCTTAAACTCAATGGAGCGCATATGAATCAAATGTGTGTGTGTGAGTGTGAGTATGAGTGTGTGTGCTCGTGCGTGTGTGTGTGATGATGTCTGTGCTGTGTGTGCTAATAAGTTTGACACAGTCAACGCGAGCAGCAGCAGCAGCAGCAGCCGCCGTTTCTTGGCCAACATGTGGTATGAGTAATGGGCTTCAGCACCAAAAAACCCAACCGAGCACCTAAATAATGACAGACTGTTTATTCGCGCTGTTTGCTCACAGCCCAAGAACGACGGCAAAGAAGTTGGCATAATGTTCATTTAAAATTCACTTCAAATGTAATTATTGAAATGCATAAGCGCAAATTAATCCTGGCGCGTCTCCAAAGCAAGCTGCACAGAGTCAACAGAGGTAAAAATATGCAAAAATGCTGAAATTATAAATGAGTTTAATTAATAAAATTAATCGATTTGTTTCGACGCGAAGTGGGTTAATTACAAAATGTAAATCAACAACAAGTTGGTCGCAAACTTTTAATTGAAATGCGCGAATAATCGAGTGCGTTATGTTCTCGCGACAAGCAACTGAACTATCATTCCCTTTCGCAAACTATTTATCCAAGTCGTGATCCCTGCAAAAGTGGCGAGTCCACGTCTTCGATTGCAGTTGGGCAAGACAAAAAGGAAAATTGTCCAGAGAGACAGAGAGAGAGAGAGAGAAAGCAAACGATAACGATTTATGTAAAATTGGCAATTTAATTTCCTGCGCCCCGAAAAATGCAGTTCGCATTTCGACAGGCGGAACGAGCGTTTTCAACTCGATGCTAATATTCAAATGATGGTACTAAAAACATACGTACATACTCGTAACTTTGCTAACTAAGGGCGAGTTTGGGCTGTTGTTGGGAAAGTTGGGGGTGTTGTGAGCACTCGAAATGAACTAACGCAAATGAAATTTCATTTTCAGTGGAAAATTTACGAACGCATTAAATTTGCAAACCAAATAGCAGGCGCAAAGTGCAAACCTTTCGGGCACAGGAAGTCAAAGTTCGAACAACAACAACAACAGCAACAGCAACAAGGACAATAACAGGACAATGTCTTTCTGAAGCGAGAGCGAGTCAAAAGCAAAGTTAATAGCAGCACGTAGCCAACACGGACTCCGACACGGACACGGACACCGACATGGACACGGCGGATACGACAACAAGGGCGCCAAAATGTAGGACAAATGTTGTCAGCTCTCACAGCTTCAGCTTCAGGTTCAGGTTCAGGTTGAGGTCCAGCTTCGGCTCTAGCCCAGCTTGAGCTTCATGCCCAGCTCCAATGTTTGCTTGAGTTTCGGCCGGTTCCAGCCGGCGCTTTGAGCCGTTACTTCAGGTCCGAGGTCTTGGGCTTTTAATAATACACTTTTCTATTTGGTGCCCGCTTTTTACATTTTTAATGAAATTATTTTCAACAATTTATAATTGCCACGAGCAGTCAACCGGCATCGGAGGCAAGCAGCGAGAGTGCCAGCCAGAGAGGCCAACGCCTGCCCGTTGCGTTTAGTTAAATGCACCCCGGGGAGAGTTTTGTGCCCCAACAAATTTATATGAATTATACGATATGTATGCCTCTCTTCTTGTATGCTTGTCTTGTATCTGGCCAACATTTACATGGCCTCCAGTCTTTCGAACTTGCCCCCCAGACTTGTTGTGTTCCTGCCCCTTGCAGTGTCGACTCCCACGACGCTTGTTCTGCTAAGCAGTTTACAGTTTACAGTTTACAGTTAACAGTTAGCCGTTAGCAGCAGCCATGTCCGCCATTAAAATATAGCACAAGGTGCGCTATTTATAGTCCATCGCAGATAAACATTGCATTAACATACAAATCAACTGCAAGTAATTTATGAATTCGCATCAGCACAATGTTTCTGCCAAGTAAGTTTCCCAAGTTAAATATATGCAAACGACTTTCATACTTGCTAGAAATTATAAAGAGATGTACAGAGTTGTCAATTAAGCTAACCTGTTATCCTGGTATTGATATTTTCTTTTATACTTTTAGAATTGATTATACACATTATGTAAAATTATCGATAATAAGTTCAAGTAGATACTGTACGATATCCGACAGCTTTAAATTCATGTCGCCCCATCTCTAAATATAAATTTTCCTTCTTTACAAATCGGTTAGTGATGACAAAAAAAAACATGTATGTGTATACAATAATTCATTAGAATTTCAGCGAAGAAATGAGAATAAAAAAAAACAATAAATTAAAACTCATTTATCTACAGCTTCAAACTAGAAGCTGTTAACATTGATTCTCTGATTAGAGCTGCGAGAAAATCGAGGTCTTTGGCATGACATCGAGTAACAATAATAAGCATCGATAAGCATCATTATTTGATAGACATCGTCATCAGTATGACGATGACGATAAATTATAATCAATTAATTACCAAAATTTGATATGAAAGAGAAAAAGACTATAAAAACAGGGTTGAAGTGCTGATTAAATAAAAAAATGCAAATTAGTGAAAAATTAATAATAATTTACAAACCTTTCAGCCAAATCCCCGCAGCTAATGCTGGGCTTATTTTAATAGTTTGTTGTTTTTAATAATCAAGTTTTTACAGCTTTAATTAATCATATAATAATATCTGCAATCTTCAGTTTAAAAATTTTAACTATACGACACATGAAAGTTTTTGATTTCCTGATCTAAATTCAACAATTAGTTTTTGCAATAATAATATAGTAAAATTAAAGGATGATTTACAAAATTGTATTAATAATTCTCTTTTTTTATGGGTGATCCAAATGACATTTTCGATAATAGTGCAAACTGAAATCGATTATATAACCATTGCTTTTTTTGACATCACATCTCTAACTTGAAAGCCAGAAATATGAGTAGTGTGTGGAAAAACGCACGTTTAACATTTGATTTTTCTTTGTCATTTAAACAAACGTTTTGTTTTTTAATTTTTCTGTAGTTCCTCAAACATGGATAATCTTAACAACAATCGTTTCGGGCTATTATCCGTGGATGACGACGGCAATGCAGCAGTTATGGCACCCAAGGTATCCATTGTGGCAGGCGTGAATCGTGCATCTGAGGGGAATGTGAAGAAAACTGAAAAGGAAAACAAGTCGGGAATTCTGAACAAAAACAATGCGTCTCTCAAAACTGTAACAAAGGTGGGACGAAATGCCACCATTGTGAAAGCAATTGCTGCTAGCCAAGATGCCCGCAACAATTTGGGCGACAACAATTGGCCCGACTACAGCATCGAGCTGCCCAAGCGTCAGGGCAAGGATCGTGAGGCGAAGGCGTCGTCGGCGCGTTACCGCAAGAAGGAGAAGGGCGGCGGAGGCAGTGGAAAACGGGAGTTTGATCGCCAATCTGGATCCAATAAGACCGGAGTCAAGGCCGTGGATAAGCGTGCGGGCGGCGGGGCACGCAACTGGGGATCTATTAAGCAGGACATTGAGGATCTCAAGACAGGCGCCATGGACAAAGAGGAATCGGGCAATGAGGCGGCTGGCGCTGAGCCGGCAGTTGATGAGGCCAAGCAGATGGGTCTCGATGAGTGGATGGCTCTCAAGAAGCAGCGTCCCAAGCCCAATTACAATCTACGCAAGGCTGGCGAGGGCGAGAACAATGCCGAATGGGAGAAGATGATTGCCTTGGCCAATAAGACGCAGTTGAATGCCGGCAAAGAGTTGGAAAACGATCCGTCCACGTATCCACAACGTGCGGGGCGTCTGCAACGTGTGACAGACATCGAGCTTAAATTTACCGATCACCGTAAAACCGAACAGGGACAGGTAAAAGAAGCTGTTGCTGGTAAAGCTAAGATTCGTCGTCACGGACCGAAGCCATTGAAAGATAATAAGGATTAAAAGAAATATTTTGTTTTTCTTTTAATCTATTCAAACTTCTGCGAATCTAACGAATTTCACTTTTGGCATTTGCATTAACTGGAAACAGTTCAGATTGTAAAAAACCAATAAATGCTTAAACTAATTGCATATATTTAATTTATTTACTTATGTAAATTCTTTTGATCAAATCATGGCTGTAAAATGTATTTGTTAATTAGATTCAGCAGACCACGGAATTAATGATAACTTTAATTACTTTTTATTAACTTATTTAAACAAAGGTCTGCTTATAATCTTGGCTTAAAACTGTTGATTCATAAAGTCTGTTTTTTTAGGGTAATATTGGCATCTTTTCGTCACATCAACTGTTTGAGATTCGTTAAATGCTTAGCAAGCCTAGCGGGAAACATCAAGTGTGCACTTGTGTGGAAGCATGTAGCTGGCATATTCAGTTGACTTTTGCAGCTCCAAAAAGTTAGTTCGTTTACAATTTAATAGTATTTAAATTGTGAACTTGGAAAAAAGATTGTCCCAGGATTTGCATAAATAGACATCCAGTATTCATCGAACGCGGTTCAACGCTATCTAACCATTGCAGCTATGAAGGACTTTGCCGATTTGCAGTCGATGTTCAAGAGTGCAGTGATTGTGCCTGCCAACGACGAGCCGATGATGGATGCCGGTGGCGATGATAAGCCGACCATGGAGCGCAAAGAGGCATCAACCGATGTTGCAACCGCTGTCGCTGAAGATCACGATGTTGCAACTGCTGACCAGGATATTGCTGGCACAGAGAAGTGCGGAATGCCCAGCGAGCTGGTTGTGGATGATGGAGCCTTGGCTCCGGAGATGCTAATCAAGCATCCGTTGCAGTATGTGTGGACACTGTGGTATTTGGAGAATGATCGCACCAAGTCCTGGGAGGATATGCAGAACGAAATCACTAGCTTTGATACTGTCGAGGACTTCTGGAGTCTATACAATCACATCAAGCCGCCGTCGGAGATCAAGATGGGCAGCGATTATTCGCTCTTCAAGAAGGGCATACGCCCCATGTGGGAGGATGCTGCCAACAATAATGGCGGTCGCTGGGTGATGACCCTCAATAAGATATTGAAGGATGATTTGGACAAATTGTGGCTCGATGTCGTGAGTTCGCCGTTCTCCCCATTTTTCTATTCTTATTTACAATTTGTATTCATTTTCAGTTGCTTTGCTTGATTGGCGAAGTCTTTGATCGTTACGACGAGATCTGTGGCGCTGTTGTCAACATTCGTGGCAAGAGCAACAAGATCTCCATCTGGACTGCCAATGGCAACAACAAGGAGGCAGTGCTCGAGATCGGCCACAAGCTGCGCGATGCCCTTCGTCTGGGACCCCAGATTATGTTGCAATATCAGCTGCACAAGGATGCTATGGCCAAGCAGGGCTCCAATGTCAAGTCGACTTTCACTTTGTAGACTCACAAAATTGTTCACAAGCAAAGCTCACATTGTTCTCTGTTTTCATTTGAGCGTAGCTTCTAAGTTTTAACCATGTTAACATCGTGCTGAGACATCAAAACATTAGACACGACCGGACGCTTAGTATATACACACACACGGCCACACACACATACATACATACTGGTTTATGTTTATGTTTATGAAAATTAATAAAGTTTAAGATTAAGTGGCAAATACTTTCATTTCTGCTGTTCGCCAGAGCGGCATGAAAATTCAAGTTAGTAGTGATCAAAGTAATTTTATAAAGATATACAAAATAGAGAACTATCATACAAGAAAATTTAATTGACTATATGTATATTTTTTTAATTTTAAGTTTAAAATAATTAATACCATTGTTTTCTGTTAGCTCAACGTGATGTGATGTGTGTTCCTATTAATTTGATCAGGTGTTTATATTTTTATTTTGATCAACGTTTTTAAACTGCATTAACATCCCATCAACCAATTCATATAACAATTAATATATTAGCATAGAAAATAAATAAATAAAGAGGATACAGTTTATTTGTCGATTCGCAATTATTGTTCTCACAAAATTGGAGTCTCGGTGTAAGACCTCTGACCGTTTAGCCTAGGTTTTTATATTTTCTTCAGTCAGAACAAATAATTTGTTTGATATGTAATTTGAATAGCTTTTTAATTTCGTCAGCGAAATAAAAAATTGTGTGTTTTCTGTTGACCCCTTGTCGTGTGTATTTCAGACTAAAAACTTCAGCCAAATTTAGACGGACGCAGGGAAGACTAATTTAAAATGGGCAAAGGATATGTACAGGGTATATATGTATACTATATAACATGATGGTGAAGGGGAGGGAGTTGTTAACTCTTGTGTCCGTGTGCAAGATTAATACAAGCAAGGCAATGGCTCGACCGTGTAGCAGTGTTAACATTGCGGTGAAGATAACGAACTCGTGTTTGCTGTCCTGCCACTTATTGTTATTGCAGTTGTTGTTGCTGTTGTTGTCATTATCTGTTGACAGCGGTAGAGCTGAGTTGCCGCTGCAGCAGAGACCCTTATCAAAGTGAGAGACGCGTCACATTATTGAGCTAAATCAGTTGAACGGACATCCAACAAAAAACAGCGAGCAAAGAACACGGCAGCAAAACCAATTTAGATGCTCGCTGCGAGCATGCTCGCAATTAAATACCCTGCATCACTTTTCGAATCACAAAACGCTGCTATTTTAGCTAATTGAATAAGTGAGTTTCTAAGAAAGTTAACTATTGTTTTTTGATTGATACAGGGTATCAGAATGTGTGGCAATTGTCTTCACGGAATTCACATCCATGTCACACTCTGCCAGCTAACTGGGCTGGGCTTGCATGGGACGGCGGGAAGGTTAGAGAGGTTAAGGGCTATATATTTTTGGCATTTCTCGTAGCTCATTAAATTTTAATGGCCATACAATCATATCAATCAAAGTGGCTTATAATGTCTGCTCTCACACTTGGCGGCATCTCGCTGCAAATGTCAACCGATGGCAATAATTTGTTAGATGCCTTTTAATAGATCTGCCAGTAAGTGATATCGGCTGACAGTTATCGAAATAGTACACTTCCAGTTCAGTGCTTCTGCCAAGGATGAGTTTGGGAGTTCTATTTGTGAACTCTTTCTCAGCCGAATCTTAATTCAAAAAACATAATATGCAAATGCAGCATTATATTTTTTTTTTTGTATCACTAAACTATCTTAAATTTTATTTTTTCATTCCATAAACATAATATGCAAATGCGGCATTATATTTTTTTTGTATCACTAAACTATCTTAAATTCTATTTCTTCATTCCTGTTTTTAATTGTAGACTGTCTCTCAGCTGACTTTAAATAAAACGTAAAGAAAACAATAATATGCAAATGACATTTTGTAATTCAATTCGGTTAATTTATAAGAGACTGTGGCAAATGTTTTTAAATTTTTTAGTTCCGTTCTGCATTATTATTTTAATTGTTTCACATGCATTTAAAACTGGTAAAACAGAGCAACAAAAAGGAAATCTTTTGGTAAGGACAACAATAATAAAATGCCATTTTGTTATGCAATTCGGTTGATTCATTAATTTATAAGAGACACTCGCAAATGTTTTTAAATTTTTTAGTTCCACTCTGTATAATTTTTTTTGGTTTCACATGCATTTAAAACTAGCTAAGCAGAGCAACAAAAAGGAAATCTTTTGGTAAGGTTTCAGGTTTTTAATTGTAGACAACAATAATATGCAAATGCCATTTCGTAATGCAATTCAGTTGACTCATTAATTTTTTAAAGCACACCCATTGGTGGTACATATTTAATTCCATCTAAGGTCTGTTCTGCAATATATATTTTTTGTGTATTACATTCATTTAACACTAGCCGTGGACTGCAAAATATGTTGCTGTGGCTTTCGATGGAACTGTGAGAATTGGAACAAGCCAAAAAAACGACAGCAGAAAACTGTTGCGAAAATACAAAAGGTGGCAGTAGGAGAGTAAAAAGGGGGACAAAAAAAAAAGAATTGTTAATGCTCACAATTTGCACAAAGAAGCTTTACAAAACAGGGCGCTGAAATGCAGCCACTTAGTTCATGAATATGCATAGTTGTGTGCACACTAACAACAACAACAACAGCGACGACATCGACAACTTACATATGGATGTGTGTGTGTGATATTAGTAGCTGTCACTCGTTACATGTATGCGCATTCAGCTGTCCGTCTGTCCGTCTGTCCGGCTGTCCGTCCATGTGGTGCCTCGGCAGCTAGCCATGTTCTGGGCGCGCATTTCTGCCACTGTTTACTATTAAATTAGCATATGAAAGAGATGCGAGCACACACACATATACAGTCACTCATGTATGTAGTCGCACATGGTCGTGTGTGTTGGTTGAGAATTCGGCCAAATGTTTGACGGAGATCCATGATGCAAAACTAGCAAAATGCGTGGATTTTATTTGTGTTTGCCAGTCGCGTATAATACATACATACTATACATACATACATTCGCACTTATTTGTCTATGCACATATGAAAGCACTTGGCAGCTGTGAGCTTTCATCACGAGCGTATTTCGCATTTGCAGCAACAACTTTCTCCCCCAAATTGAAATCGTCTTTAAATCTACAAAACACATAGAATTAGTTATGAGCCATGCGTCGTATACTTAATTGGGCGCCGCTTACACCAGCATTTCCTTTTGCCAAAAACGTAGCGAAGAGGTAAATTTCCAATGATCAAACTTGTTAATTAGGCACACAGGAAAGTGTTGCAACTTTAATAAGCACTCGCAACTACAATGACTAAGTACAGCTAAAAAGGTATTTTTTTCGATTTTCTGATTTAAGTGCAAAGTTGTCGTCTTGGCGTTTTGCGTTGCCTTTTAGGAGATGCAGTGACAGCTCTCGCGCCAACACTGCCCAATCCAGTGCTCCAGTCGCTTGCAGTAGGCGTGGCACTTGGGATAGTGGGGATGGTAGCGAGACTGCTCCTGGCAGAGGCCGCGATCCATGGCGATGGCCCGCGACTTGATGGAAACTATGCCCAGCGGCTTGGCTGTTGTCGTCGCATCCGATATGAAGACGTCCTTCTCCTTGCCGTCCCCCTTGTCGGCCTGCAGCACTGGCGCTGGCTCTGGGGCAGGCGCTGGATCGGGCGAAGGTGCGGCTGCTGGCTCTGGTGCCGCACTTGCCTCACGTTGCAGGCGTCGTGCGTGGCCGGTGGCCACAAAGACACACAGACAGAGGCAGAGGCCGAGCAACCAGATTTGACGCATCGAATGTTTGTTTTTTTTTGGCGTTTCTCACGTCTTCAATGCTGCGAATTTCGATCGCGACTGAACACTTGTGCTGCCCTCAATGCGTAATTCCACAGAGGCTACGATTTCTTCACGTATCAGCCGCTTCAAGGTCAGAGGTCACTTCTAATCATTAGTGCCGCGACTCAGTTTCGATTTCCACATTGCAAAACGCAAACACAATAAATGTAAGACACACACACACACACACACACACAGAATCGTATTGAGTTCGTCACGATGATCGGCATGGCGATAACTGTGCCAAATGTCTACACAGTGCCTCAGAGCAATCGTTGGACACACTATCATAATGCAAAGTGTTTCCAAATATAATATAATGTCATTTTACTGCCCGATAATTTTTAATTTTTTTTTAAATTGTGTCTTGTAAATTTATGTTGAAATAAGGTATGCGAAATAAGTAAATAGTTTGCTCATTTGCAATCAAGAAGATTTTTTAAATTTTTTTGTTAGAAATTAAAGTTGTATTTTGCGGATGAAATAATTAAAAGTACAGATCACTTTCACTTCAATTGCCAATAGTTGATAACGTGAATGCACAATTTGTTTCTTTGGATTCAGAGCATACTTAAAAAAGTGAGTTTTTCATTACATTTTAAGTTGTAGCTTTTTGTTATTAATTATTTTTATACAGAAATTGGAATTTGTATCCATTTGATACGCGGAAGAATTGGAAATATTGGGCTTCAGACAATTGTGGTAAAAACCACACATATACGAATTTCTTGCAGTGAATAATAACATTAGCGCATTTGAAATCCAAATCAATATCAATTCTACGTGTGCATCAAATTTTAAAGGGCTTTGACAATGCCTCATATGAGAAAAAACTTCTTGAACCGGAGCTTCTATCTAAGTAAGCATAAAACTATAAGAGAGTTTTGAAAATGTTGAGAGATGCAGTGAAATAATTCAACACAAGTGGAGCGAATAATATTAAAGGCAATATAAATATTTAGAGCTATGCATTCCTTACTATAACTATCACATAAATAGTATTTAAAAAGTCAAAACTAATACAATAAATTCGCTGCTTTTTTAGAGGAATGTTTTATGCTCTTTGTGCCTTCACAAATGACACAATAAAATAGGACGATTAGAGAGAACAATATTAAAGGCGATGTAATTGTTTATATGCCTTCATTATGATAACTGCCAATAAACATAATGTTTCAAATGCAAAGTTAATGCGGAAATTATGTAGGGCAAATACTCGTGATGTCAGAAATGTCACAATAAAATTCGCATAGGTCTTCATCATTTGTATGTAAGCACATCAACATACATATACATGTAAATGTATGTATGTTTGTACATCAAACAGCTGAATAACTGCCACATGGTCATTTCATGGACACAAGCAGCAGAAGCATCAATTCGATTGCTTATCAGCGGCAATTATTACGAAATATTCTATCGTTGAAAAACACATATACACTTACCTACTCGGTGTGTATATAAAAGCCTCAATTATGTTTACGCATACACATATAGTGAAGGCAACAAAACGGAGTAGCAGCTGGAGACCGAGAAAGTCCTAAGACTAAGAGCACGAATGGGAGAGCAGAGGACCATCAAAAATGTTGAGCTGGTAATTTATGCGGAAATTTGATTTTTATGTGCTCGAATGTTTAGAGGCTGCTGCTGCTGCTGCTGCTGTTGTAAAGTAAGTAAAATTGATGGGCGACGGACAAGGCAGTTAAAGGAACATCAAAATGCTTTGGCGCGGACTGCCGACGAGTATTGCGGGCTAATTTTTGGCACTCAGCCGAACATACAAACATACACACATTCATACACGGAAACGCATAAAAGTCCATTTGCTTTAAAATGCAAAAACAATAACAATAATCATAATAATAATACACAATAACAATAACGACAACGACAACGTCAACGAGAACGAGAACGAGAACGACAACGAGAATCAGAAGAAGTCGAAGTCGAGTTGGAAGTGGAAGTCGAAGGAGAACAAAATGTTGCTGAAGCAGGAGTTTTGTTCTCTATAAAGAACAGCTGCCAAAACAACTTTAGAATGTTTGCCAATTGCTACAACTCTCCTCCCCAATGTGTTCCACCTTGCACCCTTTTCCCATTTCCATTTCCATTTCACTTTCCACAGCTGCTGCGGCGAGTCAATAAATTGATGCAACATCGAGTAGCGGCAATTTGCCTGCCACACTACACAACAAACTGCAGTTCGGCAAATATTTTAAATTTAAATTAAATTAAAATTTACCTGTTAATACTTGATATAAATGAACGAATATAGTGTACCTTAGCATGGGTAAATAAAAGCATCTCCACCTCGGGACCAGCGGCACACATAAATCAATGAATCCATTTTCCATTTTTGCAATTGCTTGGGAAAAGCGCAAAACCATTCAGAATAGCACTTGAGGCGTCAATAGCAAATTGATTTGGTAAAC
Organism: Drosophila immigrans; assembly: GCA_963583835.1. Classification (NCBI taxonomy): domain Eukaryota; kingdom Metazoa; phylum Arthropoda; class Insecta; order Diptera; family Drosophilidae; genus Drosophila; species Drosophila immigrans. The sequence goes on along the minus strand of OY757144.1, from coordinate 22,929,358 downwards.
CACAAAGTCAGACTAAAGACAAAGTATAATCTCAACTGCTTTTCAATTTTATACAGAAAAAAAAATGGGAAAGAAAGCCGACGCAAAATCATACAAAAGACTGCCGTCTAAACGATTTAATTCCGTTACCGGAAATGAAGCAGAATAATCGTTAAAAATAAACAAATAACAAGAGAAGCTGCAAGTAAAAATGTATAAATAACGCACAGATATGCGACTAACGAATGCCCTACAATATCCATTCAAATAAATCGATATTAAGAGAAAATTCTCTACTATCCTTGATAGCCTTTTTGTATAGAGATATACATATTTTCGTTTGCCTGAAATTCGATTTGTTAGAGTAGATGCATGAACAGGTAGAGAATGAAACGTAGAAAAATTTGCTCAACTTGTTGATGGCCACGACTGATGGTCAGGAAAAGATATTGTCAGTGGGGCAACTTTTATGTATTTTGTTGTTGTTCTTTCGTTTACTTGTTTTTTTTTTTTTTTTTTTGCTTTTCTTCGTTTTTCGTTTTTGTTGGCTTTAATTAAAAAAGTTTCCTTTTAGTGCTGCTGACTTCTAAGTTTGTCATGGTGACTGACAGACGAAACTCGTATGTGCCTTCAACATTTACATACATATACCTACGTAAACTTATAGTATAGTATGTATACTGTACTTATTTATGTATGTATGTAGGTATGTAGATATATTGTTTTTTGATTTGATGCTTTTACCGTTTGTTGTCAGTTATCAAAAATGTTTCAGAGCTTTAATAACATGCTCATGCTCATGTGCACAAAGGCAACTTTGGGTCCTTCCCCGTCCTGCTCTCGCTTCCTTTTCAGATAAAAGAAATATGTTAATCAAAAGCAAAATCAAAAGCAATACTCACAACAGAATGTTGTTTGTTGTATGTTGCTACACATCGCAACCTCATTTCTTCCCTCGTCCTCGTCATTCCTGGGAGTCCTCGCCAACCATTGTGAACTCAACGTCGACGTCGACGGCGCGCAATGCGTGAGCGAAACAAAATAATTTGTTTATGCATGTTGATTTAATTAAATTTTCAAACATTCATACATTTATACATGAGAGCATGGAGTGTTCTCAAATTCGCTTTCATGCTGCCAAGTGACATTGACTTCCAAGGAAGCGCTCACAATATAACCAGAGAGTACGAGCGTCACATTAACATTTAACAACAGAAAAGGAATCCCTTGCCTTGCTCCACACAAATCATAATAAACAAAAGAGCAGCACAACTCTAGTCAATTTTCCAATTAAAGTGGAACTCTGACTACTTGAATATAGAAATGTACTTCTTGTTATGTTCTGCATTCCAAATAAATTCAATTCTTTTACGCTGATTGTATTGTCGCTCATATCAAAGGGCTAAGAAGTAATAACTTCGAGTAATGAAACAGTGACCTCTGTCATATCTAAAAACTATCCATTGCTGATTGTTTCAAAACTCCCCTTGAGAAGCCATTGCTTGGTAATATATCCTGAATATATGCACATCTTTATGTATGTACAATGTACATAGTAGTTACAAAGTAGTCATCAGGCCAAGTACTTGAATGTTGAAGAGCAATAAATTGCGTCACAATGTTTCTTCATACCCTGAATGCGTTAAGGGCATTTTTGTTCAAAAGACCACGTCTTATACAAATAATAATTTAATTTTTTTAAGTTTATTATTTACAATTAATATTTTAGTTCTTATTACACTGTATATTATTATTATATTTCTTAGAAAAATTAACATTCTCATGCAGAACTTTTTTGATCATTTATATACTGAGAAGAATATACATTTTGTATTTCTCAAATTGATATTTTAAATATTGCTTTGAAAAAAATCCACTTAAAATGATTTAAATAGCTTAAATGCTGATAATAGATATGTGATCTATAGGAAAACTTTCCCTTATTACATTTTGTACATATTGTTCTTCTATTTAATAGTCTCTGTAATTTGAAATTTGAGAAACTGAATCTGAAGAAAGTTAAGGAGAGAAGAAGCGAATATTAAAAATTTCGCTTTGCAAGCATGTTAACGAGTTTTATGCTTCTTGTCATACTTTCCCTACGAAAGAAAACGTAGGAAAAGTGAACATCTGTAGGTTTTATTTTTTGTTTGTGAGCTGAGTCCTGGATATGTGTGTGTGTGAGTGTGTGTGTGTGTGTGTGTTGATGGCTTGAAAAATGCATGACTTTGGCTATGCAATTAAAATGGACAACAACGAGGCTATCGTTGATGGCCATAACGATTCTGACGCGTTGACAGCACATTGATGTGGGTCCATCTACTTCTTGTAGTCACTGTCATTACGAATACGAATACGAGTACGAGTACTCGTGTATCGTGCCAGACATTGCCCATTTGGTTTGTGTCTTCAATCAAAAGGAATCAAAAACAATGCCATTCTATTTAGAGCTTGAAGTTTTCTTTTGTCCTTAGTACAGCTGGAGCTTAAAAACACATATTGAAGAGATTTCCCACATCAAATTGTAACTTTGGTATTGGTGATAATATTGTTCAAAAAAATATTAACAATTTAAAATCAATTAACAAAATAAAATATTGAAAATATAATAATTTATGGAATAGTAATGTATTTGTATTCTGAATTAATAAAATGTGGATAGTATTGAGAATAATAATTATACTAAATAATATTCAAAAAATTAGTCCATATTTATATTCAGAGTTAAAAATAATAATGATAATGAACAATAAAAAATTGCAATTTCTCTTGATTATTATATAGAAAATAAATTATATTATAGTAAAGATAATAATAATAAGTAGTAAAATGTGGGTAGTATTGAAAATTATAATAATAAAATACTTTAAAAAAATATAAAAATAATAATTCTCAACTACCAAAATGTGTTATCCTTGTACTCGTTTAAATAAATTAATTATTAAAGTGAAATAAATATTTATAGCAAAGTAAACACAATTAAATTGTATTAAACTTGTGATCTGATCTGATCAGATCTCATTTCAAAACTACCGTCAAATTCTGGAGCCTATAAAGAATGAATGAACTGTTATCGCTTGTACATTGTACTGTTCTCAATGCAGTCTAATAAACAAAACGCTAGTGAGGCAACAGCGAATTGAAGCTGCACACACATACACATGCACAAACAAGTGTGTAGACACATGCATACACACGCACACATGCGCATAGACAATGGCCGGTGTAGACAGCCAGCATAATTCTCGTTATCCCAGTGCTTATCGGGGCATAGGGCACAGCCCGAGGAGCGCATAAAGAAGCGCAGAGGGGGCAAAAGGCAAAGGGCGATGGGCGATGGGCGATGGGCGATGGGCGATGGGCGATGGGCGATGGCCACAAAAGACAATCACGAACAAAACAATTTGATAATTAATCGTTTTGAGCTCTCGACTGCTCCCGGTTAGATATATGGCGCTGCATAATCACATCATATCATTTATTTCGGTTGCTTGCCTGTGTGTGTGTGCGTGTGTGCAACCGGAACCGGAAATAGCCGAAACGATAGTACCAAAATGCTGCTGTTGCTGTTGCTATTGTTAACGTTGTTGTTGTTGTTATTATTGTTCTTGGTCGCGTTGTCATTGTTGTAATTTAGACCTTATTACTGCGATGAGTTTGAGATACGAAGTTCTTGCTCATGCATTATTATTGAGACTTTAATATTGTGCTTTCTATTCGCTTGATTGAAGTTTGTCGACAACATCAAATTATTATAGCATTAGAATTATAACGAATTACAATTGAAATACGAAGAAAAAATAATATAAAATATAACAAGTACTGTAATTAAACACAAAATAATACATGTGTCTTATTATTTATTTTAATTTACTTTTATTTTATTTATTTGTTACTATTCATAGCTCTACGAAATAAATGCTAATAAATTATCAGCTTAATATTTTTCTGAATATTTGCAATTATAATTAAATTATTAGTGAAACTATTGTTATCTTTATTGCTACTTTTACTGATATGAATTTGAGATACGAAGGTCTTCAACTTGCCGTGTTATTCAGACTTTAATATTTAGTTTTATGTTCACTTGATTGAAGTTTGTCTACAACTTCGAATTAGTACAAATTAAAATACGAAGAAATAATGATTTTATACAGCATCAACAGCTGTTGCAATAATTAAACACAAAATGCACATGAGTGAGAAATTCACACTGTATTCGTCTTTCTACAAAATATTATTTTTAATTGCATTCGAGCTGGGCAAGAAACCATATTGAAACGCTTGTCAACTAATTGGGTTACACTCGAATATACACAATGATGATTACAACAATATGAGTGTGTGTCCTTATTGGCAGCAGGAATGTATCATTGGCTAGCAAACATACACTATATACATTATATACATATACATGTTGTGTGTCTGGCCACAAAATCTTGTGATTTGGGGCAACATTGTCAAACAATTACATGACTTTATAATTAATTTGTCCCTACAATATGATAGCAGTTGAAAAGTGACACTGAAAATGGGCAAAAACCGAGCTGGAGACGATAGTTCGAGATGCTAAGGCCAAGCCGCATGTAAAATTGTTGAAAGTAAAAAGTAAAATGTAAATGCAAATGTACACGAACATTTTTAAGTGCAGAGACCGTATGCTTGGGTTGGAGAACAAAGTGAAGGTGGCTGCTTGAATGTGATAATAAAATTTGCAGCAGAGAACGCAATAGCAATAGGACTGGCAATAGAACTGGCAATGGCAGCGGTTTGCTGAACTGAACACTGGAGCAATGGGCAATGGCTGGCAGACTTTTGCTGAGTGACTTTGCTGTTGATGGCGTGTTGCTTTCAAATGCCATGCGGCATGCGGCATGCGGCATGTGGCATGGGGCAGGTCAAGTCAGATAGGCAAGCAAACGGATATCGTTGGTGGAGTGTGGCACTCAAGAGCCGCTGTCCTTGTTGTTAACATAGATCAACAGCTCACACACTAGCACAAATGCGTTGTAATCTAATCAAATGACAATATACTATACTTGTTCTCCCTTCAACTGCCCTTACCCTTAAGTCGTCGTCGTCATCGTCATCGTCATCGTTGTCGTTGTCGTTGTATATTAGCCAGATTGTTGCTGCTGCTGCTGCTGCTGTTCATGACAGAGTTTGCAGCTTCTCGCTTTCGATATTGTTAGCTCTGTCTCTTTCATTGTTTGCTTTCGCAAGTCGGTTGGACAAGTCTGTCTGGGCTGCAATTTAAACGTCATTTATTTTAAATGTAATAACTATTTCAGCATGCAGTCAGTTTTGCCGGGCGAGCTGCTTGCCAGCTGATTGCAAAAATGATTGCATGTAATCACTCATACGACACATTGGCCAACACAAATGCCAAGCCATCAAACTATCAACCCATCACTCGACCATCGTGTTTCGTTTGTATTTCTGATTTGTTATATATACACGTACATACGCTATGCACATATGTACATTGTTATGCATTTCAAAATACAATCAATCATTGTTCACAGCGCGATTACAGATATGAATCCTCGTATCGTATCGTATCGTATCGTATCCTGTCCTGTCATCTGGTGGTGTTGCGATGTCATACTCACGACAGCGCCACAATGCACACTTACAGCCTTGATAACTTCGTTTCGCCAGCTGCAGATTGCCAGCCTACATTGCTGCTAAGGATGCGAAAAGCTATCGAAAGTTATTCAAAATTACAAAAATCGATTATATTGTGGACGTAAAACTACTCTACGATTTTTAGCTTTAATGTGATTTATTTTGTAGTCGTCAAAAGTCGATATTGAAAAATTACCATTGTTGAATTCAAATAAAACATAAGAAGTTTTTAAATTTGATTTTTTAAGACTGCAAATTAAAACATGAAATTTGTTAATAAGTATATTTTTAATTATTTATTTTTGTCAGATATGAATAGTTGACAAAAATGTGCAATTTAGAATGCTTTTAATAACTAACTGTCAAGTTGATTGAATTCATTAAAAAACGGATATTTAAACTATTGATTTAAATGCAATGATTACAATTATAAATTAAAAATATAAAATTATAAAATAAACATAATATATTTATTTATTTATAAAGAAACTTGACAAAAGTGTTATGACTTTAACATCTAACCATAAAAATCATTGCTATAAACAAAATCCGTAAGTGTTTGTTTATTTTATATAAAACGATAAAATAAAACAACATTATTTAATTGCTTTGTTGTAACTTATTCACAATTGTTATGCATTTGAATGGTTCGACTTAAGTTGACAGTTTTATGTACAAGTACAAGTATTTTCAGGAATTATATTTTTTCTGTGTGAAAATATAAAAATGTATTTTATTTTAGATTTCTCGAAGAGCCGCCTAGCTTTCCATCTTGTAAACATTCAAATTAGTTTACATGTGTTGCACATTATCAACGTATCACGCGTAATGAATAAAATTAAATGAAATACTAAAATCATTGTCTGAAATAACTGATTCAAATATTATCTAAAATTTGTAGCCCACAATCACTATCGATGACAAACTATAATTGTGTAAATCAATTAAGCTGAAGTCAGCCTCAGTCTCAGTTTCAGTTTCAGATCCCATGCAGAACAATTCACGGCTGAGTGGAGTGGAAAACCAAGCGAGGTCAATGCTCATCGACACATACATCGAAGCATGTAAATGTGTTTGGTGTACTTGCATTCAGCAGACAGTACTTGCATTATATCACTCACATACGAGTCTCCAGTCATATGCATATATCTCACACACATTTAGTATACAATGTGTGTGTGTGTGTGTGTGTGTGTGAGCATCGGGTCATGACAATGGCGATTTAGCTGCAGGAGGAGTCTGTGTGCTTGCCTGTGATTAAAATGATATTTTCAGACAATGTCAAACAGCGTGTGACTAATGGGTCTATGGGTTGTCCGAAATGTCTGTTATTACTTGATAAATCTTGTCGGTCACACATTTTAGCCGGCCAACAACAGACAACGATGTAACAGTATGTGTGTGAATCTTTGGACATACTTATGCATGTGTATTCAAGGCTGTGGGTTTGTTTTATGCAAATCCCTCGCATTCGAGCCTAATGACAAATGGGTCAAAAATTTGCGGCTAATGACACAAATGTGCTTGTTTCTGCCTATAAATTTTATGCATAAATAAATCCATAGAAGGCTACAAATTGCAAAAGAAAAAAAAACGAGAGGAGCAAAAATAGAAATCATATGAGTAAAAAAAGAAAGAAAGCAAAAAAAAAGAACAGAATGGCCTGAGAATGGAAGCAAACAAACAAACTATGATTGAAGACTTTCTAGCAACGACCTTTGCGGGTTTCTGGCATCGCACATTAATCAATGGACAAATAAACATAAGATTAACTTAAATGGTCATAAGGGTAACGCTCTCATAATATAATGGGCCCGGTTCGAAGCTCAGACCTCTGCGCCTAGACGATAGTTCAGTATGCCAAAGCGGAAGTTGTTGTGCTGCTAATCTATGTATGTTTACACAAATGTGTTAGGAACGCATTAAAGGTTTTCTTTGTTTGCGTGGCCTTGACAGCAAATTACGGCTTAAGCATGCCCAGCTTAGGTGCTTCAAAATCATGCTTAACTTTCTTGAAAACAAATATAAGTCATCAGAAATAAACTTCATGCAATACTATATTCAAATATTTGGCAAGTTTTAACATTGATTCAATTGAAATGGTTTAATAAAAAATAAATGCCAAACAAAAAATTCTTTATAATAATTATTCTCCATTTAAACAAATATTACACAATATAAAAATATCATCGCCATTTCCCGAAGTACTGTGTCTATTATTAACCATAGCTTAAAAATACAATAAAATGGCTCAAGATGAATTGATGTAAGTCTACGAGATTTCCATTTATTGGAAAGGTTTCAAACTTTCATTAATTTTTTTAATGAATTTAATAAAGATTATTTTCTCTCCATTTTGTTTTGCGTTTTATTTTACTTGCAATTCCATGTTGACTTCATGCCTTAATTTATTTTACATTAATGATCTGATAAAGGCAGCACTGCAATAAGTCTGGAGCGAGCTATTTCCAAAATGTTGTTCTGTATAATTAATATTTTTTTTTTGTTAGCTCTCTCAATTATTTTCTACATAGTGGCATAGTTATAATTGTTTTCTTTGCACAGATATTTTTCGTCAAGATCTTAAACTATTCACGATTAAGAAGAAAGTGAAAATTGTACTAGCTGAACAAAATATTTTTAATTTTCAAGCATTTTCTTAAACTCTTAGACGCAACAACTGAAAGCGACAACAAACAAATATAAATACAAATTGTTTACAACATTTTGAAAATAGCAGAGACAGCAATAGAACAGTTGATGAGTTGGGAAATCTTTGTAAAGCTCTCCTACTTGACCACGCCCACTTAGCAGATCCGCCTACTGCAAATTCGATGACTATTCCTCCTAGACACACACACACACACACATGCAGATATACTTTTGTCATACACAAAAACATATTAATGAATTCATTTATTTCATTGAATTTTTACTTTTAATTGAATACCAAATGCCCATTAAAGTTACAAATATTGTATTTATGTTGGAGAGTAAAGGTACTATATACAAAATAAATTTGTACTTTATAAAAACATGTGATTAACATTTAAAAATGAGAAAATTTGTATTTCAGTCTTCATGAAAATTGTAGCTTTTTATTTTACAATTAAATCGCTAATTATTACGCGAAATACTTTTCTCCAATTAAACTAAGTACATATTTAAGAAAAATTCAGATGAGGTAACTTCTGGTCCTTCGATGGATTGAATTCAGTTTATTTGAAGTTCACCATTTGGCAGTGCAACGCCTGAACAATTTTAATTAAACAAATTTTCACGTCCGTCTGTACAAACACAATATGTGTGATTGTGATTGTGATTGTTATTTATTCACAATTTTATGCTGCTTGCATATTGAATTATTGTTTAACTTGAAGTGCTCTGAAAGAACAATTAATTCTGTTGTGGCATTTAATGAAAATTGTGTTGCATGTTCATCTTTGAAGTTAATAACCAGCAAGCGGAGCGGTCTCGATGTGGCAATACTCGACTACAAGATATCCTTATGTCCTTGCCTATTACATTTAACGACTGTCGTAAACTGGACACAAACATTAGACCCTTTGGTTTGCACATTTTTAATGTGTGCTGGGTATAAAAAGCCAAATAAATAGGAAATCTGTCCAACGTCAGTTTCCACTTGGGCGTAATCTTATAGCACGTACTGTATGTGATGTATTATTTACATTAGTTGTCCAATTCAAATACAATAACTGCAATACAATGAAGTAGACTCCATCTCCCCATCTCATCTGTAGTGCTAGTGTTTATATTTGTATTTGAATTTGTATTTGTATTTTTGTTAGTTGGTCGCCGGACAACACAGAAATTCTGCATGTGTGTGTGTGTGTGTATCCCAAAGGAGAATCATTGCTGGCAACAATAAAAACAAGCCAGAAGGCATCGCGCAACACTACCTGACTACCAAATACCCTGCAAGAGTAAACTCCTTGAGTTTCCAGTTTAAAATGCGCCCCCAATATTCTAGGGTACGTGGAGATTAGAGATGAATGAAGGCAAACAGAAAGAAGAAGACACAAGCAACAGCTCCAGTTGTGGCAGGGAGCTAAAAAAAGCGCAGAGACCTAAACAAATATGCAGTAATCGTGACACTGGATGAATGGAGACGACTTTGAATCCACGGAGATGGGAGTCGGCAAACCAACACAGCAGGAATTGCCTCTATTTGTCTTCATTACGATTGCTTCAATGGCCAGCAAAACAATGTTTGTCATCATCGATTAAAAGTCTTGACTGGCTAAATTAAGACCAGATCGAAAGTAAATATTCTTAACTGCTCTATTTTAGTTTGTTTAATCGCATTGCATCGAGCAAATTTGTAATTACATTTTAAAAATTTGTTGGTGTGAGTTTTTTCTTAACGTTGTTGTATATTTAAAAAAATTTATTTGATGCTCTTCTTAAATTGCTTAAACATTTTCGATATCTGCATATTTTGATGCTCATTACGATCTTCGATAAAAAGTCTGGATTGAGAAAATTTGGACCAGATCTTTAGTAAATAATTTTTTTAGTTTGTTTAATCGGATTGCATCGGGCAAATTTGTAATTACATTTTAAAAAAATTGTTAGTGTGAGGGTTTTCTTAACGTGCGTTATTCAATATATATTTTAGAGCATTTATTTGATACTCTCCTTAAATTTCTTTAATATTTTCGATATCTGCATATTTTAGTGTTCTTTACGATCATCGAGTAATCGTAAGTAAATGTACTCCTCTGTTAATGTTTATTATTCGGATTAAATGAAGCAAATTTTTAATTGAAAATTAAATATATTTAATATGCATATTTTAAAAAATGTATTTGATACTTTTCTTAAGTTGTGACTGGCTAAATTAAAACCAAATATTTGGAAGTGTTTTTCACTCCTCTATTAATGTTTGTTCAATCGGATTGCATCGGTGAAATGTGCAATTAAATATTAAAAAAAGAGAGATTTTTATTTTTTGCTATCCAAAATGCATTTGAAAATGTATTCAATACTTATCTTAAATCGCTTTAACAATATTTGAATATTTTGGCAATTGTTTATTTTTTGGTTTTTTGTTTTTAATACTCGTAATAAAAGTTGTGTAATTGCTTGGGTGGCAGAGAGACTTATGCTTGTTCAGCTGAGTGAGAAGACTTTTCGCAACGAGGACGAAGGATCCTTCGTCTTAAATTTACTTATGTTCAACTTGATTGCAAAAGGTGGCAAAAGGGCTTAGTTGGCATTATGGAAAACACTTGACATCAGGCGGTTGCGATGGCTGTGACAGTCCTAAGTCAACACCTTGGGCATCCTTCAGTCAGACAATAACATTGCTCACCTTGTGGTAATAAGCTTCAATATTATTATACAATTTTTGAGGTGATTGTCGAGAGCTGTTGCAAGTCGAGAGAGAGAGAGAGAGCTTGAGCCTAAAAATTGAGACTCTGAGTCTGAGGCTCCTTCTGCCGCTGTCGCTGTCGCTGTGTGGCTGAGCAATCATTTCTGCTTCATGTCTGTGCGCGGTAATTCCAGATAAATGAAAATTCATAAACAAGGAACTCATTAAATTCTGGGAAGCCGCCTGGCCAGTTACCCATAAAATAAGGCTTCTCATAAATACCCAACAAACGTTGTGCTTAACGTTATTATTGTTGTTGTCGTTTCTGTTGTTGCTGTTCGCTTTGCACCTGACCACTGGCGGCAAAGGGCCTTGAGTGGCAACCTGGTCGAATGCATTTGCATTCCAAGTGGCTTCACTGAACTGCCAGCAAACCAACAGCCCAACAGCCCAACAGCTTTACAGTCCAGCAGCATTGCAGCTTTCCACGTTGATACCCTGTGAAGAGGAATGCAACTTGGCACTTTTATTGCTTTGTGCGACAAAATGAAATGCTTCAATTTTTAGAATTCGTAAGACAACTAAAAGAGGATGAGTTACTTCCAATGACTAATTTCCCTGTCAATATTTATTTAAATAAATTCCTGACAATGAGTAAACTCTCTGGCAAACCTATTCATTAATTTATTTTAGAAATTTTCATTTAATGTTAATAAACGCAACAGTTTTTAGGCAAAAAATGTTGGTAAGCAACTTCATTCCTTTGATTATGATAATTACGTATGTTATTTCTTTTATTACTATTTCATTCTATTTAATAAATATTATTTATTAAATTTTGTATTATTCCGAATGAATTAAATAGTTCAGAAGAGTATCTTTTAGATGTTCAATAGTGCATTATAACTTGCTATGTGTGTTGATGTTGATGTTTTAATAAGTTTCTGCTTATAAGTAAACTCTCTGCCATACTTTATTATTTTTTATTAAATGCTACCAATAATAATATCACTTGAAATCCAATAATTAACCAAAACGCGTATCTACTTACTTGATTTGTTGATGTGCTTCTTCCTGATGATAAACTCTTTGCTTACTAATTTATACATTTTCTATTTCATTTGTAGTCAATTATTAATAATATTTATACAATATTTCAAATAAATAAATGTTAGTCGAAAATAAGAGTAACTGTCTGTCATTCATTAAGAAAATAGTGCGTTATTACTTGTTCTGTGTGTACTCGGGATATCCTTGGCCATTTTGCTCATGGGTTTTTATTAAATTTTGTATTTTCTGCTTGGTCCTTTCCACCCAAGAGGAACACAGTAAGGATTAAACGCCCCAACGGCACCCAACGCTCGACTGTTTGACTTTATAATAACTTCGATTTAAAGCGATTTGCACTTGAAACTCCCTCTCGTCTTGGTAAATGGATAGACGTCGATCAATCGATGTAAAGTTTAGCCAGCATAGCAAAAAGAGCCAATTAATAAATTGGCGTAGTTGAGGTGCGATTCATTTGCAAATTGAATGAATTCGAAGTGAAAACACAAAACTAATTTCCTGCTGTATTTCGTTGCTATCGCTGGAATATTTATTGGGCAATAGATTTACTTTAAAGTAATAATTTCAGTTTGACTTGGAATTCAAATAAGTGCCACAATTCGCGAGTTTCAAGAACGTAATGCCAATCAAATGTTGCTTCCTCGCTGCCGACTGTTGGTTGTGGTTAAAGTTGAATGGGCCCAATCTGGGGCCCTGCGCTCAACAACACGTGCACTTCATCATTGTCAACTGCCATTGAGGCGATATGGCACGATGGTATGCACAACACACACACACACACACACATTACTCATACGCCCCGTGTGCGCGCCTAAATATTTGCTCAGATATCACTAATGCGCAGCCGTACGTTGACGTTGTCGTTGTCATTGTAGGTGATGTTGCGACCGCAAACACACAGTGTATCCAAAAGATACTTTCGCAGCACATCAAATTAGCGTTCTAACAAACTAGCCTGAATATTTGCCCAACACTTTTGGGACACCGCGTACAAACACACGCAGAGACACACAGACACCTGGGTTAACAAACTAATGCCAACACACACACACACACACTGTTAAAACGATATACAGATACACTCGCTGAATGTCAGGTAGTTGAGTTTCTCTTGCAATTTATGCCAGGCAACGGCAACGGCAACGGCAAAGGCAAAGGCAAAGCAAACGCAGCTCAGCCAAAAGGCAAACAAATACAAATCCTATTTGAATTGTAAGCATTTGGCTGAAGTTGCCATCACTGCCGTCAAAGTTGTGGCCCAAAAAGGAACGACGAGCCATCTATCTATCCATCTATCTATCTATCAATATATATACACATATATGTATATGTATGGGTTGTATATCTAGCTAACTGCGTGTCTCAATGCGCTGCATTGGCATTGGCGCTGAGCAAATATTAATCTGAATCTGCAGACGACGCGTTCTCGCGATTGCCTTGCCCCAATTGCCAAGCCCCAAATCCTGTGGGTCTCCGCTTTTGCTCTGGTCTAGTCTCTTCGCCAACTGTGCAGAGGCAAATCAATTGCAATTACAACAAACACATTCAGCGACCTCTCTGCCAAATGGAAATCAATTTGAAATGAGAATCACGTTCCGCCTTACAGCGTCTTTCACCTTCTTTTTATTCCTCTATTCTTTTTGTTAGTTGCACACTCCAATTTCAGTTGCAGCTCCAGTTCAACCTGCGAGTAGTTGTCCCTCTCTCTACAGCTAAAGCTGCTTGTTTGCATTCGGATTGCCTTGCAAAACATGTGCAATGGCAATTCGTGCATAAAATGCATGTCGCAATACCAATGGGCTTAGAATGCCACTTATCCAACTACCACCACGACATTGGATATATGCTCAGATATGTGTCAGCTAACGATCCAGCCAATTAACTGAGCATTGAAGACACAATTTCAAAATAAAACATCACGATGAGGAAAGTGCAAAAAACAATTTATTAGTTATTCATTTTATTAGTTTTCTTTGCATCGTCTTTACTTCAATCTATCTATGACTTAATCAATTTAATGTTAAATTGAAATTAGTTTTCATTGTTTCAGTTTATTATGACTTTAAATTTAAATGTTGAACTAACAAATTATTTGATTGTTAGTTTCTCATTTTATTTTGATGTAAAGCATAAGTAAAGTTAAACAGTCCAGATTTATATTGCACATTTCTGCGGCAATCGCTAGTGATTATGCACAACGTAAGTTTATTATTAAAAAAGGACATAAATTTTATGGAAAGCCTAACAAAAGGATTGACAACAGCGAAAAGAAAGGTCGGCATAATAGTAACACCAACATGAATAAATATTAATTAACGTTTAAAGTAACAACGGAAAGACAAGCCGGCGAAAAAAAAACGAGAAGAAAAAACAGAATTATAATATCACCTTTTCGTGTAACATTTATCATCGGTGTGTCCTTGCCAACAAAAAAAATAAACAAAAAATACGAAAAAAAGAACAAGAAAAACATAACAACAACAAAAAAGCAGAGAAACAAAAGGAAGCCCATCGCAGCAGAGAGAAAACCGAAAAAAGAAAATAAAAATATAATAAAAAAATGACAGGAAAAGCAACGACAACAAAACAGACAGTGGAAAAAAGACAAATGAAAGTCGATAAATTGTCACGTCGGCAGCAAAGTGCAAAGAAATTTGTGTTTGCTGTATCTTGCCCCAATGACGTGGCTTTAATGCGCATCTCCGATACAATGTGATCGAATTAATAACAGCGACAGCGACAGCGACAACAGCAACAACGGCAACAACATCGACAGCAAACAGCAAACGGTGACATGAGCAAATTGAATCGCAAATCAAACATATCGAAAGCACAAACCTCATTGAAGCCCAATTAAAGGTGAATCAAATCGCAAACTCATTAGCATACAAACAAACACAAGTAGTGTCAGTATTTGTCCAATGTGTCCTATGTACATCAAGGATTATTCACGGCCATTTACATTGGCTACATCTCCAGCAACAACAAGCTAAATTATCCTCACAAGTTGTTGAAACAGTTCTTTTTCCATACTACTAATAATAATAAAACCATATTTAAAATCCATGTTAATAAATATATTATTTATTACAAATATGCAATTATACAAAAAATTGTGTAATAATATTTAAAATAATGATGTACGGATATGAATAATCAACAATCAATACATTTTACAACAATATTAATATAATATAACATATGTTATTTATATGAACATAAATAACTGTTTTCGGTCCATTTTGATTGTCGTATCTTTTATATTTAGTAAATATGTGTTTAAAAAATAACAAATGTTTTGAGCTTAAAAATACTTTAAATAAAATTAATTATCTATTTATTATTAAATACACTCAATAATTTTATATTTTTAGTGTTTTAAATATGACTTTAATTATTTCTTCATATTCACAATTTAAGTTTAATAGTATTTTTGTAAGAACGTTAAGCCTATCATAGACGACTTTGAAATAAAAAAAATATGGTTTTCACAAAATTAATTGCTTGTCCTCTTTGTGATATTCCCACACCTCGCTTAATGACCGCTTTGCTCTCTGTTTCTTGCACTTAACAGCCACAATGTACTTTAAGTTAAAATTCAATAGCATATTTCTGCGCGAGCAAAATAAAAGTGTAGTAAAAAGCACGGAAAAAGGTTACACCCAATGTTGATGCCAATTTCATATGTGTATTGCCAAATTCTTTGTTTTCAATCGGAGTTTTGGTCCAGTTTTATTTGCTGCTTCCTGCTTGAGAGCAACTGAATTAGGGTGCGATTAGAGGAGGGGTTTAAACGCGTCTCTTCATTATTTGCTTTCTGCTCTTTCGCACGATATGTAGAAACGGAAAGTCGCCAAATGGTTATTTAATTTGTTTGCCAACTTTGCTTAACTTGCAGGTCGCAGTCGACGCCCCTAATTCAGCGCCTGTCTTCGGGGAGCTTCTTGTAGTTGTAGTTGCAATGTGCGTGTAGCATACTCTGCGGCGCCCAACGCTTGACTGCGCCCCAAATGTGCGGTTACACATACGACTAGGTGTCTCTGTGTGTGTGTGAGTGCTGTGTTTGTTGCGGTGGCTTAAGACAAATGAATTTCGATTTAATTTTTGGCGCAAAGCCACAGAAGCTGCCACCAAAAGTGGCAAAGTAATTAAAATTTGCATTTCAAGGTGTGTCGCGTCTTTTTCCATAATTGCTAACTAAACTATTGCCAGACTCTAATCTTAAACTAAACACAAACCACAATTGGTTAAGTCCTTTAAAGCGATTGACTCAAGTTACACTTAATTTGTGGACAATACCTAAATATTCATTTATCAAATAAATATGATTAATACAAAATGCACTTCATGCTAAGAGATTTATTACAAGTTTCTCTCTCTATAATTTTTTATTTTTATTTAATCTTATTAATTACGCCACTTTCTTTAAGTAAAGAATTGTATTCTCTTTGATTGCTGCATAATTAAATGTGAATTCAACAGTTTGCTTGAACATTTGTTCATTAAATTTGATAACAAATTGGATTTTATTTAGTTTGTGTATGCAATATAAAAGGCACATCCCGAGGGGGATGGAGTAACGAAGTCAGCAACAGTTGAGTGTGGCAGAGAAATAAAGACAGACAAAAATAGAAAACTCTCTCTCTCTCTCTTATTGCACTTGACGTGGACGCATAGTGAAAGCTGCACTCTCCTCGGCTCTCCTCCATCTTGTAATCCCGAAGGGTGTCATAATTTTATATGCTGGCGCCGTTGACGCTGCTGTTGCTATTTCAGTGTGCCGTCGTCGTCGTCGTCATCGGCTGCATCAAAGAGCCGCAGCATCCCCTCAGCGAAAAGGGGTGAGAAGGGATCGGAAACGAAAACGGGAATGAGAATGGGAATGGGAATGGAAATGGCAATGCCACCGGACACACAAAGTATTGTTGAGATGTTAAGAGCTCGTCGCAGATTTTGTCGTCGTCGTTGTCGTCCTCTGTAGTTGACATAATTATATTGTAAAATATCGTTGCGAATTCCGCGTCTCTAAATGTGCGTCTGTGTGTAATGATATACGATGTGTGCGTCAAAGCTGCACTTTGTGGACTTTTGCGCCCGTTCTCTGGGTTCAATTTTATTGTTAATACTGAAATTTATGAAGCATCGCGAGCGTAGCATATGTGTGTGTCTGTGTGTGTGTGCGTGTGACGTCATCAAATTATTTTTGATTTAGTAATTCATCTGTGTTGGGTTGCGAGCTGAGAGCTGTGAGCTTTCACTTCGATTGTTAGACGGCAGCGAAAGAAAAATGCGCTGCGTTTAACTCTAAGCACTTCAAGGGCTGCAACTGCATCTGTATTCTTTGCGACACTTGCAACACACACACACATAGACACAATAGTTGTATTTTGTTGCCCTCGTTTGTTGCAGTCGTCGTTGCCAGGTGACACGCTCAAGTAATGAACACGCTTCCTTGAAACACTCACTTCATATTTTATTATATTTTTCATTTATTTTCAGTTACTTGCTACCACTGCTTTAAGTGAGAAGCATTCTAAACTGCAGTTAACTGATTGAATTTTAAATTAAAATAGTTTCAAAATTAATTTTTTTATACAAATTGTTGAGGTTCTTATAGTCTTCTTCTTCGCTTCAAGCGAGAAGCATTTTAATCTGCTGTCAAATGATTGAGCTTCAAAATTAATTAAATTCAAAATTATTTCATTTATATCTCTCACTGATTAAAATTATTGATCTAGCAACTAAAATTATAATATAAAAATCGTTTAAGAAAAAATTAAAAATTGTTTATAATATAAAAATTGTATAATATAAAAATTGTTGTTTTTTATTTATCTGTTCTATAAAAGATGTATTTCAAAATTGTAGGCGGATGATTTATTTTTCCTGCATTCTTATTTCAATTTTTGATCGAAATATCAATCTTATACTTATTTTTAGTCTCATTTCCTCCATTATAAAAGAGACATTTAAGAACTGTAGTCAGATGATTTAAATTAAATTTAATAAATTCTCCATTAAATTTGTTGTTGACTAAAAACGAACTTTGCCATTTTATTTTTTAAATATTGTTCATCAAAGGTAATCAATTTGATGTAAGAAATGTAGAGAATATTCAATTAAAATCTTCTGACAAAGGTAGTGTTCTTTAAAAGTTCACTTCTCGCTAAATGAATATCAAAATTTTTAAATTGACGTTTTATATATGTTTATATATTTTGTTGTTATTTTTACGAGTTGACTTGTTGCTTCAACCGGCTCAGCTTCATGCTGCAGTCTACAGGTTGAAGTAAATTGCACAGGTAATATAATATGGTTAGCACACAGAGATAACTGATGACTTTTGGTTTTGCCAGCAAAATAGCAAAACATTATTTAATTTGTGCATTCCGAATTTGCACAGCAGCAGCAGCAAAAAGGTTTAAATGAAAATGTGATGTGGCATGCGTGTTGTATAAATTAACTGTCGTTGTGAATGGATAAAGGTTAGACGGGAAATTCATAGACAAATAACGAATCACCTGTCAGATGCTATCTGTCCATTTGTTGGGCATAAATTAAGGGATATCTATTTTGGAATGGACACAAAAAAAACCAAACAAAACAGAAACAGCAACAGCACTCTTGGAGAAAAACCGAATGTGTGGTAAGCTAATTAAATATTTATACATAATATAAGGTCATACTGGAATCATACGCCCCATTATACGAGCACATGTCACAGACACATTAGCTTTTTGTGTGTGCGTTTGTATTTTTTTTGCTGTTGCTGTTGCTGTTGTGTTGTCCAGAATTTCGGGCTGTCTGCTGAGATTGCCAACAATGTCGAACTTTATTTGCTAACCCCAAATACCAGAACAAGCCAGAAAACTTGCAGCATGCTCTGAGCTCGTATTTCCCTATTACAGCCCGGCAGCACAAGAAAAAGAGCGTAGAAATAGAAATATGGCAAGTGAGAAATGGAAGTTTTGGGTGAAAGCACTGAAAATTGAGTGCATCGCACATCATAAGGCCTCGTGTGTGTGTGTGTGTGAGTGCGTGCACATGAGTGTGTGCAGTGTGCTCTGAGTGTGGGTGTGTTTACAGGACCGTGCACTTGTCAAAAGAAATTGTTTACGCTTTTTAAGTTTCCCAACAAGAGCAGCAACATCACCATCACCATCAACAACAACAACAACAAATGTTTCGTTGCATTCTCATCTCGCCGACGGAGAAAGCAAAGAATCTCGAAATGGTTTTGAGCAGAGAGTCTCGGATACTCGTAGATGGCTCGCAAACATGGCCAATGGCCAATGGTATTAAGAAAGTTATCTACTTGTTATACACTTATCAAATTTAAATTAAAACAAATGAACTCGCAACAAGATTTGCGGTCGAATGTGCAAGTAGTTTGCCGGTTGCTGAAACTTCATAAAATCTATTAAACTGTCACTGCCACCAAGTTCTTGCTGCTCGGCAAGAAACTTGCTTATGTACTTAGTTTCTGTCTAAGCTGTCGCAAATGAGAACTTCCCGAGCACAACAGAAGCAAATCTTAATGCAATTTGGCGGCATAACTTCAGTGCGGTTTTTTAATGATTAAAAGTAATTTTAATAAATGATTGCAGTTCTTTTTATTACACAATGTTAATGAGAACTTCAAGAGCGTTACAGAAACAAATCTGACGCATCACTTTGTTATTTTTTTTAAATTTGTTTGTATATTCATTTAATTTTAAAATGAATTTAAAAGGCGTCACCATGTGATACTTTAAAATGTTGTTTAATAATGGTAATTCTTTCAATGTTTCATAATTACAAATAATGTTAATAAATGATTAAAACTTTTTTATTAGTCAACTGTTTTACTCTACTCTTAGCTATTTAGTAGATGCCGCTTAACAATTTATTTAATACCCATAATAAACTTCATTCGACTTTGATTTTAAATAAATAAATAGTAGTTTCGGGTTTGATTTAGTGTCTCTACTCTATATTAATTGAAATTATTTAATCATATGCTTGCCATCCAGATTCAGCTATTTAACAATTCCTTTCCAGTTTTCAATAGTTATTGCAATTTTTTTATTAACAATAAATCGCCATACTCAATAGATAATTCGTATTCAATGTCTTTATATATGTACTTCTCTTTATCTTGTTTTTATTACATTTATATTTATTTCTTTACAAACGAGATAAAACTGTTTTATTAATTCTACTCCAGTTTTCGATGATTCTAATTTAAATTCGTTTAAAATGATATTAATGAAACATTTAATTAGTTTTAAATTCGAATCTAAATCGCTGTTTTAAAATAAATCTCTACGTTGTCCTTACTACATTTCATATTCATTTATCTATATTTGGTTTTCTAGTTTGAAATTTAAAGTTGTCACTGTACATAGCTATGCATATTTAGCACTTAATCTTACTCAATGTTTTAATAAACTTCTTTTGTTTTATGCTGTGCCCTGCACTGCATTCCTTATTCATTTCTCTATATTTAGAGGTCTGCATTTATTTTGATCTCGAGTTGGAGGGCAAGTCAAGTGTGATATTTCTTTTAATGCTTGTCAACATCTTGTATGCGATATGCAGCAATGTTGGGTTTGATTAATTATGTTGTATGTGGTTGTTCAAGTATTTGTTGCAGTTGCTCAGTCATTTCGCAGCAATAACCAGCCACAACTGAGTTCTTTCTTTCTGTTGGTTTTTGTTTTATTTTTTTTTGCTGGCAACTGCTGGCTTTAACCCCTTCGCCCCGCTTTGCCTGGCATAACCTCTGCTTGCCTCGAGTTGCCATCGAGAAGGACTCTGGCAACGGCAATGTCAGCAATGTCACGTAAACGACGAGTACAACGACAACAACAGCCACAATATGAACAGTCGCAACAACAACTACAACGACAACAACAACTGTTGTTAGCAGAATGAAGAGCAAAATTGTTGGCCAAACCAAAAAACTGTAAATAAATATTTAAACTATTTGTAACTTTATTAACTTTGCTCAAGTGGCGCAATTTATTGCATGCCAAAAAGAGGAGAGAGAGAGAACAACAAAAAACGAAAAGTAAAAAATTGTATACATACAAAAAAACGCAGTTAAAGCGGCAGCAACAACAACAATGCTGTAACTTTTAAACCGGCGAATGTGCAAAATGGAAAATGGCTAAAAAAAAAAGCCAACAGCATTTAATGCTTGGGCAAATTGCTGTGAGTATGTTGTGTGAGTGTGTGAGTGTGTTTTGTGGGCAACTGCAGCCGTCTCCAGATGAGCTGGCCTTTCTCGGTCTTCTGTGTATCTATGTTGTTCTAGTTGTAGTTGTAGTTGGTGTCTATGCCGTGCTTGTTATCCTTGTTGTTTAGTTTGTTGGCCGCTCTAGCGCAAACATTGCGCATACGCCGCGTGCCGCGTGCCTCTTTGGCTCGTGCTGCATGCCGCATAGCCATAGATGCATTTAATTAAGTTGCCGCGACTCCGACGCCAAGCGACTTTTAATAAGTCACGCCCTGCACATGTGTATCAGGCCATCCATGAGTGTGTGTAAGTGAATTTGGACATTCACTTAGTGCTCTAATTGGCTGACCAACAGCGGAACGCTTCCCCCGGGACAGGAATCTTCCCTCTCGCATCTTGCGGCGCATCCGTATCATATGACAGTGGCAATTTCGCATTTATTAACAATGTGCATACTGGAGCACTCCTCTAATGACAAACATCAACACTCGCTTGAGTATCCACTTGAGACCCTAACACGGCTACTCCATTCACGTACGAGCACTTCCGATCATTACATCAGTTGCATTCCATTAGCTTACATTCTTGTTTTATTTTCCACTCAACATTCAGTTAGAATTTCCGGCTAATTTCTGGCTGACAACTTGATTGATTTTATTTGCAATTTAAAATAATGCTCAAAATTAAATAGTTTAAAATGCTCTTCAATATTTTATTATTAAAAGTGCGGCAAATTATTTTATAAAAATTATGAATTCTTCATCTTTATGAACTTGGACAAAAATTAAAATAACTTGAGAATATTAATAAATTAATTGAATAAATTTATTGATACAAAGAATTACACAGATATACAAAATAATATATACTAAACCATTTTAAAAAATAAAATAAATAATCTACAGTCATCTATATAAAGAAAATGTACAACAAGTGTCACAATAAAATCCGCTTTCACGAACTTGAAAGTATCCAGGCTTGAGGCTTCCACAATTCTTTGCCAAATCGTTGTATTTGTTTTAAATTAATGAAACAATTATTGCATACCAATTTTAATTTGATAACGATTATATAAATGCGTTCCCAATGTTTTTTATTACTCATGGAAAAATTAATTTGAATGCTAACAACGCGGCGACTAAAAAAGATTCAATTTTTTAAATAAAAAACTTAATTTACTATTAATATTAATTTTCAAGCATGCGAAAGTTAAATATATTAAATTAAATTATTAAATCACACAATACTAGATTATTACCGATTTAAAAATATCAGTATAAGGAACTTAAATCAGAACTTTCTTTAAGTATGACATCCTTTTTGTTACGCTGCACGAATGCAAAAGCAAATTTGCTCGCTGGGTATTTAAAGGAGCATTTTCATCCTTTGTGGCATTTTGATGCTAATTATGTGAAGCCCAAAGACCTATTTTAATATCTTCACTCCATTTGAAGGTAAATGTAATATACTGCAACAGCTGCTCTCAGACTCTCACATGTTCGCTGGCAAACGAGAAAAGACAGTAAGTTTGGCAGCTGTTGCTTTTACTTGCCTCTGCTTTCTAAGGCAAGAATTTCGGGGGCATCCGAAGGTGTTGCCAGGGAAGAGAGAAGCGAGAGGCGAGAAGAGAGTGATGTGGATGTGGATGTGGATGGGTTGGTCGAGTGAAACGAAAGTGAAAGTCATCACTTTTATTTCATACAATTTTTATTAGGCAGCAATATTTCATTCACTTAGTCAGGGTCGCCAAAGCGTTGTCTGTCAGCGACTCCACGCGACTCCAGCATCGAGGCTGCCACGCGATGAGGCTGCATCTGGTGTGGCATCTTCAGTTCCATGCGGTGCCACACACAGCGCTCCATGCTCCATGCTCCGTTCTCGTGACCCTGGGCGTCGTCTTCCCTTCAGCTCTATTTGCTTTTACGACACGCCAGGGCCGACTACTACGACTTAAACCTGAGCAACAATGCCATTAAACTTGTACATGTCTGTTGCTATTGTTGTTGTTGCTGTTGTTGTTGGTGTTGTTGTTGTTACTATGCCCCCTTCCAGCTGGTGTCTCGGGCAAAAAAAAAGTGTCGCAATTGTTACATAAATTATTCACATGCTGCGAGCGGGGGCCACTCGCATTCGGTCCCGAATCCTCCTCATATCCAAGCGAGCCGCTCTAAAAACTTTCAGCTAAAGAGTTGCCACCAGAGTTGCCACCCCACCTGCTCCGCACACACACACACACACACGCCTCTCTAGGAGTATGTGTGTGTGCATTTCTATGTTTATATATGCTACTACATATTTCATGCAAAATGTCAAGTCCGTCTGTTAGTTTCATGTTTCCTTTTCCGCTTTCCACTTTTTTCTATTTTTCTTTTTAACCTGTTTTCTTGCTGCGCAGCTGAACAAGTCCTAAAAGGCGTTCGTTAGCTTAAGGATCCAACACATTAGAATTATTATCCAACATGGATGAATTCAATGCAATTAAAAATCGAAATTTATTATTTTTGCAATATTCCAAATGCACAAGTTTTAGATGCCAAATATTTGTTGTAATTATTTTGCAAGTTTGGCAAAATACAAATGGGAAAATCGATTGATAAATGTGACAATTTAAAAATGAATTTAGTTTCTTCACTGCGTGGCAGTTTGTCGTAATTGCGGATTTGTTCATATTTAATTAGTTTATATTTTGATGTGGAAAAAGCGTGTACAATTTAAGCAATTAACAAGCATTTTTCAAAGCACACACAAAACAAACAGCTTACTGCTAACAGCTAACTGCAAATAGCTAACAAACAAGCTGGCCGCATAAATTAGTTGACCCAAAAGGCACAATGCAAAAAGCCGCAAGAAAAACTTTGGCTGCATTTCGCTTTGCTGCGGTTGCTTTTTCGTTTTGTTTTCTGCCATCTAGTTACTCTGCAACCGGCAACTAGCAACTGGCAACTAGTTGTTGCCAAACAGTTGTAGCCACAAACTACAATAGCAACAATAAATTATTCATATTCTTTGGTCCAGTGTCACGGGACCCCAGCAACAAAATAAAAGCACAGGTGAGTCAACTTGAGTATGAAAAACAGAAACGAGTGCAAGAAGAGAGTGTCATAATACTCGTTCTTAGCACTCGTATCATACTCACTTTCAAAGACATAGCTGTGCTGGTGTGTGCAACAATTAGCATATGGCTCCAATACAGTGTGATAAATTGAGTTGTGGATTTTGATGGCGAATGAACAATGAACAAGAAAAATGACAAAGTGCGTAACGTGAGTGAGAGACTGAAGGAGACTCGCATTTCTTCTGGGAAATCTAATTCTACTGGGAAATACGTTTCCAATGTCGACAAGAACATTTTTTAAATCTTATATTTTGTTCAAGAGTATTCAGTACGACATTATCTTATTTATTTTTAAGAGGTATGGCCGAATAATAGGAAATACTCATTTGTAGTATTTAATTTTAATGGACGTTAATAATTTGAAAACAAAACAAAGAAAACTGCGAATTTAATCTTTTGAAAGTTAAAATTATTTTACACACTGATTATTAAGTTTTTGAGAAAAAAGACATTATTATAGTTTAGAATATGTGTTAAAGTCATCTAATTTTAATACAATATTTTATTAATTTTTATTATTTGTTACTTAGTATTTAGTTTTTAATAAATCAATTTTGCTAAATAAAAAACAGATTTTTCTTAAAGTTTTCTTTCACTCGAAAGTAATTTGCTAAATTTGACGTTTGAATCATACAATTAATTTGGAACTTAAATTATAATTTTATAATATATTAAAATAATAATAAAAGTGATTAAAAAAAATAAAAAAAATTAGCAGAGAGAGAGAAACAGAATATCGACAAATGGGGCATCCATCCAATGTCTAGTCTTGACATTCAGGATTCTCTTTTTTATTTTAAACGACCGCAGGGTATCAGAAAGTCATTCAATCTCTTGGAATGAGAGCTAAGGGGTACGACTATAAGTAGCCTACTTTGCAAGTGTGGTGTGAGTGCGAGTGTGAGTGTGAGTGTGAATGTGAGTGCCATACTCACAGTGTATGCCGCAAGTTAAGCCATGTGTTTAAAGTGACAAATGTGAGGGCAGCAAAAAGCTGCTTCAGTGTTTGTTGTCGGTCGTCAGTGAGATCAAGGCCAAAGTGTAGGGATAACCACACGTGGTCTCTGGCCACGCCCCCCACTTGGCCCGCCCTAATCAAATGCTAAGTTGGCGTAATAAAAGTAAGAAAAGACAGCAAAAACTTAACTGCCAGCTCACAGTTTTTGGGCATTGACTTCTGGCAGATGGCGGCAGCAACTCGTTGGCGTCAAAATCAGAGTCGATTGCCGCCTGGCAGCGTCAACTAATGCAGGGGCCAAGATGATGCTGATGCGTTGGCCAAGGACCAAAAGGACCAACAAACGAACAAACCAGCAGCCAGGGACCCCGCCCACCTGACAAACAACTTTGCTACATACATGCGATTTATTTTTGATTGATATTTGCGTAACTGTCAACCTCGGTGATTGATTGAAGGCTTGCTTTGTCCCCGCTCCTCCTTCTTTTCTGCCGCCTTCACTCCTTCATCGTCACATTGCCACACACGTAAATTCATCTTGCCGCTTGCGCACTCTTTTTTGTTGCTTGTGGCAAACTGACTGGGGCATGCGGACGAGTCTCTTTCACTTACCCAGCGGAAGGCTGGGAGCGTTTTGAATAATGCGTAATACGGAATAAATAAGTGGCCTCTGCGTATGTGTGTGTGCGAGTGTGTGTGTGTGCGAGTGTGCTTGACAGACGATTTGCATTTTGTTTTTGGAAATTGGTCGATGACTTTTGCGCTTTGTACTCTCTGGGGTGACGCGAAGTACATGAGCAGCAGATACTCGCAAAGCACGTGTTGGGCACGCGAAAGGTAAAAGTTCACAAGGCGCTAAAATAAAATATGATTACGATTGTTTAAGCGCCTAATAATTTCATAATTTATAGTACGAGCAACTTAAATAAATTCCTTATTCCATTGAACTATCTTGAAGTGCAGTTTCGATTGCACTTTGGGAACTTTTCCTATTTTGAGATTCTTGTTTTTGGTTGCAACAGCTGTTAAGAGCTGTTAAGTTTAATATTGGTATGTAATATAAATTTGTTGGTATAGAGCTTTACAGTTTAAAGTTTTCATTTAACCACTTTGAAAAAAATTCTGAATACCCGAAAAATGGGCAAAGCTCCTAAAGTCGATTGTAGCCGAGAGTTTATTTATTATTTTATTTATTTTATATATTTTCTTAATGTTAAAAACTTGATATATTTTAACTATTAATTTTTGTATTTATTTTGTGCATTTTTTTATTTTATTTATTTTGCAATCAAACTGCAACACATTGGGTATTTTTTGTGCCTACAAAAATTGGATATCTTCAAGGAACAAAAACGTATGTTTCTAAATAAATTACGTTTTAATCAGTGATTTTGCAAATATTTGTATATATATCACAAATATATTTTTATTATATCAATAGTGATATGATCAAATGTGGATAAAGCTCATTTGTGTGTGGAATAATTTACTTTAATTGCAGCCTAAATCACTTTCGTTTATTTTTATTTCTCTCAATTGCAATACAAGATTTTGTTTTCATTTTTAATTTAATTCATTCTATTATCGATTTTATTTTGCGTTATATTTGATTTATGCCATTCAGAAACCAGTTATGAAATGTTATTTATGTGAGCAAAATGCAGATTCGAAAAAACGAAAATTTTGCACATAAATGATGGCAGTCTTTTGGCTTTAAGCTCTCAATAACGAATAACGATGCTGAGCCACATCCACTCAAGAACAATCGCGTGGACAAGTGTGAGAACATCAGTTGGTGGCATTCTAGGAACACACGCACTCCGAAAGAAAGCAGGATTCGTACAGGAAAAAAATGAGAAGTAAAACAACTTAATTACTACTGCAATAATTATTTGGCTATCGGGTCCTGTCGTGTCCTGCCCTGTTGGGAGCTTGTCGTTGTCGCTGTAGCTGTCGTTGTCGCTGTCGCTGTCCGCCTGCGGCTTCCTCTCGATGTCCTTGCGATTTATCTTTTTAAGCCGAAAACATTATTTTCTTTATCGTTCGCATTGCTGGCAAATCTGCACAATTAACACACTTTATGTGGCCCAATGTCGCATGGACAGGCAAGGCGGGGCGAGGCGGTGCGGTGCGGTGTGGGTCGGTGGGCGTGGTCTGTTAGTAAATAGCAAATTTTTCGGCCAGCCAAATCTCAGTGGCACACAGGCAATGACAATGCGTTAGCTGATGAAGTCAATGCCATGGATAATTATGCTGATGAACTTGACGAGCTCCCAGCCAGGAGCTCTGAACTGAGAACTGAGAGATGAGAGCTGAGAGCTGAGAACTGGGAGTTGGACCCAGTGACGCATTGCCTCATTAACGCAAAGCCCACGCGCTTATTCTTCGCCTGGTCCTGCTCCCGATGTTGTCCCAGCTGCTGGCCTTGTTCCATTGCCGCCAGCTTAACTCTGGGTCCGAGTCCGAGTCCGAGTCCGAGTCTGGGCCTAGGGCTGAGCATTGGGTGTGAGCACAATTGGCACGCATGTCCCATGAAACCAAGAAGTGTCTTTTAATTTGAACGCGTATATTTTTTCCACACCGTTTTCTCCAGCGACTGTATATGTGTGTGTGTGTCTGTGTGTGCTCATCAAAGGCCACGTGAAGTAAACTTATTAAGCCGCTTTCATTTTTAATTGTGCGGACGTTGCTTTTGTCGGTCTTCTATTTGCCTGTCACAAAAAATTTGAAAAATCATTCAGCTACCAACATAAATTGCGCTGTTCCTGTTTCGCCCTTACCCACAATTCCCCATCCACCATCCACCGTCCTCTTCCCCCCTCTGGTATGTTGTCCCGAGCACCACCCGGCCAAGTGCAATCAATCACGCAAAATTTAATTAAATTTTTAATTTGATTCTGATGAGACTTCAGTCCTTAAACGCGGCAAAGCGCCAAAACAACCGCAACGCTAAAAGAAACGACTCAATGAAACCATATATGAAATTTCACATCTTGAAGAAATCATTCTATTTGTGATACCATATTTTGTGCTCAACATCTTTAAATAGCGCCTATTTTAATTACAATTGCAATCATTTGCATTTCTTGTGGACTGATTGTTTATTTGCTAACATAAATATTTTGTAATGTGGTGGAAATATTTTTTATTTGCTTATTTTATTTATTACATTAAAGTCGATGTGGAATTAATTGTGCATAAGATAAAACTTATACAATTATTTATTTTCCAAATTATATAACCTTTATAGTAGGCATAAATCAAAAGAATAATGTGAATTTTATACGTTTAGTCAAGAGTAGCAAATTAAGAATTTTCACTTACTTTTTAATTATACACAAAATAAAGTTTTGTGCTGTTTACAGGGTATGTGGCAGCAGCTTTGTCTGCCCGTGATTGTTCTGTTGTTGTTAAATTGTTAAATTTGATTGAAGAGTCGCATTCCCGATGTCATTGTGTCAATAGTTGCTCAAACGGCGAAACAATTTTCGTTCAATTTGATTTTCTTTTTAATTTGACAGCTTGGACATTTAATTGTTGACAGCTTGAAGAGCTGGACCAAAGGCCAAACATCGAGTGGATAAATGTATTGCCCGTTGGCGGAGGGAAGCAGAGAAGCGTAGGTGAAAGCGGAGAACCAGAGGCAATAAATTGCAATGGGCGCTGCTAAGTATGCTGCGATTGTTGCCATGCCAAAGTAACGCACATAAATCATAAAAATTATATTTGTCTCCATGTGTGTGTGTGCTGCAAATGCATGTTGGGGGAGCATAGCCATCAGTCAAAGATGTTTAAGTGTTTCTCTATGTTAATGCCGCTGCCAGGCGTTGTCGCTGTGTGCGAGGACGTTGCATGCAACCTGTTATTGCAGCTCACACACACACACACACATGCACATTCACAGATACTCACGAACACTCACTTGAAGCCAGGCAAGAGACCCAAAGGAATTTTCAAGTGCTATTTACATCTATGAGTGCTGCAGCTCTGCCTCAATGACCATCTGCAGTGCATGTGTGTGTGTGTCGTCGTCGTCGTCGTCTTCTAATGCTGTCTGGCCAGCACATTTATCACACATTGTGCTGCCATTTAAGCAGTTTGCAGCTTGCCATTTACCAGTATTACAGCGACAACAACTTTGCCTGTTTCTCCTTCTCCCTTCTCCCCCCTCCTCGCCTAACAACACTTGCACTGCAGCTGAAATAAATGCAGTGCCAGCAGCTGGTGCAATAACGTTGCCAAAATGCTCGCCAACTTTGCATGGCTGGCAACGTGGCTGTGCGCGCGATCTGGCAACGCTGGCCAACACCAACAACTTGCTGATAAGCTCATGTACGCAGTTTACAGTTGCAAGACAGAGAGAGTGCGAGCGAGAGCGAGAGCGAGAGCGAGAGAGGAAAAGAGTGTGCTGGCAACGATTACTGCAATTGTACTTTCGCTGTCAGCGTCTATCGCATCATCCAAATCCCCCAAATACCCTTAGTTGCACACACACACACACACACACACACACACACCCACACACACACAGTATAACTTTGGCTGAGCTTAGCTGCAGACGCTTTTCTCCCAGACTCAGTGTGAACTTAAGCATTTTAAGCTTCGTGTGCATTGCATTCTATGCGGCCTACTTTGTTCCACTGATCCACAAGTGCTTACTGAACGAAAGAGAGAGAGAGAGAGAGAGAGAGAGCGATAGAGCGAGATAGAGTGTGGAAGGCTGTGGGAAGGAAAAAAAGATAGACGCCTTGAGTTGCGACTCGACTTTGTCTTTGGCTGTAAATGGCAAAAAAAAATATGTTGAAACGGATACATTTTTGTACTCTTGAGTTGACTTTTCTTGTCTATTGAAATAAGGAAATTACAATTTATTTTTTAACTTTATATAGAATATAAAATAGGGGCAAACAGCTGATGTTTGGTTGAACTAGAAGCTAATAACGTCTTCAACTCTGTGTTGTACATTATTCGTTGCTAAGAATAAAATCTTTGAATTATCTCATATTTTTACACTCTCAATTAATGTTTTCAGTATGAATAGATTATAAATAATGAAATTAAATTAAAATTAAAAAAAAAAGAAATACTTACCCGACAGCTTTTGCTCTGGAACAGCAGACTTGTCGACCGCCAAGATGCTGAGTGGGTTTTGGGGGGTGAAAGAAGTGATTTTGCCGGTAGTTAGTTTGACTCAAGTTTGCACTGCTTTGCACTGAGCGAAAGTAAATGCAACGGTTGAGTACAAATTATCTTTTTCTTTTTGAAAATTATGCATAAGTCAGCGATCAAATCAATTGTATAAATAAATGTGCGGAAATAGAATATACTCGTAATTTATTCAATTTGATTTTGATTGTTATTATTAATATTATTATATTTTTTTGTTGTAAATGATGATTTAGCACACATAAAATATTTGTTGTATTTAATTAAGTCAACAGTAAAAAGCTGGCCAAACTTCAAAAATTCGTTACTCTAAAACAAAAAATAAAATAATAGAACAAATCATCACAAATTAACTATAATTATTATTGTAACCAAATTTCCTAACTTTAGATCTGTTAGGCTATGTAAAATTTATCAACAGTTGATAAAATTATGATGATAAAAAAGATAGTACGAGTTGTACATTTTTTTTTTGTATTAAAATGTCTTAACTTTAAATCTGTTATTTAGTGTAAAATGTATCATTTAATCTTGACGTTATATCTGCTACTTCTGTGTAAATAAAGTGTTCGATTTCAGCACGAACTGTGAAAAGAAGAAAAATGCGGCTGCCAGCACTCGGAGTTGTTTCTTTGAGTGTCACAATGTCCTTCGACCGTCGTCGTTGTGGCAGCTATGCTGGCAGCTGAAACTGCAACACGGCGCGGCGCGGCGCTGCATTGTGGCATCTAATGCTGGCTGTAAATGACTTAAGTGCCTGGCATTTATCTACGGGCAGAACGTGTTCTTCTCGTCATGCTCTTGCTGCTGGCATCGTTGGAATTGTCGTTGTTGTCACACCTGTTATGCGATGGGCGGCAATGTTGTCTAGAGTTGCCGCACTACAATTGGATTGTCGGATGGTGGCCGGTTGACTGACCCGGCGGGGGAGGTGGCGATGACAGGAAACGCAAGACAACTGTTTGGACATTAAAGTTTTTTGGGGCCAAAAGTTTTTACATCAAATTCATTTGGTCGCTTTTGTGGTGTAAGTGAATACCAATTGAATGCCAAATGACTTTTCAACTTTGAGCCGCTTAAATACAAAGCGAAGAAAAAAAAAACTGAAAAATAAAGAAAAACAAATAACAATGATAATAATAATGGCAGTGGAAATAGTCAAGAAAATGCAATGGAAATTTGAAAAATCTTTTGTATTCGGGAGTGAGCCGCTTTTTGTTTGCGTTTTCGCTTCTGGGATTTGAAATATCTTTTGCAGCTGCCTCACTGACTTTTCGCGTCGCGCAAAACCAAATGAATGATGAAACTTTTCTTTCGACTTGCCATTGTGCTTGCTTGTCGGCGATTTGTCCAGGGATTGAGGGGAAGGAGAGTTGCTTGCATTGTATGAAAAGTTCTTCATAAATGCCAAAGCCAAATCAAGTTTAGTTGCGCCTCTTGTTCTCTGGCCACGGCAGTTGTTATCGGTGCTTAATGGTTTGGCACACAATTTAAACAAAGTCCTCTTTGCCATCTACTTACACGTCAAATGTTAAATGTTCAATGTTCAATGTTCAATGTTCAATGTTGAATGCTACACGTGCTCGATCTCTGCTCGGGCGACACAAATGAACGACACGAGCCGCTTGCCAAGATTTATTTTCTACCCACCTCCAACTGCGACTTGCGACTCATTAATGGTGTTGTGTGTGAGTCTCTTAAACATGGCCTCCCATTTTCCAAATAATTACACATTTACATTTTCATAGACAATTTCTGCGCAATCATGAAATCAACTTCATTTCACTTCTACTACTCGTAAATAAAGTCAACACGACCTCACGCAGTGGCCAGCGTTCGTCGTCGCCGGAAACGGAAGTCAATGCTCTGCCAGCGGATTGGCCTGGACCCCAAACTCCCTTCCCCCTCACTCGCTGCGTCCCTCTCGCTTGTCAATGTGGGCCTGGGTCATTGTGGCTGCCTTTATCTAGGCAGCGTTTGCCGTTGATGTTGATGGCTATCTTTAAAAAGACATAAATCATTCGGTGGATGGAGTATGGCGACTCTCTACGTATAGTATATACCTTCTATACACAACCTCCCAAATATATGTATGTATTCAGTACTCTCTATACGTAAGTATATAAGTCGAAGAAATGTGTGCTGGACATTTGGTCTAGGCTCTCGTCCGGTCGCTGTAATTAATCATGGACCAAGGCGCTGACTTAATTTTTCTTTCTTTTGCATATTGTTTGCCACTTTGGCGTTGTGCGTTCGTTGTACTTTTCCCATTTCAGAGTGCAATTTGCTTGTGCTTCGGCTTTCGCTTTCGCTTTCGCTGTCGTTGTGCTTGTTGTTTCAATTTGCGTATGTTCCGCTGGGCTTCTCTATATGTACTATATATTGCTTGTCCTTATTACGTATACGCATCACATGCAGCCATGTCAGCCTGACAAAATGTGTGAATCGAACCAGAAGTATGCGGCACTTAAACGCTTTTCCATCGCAGCCATTGAGTTGTTAAATTCGTTGCCATATATCTAAGTTACGTTCGACATCAACTAAATGTCGAGTCTTCCTACAGCTTGGCTATTATTCATTCGACTTTTCTCAAACTTTGCCTAATTGAGCGCACTTTAAGGCTTCATTTACCCTATGCAAAGTGAGCGTGTTTTGTTTTATTTAATGTCCACTTTTATTTCGCCATAACAATTGGCAACAAATTATTATTTATAAAAATTCATTTTTCAATTCAAATTGTCTGCCTACATAAATCGTGGTAATATTTTCTTTTATTTTTATTTTTTGGCAAAACATTAAAATAAAGCCGTTAATGAGAATGAAAGAGTTGAATAAAAATATAAGTTTAGAATAAACTCCAAGAATAATAACGAAAAACACGAAGTTATGTAAATAGAATAAATAGAAGAATAGAAAAAAACTTTTTATATTTGTTTAATTGTGTTCCTAATTTTAAATTTTTTTTCATTTTCGTATTTATTATTAAGAATACAAACACTAATTTCTCTAAAAACAATCTATATGCTTAAAGCATAATTGATGGATGAATTGTCTAACTTGTTAATTATTTTTATAGATTATTTTAACTCGTTCTTGTCTTGAATTAAATTTATTTATTTAATTTGGCAATGATTTTGGCATGAGGTTTATCAGCATTCGCCTTTGACTTTTGTGACGCTGCAACGATTGAGGAATGCGCTGCAGTTTGATAATTGTTTAATTTGTTGGACAATGTGGTTAGTCCGCATTGCGTGGTCAAGATCGTGAAAGCTAAAGAGGAAAGTGGCGGAAAGATGCATATTTGTAATATGCATTCAAATTTCTGGCTTAATTAAATTCCTTTTGGGCAGCACCCAAAAACCGCAAAACGTTATTGCGAATTGCGAATTGCAATTGAAGGGCCTTCGAACGAATCTCGCGAGGCGAAGCGAAGCCCAGTAAAGTGACTGGACCGCAAATGCTTGGCATGTGTTGCTCTTGAATGTGGTTGGCGACCCACAATAATAGTGACCCCCACACACACACACACACACACACACACATAAACAGTGAGAGACGCCAACACACTTGAGGCCACAACATGCATAAGCAATTAATTATTTAAAGCCTAACAATCAGAGGCTGTTGTTACTTGTCACTGTAGCTGCTGCTCGCTTCGCTTCCTTGCCGCCTCGCTCTCCTGCTGGCTGCTTCGTTTTTAATCCCTCGCCGAGGCCAAAAACATAGACGATTACAATTAAAACTTACAAGGCGTCGCAATGAACATGCCACGTCCACATCGGGGGGCACATGTGTGAGGCAAGCAATTGAAGTTGTGGCACGCCCATTGCCGAACTGCGCAACTAGCTCCGGCTGCTGCCTCGATTGCTGTTGTTATTGTTGCAAGTTTATGAGCCGCACCGCCCGTTACATTCGTCATGCGGCCATTTTGTGTGTCAGTTTGCAGCACAAGAAGCTGCCACAATTGTGGCATGCGGGCGTCGAGGAGGCGAGGAGGCGAGCAGGAGGACAGCAAGATTTCTGCTTATTGTTATGAGCTAGCAACCGACGAAGCGACCAATTATGCTGCAAGCACACTGAGATAGAGACAGGCAGACAGGACCAGCGAGCGAGGAGAGAGAGGCAAGACTGGTGCGTGGAGTTGTGGAGTGTGCAAAGGGGATGGGAGGGGGGGGGGGGGACTATTCACTGAAGATTTGAAGCGAGTGGCAATAATTTCCAAACGGCGTCCCATTTAATGTCTACAAACAATTAGAACTTATTTTTTTTCTTTGTTTCGTTGCGGTTTCTGTGTGCGGGTTTCACCTCCCCGCCCCCTCCCACCACCCGCCCATTCCCCTCCCTTGACCATGCCCCTGCCAGCGCCCCCCTGCTGCTTGCTAACGTCGCTTTAATTTAACAACCCAGGCCACCCTGAACATCACCCGTTGCTTGCCCCATCGCCGCACCCCTCGTTCGGTGTCTTCCCTTCGCCATCCAGCCACAGCCATAACCAGCAGCAAAATGCCCCGCCCCCTCGCAATTCTCGCCTCCCCTCCGCACCCCGCAGACTCGCACAGATGCGGCTCTCGCTCATTTGCGCCATGTCCGCCAGCAGCCTCATTAGTCCTGCTCCTGCGCCCAAAGTTGCCTGCTCCGAAAGCAAAAGCAATTCAAAACAACCATTTTTTTTTTTTTTTTTTTGCTCCTGCTTGTTTCGTGTTTTTTTCTCTTCGCCTGTTTCATTTTTTCCCACTGTTTTCTTTTTTTTTTGTTGCAATTTATGCTCTTGTTGGTTTGTTGTGCTCCTTGTTGCTTGTTGCTGTTGTAAGTGTGTCTCTGTGTGTGTGTCGAGTGTGTGCGCTGCGCGCATTGGGCAGTTATGGTTATTAGTTGCCTTGGAAAAGTATTCCATAAAGTTACCATCAACAAATAAGCTCTTAAATATCTGCAAAAAAAATGGCAAAATTCATTCGCCATTTGACAAGAAGCCCAAAGAGGAACAACGAGTCCGACCACAACAACCTTGTCGTTTATGGCTTGATTCCAGTTTTAATTAAAGGTCAAGGGCGCCAGAAATAGGGTTTTTATTGATAATTCGTGCGTGGGAAATGCATGTGAGATATTTTCTTTTTATTTCATTATGATTTGCAATTCCAATTCTAAATACAAATATTAGTAACTTAAAAAAGTATATGTATATGTTATTAGAATAATTCATATTTTCATTAAATATATTTTAACTCTTAAGTTAAATTAACAAATGTGCAATAACGTAACGCAATGCAATCTATTTTAAACTTTATTTTTATTTTAAGATGATTTTCCCAAATGCTGAATTAAATTATTTTTTTGTATATATCAATATGATCAATGTGCTCATAAAAAATAGTTGGTATTAAAATAAATATATTTTATTTTTTAAAAATTCAGGTAATTTGTGAAGTCACCAGCTTTAAATATTTATTACATCTATTTGCATTATTAAGTTTATCTAAAGACTGATGAATTAAAATCGGTTTTCTAAATTTTTGTTAATTGCACTATTTTTCGAAGGTTACAAAAATGTTCTTTGCTTAATTCTGTTTTTTTTTTTTTTCCGATTCTATAAATAATGTTAAATTAAACTAATGTAATCGCTCGAGTTATTGTAGATCATTCAGCAGCCAACAGTTGAAAAGCGAGTGGAAAGCAGAAGAGCAAAAGTCACCGCAACAACGTTTGTAATACCCTTGACAGTCGTGGTAACGGTAAATATATATATGTGTATATGTGTGTGTGTGTGTGCGTGTGTGTGGTGAGGCGAGCAAATACGTGATAAAAATTATGCTACATGCAACTTGTAAGCAATAAATCTTCGATTTATTACAAAATAATTAAAATTAATGAGCAGAAATTGAAAATACGCACGTGTCGCGTCTCCATAATTATGTATATACACCTTTATACACACGTACACACACACACACACACACACAGACACAGACACACGTGTAGACGACATTGTGAGTGTGAGTGTGGTTGTGAGCATTTAGTTGACATAGAAAAATTAAAACCATAAACTCGGACAATTGGTAAACGGCATAAATTTCGTGTGTTCCCCCCCAGCAACTGTGGAGTTTTAGAAATGGGATAAATGCTTGTGGGCAACGCGATGGAGAGCGGAGAGAGGTTAAGAAGGGGGTGCGAAGGGGGGGTGAGATGACGTTGCATGCGATGCATGCTCGTTGTAATTGCTATAAATATGCGTGTTATATGAACGCGTTTCCGTTTCCGGCTGCGAGCAAACTCGCAAAATGGCGCCTCACACACACACGCACAGACTGTGTGGCGAAGGGGGAACGGGGCAGTGTATTTACCGTTATGCTAGGTTTTTAATTGCACAAGTACGAGCTCTGGCATGCGGTTAACCTTGTTTTCTCTCGCCATCCTCCATCGCCTTCCCCTCGCCCGCCGCTCGCTCGGAGTGTTGCGGTTGTGTTGAGCTAATGATGCTGGCATATTTTATCAGCATGGTCTGCGTGTTCTTTTGGCATCTCAGCTCGCCCTTTGACCCCTTCCGCCCCCCGCCCTGCACCCATTTTTGCATCGTATCTAATTTGGCCGGGCAAATACGCGTATTTATTATTCAACCCAATAGCAAAGATAAAAGACAAGCCCAAAAAAGCACGCAAAGGTTTTAAGCATTTCATAATTCTGTTTTCTTTTTTTTGTTTATCGCTCGACCTTGTCAACGTCAGAATACTAATCTAACCGATTTTGCAAAGTGCCTCTCCGCATTAATTTGAGTGCATTTCATTTGCAAGTTTATTTATTTTAATATCCGGTGCAATACAATAACAAAAAAAACGCATAAAGTTCAATCAAATTCTATTAAGTTGTCCGCTGACCTTAAAAATCGTTTGTAAACTCATATGCGGGATTTATTTGCGGTCATCAGGCAAAACAGTTTACAGCAAATGCAAGCAGAGGCTTTACGATTGAGGCAACACGATATTAAGTTCATTAAAATTTAAAAAATACATTTTATTATTCGACTTGGAAATTGACTTTTAACAATTATTTAGCCAGAATCATTTGTTGTGGCGTTTCAAGTGCAGGGTATTTGGCAGACAATCACTTATCGGCCAGCTCATTTTTTTGCAGTTATTGTTGATGGGGTTTATCAATCGAATTTGCTGTCAACTGCAGTCGCAACTCATAGCAATCTGTAACAGTATTCATGTTAGCAATTGACAACTGTAAATATCCAACGTTGTTAATTTGTTTTACACAGAACTCAATTACGAAGGCAACGCGAGCATAAAAACTGCATTCAGCCAACAGCCAGAGACGTGGTCAGATAAAAGGCCTGGGCTGAGAAGAGGACAAAGTGTGCAGAGGGGAATTCTTCTCATGTTTCCAGATTCAAAAATATTTATAATGCATTCGTAATTGACATTTGGCGTGGGGGGCTGTCTGTTGATGCGGTCAAATGATTGATGCATTTTCGCCACACAATGCAAAATAAACCAAGCTAATGAATAATAATTCTAATTAGTTGGAGTGTAGGATAGCGTCGTGTTGACGACTTGCAAGCAAGCAGAAATATCATTAATTAACAATACATAAATTTCAATTAATTTATATAAATTCGACTACTTCTTATTGGAAAATAACTTCATCAATTTTAAATACATGTTGTCATAATATCAATAAAATATTGTAAAGAATGTAAATGTTTTAATTGCATATCCAAAATGTTATGATAAATTTGTAGTTTTTATTTCATTTTGTTCTCAATAGCTTTTAACTTAAAATTGTTTATTTATTCTGCTAGTCTTCTTGGCAGTATTTTATTTTTTAATCAAATCATTCAAGTCAGTTAACGACTTTAGCGCCAGCACTTTTAAGATCTTTTCAATAGTAATTGATTTGCAAACATTTTACTTTTTTTTTTTACTATTGTTGAATAATTTCTGCATATTCTTGGCTACTGTTGGCAAATATTTGTATTTTTTTAACATATTCTTTCTCGAAGCTGTATTTATATATTATTCCCAAGTAAGTACGTAATAGTTTGTATTTTGTAAAGCAAATAATTTCTTTTAATGAAAAGAACATATTTCTCAATAACCGTATTTTCTATCAACTCCGCAATGCATTATTTAACTATTTGTTATTTCCTTACAGTGATTCTCTTTGTGTCTATTTTTTGAATGCAAATGCAACCCAAAGATACTTTACCTCTTTGTGTTGTAGATATTATTCCTAAGTAAGTTAAGTTAATGGTGAACAAATCATTTTTTTTTTTAGCAGTTCCCCAAAATGCATTATTTATCTGTTATTTCTGTAAAGATGTTATTTGTAGCTACTTTTGAATGCAAATGCAATGCAAAGATACTTTATCCTTAGGTGCTGTGCACTGGCTGAATATACTACGTCAAAGTTAGTTATAGTTTGAATTTTAAATTCTATTTAGATTTTACCTCAACTTTACATTGCCACTTAAAAAATAATTTAAATAAATAAATCTATTATTTCTGTGATAGTTTAAGCATTTTCTTTCTACTACGCAATGCATTTTTTATCTGATTTTCTTTGTAGCTACATTTTTATTTCAAATGCAACGCTTTATCTTTCAGTGCTGTGCTCATGCTTTACATATTACTTCTAAGTTATGGTTTCAATTTTGTATTATATTTAATATTTATCACTTTTTTAAATTGCTACTTAACAAATCATTTTACAAAAAAAATCTATTATTTCTGTAATAGTTTTAGCATTTTTTATCTGATTTTCTTTGTAGCTATTTTTTGAATGCAAACGCAAAGAGTGCTATGAATATTATTATTCTCGCTGAATATATTACTCCTAAGTTGGCTATATTTTGTATTCTCAATAGTTGCCTCTTCTTTAAATTGTCACTTAACAAATAAATCTATTATTTCTATAAAAGTTTTGCACTTTTTATCTGATTTTGTAGCTATAGTTTTAATGCAAATGCAACGCTTTTTTAATGGGCTGTCGCTTGTTGAACTCACCGCACTTGCTGTAACTGCCATTCTTGACCACCTTTGTGAATAACATAATTTTGACGCGATTATCTTCCTTGAGTTCGGCGGTTGGATGCATGTGTAGCTGGTTCTCCATGTAGATGACTGTGTTGACATTGGGACAGTTGGACAACAGACTCATCAGCTTGGGCAGCAGATCGTGCGGGGTGACGACAGTGGTCACCTCGGTCTCCAGGATGCAGTGGACGACGCCCTCGTCGCCCAGCGTAGCATAGACGGTGACAATGGGCATCGACTGCTTGAAGCAACCATGGGCGGCAATCAGACACTCGGCACGCGTCTGCGCGAAGATGACGATATTCTGGCGAGGCATCTGGCCCAGCTCTCGCAGTCCGCGTCCAAGATTGGCTGACAGGCGCTCGGCTTCGGCGTAGGTCTTCCACTTGTAGTCGCCCATGCAGTACTTCTTGAAGATGCGCTGAGGATCTGCCGGGTGCCCAGGCAGTTTTTGCCGGCATGCGTTTTGTCGATCGATCGATGTTCTCCTGCAGCATCTTCTCGTGGACGGCACTCGGCGGTTCGGTGGTGCGATAAGTGAAGCCATTTCGCTCGCTTTTAATTGTTCTGGCGTTGACACGCTTCGAGTTCTGGCCGGCCTTCCAGGGTGACTGTAATACGAAATAGATGGGCAGCGTTATGATGTCGTATGGGAACAATAACGCCTTGATGGGGACCAGTGCGCACTGTAGCCAAAAGTTCAGCATTATTTCATAGTTTTGATTTATCACGGTTTCGGATGTGACTAATGTGTGTCTTTAATACTTGACGCTTGTCCAAAATGTTCCTCAGTAGCTGGAAAAACATGTAACGAAAATTAATTGGTTGTTCTATTTATTTACACAATGAATGGAAACGATAAAGTCTGTTGATTTAATCGACACGAGAGTGTAAATAAATAAATCGTTTGATTTGACTGCTGTTAAATACCTGTTTGACTTATTAATATTTGAATTTCGTTGTCGAAAGGGTGAAAGGACTGTGAGATTATGAAAAGATTTCGATGGGCAAAATATTGTTTAAGATTATGGGTTTTATTTTTGTTTCGCTCGAAATGTAAGCAAAATTAAAAATATTTCGAAAAATACACGAAGGGTGCGATTCACTGACAAATGATGTTCAATCTTTAGTCCTAAGCAAATAAATATCTTTTAAAATAATGCCACCCCCCCCGCGTCCCCCCTCGAGGCGGACAAACAGACGGACGGACGGACGGATGGTTTTCGTGCCCTTCGCTTGGTAGCCGAGAGCAAGAGCAAATTATGTGACGTTCCGTGAAAGCAGAAGAAACTTTCAAGCAACTCCCATAAGTATGCAATACATTTTGCTGTCTCCTAAATATTTCTGTGTCGGGTTTTAAAGCAGCAAAATAATGAAATGGCGCCCAACACACACACACACACAGACTCACACACACACAGACACTTACACTCGTATACACAGCATCCATGTCGCTTAGTGTTATAAACAAATTCACACATTTCGAAATTCGAATTTCGAAAAATGCCGAAGCAACTTCGTGGCATTCTCTTAAGCAGCGAAAAGAAAGTCGCTCTCTTTCGCTCGCTTTCTCTTTGCAACGCTCTCTTTGGCGGCGCAATTAACGTCACAAACACAGCAGCAGGAAATTGGTCGGCAACGAACTGCGGCCCAACTGTTTGTTGACAAGCCAAAACACAGAGAGAGTGGGAAAGTGGGAATGAAAAAGGGAGAAGGGGAGAGCACACCACATGCTAATCAAATTTCACATTAGCGATTGTTTTTATTCGCGTTTTTCGACTACATTTAGTTGATCCAGCTTGCCGACTTGTTTGCCAATCGCAATTATCGCCGCCTCGCTGACAATGCCAACGCCTGCCTGCCTGCCTTGCCTGGGCCCAATGCCAATGCCAATGCCAATTTACAGACGCCGCGCCAACTTAATTGCAACAAATAAATCATAGAAACCAGCGACGGAGTTAACGTGGCCACAACCATGCCGCCAAACAAGTTTCAACTCACTGCCATTTGCACAACTGGCAGTTATCCTGCGAAACTTATACGAAACACATTTAATTTCAGTCAATTAAATACATTTGAGTAGCAGATGTGAAGTGGAAAAACACATATTAATAATAATAATTATAAAATTATCTGTATCCAACACAAAGTCGAATAAAAAAATACATAAATAATAACACAACAATCATTATTGTACAATAATCTGTGTCTTAATCGGTATATAAAGTTATTTGCCCTGCAATTATTAAATCTAAATTATGTTATAACAGTTGTATTAAATAATAAAAGCTTATATTATAGCGATAAGAAATTCTCTACGTAAATAAAATATTAATTCAATGAACTCGGTTTATTTTCATGTAAACATCTTTTAGTTTCAAAACATTCATTTTGAGTAGCAACAAATTTTAATTTATTATATTTTATATATATTTATTTGATGTATTTATTTTACGACGAACTGTGTTTTAAGTGTAATTTATTTGTAATTGAACGTTACATGTCTTACATGCCTCGTTTCAGCTTGTT
Source organism: Drosophila immigrans (assembly GCA_963583835.1). Classification (NCBI taxonomy): domain Eukaryota; kingdom Metazoa; phylum Arthropoda; class Insecta; order Diptera; family Drosophilidae; genus Drosophila; species Drosophila immigrans. Next base: position 22,887,328 of record OY757144.1, on the reverse strand, counting down.
GTAGCTACAGGGTATCGCTGTGCAAATAAATAACCTGGCAAACTTTCAAATTTTCAGAATTTATTGATAGCACGTCAAGATATAGCGCATATTATAGCAGCTTTTTTCTATTCACAGTAATGTGCCAGAAATCAGTTCGGGAGCAATAACCATTTAATATGAAGACATAATTAAATCGCTTCAGCTGTTGCTGCCCAGTAAGAAATTACATCTCTTCAAACCTTAAAAGTCATACTTATAGTGTAGCTATTGCAATGTAAGTTTTACTTGAAAATTTGTTGTCTACTCTTGATTGAACGATACTCTATAATGGATTTGTTATACCATAAAGTTTGCAACAGTTTAAGATATTTCAATTTAATTTAATTGATAACATGCGACAGATAAATATAACAATACAAATTAATTCAACTAAAAGTTAGAATAAAAATATAAGCATGTTTGTTAACTTTGTAGAGCTAAGATAATAAGTGAACTACAATTGTTAGTAAATACTTAATTGACAACAAGAGGTAGATAAATATTACATAATAAATATGAAAATGTTTTAATAAAAATTAAGACAATTTATGAACATTAATTAGCACTAAAATAAATAGTTAATCAAAATAAAATGAATACGTTAATCTTTAAACGTCATAAAATGAAAGTATTGCCCTTCAAGCAGAGTTAAGATGACTAATGAGCTGCAGTTGTTAGTGTATTTAATGGTTCGATATGCTGCAGCTAATATTTCAGTATTATTATTGTTACTGTTATTATTGTGGTAACTGTTGTGGCCGTTACTGCTGTTGGCGTTGTTGTCGTTGTTGTCGTTGTTGTCGCTGTTGTTGCTGCTGTTGTCGTCGTGTGCGTGAGTAAAATGTGAAAGAAATTATTGGCGGGCAACGTCCAACGCAATGGACACAGGGCCGAAGCGAACAATGTAGATAGGTGAACAAGTGTATGAATGTGAATGTGTGTGAGTGTGCGTGTGTGTGTGTGTGGGTGTGTGTGTGTGTGTGGCTTCAGTTGCTTCAGTTTCGCACATAAATGTCAAGTGCGCGTGTTGCTCATGTGAAGCTCACGCTCTCACACATGACCACGTACGCAACGCAACGCAGAGGCAAGTTAAGTAGCTTTGCACACACACTGGCACACTCGCATTCGCCATCGCAAACACGCACACACGCACACACACTGTCAATGCAGCACTAAGTCCACACACACACACACAGCGAGACACACAAATATACGGCAATGAACGAACACACGGGAGAAGCATTGCTCGATGATGAATGCGCATAAAGTCGCCATAAATAAAATTTTTCGGCCCCAGACATTTCCGTCTTGTTTGTTGCTGCTCGCTGTTATTGTTGCTATTGTTGCATGGTTGTGACGCTGATATTATGCCGGAAAGAAAAATCACACGCTTCAAAAGTTTAAATGACTTAATTCCCAGCAAATGGGCGTGGCCCGTCACCGCATTTAATCCCATACTCGACTCGATTCGATTTCTTTGCTTCACTTCAATTTGTCGATTTTTGGCTCTTGACGCATTTCTTCTTTTACTTTGTTCTTGTTGTTTCCCCATTGCTTTTTGCATTCATAATTGTTTTTTTTTGTTTTTGTTTTTACTATTGTGAATTTGTGGTTTTTATTTTGTATTTTTTCTATTGTAAGAGTTTTTTGTTGTTTTATTTTTTAGGTAACAATTGATGGCGGACATCCTTCAGCTGTATATGTGGCTGACACACAGTGTGTGTGTGTGTATGTGTGTGTGAGTGTGTGTGTGAGTGTGTTCGGGTGAGTGGCTAAATGTGTGTGGATGACACGGAAGTGCGCTTCACTGACACCATTTCAAGTTATGGCTGCCCAGGCACGAACCTTGTGGTTTTTTAGCTGCTGACAGCCAACATATCGAATAAGTTCGATTCGAGGACGAAGGATGCGACAACTTAGTCTCTTTAACGCGTGTAATAATGCCCAGTCCTTGACTGCAGAAGTTCACATCCACGTTGTAGTGTAGTTAAAAATATGCAATCATTTATTGTTGACTAATATACATAATTTTAAGAAACAACACTTTTTATGAGATGCTAAATTTCTATATTTATTTAATGAAAACTTTATTTGAAATAAATACATTGCTAATTACAATTACAAAAAATTATATACGCTTATTTAATCTTTTCTACTTAAATAGATTCATAAATACGAAATATTTTAATGGAAAAAAATATGTACGCAACCACATACAAAACGAAAGTTTACTCAAATAATTATTGATATTTTTCGTTTGGTCTAAGTTCTCTTTGGTTATGCTATTTTCTTTTTAATGATTTTGATTAAATCATTTTTTTTACAGATTATAGTTGAAAAGACCAAATAGATTTGAATCCAAAATTATTGAGAATTCGACTGATTTCCATTCGAAAAGTTGGATAATTCTGCAGTACATGGCTGAAAGAGGTAACCGAATGCGAGAGTACAAGTTGAAAGTGCTCTAAACTAATCTGATTAGCATGCAACATGGTTAAACCCTAACAAAGCTCGTTTGGATCAGAGAGTTGTCAGCATCCCGTTTTCAGTGTCATTCGCTGTAGTCGAGATGAAAGAAAATTCCAGTTTATCACGCTTTTTCCGTGTATTTTTTTTCTCTTCGCTTTTCGTTGTCGCCCTGTTTTGTTTGGCAAGTGCTCGTGGCAGCCACATAGAATTTGGCAAATAAAATAAAATGCCTCGACAATTTTTGGGGCAAAGCGTAGGGTAGCGTTAAGTAAAAAATGCAGCCAGCCCGGAAAAGTCGATAAGTTCGTGGAGATGGAGATGTAGATGGAGAGGAGAGGAAGGTGCTCCAAAGCGATGGGGTGGCAAAAGGCGTAGGTAGAGACAACAATGGCGTAGGCGATGGCGATGGGGGCGTGGCCAGCCCTAACTTATGCAAATATGCGCGACTAGGCGAATATGTAGGGCACATAGAATCAGAATAACAGAATCAGAATCACAAACCAAACAACAGCAGCGGCAGCAGCAGCAACAACAACCACAACACCAATAAGAGCAACAGCCGCAGCAAGAGCAACGACTAGGAGCATTTGAACAATGTCTAGCCACGTTCTCAATGTCGACAATCAACTCAATTTGAGGTGAAAGGTGGCAGCAGCATTCAAAATTCAAGCAAATCCTCGACTCCAGCTTGACCTGCGCGCGTTTCCGTTTTCCCCTTCCCCCGATTCCCCTTTCGAGCCGGCCGCTTTTCTTTTCGTTTTCCTTTTATTTTGGTTGGTGGCAACAGTAGCTAACATTTGAGCATTTCATATTTCGAATTTAATGCCTCCTCCAATCCACACACATAGATTTAGATACAGATACACGAAACCATCTTAACTGCTTAGGGAACGCAACATATGCACCTCAAATTACGACCATGGATGAACATTTGCTGCGTGCTCCTTTTCCCTCTTTATAATTCTTGAACAATTGCTTATTTGCATAAACAGAAGTCGAAAAGAGCCAGAATGTTGCCATAAGAAACGAAATTGTAAAATATGAAGACAAAATGCATAGAATATAAAATATAGAATATAGAATATAGAATATAGAATACAGAATATAGAATATAGAATATACAATATAGAATATAGAATATAGAATATAGAATATAGAATATAGAATATAGAATATAGAATATAGAATATAGAATATAGAATATAGAATATAGAATATAGAATATAGAATATAGAATATAGAATATAGAATATAGAATATAGAATATAGAATATAGAATATAGAATATAGAATATAGAATATAGAATATAGAATATAGAATATAGAATATAGAATATAGAATATAGAATATAGAATATAGAATATAGAATATAGAATATAGAATATAGAATATAGAATATAGAATATAGAATATAGAATATAGAATATAGAATATAGAATATAGAATATAGAATATAGAATATAGAATATAGGATATAGAATATAGAATATAGAATATAGAATATAGAATATGAAATATAGAATATAAAACATAGAATATAGAATATGAATAGAATATAGAATATGAAATATAGAATATAAAACATAGAATATAAAATATGAATAGAATATAGAATATAGAATTTAGAATAGAATATAGAATATAGAATATTGAATATTGAATATAGAATATAGAATATAGAATATAGAACTTCTAGTTCAATTGACCAGTGAAAACCCAATTTCCTTCTACTCAATTCTAAAATTGTTAACTTCACAAATGTCGCTTTTAAATATTTAAAATCCAAGTTCAGTTCACAAGAAGCTACTTCTTTTGCTAGACTGAAAACAATTAGCTTAACTAATAGCAACGTCTTCTGCTAGACTAGTAGCAACTGCTTCTGCTCAAGTAACAGCAATTGCAGCCACAAAATAACAGCAACTTCGTCACTAAGACTAGTACCAATTTCTTCTGCTAGACTAATAACGTTTTATTCTTAGACAATGCACTGAATCCTCCGTAATTTTGCATTTGAAGGACGACTAGGATATCATTTGGCATATCCTCGCTGATCCTTATGAGTCCTGTGGCAATCGACTCGTCTTAACAAGGACTATCAGCTGGCCAAAGGGCATTTCGATCGTCCTTTTGGTTCCCGAGATATTCATGATTTTCTCATTTTGTTTTGATTTCTTGCATTTTTTTTCGACTCCGCAATTTAAAATTTGCAAGTCCAAAAATTAAAAACTTTTGCATACTTTTAGGGATCGAATTAATTTTGTTATCGAAAATTTAAAATGTGTTTATCTCGGAAACTACAGTTATAATTTGGATAGCCATTGGCCGGTCGATAGCCCTAATAAATACGTTTAAAAATAGCTGCCGATTGTCATTAAAAAAATAAAGAATATATTAAAAAAACAAACAAGAATTTTTCGAAAAAATCTACAAGGGGTAGGCATGGAAAATTGGCATAAATTACGAAAATCCATCGTAACTTCGTCATTTGAAGGACTATTGGGATGATCTTTGGCACGCATATAGGGACGGATTCATGATGGACGACAATGAAATCAAAAGCCCAAATATCCTTTAAACAACAGAGTTAGATGGACTTTTTTGCTGAGAGAAAACATGCTCTATCTTGACCATATCCTTGCTAATCCTTATGAGTCCTGTGGCAATCAACTCGTCTTAAAAAGGACTATCAGCTGGCCAAAGGGCATTTCGATCGTCCTTTTGGTTCCCGAGATATTCATGATTTTCTAATTTTGTTTTGATTTCTTGCATTTTTTTTCGACTCCGCAATTTAAAATTTGCAAGTCCAAAAATTAAAAACTTTTGCATACTTTTAGGGATCGAATTAATTTTGTTATCGAAAATTTAAAATGTGTTTATCTCGGAAACTACAGTTATAATTTGGATAGCCATTGGCCGGTCGATAGCCCTAATAAATACGTTTAAAAATAGCTGCCGATTGTCATTAAAAAAATATAGAATATATTAAAAAAACAAACAAGAATTTTTCGAAAAAATCTACAAGGGGTAGGCATGGAAAATTGGCATAAATTACGAAAATCCATCGTAACTTCGTCATTTGAAGGACTTTTGGGATGATCTTTGGCACGCATATAGGGACGGATTCATGATGGACGACAATGAAATCAAAAGCCCAAATATCCTTTAAACAACAGAGTTAGAAGGACTTTTTTGCTGAGAGAAAACATGCTCTATCTTGACCATATCCTTGCTAATCCTTATGAGTCCTGTGGCAATCAACTCGTCTTAACAAGGACTATCAGCTGGCCAAAGGGCATTTCGATCGTCCTTTTGGTTCCCGAGTTATTCATGATTTTCTCATTTTGTTTTGATTTCTTGCATTTTTTTTCGACTCCGCAACTTAAAATTTGCAAGTCAAAAAATTAAAAACTTTTGCATACTTTTAGGGATCGAATTAATTTTGTTATCGAAAATTTAAAATGTGTTTATCTCGGAAACTACAGTTATAATTTGGATAGCCATTGGCCGGTCGATAGCCCTAATAAATACGTTTAAAAATAGCTGCCGATTGTCATTAAAAAAATAAAGAATATATTAAAAAAACAAACAAGAATTTTTCGAAAAAATCTACAAGGGGTAGGCATGGAAAATTGGCATAAATTACGAAAATCCATCGTAACTTCGTCGTTTGAAGGACTTTTGGGATGATCTTTGGCACGCATATAGGGACGGATTCATGATGGACGACAATGAAATCAAAAGCCCAAATATCCTTTAAACAACAGAGTTAGAAGGACTTTTTTGCTGAGAGAAAACATGCTCTATCTTGACCATATCCTTGCTAATCCTTATGAGTCCTGTGGCAATCAACTCGTCTTAACAAGGACTATCAGCTGGCCAAAGGGCATTTCGATCGTCCTTTTGGTTCCCGAGATATTCATGATTTTCTCATTTTGTTTTGATTTCTTGCATTTTTTTTCGACTCCGCAATTTAAAATTTGCAAGTCCAAAAATTAAAAACTTTTGCATACTTTTAGGGATCGAATTAATTTTGTTATCGAAAATTTAAAATGTGTTTATCTCGGAAACTACAGTTATAATTTGGATAGCCATTGGCCGGTCGATAGCCCTAATAAATACGTTTAAAAATAGCTGCCGATTGTCATTAAAAAAATATAGAATATATTAAAAAAACTTTTGGGATGATCTTTGGCACGCATATAGGGACGGATTCATGATGGACGACAATGAAATCAAAAGCCCAAATATCCTTTAAACAACAGAGTTAGAAGGACTTTTTTGCTGAGAGAAAACATGCTCTATCTTGACCATATCCTTGCTAATCCTTATGAGTCCTGTGGCAATCAACTCGTCTTAACAAGGACTATCAGCTGGCCAAAGGGCATTTTGGATCGTCCTTTTGGTTCCCGAGATATTCATGATTTTCTAATTTTGTTTTGATTTCTTGCATTTTTTTTCGACTCCGCAATTTAAAATTTGCAAGTCCAAAAATTAAAAACTTTTGCATACTTTTAGGGATCGAATTAATTTTGTTATCGAAAATTTAAAATGTGTTTATCTCGGAAACTACAGTTATAATAAATACGTTTAAAAATAGCTGCCGATTGTCATTAAAAAAATAAAGAATATATTAAAAAAACAAACAAGAATTTTTCGAAAAAATCTACAAGGGGTAGGCATGGAAAATTGGCATAAATTACGAAAATCCATCGTAACTTCGTCATTTGAAGGACTTTTGGGATGATCTTTGGCACGCATATAGGGACGGATTCATGATGGACGACAATGAAATCAAAAGCCCAAATATCCTTTAAACAACAGAGTTAGAAGGACTTTTTAGCTGAGAGAAAACATGCTCTATCTTGACCATATCCTTGCTAATCCTTATGAGTCCTGTGGCAATCAACTCGTCTTAAAAAGGACTATCAGCTGGCCAAAGGGCATTTCGATCGTCCTTTTGGTTCCCGAGATATTCATGATTTTCTCATTTTGTTTTGATTTCTTGCATTTTTTTTCGACTCCGCAATTTAAAATTTGCAAGTCCAAAAATTAAAAACTTTTGCATACTTTTAGGGATCGAATTAATTTTGTTATCGAAAATTTAAAATGTGTTTATCTCGGAAACTACAGTTATAATTTGGATAGCCATTGGCCGGTCGATAGCCCTAATAAATACGTTTAAAAATAGCTGCCGATTGTCATTAAAAAAATATAGAATATATTAAAAAAACAAACAAGAATTTTTCGAAAAAATCTACAAGGGGTAGGCATGGAAAATTGGCATAAATTACGAAAATCCATCGTAACTTCGTCATTTGAAGGACTTTTGGGATGATCTTTGGCACGCATATAGGGACGGATTCATGATGGACGACAATGAAATCAAAAGCCCAAATATCCTTTAAACAACAGAGTTAGAAGGACTTTTTTGCTGAGAGAAAACATGCTCTATCTTGACCATATCCTTGCTAATCCTTATGAGTCCTGTGGCAATCAACTCGTCTTAACAAGGACTATCAGCTGGCCAAAGGGCATTTCGATCGTCCTTTTGGTTCCCGAGATATTCATGATTTTCTCATTTTGTTTTGATTTCTTGCATTTTTTTTCGACTCCGCAATTTAAAATTTGCAAGTCCAAAAAGTAAAAACTTTTGCATACTTTTAGGGATCGAATTAATTTTGTTATCGAAAATTTAAAATGTGTTTATCTCGGAAACTACAGTTATAATTTGGATAGCCATTGGCCGGTCGATAGCCCTAATAAATACGTTTAAAAATAGCTGCCGATTGTCATTAAAAAAATAAAGAATATATTAAAAAAACAAACAAGAATTTTTCGAAAAAATCTACAAGGGGTAGGCATGGAAAATTGGCATAAATTACGAAAATCCATCGTAACTTCGTCATTTGAAGGACTTTTGGGATGATCTTTGGCACGCATATAGGGACGGATTCATGATGGACTACAATGAAATCAAAAGCCCAAATATCCTTTAAACAACAGAGTTAGAAGGACTTTTTTGCTGAGAGAAAACATGCTCTATCTTGACCATATCCTTGCTAATCCTTATGAGTCCTGTGGCAATCAACTCGTCTTAAAAAGGACTATCAGCTGGCCAAAGGGCATTTCGATCGTCCTTTTGGTTCCCGAGATATTCATGATTTTCTAATTTTGTTTTGATTTCTTGCATTTTTTTTCGACTCCGCAATTTAAAATTTGCAAGTCCAAAAATTAAAAACTTTTGCATACTTTTAGGGATCGAATTAATTTTGTTATCGAAAATTTAAAATGTGTTTATCTCGGAAACTACAGTTATAATTTGGATAGCCATTGGCCGGTCGATAGCCCTAATAAATACGTTTAAAAATAGCTGCCGATTGTCATTAAAAAAATATAGAATATATTAAAAAAACAAACAAGAATTTTTCGAAAAAATCTACAAGGGGTAGGCATGGAAAATTGGCATAAATTACGAAAATCCATCGTAACTTCGTCATTTGAAGGACTTTTGGGATGATCTTTGGCACGCATATAGGGACGGATTCATGATGGACGACAATGAAATCAAAAGCCCAAATATCCTTTAAACAACAGAGTTAGAAGGACTTTTTTGCTGAGAGAAAACATGCTCTATCTTGGCCATATCCTTGCTAATCCTTATGAGTCCTGTGGCAATCAACTCGTCTTAAAAAGGACTATCAGCTGGCCAAAGGGCATTTCGATCGTCCTTTTGGTTCCCGAGATATTCATGATTTTCTCATTTTGTTTTGATTTCTTGCATTTTTTTTCGACTCCGCAATTTAAAATTTGCAAGTCCAAAAATTAAAAACTTTTGCATACTTTTAGGGATCGAATTAATTTTGTTATCGAAAATTTAAAATGTGTTTATCTCGGAAACTACAGTTATAATTTGGATAGCCATTGGCCGGTCGATAGCCCTAATAAATACGTTTAAAAATAGCTGCCGATTGTCATTAAAAAAATATAGAATATATTAAAAAAACAAACAAGAATTTTTCGAAAAAATCTACAAGGGGTAGGCATGGAAAATTGGCATAAATTACGAAAATCCATCGTAACTTCGTCATTTGAAGGACTTTTGGGATGATCTTTGGCACGCATATAGGGACGGATTCATGATGGACGACAATGAAATCAAAAGCCCAAATATCCTTTAAACAACAGAGTTAGAAGGACTTTTTTGCTGAGAGAAAACATGCTCTATCTTGACCATATCCTTGCTAATCCTTATGAGTCCTGTGGCAATCAACTCGTCTTAACAAGGACTATCAGCTGGCCAAAGGGCATTTCGATCGTCCTTTTGGTTCCCGAGATATTCATGATTTTCTAATTTTGTTTTGATTTCTTGCATTTTTTTTCGACACCGCAATTTAAAATTTGCAAGTCCAAAAATTAAAAACTTTTGCATACTTTTAGGGATCGAATTAATTTTGTTATCGAAAATTTAAAATGTGTTTATCTCGGAAACTACAGTTATAATTTGGATAGCCATTGGCCGGTCGATAGCCCTAATAAATACGTTTAAAAATAACTGCCGATTGTCATTAAAAAAATAAAGAATATATTAAAAAAACAAACAAGAATTTTTCGAAAAAATCTACAAGGGGTAGGCATGGAAAATTGGCATAAATTACGAAAATCCATCGTAACTTCGTCATTTGAAGGACTTTTGGGATGATCTTTGGCACGCATATAGGGACGGATTCATGATGGACGACAATGAAATCAAAAGCCCAAATATCCTTTAAACAACAGAGTTAGAAGGACTTTTTTGCTGAGAGAAAACATGCTCTATCTTGGCCATATCCTTGCTAATCCTTATGAGTCCTGTGGCAATCAACTCGACTTAAAAAGGACTATCAGCTGGCCAAAGGGCATTTCGATCGTCCTTTTGGTTCCCGAGATATTCATGATTTTCTCATTTTGTTTTGATTTCTTGCATTTTTTTTCGACTCCGCAATTTAAAATTTGCAAGTCCAAAAATTAAAAACTTTTGCATACTTTTAGGGATCGAATTAATTTTGTTATCGAAAATTTAAAATGTGTTTATCTCGGAAACTACAGTTATAATTTGGATAGCCATTGGCCGGTCGATAGCCCTAATAAATACGTTTAAAAATAGCTGCCGATTGTCATTAAAAAAATATAGAATATATTAAAAAAACAAACAAGAATTTTTCGAAAAAATCTACAAGGGGTAGGCATGGAAAATTGGCATAAATTACGAAAATCCATCGTAACTTCGTCATTTGAAGGACTTTTGGGATGATCTTTGGCACGCATATAGGGACGGATTCATGATGGACGACAATGAAATCAAAAGCCCAAATATCCTTTAAACAACAGAGTTAGAAGGACTTTTTTGCTGAGAGAAAACATGCTCTATCTTGACCATATCCTTGCTAATCCTTATGAGTCCTGTGGCAATCAACTCGTCTTAACAAGGACTATCAGCTGGCCAAAGGGCATTTCGATCGTCCTTTTGGTTCCCGAGATATTCATGATTTTCTAATTTTGTTTTGATTTCTTGCATTTTTTTTCGACACCGCAATTTAAAATTTGCAAGTCCAAAAATTAAAAACTTTTGCATACTTTTAGGGATCGAATTAATTTTGTTATCGAAAATTTAAAATGTGTTTATCTCGGAAACTACAGTTATAATTTGGATAGCCATTGGCCGGTCGATAGCCCTAATAAATACGTTTAAAAATAACTGCCGATTGTCATTAAAAAAATAAAGAATATATTAAAAAAACAAACAAGAATTTTTCGAAAAAATCTACAAGGGGTAGGCATGGAAAATTGGCATAAATTACGAAAATCCATCGTAACTTCGTCGTTTGAAGGACTTTTGGGATGATCTTTGGCACGCATATAGGGACGGATTCATGATGGACGACAATGAAATCAAAAGCCCAAATATCCTTTAAACAACAGAGTTAGAAGGACTTTTTTGCTGAGAGAAAACATGCTCTATCTTGACCATATCCTTGCTAATCCTTATGAGTCCTGTGGCAATCAACTCGTCTTAACAAGGACTATCAGCTGGCCAAAGGGCATTTCGATCGTCCTTTTGGTTCCCGAGATATTCATGATTTTCTAATTTTGTTTTGATTTCTTGCATTTTTTTTCGACACCGCAATTTAAAATTTGCAAGTCCAAAAATTAAAAACTTTTGCATACTTTTAGGGATCGAATTAATTTTGTTATCGAAAATTTAAAATGTGTTTATCTCGGAAACTACAGTTATAATTTGGATAGCCATTGGCCGGTCGATAGCCCTAATAAATACGTTTAAAAATAACTGCCGATTGTCATTAAAAAAATAAAGAATATATTAAAAAAACAAACAAGAATTTTTCGAAAAAATCTACAAGGGGTAGGCATGGAAAATTGGCATAAATTACGAAAATCCATCGTAACTTCGTCGTTTGAAGGACTTTTGGGATGATCTTTGGCACGCATATAGGGACGGATTCATGATGGACGACAATGAAATCAAAAGCCCAAATATCCTTTAAACAACAGAGTTAGAAGGACTTTTTTGCTGAGAGAAAACATGCTCTATCTTGACCATATCCTTGCTAATCCTTATGAGTCCTGTGGCAATCAACTCGTCTTAAAAAGGACTATCAGCTGGCCAAAGGGCATTTCGATCGTCCTTTTGGTTCCCGAGATATTCATGATTTTCTAATTTTGTTTTGATTTCTTGCATTTTTTTTCGACACCGCAATTTAAAATTTGCAAGTCCAAAAATTAAAAACTTTTGCATACTTTTAGGGATCGAATTAATTTTGTTATCGAAAATTTAAAATGTGTTTATCTCGGAAACTACAGTTATAATTTGGATAGCCATTGGCCGGTCGATAGCCCTAATAAATACGTTTAAAAATAACTGCCGATTGTCATTAAAAAAATAAAGAATATATTAAAAAAACAAACAAGAATTTTTCGAAAAAATCTACAAGGGGTAGGCATGGAAAATTGGCATAAATTACGAAAATCCATCGTAACTTCGTCATTTGAAGGACTTTTGGGATGATCTTTGGCACGCATATAGGGACGGATTCATGATGGACGACAATGAAATCAAAAGCCCAAATATCCTTTAAACAACAGAGTTAGAAGGACTTTTTTGCTGAGAGAAAACATGCTCTATCTTGGCCATATCCTTGCTGATCCTTATGAGTCCTGTAGCAATCAACTCGTCTTAACAAGGACTATCAGCTGGCCAAAGGGCATTTCGATCGTCCTTTTGGTTCCCGAGATATTCATGATTTTCTAATTTTGTTTTGATTTCTTGCATTTTTTTTCGACTCCGCAATTTAAAATTTGCAAGTCCAAAAATTAAAAACTTTTGCATACTTTTAGGGATCGAATTAATTTTGTTATCGAAAATTTAAAATGTGTTTATCTCGGAAACTACAGTTATAATTTGGATAGCCATTGGCCGGTCGATAGCCCTAATAAATACGTTTAAAAATAGCTGCCGATTGTCATTAAAAAAATAAAGAATATATTAAAAAAACAAACAAGAATTTTTCGAAAAAATCTACAAGGGGTAGGCATGGAAAATTGGCATAAATTACGAAAATCCATCGTAACTTCGTCATTTGAAGGACTATTGGGATGATCTTTGGCACGCATATAGGGACGGATTCATGATGGACGACAATGAAATCAAAAGCCCAAATATCCTTTAAACAACAGAGTTAGAAGGACTTTTTTGCTGAGAGAAAACATGCTCTATCTTGACCATATCCTTGCTAATCCTTATGAGTCCTGTGGCAATCAACTCGTCTTAAAAAGGACTATCAGCTGGCCAAAGGGCATTTCGATCGTCCTTTTAGTTCCCGAGATATTCATGATTTTCTAATTTTGTTTTGATTTCTTGCATTTTTTTTCGACTCCGCAATTTAAAATTTGCAAGTCCAAAAATTAAAAACTTTTGCATACTTTTAGGGATCGAATTAATTTTGTTATCGAAAATTTAAAATGTGTTTATCTCGGAAACTACAGTTATAATTTGGATAGCCATTGGCCGGTCGATAGCCCTAATAAATACGTTTAAAAATAGCTGCCGATTGTCATTAAAAAAATAAAGAATATATTAAAAAAACAAACAAGAATTTTTCGAAAAAATCTACAAGGGGTAGGCATGGAAAATTGGCATAAATTACGAAAATCCATCGTAACTTCGTCATTTGAAGGACTTTTGGGATGATCTTTGGCACGCATATAGGGACGGATTCATGATGGACGACAATGAAATCAAAAGCCCAAATATCCTTTAAACAACAGAGTTAGAAGGACTTTTTTGCTGAGAGAAAACATGCTCTATCTTGACCATATCCTTGCTAATCATTATGAGTCCTGTGGCAATCAACTCGTCTTAACAAGGACTATCAGCTGGCCAAAGGGCATTTCGATCGTCCTTTTGGTTCCCGAGATATTCATGATTTTCTAATTTTGTTTTGATTTCTTGCATTTTTTTTCGACTCCGCAATTTAAAATTTGCAAGTCCAAAAATTAAAAACTTTTGCATACTTTTAGGGATCGAATTAATTTTGTTATCGAAAATTTAAAATGTGTTTATCTCGGAAACTACAGTTATAATTTGGATAGCCATTGGCCGGTCGATAGCCCTAATAAATACGTTTAAAAATAGCTGCCGATTGTCATTAAAAAAATAAAGAATATATTAAAAAAACAAACAAGAATTTTTCGAAAAAATCTACAAGGGGTAGGCATGGAAAATTGGCATAAATTACGAAAATCCATCGTAACTTCGTCATTTGAAGGACTTTTGGGATGATCTTTGGCACGCATATAGGGACGGATTCATGATGGACGACAATGAAATCAAAAGCCCAAATATCCTTTAAACAACAGAGTTAGAAGGACTTTTTTGCTGAGAGAAAACATGCTCTATCTTGACCATATCCTTGCTAATCATTATGAGTCCTGTGGCAATCAACTCGTCTTAACAAGGACTATCAGCTGGCCAAAGGGCATTTCGATCGTCCTTTTGGTTCCCGAGATATTCATGATTTTCTAATTTTGTTTTGATTTCTTGCATTTTTTTTCGACTCCGCAATTTAAAATTTGCAAGTCCAAAAATTAAAAACTTTTGCATACTTTTAGGGATCGAATTAATTTTGTTATCGAAAATTTAAAATGTGTTTATCTCGGAAACTACAGTTATAATTTGGATAGCCATTGGCCGGTCGATAGCCCTAATAAATACGTTTAAAAATAGCTGCCGATTGTCATTAAAAAAATAAAGAATATATTAAAAAAACAAACAAGAATTTTTCGAAAAAATCTACAAGGGGTAGGCATGGAAAATTGGCATAAATTACGAAAATCCATCGTAACTTCGTCATTTGAAGGACTTTTGGGATGATCTTTGGCACGCATATAGGGACGGATTCATGATGGACGACAATGAAATCAAAAGCCCAAATATCCTTTAAACAACAGAGTTAGAAGGACTTTTTTGCTGAGAGAAAACATGCTCTATCTTGACCATATCCTTGCTAATCATTATGAGTCCTGTGGCAATCAACTCGTCTTAACAAGGACTATCAGCTGGCCAAAGGGCATTTCGATCGTCCTTTTGGTTCCCGAGATATTCATGATTTTCTTATTTTGTTTTGATTTCTTGCATTTTTTTTCGACTCCGCAATTTAAAATTTGCAAGTCCAAAAATTAAAAACTTTTGCATACTTTTAGGGATCGAATTAATTTTGTTATCGAAAATTTAAAATGTGTTTATCTCGGAAACTACAGTTATAATTTGGATAGCCATTGGCCGGTCGATAGCCCTAATAAATACGTTTAAAAATAGCTGCCGATTGTCATTAAAAAAATAAAGAATATATTAAAAAAACAAACAAGAATTTTTCGAAAAAATCTACAAGGGGTAGGCATGGAAAATTGGCATAAATTACGAAAATCCATCGTAACTTCGTCATTTGAAGGACTTTTGGGATGATCTTTGGCACGCATATAGGGACGGATTCATGATGGACGACAATGAAATCAAAAGCCCAAATATCCTTTAAACAACAGAGTTAGAAGGACTTTTTTGCTGAGAGAAAACATGCTCTATCTTGACCATATCCTTGCTAATCCTTATGAGTCCTGTGGCAATCAACTCGTCTTAACAAGGACTATCAGCTGGCCAAAGGGCATTTCGATCGTCCTTTTGGTTCCCGAGATATTCATGATTTTCTCATTTTGTTTTGATTTCTTGCATTTTTTTTCGACTCCGCAATTTAAAATTTGCAAGTCCAAAAATTAAAAACTTTTGCATACTTTTAGGGATCGAATTAATTTTGTTATCGAAAATTTAAAATGTGTTTATCTCGGAAACTACAGTTATAATTTGGATAGCCATTGGCCGGTCGATAGCCCTAATAAATACGTTTAAAAATAGCTGCCGATTGTCATTAAAAAAATATAGAATATATTAAAAAAACAAACAAGAATTTTTCGAAAAAATCTACAAGGGGTAGGCATGGAAAATTGGCATAAATTACGAAAATCCATCGTAACTTCGTCATTTGAAGGACTTTTGGGATGATCTTTGGCACGCATATAGGGACGGATTCATGATGGACGACAATGAAATCAAAAGCCCAAATATCCTTTAAACAACAGAGTTAGAAGGACTTTTTTGCTGAGAGAAAACATGCTCTATCTTGACCGTATCCTTGCTAATCCTTATGAGTCCTGTGGCAATCAACTCGTCTTAACAAGGACTATCAGCT
The DNA here is from genome assembly GCA_963583835.1 of Drosophila immigrans. Lineage (NCBI taxonomy): Eukaryota > Metazoa > Arthropoda > Insecta > Diptera > Drosophilidae > Drosophila > Drosophila immigrans. Next base: position 22,871,041 of record OY757144.1, on the reverse strand, counting down.
GGCCAAAGGGCATTTCGATCGTCCTTTTGGTTCCCGAGATATTCATGATTTTCTAATTTTGTTTTGATTTCTTGCATTTTTTTTCGACTCCGCAATTTAAAATTTGCAAGTCCAAAAATTAAAAACTTTTGCATACTTTTAGGGATCGAATTAATTTTGTTATCGAAAATTTAAAATGTGTTTATCTCGGAAACTACAGTTATAATTTGGATAGCCATTGGCCGGTCGATAGCCCTAATAAATACGTTTAAAAATAACTGCCGATTGTCATTAAAAAAATAAAGAATATATTAAAAAAACAAACAAGAATTTTTCGAAAAAATCTACAAGGGGTAGGCATGGAAAATTGGCATAAATTACGAAAATCCATCGTAACTTCGTCATTTGAAGGACTTTTGGGATGATCTTTGGCACGCATATAGGGACGGATTCATGATGGACGACAATGAAATCAAAAGCCCAAATATCCTTTAAACAACAGAGTTAGAAGGACTTTTTTGCTGAGAGAAAACATGCTCTATCTTGACCATATCCTTGCTAATCCTTATGAGTCCTGTGGCAATCAACTCGTCTTAACAAGGACTATCAGCTGGCCAAAGGGCATTTCGATCGTCCTTTTGGTTCCCGAGATATTCATGATTTTCTCATTTTGTTTTGATTTCTTGCATTTTTTTTCGACTCCGCAATTTAAAATTTGCAAGTCCAAAAATTAAAAACTTTTGCATACTTTTAGGGATCGAATTAATTTTGTTATCGAAAATTTAAAATGTGTTTATCTCGGAAACTACAGTTATAATTTGGATAGCCATTGGCCGGTCGATAGCCCTAATAAATACGTTTAAAAATAGCTGCCGATTGTCATTAAAAAAATAAAGAATATATTAAAAAAACAAACAAGAATTTTTCGAAAAAATCTACAAGGGGTAGGCATGGAAAATTGGCATAAATTACGAAAATCCATCGTAACTTCGTCATTTGAAGGACTTTTGGGATGATCTTTGGCACGCATATAGGGACGGATTCATGATGGACGACAATGAAATCAAAAGCCCAAATATCCTTTAAACAACAGAGTTAGAAGGACTTTTTTGCTGAGAGAAAACATGCTCTATCTTGACCATATCCTTGCTAATCCTTATGAGTCCTGTGGCAATCAACTCGTCTTAAAAAGGACTATCAGCTGGCCAAAGGGCATTTCGATCGTCCTTTTGGTTCCCGAGATATTCATGATTTTCTAATTTTGTTTTGATTTCTTGCATTTTTTTTCGACTCCGCAATTTAAAATTTGCAAGTCCAAAAATTAAAAACTTTTGCATACTTTTAGGGATCGAATTAATTTTGTTATCGAAAATTTAAAATGTGTTTATCTCGGAAACTACAGTTATAATTTGGATAGCCATTGGCCGGTCGATAGCCCTAATAAATACGTTTAAAAATAGCTGCCGATTGTCATTAAAAAAATAAAGAATATATTAAAAAACAAACAAGAATTTTTCGAAAAAATCTACAAGGGGTAGGCATGGAAAATTGGCATAAATTACGAAAATCCATCGTAACTTCGTCATTTGAAGGACTTTTGGGATGATCTTTGGCACGCATATAGGGACGGATTCATGATGGACGACAATGAAATCAAAAGCCCAAATATCCTTTAAAGAACAGAGTTAGAAGGACTTTTTTGCTGAGAGAAAACATGCTCTATCTTGACCATATCCTTGCTAATCCTTATGAGTCCTGTGGCAATCAACTCGTCTTAAAAAGGACTATCAGCTGGCCAAAGGGCATTTCGATCGTCCTTTTGGTTCCCGAGATATTCATGATGTTCTCATTTTGTTTTGATTTCTTGCATTTTTTTTCGACTCCGCAATTTAAAATTTGCAAGTCCAAAAATTAAAAACTTTTGCATACTTTTAGGGATCGAATTAATTTTGTTATCGAAAATTTAAAATGTGTTTATCTCGGAAACTACAGTTATAATTTGGATAGCCATTGGCCGGTCGATAGCCCTAATAAATACGTTTAAAAATAGCTGCCGATTGTCATTAAAAAAATAAAGAATATATTAAAAAAACAAACAAGAATTTTTCGAAAAAATCTACAAGGGGTAGGCATGGAAAATTGGCATAAATTACGAAAATCCATCGTAACTTCGTCATTTGAAGGACTTTTGGGATGATCTTTGGCACGCATATAGGGACGGATTCATGATGGACGACAATGAAATCAAAAGCCCAAATATCCTTTAAACAACAGAGTTAGAAGGACTTTTTTGCTGAGAGAAAACATGCTCTATCTTGACCATATCCTTGCTAATCATTATGAGTCCTGTGGCAATCAACTCGTCTTAACAAGGACTATCAGCTGGCCAAAGGGCATTTCGATCGTCCTTTTGGTTCCCGAGATATTCATGATTTTCTAATTTTGTTTTGATTTCTTGCATTTTTTTTCGACACCGCAATTTAAAATTTGCAAGTCCAAAAATTAAAAACTTTTGCATACTTTTAGGGATCGAATTAATTTTGTTATCGAAAATTTAAAATGTGTTTATCTCGGAAACTACAGTTATAATTTGGATAGCCATTGGCCGGTCGATAGCCCTAATAAATACGTTTAAAAATAACTGCCGATTGTCATTAAAAAAATAAAGAATATATTAAAAAAAACAAAAAAGAATTTTTCGAAAAAATCTACAAGGGGTAGGCATGGAAAATTGGCATAAATTACGAAAATCCATCGTAACTTCGTCATTTGAAGGACTATTGGGATGATCTTTGGCACGCATATAGGGACGGATTCATGATGGACGACAATGAAATCAAAAGCCCAAATATCCTTTAAACAACAGAGTTAGAAGGACTTTTTTGCTGAGAGAAAACATGCTCTATCTTGACCATATCCTTGCTAATCCTTATGAGTCCTGTGGCAATCAACTCGTCTTAACAAGGACTATCAGCTGGCCAAAGGGCATTTCGATCGTCCTTTTGGTTCCCGAGATATTCATGATTTTCTCATTTTGTTTTGATTTCTTGCATTTTTTTTCGACTCCGCAATTTAAAATTTGCAAGTCCAAAAATTAAAAACTTTTGCATACTTTTAGTGATCGAATTAATTTTGTTATCGAAAATTTAAAATGTGTTTATCTCGGAAACTACAGTTATAATTTGGATAGCCATTGGCCGGTCGATAGCCCTAATAAATACGTTTAAAAATAGCTGCCGATTGTCATTAAAAAAATATAGAATATATTAAAAAAACAAACAAGAATTTTTCGAAAAAATCTACAAGGGGTAGGCATGGAAAATTGGCATAAATTACGAAAATCCATCGTAACTTCGTCATTTGAAGGACTTTTGGGATGATCTTTGGCACGCATATAGGGACGGATTCATGATGGACGACAATGAAATCAAAAGCCCAAATATCCTTTAAACAACAGAGTTAGAAGGACTTTTTTGCTGAGAGAAAACATGCTCTATCTTGACCATATCCTTGCTAATCCTTATGAGTCCTGTGGCAATCAACTCGTCTTAACAAGGACTATCAGCTGGCCAAAGGGCATTTCGATCGTCCTTTTGGTTCCCGAGATATTCATGATTTTCTAATTTTGTTTTGATTTCTTGCATTTTTTTTCGACTCCGCAATTTAAAATTTGCAAGTCCAAAAATTAAAAACTTTTGCATACTTTTAGGGATCGAATTAATTTTGTTATCGAAAATTTAAAATGTGTTTATCTCGGAAACTACAGTTATAATTTGGATAGCCATTGGCCGGTCGATAGCCCTAATAAATACGTTTAAAAATAGCTGCCGATTGTCATTAAAAAAATAAAGAATATATTAAAAAAACAAACAAGAATTTTTCGAAAAAATCTACAAGGGGTAGGCATGGAAAATTGGCATAAATTACGAAAATCCATCGTAACTTCGTCATTTGAAGGATTTTTGGGATGATCTTTGGCACGCATATAGGGACGGATTCATGATGGACGACAATGAAATCAAAAGCCCAAATATCCTTTAAACAACAGAGTTAGAAGGACTTTTTTGCTGAGAGAAAACATGCTCTATCTTGACCATATCCTTGCTAATCCTTATGAGTCCTGTGGCAATCAACTCGTCTTAAAAAGGACTATCAGCTGGCCAAAGGGCATTTCGATCGTCCTTTTGGTTCCCGAGATATTCATGATTTTCTAATTTTGTTTTGATTTCTTGCATTTTTTTTCGACTCCGCAATTTAAAATTTGCAAGTCCAAAAATTAAAAACTTTTGCATACTTTTAGGGATCGAATTAATTTTGTTATCGAAAATTTAAAATGTGTTTATCTCGGAAACTACAGTTATAATTTGGATAGCCATTGGCCGGTCGATAGCCCTAATAAATACGTTTAAAAATAGCTGCCGATTGTCATTAAAAAAATAAAGAATATATTAAAAAAACAAACAAGAATTTTTCGAAAAAATCTACAAGGGGTAGGCATGGAAAATTGGCATAAATTACGAAAATCCATCGTAACTTCGTCATTTGAAGGATTTTTGGGATGATCTTTGGCACGCATATAGGGACGGATTCATGATGGACGACAATGAAATCAAAAGCCCAAATATCCTTTAAACAACAGAGTTAGAAGGACTTTTTTGCTGAGAGAAAACATGCTCTATCTTGACCATATCCTTGCTAATCCTTATGAGTCCTGTGGCAATCAACTCGTCTTAAAAAGGACTATCAGCTGGCCAAAGGGCATTTCGATCGTCCTTTTGGTTCCCGAGATATTCATGATTTTCTAATTTTGTTTTGATTTCTTGCATTTTTTTTCGACTCCGCAATTTAAAATTTGCAAGTCCAAAAATTAAAAACTTTTGCATACTTTTAGGGATCGAATTAATTTTGTTATCGAAAATTTAAAATGTGTTTATCTCGGAAACTACAGTTATAATTTGGATAGCCATTGGCCGGTCGATAGCCCTAATAAATACGTTTAAAAATAGCTGCCGATTGTCATTAAAAAAATAAAGAATATATTAAAAAAACAAACAAGAATTTTTCGAAAAAATCTACAAGGGGTAGGCATGGAAAATTGGCATAAATTACGAAAATCCATCGTAACTTCGTCATTTGAAGGATTTTTGGGATGATCTTTGGCACGCATATAGGGACGGATTCATGATGGACGACAATGAAATCAAAAGCCCAAATATCCTTTAAAGAACAGAGTTAGAAGGACTTTTTTGCTGAGAGAAAACATGCTCTATCTTGACCATATCCTTGCTAATCCTTATGAGTCCTGTGGCAATCAACTCGTCTTAAAAAGGACTATCAGCTGGCCAAAGGGCATTTCGATCGTCCTTTTGGTTCCCGAGATATTCATGATTTTCTAATTTTGTTTTGATTTCTTGCATTTTTTTTCGACTCCGCAATTTAAAATTTGCAAGTCCAAAAATTAAAAACTTTTGCATACTTTTAGGGATCGAATTAATTTTGTTATCGAAAATTTAAAATGTGTTTATCTCGGAAACTACAGTTATAATTTGGATAGCCATTGGCCGGTCGATAGCCCTAATAAATACGTTTAAAAATAGCTGCCGATTGTCATTAAAAAAATAAAGAATATATTAAAAAAACAAACAAGAATTTTTCGAAAAAATCTACAAGGGGGTAGGCATGGAAAATTGGCATAAATTACGAAAATCCATCGTAACTTCGTCATTTGAAGGACTTTTGGGATGATCTTTGGCACGCATATAGGGACGGATTCATGATGGACGACAATGAAATCAAAAGCCCAAATATCCTTTAAACAACAGAGTTAGAAGGACTTTTTTGCTGAGAGAAAACATGCTCTATCTTGGCCATATCCTTGCTAATCCTTATGAGTCCTGTGGCAATCAACTCGTCTTAAAAAGGACTATCAGCTGGCCAAAGGGCATTTCGATCGTCCTTTTGGTTCCCGAGATATTCATGATTTCTTGCATTTTTTTCGACTCCGCAATTTAAAATTTGCAAGTCCAAAAATTAAAAACTTTTGCATACTTTTAGGGATCGAATTAATTTTGTTATCGAAAATTTAAAATGTGTTTATCTCGGAAACTACAGTTATAATTTGGATAGCCATTGGCCGGTCGATAGCCCTAATAAATACGTTTAAAAATAGCTGCCGATTGTCATTAAAAAAATAAAGAATATATTAAAAAAACAAACAAGAATTTTTCGAAAAAATCTACAAGGGGTAGGCATGGAAAATTGGCATAAATTACGAAAATCCATCGTAACTTCGTCATTTGAAGGACTTTTGGGATGATCTTTGGCACGCATATAGGGACGGATTCATGATGGACGACAATGAAATCAAAAGCCCAAATATCCTTTAAACAACAGAGTTAGAAGGACTTTTTTGTTGAGAGAAAACATGCTCTATCTTGGCCATATCCTTGCTGATCTTTATAAGTCCTGTGGCTGTCGACTCGTCTTAAAAAGGACTATCAGCTGGCCAAAGGGCATTTGGATCGTCCTTTTGGTTCCCGAGATATTCATGATTTTCTCATTTTGTTTTGATTTCTTGCATTTTTTTTCGACTCCGCAATTTAAAATTTGCAAGTCCAAAAATTAAAAACTTTTGCATACTTTTGGGGATCGAATTAATTTTGTTGTCGAAAATTTAAAATGTGTTTATCTCGGAAACTACAGTTATAATTTGGATAGCCATTGGCCGATCGATAGCCCTAATAAATACGTTTAAAAACAACTGCCGATTGTCATTAAAAAAATAAAGAATATATTAAAAAAACAAACAAGAATTTTTCGAAAAAATCTACAAGGGGTAGGCATGGAAAATTGGCATAAATTACGAAAATCCATCGTAACTTCGTCATTTGAAGGACTATTGGGATGATCTTTGGCATGCATATAGGGACGGATTCATGATGAACGACAATGAAATCAAAAGCCCAAATATCCTTTAAACAACAGAGTTAGAAGGACTATTTTGCAGAGAGAAAACATGCTCTATCTTGGCCATATCCTTGCTGATCTTTATGAGTCCTGTGGCAATCGACTCTTCTTAACAATGACTATCAGCTGGACAAAGGGCATTTCGATCGTCTTTTTGGTTCCCGAGATATTCATGATTTTCTCATTTTGTTGCGATTTCCTTAATTTTTTTTTCTAATCCTCAACGAGAAATTTGCAAGTCCAAGAATAAAAAAATGTTGCATACTTTTGGGGATGGAATTTATTTTGTAGTCGAAAATTTAAAAAGGGTATATCTCGAAAACAACAACGACAATTTAGATTTTCTTTGGCCTCTCGATTGCTGTAATAAATACGTTTAAAAATAACTGCCGATTGTCATAAAAAAAATAAAAAATATATATGTACATATATACAAATATGCGACCAACACCAACAACACAAACTAATGCGCGCAAGAGAAACTTAGGAGACGAAAAGAGTAACTGCAAGAGTATGAAAAGCAAAAACAAATAAACAACTTGTTTTTGCAATTTTATACAAAACAAAAAAATTTTGAAATAAACAATGATTCACAAGGGAAACTATTAATTTTTAACAAGAGTAAAACACTGACTAAAAGCAACTTGTGCTAGACTAGTGGAAACTCCTTCTGCCACACCAACAGCAACCAGCTAGAATAATAGCTATTTCTTTACGTTCAATTGACCTGTGAAGGCGCAATTCCCTTCCTTCTACTCAATTCTAAAATTGTTGACTTCGCAAATGCAATCTGTGACAATATTGAATCCACCTTCAATTAATTAGCCAATACTCGACGCCCTTCTCCTCAATTCTCAAATTGTCAAATTCGCAAATGTCGCTTTTAACTATTTTATATCCACGATGAATACACTACTCGCAACTTCTTCTGCTAGACTAGTTGCAACTTCTTCTGCCAGGCTAACAGCAACCTGATAGACTAATAGCGATTTTTTCAAGTACAATTGACTAGTGAAAACCCATCTCCCTTCTCCTCAATTCTTAAATTGTTAACTTCTGAATAGACGCATTTATCTATTTAATATCCATGTTCAATTCACTAGTAGCAATTTCTGCTTGACAAATAGGGATTTCCTCTGATTGAAGTCACTAAACTTAAAAATAACAATCGATTGTCGTTAAAGTATTCAAACAAATTTAAAAAAAAAACTTCAAAATTATTCAAGGAAGAAATGTGGAAAGTTGTCCAAATGTTAAAAAATCCTTTGTAACATATCTTTGTCACTTGAATATGGAATTTAGAATTAATGTATTATTTAGAATATGTATATACTATATATAGATGAATATATATTCAATGAATGTATATATATAGAATGAATGTAATAAGTGTTCTGTTAAGAAAAGCTCTTTTGCACACTTGAAGATACAAAAATAAAACCATGAGATTGAAATACGTTGCCGGCATACGAATAGGCCAAATTGCATAGCTGTAGCCCTTTTGGGCCCGAGTAGTCAGCGACTGCTACGGACAGACAGACGGACGACCAGACTCAGAGGAATTATGAATGCATTCGTAATCGGAATTGCCCAAAATTTGTTTAGGTTCCGGATTTGAATTATTTGAGGGCACTAGTATCGACAATTAATGCGAGGAATTTGATAACTCAATCAGATTGATGTTCGGATCCAGGTAAAACAGGTGGGACAAGAAGCCGATGGCCAGACGACGCGTCGGCAGACGGCAGCCACAGCCACAGCCACATTTGAGCAGTGGAGAGCAGCTGAGCTTCAGAGGAAGACGAGTTACTGGAACAGCGTAAGCGAGTTGTATAGTAAAACGAAACATGAATTTCAAATGGAAATGAAAATGAAAATGGAGCCGAGAATGAAATCCGTTATCCTTGTCGACGTTGCCAGTCGCCTTTTTTGTTCGTTCTGTCAGTGAGAAATCACAACTGGGCTACAGCACTCGATGAAGAGACGCAGGCGGACACTGATGCCAAGGCCTGGAACTGAAGCTGAAGCTGAAGGTAGACTAAGAGGCGAGTGCTTTTGAGGCCCTAAGCTTGGCTATGGATTCATTCAAAGGGGAGTTCAGGTGTGCCAGCAGGTCGAATGCATAGCTGTAGCTGTAGCTGTAGCTGTAGCACTTGAGCTCATTTTCATGCAATGCAGCGCCTCCTTTTAGCCATTTTACTCGTAACCACTTTTTTTTTAACTCTCCCTCCTCCTCTCTCTCTCTCTGTGTGTTTTTATGGATGGCCAACTCTGGGGCTGGCAACACATCCACTTTTGCGGCTAGCAGGCAAACGTTGCCTATAGAATGGAAATCAGATTTGTTGGCCTTTATTCATAGTTTTGTTTCACAGCATTAGAGACCAAACTGTTCTTCTGAATGGCACCTGCCTCTCATCTCCGCCTCTTTGCGACTTATTCTACTCAACTTGTTCAATTGCTTTGCTTTGCTGTTGTGTCGCTCGATTGGCTTAAAGTCCAGATCAGTTGCTTAATTAAACAGCATCCAGTCATTAGTGGAGACGAATATGCCTCACAGTTCCCCAAATAAACAGGCCCTCTCTTAAACATATCCTTCGAGTAGAGTACTCGAGTCAGATACAGAAGCAGTTTGTTTCAGTTTTGCTTGCATTACAAAAGGAAAATTCAAGTACTTTAGATAAACATGATGATTGCTGTACTTTTTATTCCTTAGAGTATCTTCAATGGTCTCGCAGTTTGAGATCTAATATTTAATTGTTAAAACTTATAATTTATTAAAAAAAAATCGTATTCTTATTAATTGTAAGAATTCATATTTGTTTTGTACTTAATTCTGAATACCACAATTTTGGCTGTATCATTGGGATAATAATGTCTGTCTTTATAATTAATAATATATGTAATATTCTTTAATAAGTTAATTCAGCAATCTTGTTCTTTGCAAATCCATATTTTATTTATTGCATTTAAAAGAAAGTTACACAGATTTTTGTTATATTTAAACAATAATAAATAAATTATAATTATTTTAATGCAATATATGATATAAATTATTTTAGTCAACTCAGATATATATTTTTTTTGCTCATAATCATTATTTGTATTTATTGCATTCTGAAGTATTAATAATTAAATAATAATTTTAATGTGATTCAAATTTTTAAAAAAAATAATACATTCATTAAGACAATTCAGATGTATTTAAATTACAATAAAAAAGACTATTGCATTTTAAAGTCTGTAACACAGATTTTTGTTCTACTTAAAGTAGTAGAAACTTCGTGAAAAGAAAATGTGTAAAGTGCGGGCAAAGGTAATTAAGCTGATGGTGGAAAGAGACGATTGGTAATTGAATTATTATCAATGTTTATGGAAGGAAATACAGCGGACAGACAGACAGACAGACAGGCGGACAGAGAGACAGACTGGCAGACAGGTGGAGTGTAATGAGTATCTGTGAACGATTGTGCTTTGTTAACGGCACTTGACTTCAGCTTGACTTGACTTCGCTGCCTTGTTGCGATGTGATTAATTGTTGCGTTATCCTTGGCTAAGGATGCTGCTCATTAGCGAGTGCTGCAAAACGGCAATAGAAGAATGCGAAAGTGAGCGAGGGAGGCAGGCATAGAGAGAGAGAGAGAGAGTTAGAAAGGAAGAGCGTTCGTGAGTGAATGATGTTTGCTATTTGACTGACTTTGACGCCGTCTACTGAAAATATGTGTGTGAATTGATGCGCGTATGTGTGTGTGTGTGTGTTATGTGTGTGTTTATGTTCATCAAGTCAGAGCCAGTGCAGGCTCGATCAAAGCAAAGGGAAACCACTTGAAAAACCTCAGAATGCAATTTTCAAAGTATCGTTGCGGCAGCGCCACAGCCACGCCCCTCACAACAGGCGTACTCCCACAGACACACAGACACACCAACACAAATGCAGATAGTGAGATTGAACGACTTGGCTGCTAAGACCCTGTTGGCAGGATCAGAGCGGCAGAAAGGAGCAGCGGAGGCAAGAGAGGCAAATAAAATGCGCATAACACGCCTCATCAACTATAAGCTTCGAATGACAGCAGCGCAACAAAATAACTTGCAGTTCTGCCGCATCGCCACGCCCCCTCGCCCACTTGAACAACCGCCCACTCGTTACTCACACACAGTTTCACCGCTTCACTGTTTCACTGTGTGTGTGTGTGTGTGTGTCTAGATGGGCCTCTCAACATCTTACAAGAGTTGTGCTCGAACCGAGCACAGACAACCATGATGAGTGACTTAGTGAAAACAATTTCTACCTTCCACCTTCCACTTTCCACCTTCTACCTTGTGCTAAGAGCTTGTAAGGCAAAGAACATCAGAGACAGGGAGACAGACAGATGCATAACTCTGAGATGAGTTCGTTCAGTTTGTCAGCTAGTTTCAGTTTCAATTGCCAAGACAGGAATTGCAGCGCCGTCAAGGCACAACTTTGCTCCGCCTTCAGACATAGTAAATATCGTATTTGTTGTATATGCGGCATATGTAATATATATCTCAAGTTTATGCAGTAGTTTGTGTAAAGAATATTACACGTAGAGTATTAAAGATAAGATAAATCTAATGTCTCGACAGTTTTTTAATTCGAGCAATTCAATGTATAATAAATATAAAAAAATTTTGTATTTAATTTTAAACTAGATTTTGCCTGATGATTATGCAGAATTTGTAGTTTAATCGCAGAATACGATTATACTAAATAAGGTATACATGAAGTACATAAAATTATGTAATTTTAATTTCTAAAACAGTCAAAATTCTAGACAATTTAAATTAGTTGTTAAGAAAACTATTTAACAAAATTATAATATACCTATTTTTGAACATTGTTTGATTTAATATAATTATATAATTAATATATGAAATATAAATAAAACTTACATAAACAAAATACTACCAAATTTATATTTTTACAAATTTAAAATAAAAAAAGGAAACTAAACTAAACAATTGAGTGTCGTGCACGTAAGTAATATTATTTAGACTATGCGCAACAAAACAATTACTACAAAAACGTGAACTCCAATTTTTGAAGATTCGCATTTCAGAGAGTTATATTTGGTTTGCTGCTCTTGTATTATACATTATTATTATTATATTATATAGAGGGAGTATTTGCTCTACACTCTGCATTTGAAGCGGCGCATCACAGCATGTGCTGTCTGCCAGTCCTCTATTCATCATCCCACCTTCCTTCCCCCTTCCACCCAACTCAGCTCACACTCCTTGAACTCTCGCTCCTCTCGGCTGTTTGCGCGCGCGAACGCTTTGCCTTTTGTAAATATTTATAGAAAGATTGTTGTATGATTTATGACAATGATAATCTCGCATGCACAATGACGTGTAAGAAATATGAGTTGATATATTCTAAACAAATATTTAATTCGCATTGCCCCGGCAAACAAGAAGGATATGCGGCCCAAGGAGCAAGCACACACAAACCTTCGGTTCCAACTGACTGAAGTTCAGCCAAAGGGCACGCCCATCCACGACAATATTTGCAAAAAGTCTCAGGTAATTATGGATTAAAGGTTACATTTTAATGGCATGAAAACATGACAAATGCCTTTGCCATTTAATTCGCCACGCTCTCAAGGTGTCTCCCGGCTTGTCTATGTGCTGATCATTGAGCTATCATATTTCTCTCATTTCTTTTGGCCACTTATTGTCTTGTCCGAAACTTGGACATTACTCGAACTGGCAGTTGCCTTTTCTTTGACGAGACCTCAACTACGCAGAAGGCACCAAAATACTGCTGGCAAATTGACATGTGATGGCTATGCGCATGGCTTGGCAGCACACAACAGCAAAAAAATAAGAAAAGCGGATACTTATTTAACCCAGTTAGCCTCGCTGCTCGCTGCTCGCTGGCAACCAGATGGGGCCGAGGAGCGACGCCTTTGGCGTCCATGCTTGAGAGTATCCGTAAATAGATTCACAGTCCGGCATCCTGTTTTCTTTTTGCCTATCACCCTTTTTTTCTGGTTGTGCGCTGCTGATGTGCTTCATTTTGTTTCATAATCGATAAATGATATTGTTTAGTTTTGTTCGCCGCCATGAATTGTTGAAGCACACACAATGGCGGCGAGGAGTATGTAAAATAGCCATAGGCCAGTTGCCGGGACAACTGGCAAACTAAAATCCCGGAAAGGCGAAACCCAAGCGAACGCATGACATAACAAAAAGGATTTGGACTTAAGCAGCTTACATGTAAACAGCACACACACAGACACTCGCGACTACACTCATGGCTGGGACTGGGGCAAAATGTATTGCATACTTTTATGCAGATTATGAACATGGTTGTTATAGTTACGAGTTGCTTACGAAAAGGGGTTGCCGCCAAGGTAGCGCGTCTATCGCGTTGCAGCTGCCGCCCAAAGCGTCTCTGCGAGTGTTTCCCTCTCGCCTCATCTCCATATGCTGCAAGGATGTCGCTGGAAGAAGTAAAATCCCAGCAAAAACAGTCGCGCCTGCGCAGCGCGGAAGCGGGGCAGCGGGGCGGAGAGGAGCGTGAATAAATGGCAAGGATGCAGAAGCAGATGAGTGGCAAATATGCTAAATGCAAGCCGCCTTCTTGCTCACTTCCTCCCTGACTCCCAGCCTGACTCTGGTTGGGCTTCCGTTCTCTGTTTACCCTGCATGTAAATGAGTGTCATATTTTCTGCAGCTTTTTCTTAGCTGGCTTTTCCTTCCGTGGCTTCGGCTTCGGCTTTGGCTTCAACTTCGGCATCATCAACGTCTTTGCATTTTCCCAGCCTTGTTCAACTTTACACTTTCTGCTGCTGGTTCCCGTTTTTCGCTTTCGCTCTCTCTCGTGCCCTTTGTTGGCAGCTGCTAGTTGTTAAATCAACTACTTTGCATCAAAATATCAATGCATATTTTTGCCATAGGCATAAATTACCAGAGTCGAGATTTACGAGTGTCAATTCAATACCCAACAAGGGTGAAGCTTCAACCGGCGACGGCCCAGGATGACATGTTGATTTGTCATCGCCTATTTCCACACCTTAAACTTTGTCCTGATTTAATACTACTCTTACTATCGGGTATTACTGTGTCTAGTTTGTGTAAGCATTGACGTTTAAATTATAGTATTGTTATGGTGGGTTCTGTGCAAAACAAGGCGAGAGTGGCTGACTTCAAAACAATGTGAAAAGAAAAAAGACTTCGAAACAATAATGTGATATAATATTCAATTTATATTATACATATTATCATGACATGAAGTACTTCATCTCAAAATATTTTCTTTTTTTTTTATTTAATTTTTATTATAACAAAATATGGAGAGAGAGCTGTAAAAGTCTGAAACTATAGTGGGATACTTTTATATATAAATAATTAATTTAAATCATTTTGACATTTTTAAGGCATTTTATTTAACATAGTTTTTTTTAAACAACATATTTAATTTGTTTGCTTTGTTATTTAAATGTATAAATAGTTTGGGTTTCCTAATTGCTAAAACATATTTAATACATACTGAAATAATTGCAAAAGAGATGTAAAGGTCTAAAACCATAATTTGATACTTTTGCACATTAATAATCTATTAACATTTTTCTGTTATTAATTTCAAGGCATAAACTCCTTTATATTAACACATTCATTTAAATCGTTTGTTTTCTTAAAATTATTATTGCTTTGCTGAATAATAAAACATTTTAAGTTTATACTTTTAAAAAAAAAACAAATTAAAATTTCAACTCGGAATTTAGTAAAGCACAGCGAGAGTTTGCATAGCATAAATTGTTTAATGTGTTTTCGAAACGGTTGTAAATCAAATGCGCTGTCTCCAGTATAAACGATTAAACTGCAGCTCAGATATATATATATAGTAGTATATAGTGGACTGTGTGTAAATCATAACGCGGCGCACCCAATTGAGCTTAGCTGTGACTGTGTGTGCGCATTTAACGCATAATTTACAGGAACATGCATGGAATCTTTAATTAAAAATGGAAAAATGCCAGACAGAGAGGGGGAGAGTGTGGGAGAGAGAGAGAGAGAGAGAGAGGGCGAGAGTAATAGCACACACGTGCGTCGTGCGTCGTGCGTCGAGTAAATATTTATGACGGTGAATCGCAGTGACTGCAGATAATTGCATATTAGGCATACGCCGCGTATGCCGCAGCCATTGTTGCTGTTGTCGTTGCTTTCATATTCTGCTGTGCATACTTGGCATAATTTATTTATTTTTACTTTATCTGCTCTTATTTGCAACTATAAAGCAGCTCGTCGCTGCGCACACACAGCAGCCAAAAACAAATTGCAACAAAATTGTGAAAAATCAAATGTACTTAAAGTTATTTATATTATTTTCGCGTGGCAGTTGCCGGCAGCTGCAGCGTTGTAGCGTTTTCTAGCGCACACAGTCAGCGCGTTGAGCGTAGGGTTAATGGGCAAGGGAAGCCAAGTGGTTAGGGGCGTAAAGAGAGAGGGGGAGGGGCAACAGCTCTTGGCAACTTCTTGCTGCATCCTTTGCTATCATCAGCCAAGTTGATGATTTCACACAACTGCAATTTGTTGTTTGCATTTGCCACATCACTCGCCATGTGTGTGTGTGTGTTCTTAAGTGCATATTGCACTTGCACTTGCACTCTGACTCAATCTGTCTGTCTGTCTGCCTCTTGGCACGCCTCAGCGGACTAATAGCTTGATAAACTGTATTTCGCGCTTTCATTATGAATGACGGTTGACACCATTTTTGCCCTGCCACATTTTTGGGGTTGCTTGCGAAACGAGAACCTTTACAATTCCAGCAACTTCGGCATTAACATAATTTCAATCATTCAACCATAAACCTGATCTGTGATTCCTTGCACGAATCCGCTTTCGTAAACAGTTGTCCACAGTTTTTACTGCAAAAGGTGAAGAATAATTTACAGCGACTCCGGGAAGACAACAAAAAAATATGTTAAGCTGACGTTCGTTCAATCGCTCGATTGCAAACGAATTTTGCTCTCAACTTTTGTTTTTTATTATTTAAATTATATTTTATTTTTATTTTCTTATTCTTATTTGTATTTTGCTCCTTTTTGTGTCAGTGCAGGATGTGAGCGAAGCTGGCAGGATATAACGGGGCACGCCACACACGGCAGACAAGTACTCATATGATGAAATACAAATTAAATTTCCACGCACAAAAAATCAGATATGAAATGTAAAACGTAACGTAACGAGAGACGTGTCTGCTCTGTGTGTGTGTGTGTGTGCGAGTGTGTGTGTGTGAGGAGACATTCCCCACTCGGTTAAGGAACAGGAGCCCGCGAATATTGCCAACCTTATCCCCGACTTATATGCCACGACGCACGACGCTCGACGTACGCCACATGCCTCATGTCTCATCCCCTGACGTTTGCATGACACCAACGAAGACGCTTCATCAGCGACGCGTTTCCTTTTGCAGCTGTTGTCTTTATACCCTCGAAAAATCAGCGAGCAAACGGGGCATATGTACACCTCCAGCTAGTTCATAATAAATACATTTTTTAATTATTTAAAGTCATTTTAAAATGCTTGTCATATGGAAAGAATTTATTTAGCACACATTTGGAAAATGGATTTTAATTGTTTTTTTATTTTAAATTCATTATTTTTTTGTGTGCAATTTGTAAAAATTTACTTTTTTAATTTCCTAATGTTCAATATAAGTAATAAAAATAAAATAACAGGGTTTATTGCTGTCGATCAGCCTGGCGAGCTCACTTCTTCCCCTCCACCCACAACATGTCCCACTTGTTTCATTCTACGAAGGGCTCAAAATTCGCAGCTCACAGCAATTGAAGGCAAATTTAAATGGAGCTGCCCCTGCCCCTCGGCTGGAGGCGACGCCAACGTACGCATGCCACAAGCTTTGGCATATTGCATAAAGGGGAGTTGCCCCACGCCACGCCACTCCACAAACCTGAGCTCAATCGAAATCAGCACTCAACGCTGCCGCAACCTTGCCTCGCCTCCACTCTGCCCCATGCCACTATCATTGTGCAAATGCGTAAAAAGGCGTATAATTTGCATGAGATTTGATTTCATGCCATCGCCGTAGACAGTAACGGCAAAGTTTTTCATACTACAGACACTTAGTGTCGTTGCAACTTATAAAAAAAAAGGAAAAGTGCGGCAAGGTGCAGGCAAGTTGCCACTGTAGTCGAACGTCTATCATATCGAATAAAAGTAGCATGGACTGGGAAACTAATTCTAACGCATACGCTTAAGTGATATACTGCTAAAAACAATTTAAATGCTCATGAAGGGGAGCAGAAACAATTAAGAGATGATCTCCCCCCAATGAGCAAATATCTGCTTTAATTGTTTCAAGATTAGAAATCCCATACAATTGATTTCAAATCTTGCCTGGCATTTGCAAATATATTCCGCATTACAACAGATTATTTAACAAACGAAATATGCTGAAAAAAATAGGTGTCGAAAAATGACGGACTTTGCGAATTTATGATTAATAAATGTTCAATGGAATAGTAAAGAATAATGTAGGTAAGCTGAAGTAACACATTTAAAGTATATATAATTCTAATCAGATATTCGAAATTGCAGCGAACAATGTTTTTTTTATGTTTACCATTTCAATGCATTATTTTTACGATTCTTAAAATAAATATTTTTTATGAATTAACAATACTATATTGAAGTGTTTTGGGATAATGAATAATATTGGTGTCTTTGATAAATCTTTGCCATTAAGTACGAAGAATTATGTATATTAATTTACAAGTTGAAAAATTCAAGTGGAAGAATTAACGATATCCGAATTAAGTTGAGGTCTTCTCTTAAGAGATTCTCTATCGCTGCACAGCTGGAGTTGGAGCTCGTCCTGCAGCTTTTGTGGCTACTGAGCTGCTGAACTGGAGAACTGGCGAGCTTTGATAACCACTCACGGACACATTGGATAATTTACGGTTGGAGTGGATCTAAATGCAGCTGGAAGTTCGCTAGATAATTTGTATTTACGCGAATTTCATGCACGTGCTAAGCTCACCTGGTTGAGAGTGGCCTCCCTCCATTTGCCATTTGCCTTTTGTCGCACTTTGAATTCAACACGACGCCGTCCTCTCGGAGTCTGGCCTTGGGTCACCTTTCTCCATTGCTCCATTGCTCCATGGCAATTGACAGCTCCAGATACAATGTTGCAAATAGATAGCAGCGTGTATTGCAAATGTGTTTTATCCGCTGTCGCCGTCGCTGTTGCTGTTGCTGTTTGCTGCTGTTGAGTACATATAAAAACAATAAGCAAAACGCCAAAAGCAGCAGCAGAAGTAGAATCCACATTCGCGACGTGGCCATTGGCAATGGCAATGGCAATCGTTGTGTGCGGTACGTTATAAGTATCGCAATGAGAATGGGAGTGGTGGCAAAGGCAAACAAATACAACAATAAATATTAATAAATTTCACATGATCATAAAAATGAATTTGTGAATCCAACACGCACATACTGAGTTACTCACACGCAAAACGAATACGAACGCATATACATACATACAAACATATTACATTATATGGCTTAACCATAACAAGGCAATCACATTATTAGGCAGCACTGAGCACAAATACGACAGCCGCAGCTTCTCCCAGTCTGTCTGCCTCCTCGGTGGGCGTGGCTGGGGCAGGTGGGCTGGTGCTTTTGGGCTTTGGGTTTTGCTTTATTTGGGGCGGTGTCGCCTTTAAGCATCAACGGCTGTTAGGTGTTTTCGCTTCAAGTGCTCACAAACACACACACATCAAGAGAAAGAGAGAGAGATACTGGCACACGCATGGCTGTAATATAAACATATGCAATAAGGTTATCTTATTACCAGAACCAAGAAGAGGCTGAAGCCTAAATCGAAGCAGATAATTTTGCCAGCCTGCCTCCCCCTCGACACGACCCTGCGGCAGTGGATTTTTGGCAATTTGTGTTGAAACTCCTTTCAACCGCTGCTGTCATAGAAATGTCTCCACACACATGAAGTATATCCGATCTAAGCAACGCAATATATCTTTTAATACTCGCCACCCATAGTGTTGAAGGCCATTACAACTAAGTGACAAGCGAACTTATAAAGCAGACACATGACTTTTGTGGAATACAATTACAAAAAATAACAGTTGTGCTTAAGTTTTATCTAAAGAAACAAATTTGTAATCATTGTATTTATTTTAAATTTGATTTCATTTAATTTCATTGCAATAAAAATCCTGCTTCATTTTAATTTTTGATTTCAGTGTTTTTAATGTGTTTCAATTTTGTAGAAAAAATGAATTTTTAGTTATTACATTTGATTTGTATTCTTTTAATTTTATTTTAACATTAATCTTTCATTATATATATTTTTGATTTTCTTAAATGCGTTTTAAGTTTGTTGGTAAGACAAATTTTTAATAATTTAATTTTTTTATTGCATTTTTTTAATAATTTTAATAATTAATTACTTTTGATTTCATTTAAAAATAAATTGAATATAACAATTGATTCTGTATCCGAATTTCACTTAAAAAAAGGTTTGTCATTTGAAAAGTTGTTGAAGTTTTTTTTTCTAAACTAATAATTATTAATTGCCTGCCATAAATTTTAAATGCTGGCCACTTTTGAGTGTGGCGAGTATCTCGCAGTTGAGCATACTCGACAGTTGTTTGCTTGGCTGTTGTTGGCAACTAAATAAAACATTTGAGCACAAATAAATGTTGTGTATGCTAGTAATTGACGTTGAAAAGGGATCGAGCGCCATAAATAATGCACAAGTTGCTTTTATAATTCAAAACATATTCTAAAGCCAGCTAATTAAGGTAAGCGAATGGAAAAGTCTTTTAATCAATTAAACCGTAAATATCAATTAAGTCACATACACAATTTTGGCATTCTTGGAAAAGACAAGCCACAATTCTGAGAATAATTCTGGGCTCGCTGGTTGGCTTGTTTTATGGCATCGCATCGCATCGCTTCGACTGGAATCGAATCGAGTCGAATCGAATCGAATTTGCTTGAGCGATCTGTCAATTTCAACGTAAACGAATTATCACAACATCGGACATATGGACGGAGCGAGCTCGTGTGATATAAAGCCCCCAATGTGCTGAGCTCTCGCTTGATTCCCATTTGGCTTCGGGGCAGAACAGAACAGAACAGAACAGAACAGAACAGAGCTCAGCAGAGGATAAGGATGCGCAGGAAGTGGCTGCTTTAATGACATGACTTGGCCAATGCCAATATTAACGTATGTACCGTGAACCACCTTTCATATGTTGCGGGGCGTGTTTATTATATACGGTAATTTGAATGTGTACAACAATAACAGGCAGCAGAACAACAACAACAGCAACAACAACAACGGTTGGAAAAACAAGCAAAAAGCAAGCCAATGTAACGGCTCTTCTGGCGTAAGAAAGAGCAAAGGGGAAATGGGCAAAAGCGAGAGGCGGGGATTGGAAAAAATGGACCAATCGATAAGAATGTAATTTGCCATAATTCACTGAAATTTGCTCGGGATATTGGCTTTATTTTTTTATACACACACACACACACACACACTTACACCACATGTATTTCTGGCCGAGTGTCTCTTTGTGTGTGTGTGTGTGTGTGAGCCATTTATGTGTGTGTGAGAGATGCTGTCCTAACAAAAAATTATTAATGGCAAAAGGCAGTTTGGTATTAAAATTACACCTACTAAAGGCAAAGGCCCAAGTACAACACAGTCATACTAATTTACGCTGTCAATATGTGTATGTGTGTGTGTGTGAGTGTGCGTGTGCGTGTGACATATTTATGCATGTATGTGTACATTATGATGTTGCTCTCAGAAGCCTCTTGCGCCCTTGCATGCATTAAATTGACATTCATATTACTTATTTATGCATGGGAAATTAATTTTGATATGTTGATTTCTTGCATGAACAAATCCAGCCACACACACACACACACACCTTGACATGTATTCAACACGTTTGTGTGAGTGCGTGTGTGTGTGTGTGTGTGCACACATGTACATTTCATAAACATTCAGTTCTGCAGCACAAAAGACTAGTTACACAATTCACAGTTTCCGAACCTGTGAAGCAAGCGTGAATTGCTGAGAATTCCGGAATTAGTAAAATGTGAAAAAAAAATTATATATTTTGACATATTCCAAAATGCCGTATTAATTGCACGTGTACAAATAATTGTTTGAAAAGCTAAAAGTACTAAAACAGTACGTACATTTAATAAACATTATAATTTTACTACTTTTGAGTAGTTTATTTAAATGGCTAAAATAAATATTGGGATAATTTAAATAAATATTTCGCTTTATTTTTATATATTACATTCTAAATTATTTCACAATATATTTGAATCATGTAAATTGTATTATTTTAGGAGCATTTTTCTGCATTATTTCAAATCAATTAAAATGCGAAAGATTCTATTCCCGTATTTAATTTAATAATAAAGAAAATGCTCACAAATTAAAACTAAATGTTTTTTCTGGACATATTTTCTTTATTCGGGCATAAATAAAATATTAAGAAAACAAAATACTGGAAACATTGCTTTTATTTTTGTATTTAAATGAAATAAGTAAATGAAACTGAACAATCTAGAAAATCTAATTTAACTTGTATTTCCTAACTATATATAAAAAAAAAAAAACACTTCCGTTCTCTTTAAATTTCTAGTTAGTTTCAATTTAAGAGATCTCTAATTTGTGAGCTTTAAAAACTGTTAATAAATGTATAATTTACAACTTACTTATGTTTGTTTGAATTCCTGCAATGTCAAAGCATGTGTGACATGTTATTTTGTAAAAATTCGCAAACATTCTGCGAGTCTAAATATTATCTGAATGTTTTGTATATTATTGTTAATTGAAAATAAATAAATAATAAATTGTCCAAGACAAATTTAATAAAATTGAGGCATTGGGCAGCTTGCAGAAAAGAAGACACAATCAATTTTCGATTGAATAAAGCTTTCAACTGAGTTTGCTGATGTTGACATTCAGTCAATGCTCAAATAAAGCCATTTAACATACCTTATCGAGTATGCTGTTCTTGGTTTCATTAACAAAAAATCCAGCTACGAAAGCCAGATGAATTCCAAATGGACGATGGAGGCACTTTGCACACGAGCCTCAAATGGGAGTGAGAGTTGAAGGAAGAGGAACAGGAAGAGTACTCGTAGTCGTACTCTACCCCAACTGCACAATTTACTTACGCCTTGAGCACCCTCTGGGTTATTTCAATCACTGGCTTTGTTCTTAATTTATGCACGCCATTTACCAACACTTTGAACACGTTTGCCGCCCCCCTCAGACGACAGCGACCAACAGAGAGAGAGAGTGGGAGAGAGTCGTATACATAAATTGCTAGCTGGCCCATAATAACCATCGCCATTGGCATCGATCCGCGGCCAATGGACATCGTCCACATCCAATTGCCCATCAGAGGTCGTCGTCGTCGTCGTCGTCGTCGTCGCGCATTTCCCAATACTTAGAGGAGGCTTCAGCTTCAGCTTTCTAGTGACGCTTCCGTGACGTTAATTCATTATGCGCACTTCCTGTTATCCGGCTCGGGATCCTACACACACACACACACATAATTCGCCATTGCTCATCGCTCGTCCTTTGTTTTTAATCACTTTTCAGTCAACCCATGGAATAGCCTCGGGTTCGGCACTGTGATTGGCAATAGAATGATTATACGAGCATGCCTCGAACTACATATAATATTATAGTTATCAAACATTTCATGGCCTGGGGCATTGCCATTTGCATTGCTCATTAAGTACAGCATCGATGGGAGCGTTTACCTGGGCAAATTTTCAATTAACTCACTTTGCTTGATGGCCTATTTTTAGTTACCTGATTTATATTGTTGTGTAACACGATTAAAACGTGACTCAAACTGCACTTGAACCCTTCAACCGGAAAATAAAAACATTTACAACTTGCACTCGTTAAAAACTTTGCACATATTTTTTGCTTTTCGCTTTCTGTTTGGTTGTTTTTCTTTTTGCTTTGGCTTTTGTTTGTTTGGACAACTTCTTTGGCCTGTGTTCCAACAATCGAACAAGCCAAAAGTTGTCAGCGACATTGCTTGATGGTTTAATTCCTTCCCCCAACAAACCAGAAAAATGTTGTAGAGCATGCGATATTCGATTTGTTTTTTTTTTCCTCTTCCAGCTGGTTGATTATTGCTTTCGTTGCGACGCGTGTTAATTCCAAACTCCAGCTCCAACTCCAGCTCCAACTCTAATGCTAAACACTCCAAAAAGTTTGTTGCGCAAATTTTGATAAATTTGGTATTTGTTTTGTATATTTCGTGTGGCAGTTGTTGGCTGTAGTTTGTTGTTGTTGTTGATGTTGATGTTGTTGTACGTCAAGCAATTAAGCGATAAGCATGCTAAATACACAGCACTTCCATTCGCTTCATTCGCCGCATTCTCCCGCATTATCCGCTCTCAAGGCACCACAAAAATGTGCCATGAGAAGACATAACATTCGAAGTTGCAAAACAACAACGAGGACATTATTATGGATAAGGTTGAGCACGAGAGCAGCGGGAATGGCAGCGAGAACATGGCTAGATGAAGATAACCGCTTGAAAACTCATTAGTTGGAATTATAATTGCACAATTATTAGGTTTTTCATTTGTTGTTTGCTGTTCGCCGCTAATGCTGCTGTTATTACTATTATAATTATTATATTTGCAATTACAAACACATTTACAATTATTGTCATATTATTATCATCAAGCACTAAGCTAGACGCCAATTAAAGCGATTGAAAATTGCGCATACGCAGTGTTGACTCGCTGTCGTCGCCGCCATAATTGTTATTGCTGTGCAAATTGCCTGTCGACAAATAAATTCAAGAAAATTCACGCATCATTCATGCCATCATCTTGTGCTACACTAATTAAAAACATTTTTAATTTGCACAAGTACAAAAATGCAAGTGGCAAACTTTCGACAAGAACTCAACCGCCCCAGATAATTAACAGAATTTACGATGTGTTCATTAGAGAATATGTTAGTTAAATTAAATTGCTTTCCACTGCAGGCAACTAAATATATTATTTGATTATAACATTTTTAATTCAAGTTGTGCATGCAAATTTTTAATATTTGCAATTATTAAAACTATTTTTATCGTCTTTAAGGTAGCAGCTTTAAGGGATTAAAGCTGGCGAATAAAGACAATAAGCAGGATGTTGAAATTGGAGCGATGGAAATTTGAAAAACGCTTGAAAAGCCTGGCAATGAGATGTCAAAATGACGGTAAGTAGAAGTGCTGGTATTATTTCAATAATATGAATAAAATGTAAGTGCCCCAATGTGTGTGTGTGTAAGTGAGTGAGTGTGTGTGCGTGCACTGAAGTACTTATGGCACGTAGCTCTGCCCCCAAATAGTCGACCGCAGAGTGGAGCTCAAACAAAAACCAACTCGACTCGACGCTGACAACAAATGCGCAGACAAAAATAAATCTAAAGCAGAGCGAGGCTTGCACGTGGCGTGTGTGTGCTAGTGTGTGTGCGAGTGTGCGAGTGTGTGTGTGTGTGTGTGTGTGTGTGTGTGTATGTGTCGGGTAATAATCTTATCTTTAACTCGGCAGAAACAGAAGCCGTTGATGTTGCGCTGTTGCTGTTGTTGTTGCTGTTGCTGTTGCCTGTAGCCAGCGACTGTGAAAGCAGCAACTGCGACGGCGACTGCGACTGCGACTGCGACTGCGACTGCGACTCTGACTGGGACTGTGACAGCGGCTGGCATTGTATGGTAAATGTGCGTGCCACTCAGAGGCATCGCTGTATGTGTGAGTGTGTGTGTGTGTGTGTGCTCTGCCATTTCCATATGGCGTCATATTGCTGGCTGTCATGACGGCGGCTTCTGCTGCTGCTGCCGTTGGTTTCATACAATTGAAATTTGTAATTATTCAAATCGGATTTAAATACACACACACACACACACGCACACACACAGACAGGTGAGGGAGGCTGCAAGAGGCAGGCGGACTTTAGTTTTGAGCCGGCGTAAAGCGAAAAAGGAGAAGCGAACGCAAAAGCAAAAAGCGACGACGCCGCCAGCTAAAAAATAAAATAATCAAAATTATAGTCTGCCAACAGGCGCAACAGCGAGCGACGAGTGATGAGCGAGACCTGAAAGAGAAGTGGACGAGCAAGGGGGGGAGGCAGGATGAGTGGCAGACAGGTGCATGCTGAATCAAGATGAAGGCCATGCGCCACACTTTGCAACTCCTGTTTCCTGCGCCTTTGTCTCGCTGTCTCTGTCTGCATGCGACAACGTCAAATTGGATGAAAATTAATTCATTTTGAAGCGTTAAGATTCTTTACGCGCTAATGAGTTGAAGTGTGTGTACACACACACACACACAGACACCCACACACACACACACACACGCAGTGAGCGAAGCACTGAGATTTGTTTGCAACAGATGCTTTAATGCCCTGCCTTCTTGTGGTTGCCAAGGTGGGCGTGGCAGCGGAGAGATGAACGACCCTCCGCCTCAGCATCAGCATCAGCTTCGTGTTGCCTGCCACATGTAGACGCCGCGGCGCTTTAACAAAAAGCCATGCGAACCCACTTGAGCCCCGAAAAAACCACAAAAAAGATGAGCAGCAGCAACAACAGAAATAAAATGCTGTGTGCCGAGCATATGAGCAAAATCTTCATCTCCAAAGCAACCGAAACGAAACGAAACGAAACGCAAGCCCCAAACTGAACGGATGGCAACACCCAGGTCAAACCTCAATCCGCTTCACTATCCGGCCTTTGAGTGGGTAGAAGTTATTGTCTCTCAGCTGCGATGTGAAGTTACGCAATCTACTAGAACAAGGCCAAACAATCGAACGTGGAAACAAGGAAGTGCCGAAAATATAATATTCTATTTTTGTACTTTCGATATTAAAAAAAAATTAAATTAATTGCTAAATATAATATTATATTTATGTTGTTCAGCGGCTTTTGTACTTTCGATATTATTTGTATTCAGATAACGACTTTTTTAATAATCATTCTTTAAATTAAATAAAACATATAATACACAATTTTGGTTGCCCTACGACTTATGTGTTTACGAACTTATTGTTGTGCGAAAATTGATTAGATACGGAAAAGAAACAAGAAATTTGTAAATTAATTCAAATGCCGAAAATTTGACAGCCTGAAGGCTTTAGTTGTCTTAGCTCACAAAATTGTAATTTAGTATATTAATTTTTTAGTACAATCAAATATTAATTATAATATTTTTTGTTGTTTTACATCTTGTGTATTTTCGAACGACATTTTTAATCGAACACACATTATTTAAATTCAATTAAATGCTGAAAATATAATATTCTAGTTTTTTTTGTTCCACGACTATTGAATTTTCCATATTATTTTTAAAAAATCATTCATTAAATGAAATGTTCATACATTTCTACAAATTGTTTTTTTTTTTGTTTATTATTAAGATTCTTCCCTATAACTTGAAATGAGATACACATTATTATTAATTTTTTTTCTGAAGAATTAAATCTTGATTTAGGATTTCTGGTTTTAATTTCCACCATTTTGTTTTTTAAATTGTTGAATTAATCTATTAATCTTTGTTATTCGTAAATTCAGTATGAGCTAATAACAATTTCAATTTTAGTATAATAGATCATGAATTATTCTTGAATTTTTATCTACATTTAACAATTTATGTTTTTGGTTCAATTTTAAAATACTTAAGGTGCGATTCAAGATTTTATTTCTAAAAGCCAATAACAAAAACTTGCAACATTACGAAAAATAATTTAAACCTGTTTAAATTCCTTCAAAAATGAATTGTATGTATTAATTTTAAGTTATCCGAATTACAAATGAATTATTGATTTCTAAACATTTAGCTGAAAGTTGTTCAGTTCGATTTCAATCAAAGAAAATGAAGCAAAACTTTCAGAGTTCAATTGTAGTGGGAATTGATTTAAAGCGAATGCCGGATTAAATCAGTGCTGTCTAGTGGATAATCATGAAGACAATTTGCTGCATATATTCGAGCTGAGGATTCGTATCTGCAATTAGCAATTACGCACTTTGCTCTATCTAATCGAGTTCATCACGACAGCCAAGTGCAGCACTTGCAGCACTTGCAGCAGTGGCAGCAACAGCGCCTGCCACACTCCGCCACCTCATTACCCCGACGCTTTGGAGGCAGCTGACCAGAAGCGAAGCCAAGCCCGATGTGGATGTGGATGTGGATGCGGATTCTACTGGGCAACGACTGTGGCACTTATCAACACTTGGCCATCTGGACAACAGACAAGTGGACTGCTCGACGGGCGGAGGCGGAGCAGCAGGAGGACGAGGAGAAGCGGCGGCAATCTACTGCCAAATTACTTTAACTCGATTCATTTTGCAATTGCTGCTGTTTGCCGGCTGCGTTTGCCTTTTTTAACATGTATAACAGCAGCGTAAGTATGTGTGTGTGTGTGTGTGTGTGCCACAAAGAAAGCGGCGTGTAAGAAGAAGCAGAGCGAGCTTGATCCTGGCTGCGACAGGTAAAGGCGAAGGCAACGCTAAAGATACTTGGACGAGCCTTTGCTGCTGCGTTTTTCGTTGCTGGCTATGAAACAGATAAATTGCAAAAGTTTTTCCAAATATTTTCACAAGACGTCGACGACGCTGAGCACGACGATGACGACAGCGGGAAGAGGGGAGGGGAACAGCTTTTGAATTGCGGCAGAACGTGGTTTGGTTTGGTTTTTGTGGGTTGCCAAGCGCAAAATGGTATTGGGATTGGGCCTCAGTGCCAAGCCAGCATAGCACAAAAATCTGCAATAAAATTTTACCAATAAACTTTAGACACACACACACACACACGCGTGGAGCATGGGCACGTGGATGGGAATGCGGATGTGGAAGTGGATGCGGATGCGGATGCGGACAGGTGGAACTTTTTGAACTATACTAAATTATTGTAGTTGCTGAAAAAGTTGGCCCTCTGCAGCAGCAGCAGCAGCAGCAAAAAAAAAAAACGAAAAATGAAAATATAAAAAACAACAACAAGATGAACAGCAACATTTCCTGCCATATACACACATGTTTGCCGCTTGACACACTCCTCCCACATACACACACTCGCACACACTCGCACACACTCATTTATTGTAGAGTCTGGCGTGGCGTGTTGGGACAACGCACCTTTTGACATGCCCATGGAGCCCTGGGTGTCTAGGAGGAGAGGCGAGGCAAAAGGCCGCTGGCATAGATAACACTGCACATATGAGAGGCGTGACGATGGAGCGACAGAGACAGCTAGAGAGCGATAGCGAGAGAGAGAGTGCGACGGGTGCGAAAGCTATAAAATGCGGTGAGCTAATGGCAGGGCAGCCCCTCTACCTCTCCCTCCCCTTCCCCCGCCCCCCACGCATCGATGCAGCTTCCCTCCGCCTGCCTCTTCAGCCTGTGGCAGTTATTAACTTTGAGTGATAAAAGGGGTGACGCGAGTCTGGGGCCAAGTGGAGACTGTAATTTCAGTGCCATTGCCTCACGTATGCATCAGTGTGTGTAGTGTGTGTGTGTGTGTGTGTGTGTGTATGTGTGTGTGTGTGTGTGTGTGTCTGCAACATTTCATTGCACTCAAAATCTCTGCAGCTCTCTTCTCTATTTTTTTTTCGCCTCTTTTGTTTTGCGCATTTCTCTACCCGCCACCCATAAAGCGAAAGGGTATTTTAATTTAGTGCTAAATTGATATATACTTAATTTTTAATTATTTTTATTTAGTGATGTTTTATTTCTTCTCCATTAATTTAAACAAACCGCAAAAATTAAAATGTATTTCCAATCAATTGTTATTTGAAAATTACGTCATGACTTTTATATATATTTTTAATATACGAGGCAATACGTGCCCAGAAATTAAACAACTATCAAATAATCATTTTTAAAGTCAGCTAATTCAAAGGAAATGAAATCCAACGAAAAGAAAATTGATAGTCGAAATTACAACAATTATTTCTATTATCAATGTAATACGTTTCTTTCACTTTCACTTTCATTATCGCTCACTTTATTTTATTTTTTGTATTTATTGTTTCCTTAATCTAATTTTATATTATACATTATACAGACTTTAGTTTATTTACTATTTACATTTGATTACAATATGAAATTATAATTATTTACATATGGTATATACATACATCAAACATTAAAAAAAAACATAGAGCATTATTAAATATGACGAACACACACATTTGAAGCATTGAGCAAGGACATTTTGGTTTTTTTGTTACATTTTATTTAGAGGCGCCTTCGACAATTACAAAATAAATGTAATTGAAATTTAAAATTAAAGACTGCAAAATCAAATAAAAATTTAATTAAAACTACAAAAGTCACTTATGCTTTTTTCAAGCAGTCTTGCTGCCTTTGCCTTTGATTTACTTGTTATTTCAGTTGTTGCTGCTCCTCTACCATTAATAGAATTTCGGTTGGCTAATATTAAAAACAAAAATAATTAAATTAAAGACTGGATAATTAAAAAATTGAAAGAAAGAAAGAAAAAGTAAATTGAGGACTGCAAATATTAATAAATAATTTATTAAACTTAATTATCATCTAAATTTATCGCTTGCTGTTTAAATGTGTGGCAAGTATCTGAGAGTTGAGCACACTCGACAGCCATTTATTCTTATTGTTTCAAACTGGAAACAAAAATACTTAAACTGTAGACTGTAGACTGCCAACATTTGAAAATGTTGAGAATTTCTGTTTTAAATTACAAACTATAGTACTTGAATAATAGACTGCATATATTAAAAAAATAATTACTTAAAACAGAAATCATTTAGGTTTATTCCGTGTTGTACGACTATGTACCGGGTATCTGAGAGTTGAGCACACTCGACTGCCGTTTACTTGTTATTTCAGTGGTTGTTGCTGCTGCCCATGTCCGAAGTGACAAATGTGCCAAACTTGTTTGAAATTTCGAGATGCACAATGGCCAATGCCAGGCGCAGAGCACAGACCACAGAGCAGCGAGCTCCGAGCCCAGAACACAGAGCAGGGAACAGAGCGCGTGGCAACGTGGCGTTGGGCGTCGACTTCTGGGTCAAATGCTGTTGTATTCAAGGTCGCTGGCAACAATGTGTGTCCGTCCGGGAGTCGTGGCGTCCGCTCCGGTCCAGTCCACTCCGGTCCGGTCCGGTCCGCTTCGACCCGTCCAGCTGGTCTATTGAAACTTTGCGCTCCCAACGGTCGTACACTCAAATCACACATACGAGTACTCGCTTTCGCACTCACACTCACACTTGCATTCGCATTCGCATTCACATTCACATTCATTTGGTGTTGTGAATACGCTGTTTTAGTTACGCGTCCCGCGGGGCGTCTGACTTAATTTATTGATTTGGGACACTCGCAGCTGGCCAAACTGACCAAAAACTTTTGACACTCCGCCGGCCACACAACTTAAATGTGATTTGTGTAATTTCCGTAAAATTCTGTTGCTGCTGCTGCCGATTAGAACTTACGACCCGGATCCCGTTGCACAAATTGAAACTGGCTCACCTGTATTTCCTAATTCCCCAAATGCTTTGTGCGTCCCTCCAAGTGGGCAAGCCCCAAGTTAAACCATATTAATTATAACTTTCAATTATCGCACTGCCCAGCTGGCCAGCAGCGAGTTTATCGACATTTTATTTATTGTTTCAATTGCAGCTAAGCTTTGTTTAGCGCCATAAATTTCAAGTCAAATGTTTGGTTTATAGCGCTCTTGATTCTAATATTTATTAACCGTATTTTGCAGCCATTTTATTTATTTAACATTGAGTCTTGTTGTATATTTGTATTTAATTTATACTACTCTTTTCATTTAAGATTTTTTTACCTAACAAATAAAGATTAGACTTGAAATACAATCTTTCCATTGAAACTGGTGATTTTATTTTACATTTTTATTTACATATTATAATACTATTATTATTAATTTATGGAAATCTTTCAACTTGATAAACAATTTTTTTTTTGTTTCAGCTATTTTATTTATTTAATATTGCTTTCAATGATATGTATTTCGGAGTTTTGCATTAGTATATTTCAATTGTATTAACTTGATGGTTTCAACAATTGATTTAATTGATTGGTTTCGTATATATATTTTTATTTTCATAAGAAGAAAAACCTTTTGTATTTATAATGTATTATTAATTCCACAAAATATTAGAAAATATATCTATATATCGATAAATCTTTATATCCAATACCTTCCGTGCCGTAGTTGCTTGTTTTCCAAACCACAAACTTTGCTGTCATTCTAAACTCCATTTAACCGTCTTGTGTTCAATAGATACAGACAATGGATACTCTTACCAAGCACTGAGTTGGCGAGAGAGAGAGAGAGAGAGAAAGAAAGAAAAAGAGATGGAGAAATGGCCAGCATGTGAGACAT
Organism: Drosophila immigrans; assembly: GCA_963583835.1. Lineage (NCBI taxonomy): Eukaryota > Metazoa > Arthropoda > Insecta > Diptera > Drosophilidae > Drosophila > Drosophila immigrans. The sequence goes on along the minus strand of OY757144.1, from coordinate 22,839,655 downwards.
TTTGGGGGCAGTTTTTACTGCTTAGCCGAAGTTTGGCCACTATCAAAATCAACCAACTAATATGTCTTTCATATAATTTATGTGTGTGAGCCGCATAAAAACCAAAGTCTACGCCCGGACAACGTACGACGGACGCGGCCGTAAACAAGTCAAGTGACAACAACAACAACAACAACAGTCTTTTGGGGGGGACGGAGCAGCTTGAGCTTGTGGCAGGAGGGCGATCGGGCGTTGCAAGAAAACTTTCTTTCGTTGGCACACAAGGCACGTACGCCTGTGGATACAATATGTCATAGTGGCTCCCAGCCTCGCCATGTGAGTGGTCTGGTTGGGTCTGGTTGGGGCTACGTGGCGCGGCCCCGTGGTGCAGAGCCCACAGGAGAACTTCGAGTAACATGTGTCATTCGTGGAGTCGGAATTGTTGCAAGTCCTGCTGCTGCTGCTGCTGCTTCGCTGTTTTTGGTGCTTTCCGAACCGGACTCGTGCGGCGCCTTGTTGACAGCCACTCGCATTGGGCTGAAGTGAGCCGCATAAATTGTTGCATTCCGTGCTTGCTGCCAACCGCCAACCGCCAACAAGCTGAAAGCGAGCAGTGAGAAGCTAAAAGCCAAGGCCAACGAAACCAACTAAACTCAACTTGCCTGCTGTGAGCGTCTCGTGTCGAGTCCTGATGTTATAGGCTGTTTCCACTATTGCCACTGCCTCAGCACCTGCTTCCGTTTAGTTGCTCAGCTCTCGCGTGTGTGTGTCTGTGTGTGTGACGGTGTGATGGTGTGCCACAGTTGGCATGCAAATCCTGAAACAATCACTTAAAGTTATGCTGGCCAAAGTGTTCGGCTGCGTGGGCGTGGTCATTGCTCAGCTGAGCTGCCAAACTAAATTATCGTAGCTGCAACAAAATAATAATTTAACAACTTCACACAGTCTTCAGTTTCTTCAACTTTACTCTAATAATCTTATTGATAATTCATAATTGTATATTAACTTCAATTCAATTTAAGCATAAATGTATTCCTATTCCTATTATTATTTTAAATAACATTTTGTGTGTATTCGATATTGTTTTCAAAGTCGAAAACCATTGTAGACAAAATGTGCTTTACATTTTGCATTGTTTCATTTTAACATGAGAATATTTTTCGTTCTCTGAGGGAAAGTAAAATTATTTAAATTATTCTTATAACCTGTATATTATTTTTATCAGAACTATTGTAGTTTTTACCATAGTTTTCTAGTATTTAAAAACAATCTACAGTTTCTCTCTTTAAAAAAAAAATCTGTAGAGTAAGGACAATTTGCCAGACGATTGATTTCAATAACACATCTTACCTTATATAGTATACATGAATGTATTATCTTAGTGAAAATGTGTACATAAATTTTTGGGATATGTGAATATGTATATTCAGAAAATAAATTCTGTTTTAAATATTAAAAAACTACAAAATGATATTAAATTAGTAAGGCTGAAAGTTATTAGTGACTAATCTAATAAATGAAAATAAATAAATTGCAATTTCAGCAAGTTCGACAACATTTCTACAAACTTTTCTGCCTGACCACGCCCACCTAGCAATTTCGACCTAGGAACAAAAATAAGAATTCAACTCTTTGAATAATGAGAGTTTTTTTTGTAAACTGTTAAACTATGAAACAGTTTTATTTTGTCCAATAATATTAGAAAATTTAATCATAAAGCTTTTAAAAAAAATATATAAAACTATAGCACCCATTAAAAAACCTGTTCCACTAAAATTAAAATTGATTATTATTAGATTTATATTTATTTGAAATGGAAATAATTGAATTTACTTTTTAATATTTACCTTAGTTTTATTACAAAATGATTCATTTTTGAGAAGTTCAATAACAAACAGGAACAACATTTTTTTTTTGTTTAACAAACATTTGCAGCATAATTTTTTTAATCTTAAAGGAGTTAAAAATTAAGAAGTGCACAATAATAGCTGATTAAAAATGAATACTTGAGTTGTGGGGATTTGCGCAACTTAAGGGATAATATGCTGTCATGGATATGGCTGGAAACATTAACTATATAGAGCAATCGGAGGCCCACTTGGGAGTAAGTGGCAAGCACTTGAACGGAATGAGAAATGACAACTGACTATAAAGCGAGGAAAGTAGAGGTGGGGGAGGCGAGGGGCAGAGCTTTTGGAGGCAGCACACTTTGTGGTGCTGCGAAAGTTGTCAATACAAGTTGCGATAAGCCACTCAACGCCTTGTGGCGCCGCACAATCAATGCACCACTGACCAGCTGACGAATTTGCCGCGCGGCACATTAATGCGGCTAATGGTCAAAGTTTTATGCCTGGCTTCAGCTTTATAATGTGCAACACTTGAGGCATTCGCGCCCCAAGTGCCACAGCCACTGCCACTGCCACAGCCACAACATGCCTCGCTTTAATACGCATTTCATTTAAAGCCGCGCTGTTATAAAAGTGTGCTACAAGCGTTTGAAAAGAGAGCCGAAGAGCGAGAGTTTGAGCGGGCTTCGAAAACGAAGAGTGTGAGCTAGGGAGTTTAAGAGAGAGAGACAGAGCGAGAGAGAGAGAGAGAGCCAACGAGTCGCTTATCAGGACCAAAGGACCAATGTTGACAATGCTGACCTGTCCAAGGCGCAACAGCAAAGGCAACAGCGCCCCAAAGTCTGTCAGGCCCAAGGGAGATGCGTTGGGTGTGTGTTGTGTGCCTCTCTATCTCTGTGTGTGTGTGTGCGTGTGTGCGTGTGTGTTGCAAGTAGCGGCATCTTGAAAGAGCAGCAGCTAAATGCGATACGAAATTCGAAAGGCTTTTTTCGAGTCGCGCTCGTCACTCGGGCAATCGGGCAATCGGGCAATCGGGCAATATGACAATCGGGCGGGCAGCATTCGCCGTTCGGCACTCGGCTGCTGTTCGGCTGCCACTCTGCCAGCGACTGTGCCTCAGACTGTGGCGCAGCTCTTGTCGGCCACTTGGGCAGACTGATTCGACAGTTGGTTATGAAATCTGAACGTGTTCGCACGTGCCGCACGGAGCACGCAGCAGCAGCCAACCAGCCATCAAAATCAAAATCAAAATCAAGCAAACATCACAAACTCTCTCCCACAACAACAACTCCGACAACAACAACTACAACATTCAGAAAAACAATAAACTCGAACAACATTAATCAAAATTCCAAAAAACAAAAGCTATAACCAAACCAAAAACAACTTTGACTAACCAAAATCCAAAATCCAAATTAAAAAAAAAAACAACAACCAAAATTTACTCAAAAAAGTGTTTCGAAAATTCTCTGTGTGATTTCAAAATTATCAAATTTCTGCAGTTTCCAGTTTCCGGTTTCATCGCAAAAATTCAGAAATTCAAAATTCCAAATCAAAAATCAACTTCGAAAATCAATTCCATCACGCTGCGTGCAATGTTTTTTTCAATACAATAAATCCAGTTCTTTTTGTAAATAAACCGTCGGCAATTAAACACTTTTTTTTAACGTGTTTAGTTAGTTTTTTTTTTTTCTTTTTTTTTTTCTCAATATGAATTGATAAGTGTAAATGTGCATATAATTTCTATACATAAGAAATACAAAGCCGCAAAAGAAATATATATATATAAAAATATAAAAAGCAAAGCAAAGAAATTGAAATTGTCAGCGGCGAGAAAGTGTGAAAGGAAGAAAGTTTGATGAGAGATCAATGCAAATTGCAGTGAAATTCCAAAGCGCGCAATGTAAGTATGCAAAATAATAATATGCAATAAATTTTTGTTGAATTGTAAGTGCTTAATTATTTCAAAATCTAAGTGCGGCATTTAAATTTGCACTTGCTAATGTGCTGAAGTGTTTCGCTCTCTCTGCTTGTATTTGCTTAAAGTTAAGTAATGTATGCTAATGCTTATATGCAGAGGCGAAGACAAACAAAGTCAGCGCAGAAAGCAGATACACAGCCAGAAAGATGTCAAATAAGTTTTCGTGGAGATGGAGCTGGGGCAGAAACAAATAGTCAATATCGATGATAGGCGGGGAGGGGCCGCTGGGCAAATCTCCAAACGGGAATGTTCTTAATATGGCTTTTAGTTGCTTTCCTTGTTGTCGCTCTTGTGCCTGGTGTGGATGCTGCTGCTGCCATGTGCTTAAGTTAATTATTATCAATTAATAGCTAATCACGATAAATGTGCATGAAAACGGGGCTGGCGAGAGAGAGAGAGAGAGAAAAGGGGGGCAACTGTAATTGAGTCAGAGTGCTGGGGTGGTTGTGGCTGTGGCACGCAACAAATGGCCGTGACAGCAATAAGACATGGTGCCCCGCCAGCATACATACATACATACATACATACATATAGTATGTATATCCTGTTGATTTGTCACATGCGGCGTATGAGCTTCTGCCTTGCGTTGGCTTGGCTGGGCAATTAAAAACGCGCATACGCACAGTACAGTGCAGAACAAAAAGAACGTGGAACACCAACTGACAGCCACAAAAACAGAGCCAAACAATGCGAATCAGCAGCAGCAGCTTGGGCGCGTAACAAGTGATTGGATGTGTTTCGCATCAACAATTGACTGTGACTGTGTGTTCGTGTGTGTGTGTGTGTGAGAGAGTGTTGTTGTTGTGTCTGCCCTGCAGCGTAATTGTCAGCCACAATTCGCAACTCCATTGTCGCAATCTGCCTGACGGAAAGGCAAGCGTTAAGTCAGCGTTGAGCTTAATTCGCTTGATCTAAACAGAAACTGTGACTGCCAAAGTTAAAGTGCCGAAATAACAGCGCAATTTTAATTTACAAGTTTATTATTGGCTTGCACTTAAATATTTAAATTCGTGGTTTATTAATGCTTTAATGCAATTGAAGTAATTTGAAATTTCTTCATCGCTACGTCTTTTACAAAATGAAGGAAGCTTTCAACTAAGTTGTAAATTAACCAATCGATTTAAATGTCGATAACAAATACAAATTTAAAAATAATTGAAACGTGACACTTGGATCAGAATTGAAGTCGTCATCGATTTGCAGAGTGCAGTTCCCAAGCCTCCACTTCAGTGTGCTTCTCGAGCTTTGTCAGTTTGGCCAGCATGATTTTGTCTATTGCTTTTTTAAACGTTCACAATAAATTTAAAACTACACATAAAAGAAGAAAAACAAACGAGAAGGCGCGTAGCATGGCCAACAGGCCTCCAACAGGAGATGCGTCAGGGCCTGATTAAAGTCGAGCTGGTCAATGACTGCTGGACTGAGCTGCGCGGAGAGATAATTGGTCCGCCGGAGACGCCCCATGAGGGCGGCCGGTTCTCGCTGGACTATCTTCATTTATTTGTCGCACCCCACACAATAAAACTCCTTCTGAAATGCTCAACATTTATGTTACCAAGAAATAACAAAACACAGACCTGAGACAACAAAATAACATTTCATTTTTCTCTTATCTTCTCTCTCTTGTTTTTGTGAAATGTTTTTAATTATTGTTTTGCATTTCACAAATTTCAACAAGTAATAAAATCAAAATTCTTCGTACTGGAATTTCGCCAATTTCCATCGCAGTTACAAAATGGAAATATTGTTATTGGCTGCAAAAAAGCGAAAACAGGTTTCCATTGTTGCTTAAAGTTTAAAAAAGAGAAGTGGATAAAGAAATAGTTCTGATTTGCAACCTGCAAAAAATGGATAGATATTATTAAATATTAATTTAAGTTTATTTGGGCAACAGTTTAAAAAAACAGTTGGAATAATTCTGATTTGCAACTGCAAAAAATGTATAGATATTATATAATATTAATTTAAGTTTAATAAAACAGTTGTAATAATTCTGATTTGCAAAGTGCAAAAAATGGAATATTAAATATTAATTTAAGTTTATTTGGTTAACAGTGGAAGATTAAATAGTTCGGATTTGCAAACTGAAAAAAATAGTTATCTATTTTAAAATATTGATTTAAGTGAATTTAAAGACACAATTTAATATATTTTATATTTCCAAGCGAAGTCAACAATTTAGTATTTAAAATATATTTGAATTATTGTTAGATTAAATTTGATTGCTATTTATTTTATTTGAATTTCATTCGTGTGTCAGAGACAAAAGCCGACCTGTCGTATACTTGATAAACTGTCTCTCCGATTAAAAACCAATTCGCAATGAGATTTTATTGGAGCTATTAAGCTGTCTTGCAGCAAAATGTCCTTTAATATATCAAATTGAATGTTGCGTTGAGATATCGTTTAACAGTCTGAGCTGAAGCTGAAGCTGCTGTGCGGTCCATGTGCATAACATTTAATTAACTAATTGATGGCTCGGCTGTCGGTCTGTCTCTCAAGACGGACTGATTGCATTGGTTGTGCAGCGGACAGGACTAAGAAGACTGCAGCTGAAGCTGATATGATTCTCCCGCAGATGGAGTCTCAGCTGCAGTCACCAGCAGCAGCAGCAGCAGCAGCTGCATCGCATTGAGCGCGATGTTTGGGGAATCAAGCGAGCTGCAGCGACAAGGGAAGCGAAGCTTCGACCGACGAGCGTTTGGCATTGGTAAAAGGAACACAAAAAAAAAAGGAGGAAGCTGAAAACAATCGCCCTGCGTTCTCAGTCTTTGCGTCAATAAAGGACATTTTATTATTTTTCTCGACTGTTTGCAACGTTCGTCGTTTCGTTTCGTTTCGTTCCGTTTCGCTCCCAATGCCCAGTTCCGTTCGTAAGTCCCTTTGCCATCGAGTCTCCCAGTCTCCCAGTTTTCTTTTCGTTTCGGTTTTCTTTTTTTTTTTTATCGTTTCACTTACAAAGCGTGGCGCATTTTACGCTGATTGCGCGCTCTCGCAAACATTTTGCTTTTGGCTGCGACTCCCCGCCAGGGGACCCGGATCGCCTTGTCTCAGTCTCTGTCCCCGGGTCCAGCCTCAGTCTGAGCCTTTGTTTTCCAGCCCATGCAGAGAGACACACACACAGACACACCCATTGATACAGCTGCATAGTCGATGTGACTGCGTTGCTCCTGGCTGCTGGTTGCTGCGACTATAACTGGATACGATTCGATAACATTGAGTTTATTGTTACTTCCTTTTGCAATTATCCTTGTTAGTCAGCGCAGTCAAATGCTCCCACCCCAAGAACTATCATCATCATCATCATATCTCTTTCTTGCTCTGCTCCTCCTCTACAATCATCATCATCATCATGGTCATCAGCAGCGGCGTTGTCATCGCTGATTGTGTTTTGTTTTTAGCATTAGATTGGTTTCGCCTTTTTGCCCTTTCAACCCTCCCTCCCTGCAGTGTCCTTTGTGCCCGCCATTTTGCACTGCTCAAATTAGTTAACGGCAAATCTCTAGCTCGCATTTCTCGAACCGCCATTTGACCCGAATAGTTTAATGACAATAGGTGCTCCATTAATCAGCAGTGGGTCTTCCTTCGTCCTTCGTCCTTCGACTGCTTGGCGACGCGACTCCTGCGGTTTACGATCTCTTCTCAGTTGCCCAACCACTGTATAAAATTGCTCTAATGGCGTTTTTGTCGCGCTTTCGTTCCCATTATTTGCTTTATTTACCCAAGTGCCTTTCAACTGTAATTGTTGTTGTTGGCCTTTCAAAATTATATTTATTTTGCTATTCTGTTTTTTTCCTTTTTATCACACGTCATCAAAGAGTACATTACATTCAAATATCGTTTGTTATGTTTGTGCGACATTTTTCCCATAACCGCAAATTGTTATTGCATATTAAACATTTGTTGCATTTACTTCATTGATTTTATTTGCCAGTTACTTTCAACTAGAAGACTTTTACTTCTTGAATTTCCAGGGGAAATAAATGTAATGCTTATGAAGAAAACTTTCGTTTAATCTTATAATTTTGTAACTTACAAAAATTTAATTGATTGAATTAAGAAATAGCAACACAAATGGTTATTTGTATTTATTTCCAAATTTTATTTGAAAAACAAAAACAATGAAAATTCAGATTCAGTAAGAGAACAGATCCATTATTAATATAGTATATTTAAAGAAATAAGTTCAATGCCCATAACATAGTAATTCTTTTGAGTGGAAAATCCTCAATTAAATATATTTACCATAAAATATAATTATTTTTATATTTTTGACTGTAGAATTGGTTGCCTTTACAAAATATTATTAAAAATTTAATATAAAAGCGAGACACATACTCTAAAATGAGAAAATATTATAGATACATTTCAAATGCTAAATTACTATTATCAAAAGTCATTTATTTGCGAGTCGTTGAGCGAATGCTTCTAAAATTTAGCATATGAAGCATAATAAATTTCGATTTAGCAACAATTCGAAGCAAATACAAATATCAGATGGGAATACTGACGTTTTAAATTGCCAGTTAGAATAGTGATTATTATTTTCGTGGAATTTCGCGCTCTTTGTGATTATGATTTGGATGTCGCAATATTTTTGGAATCGGATGCTCGATACAACTGTCAACGAGCCAACGTGGAAATAATTGGAAAAACAAAGCGATAAGCTCGCAATTCTAAATAGTAGCAACAAAAACAAAAGGGAGAATAAACAAATGCAGCTAAAGCGTAACTTTTAAGCACACACAGAAGAGTGCGAAAGAGAGAGAGAGCTAGAGGGAGGGAGAGAGAAAAGTGCAGCATACGCTGTGGCTGGCAATGTTTAATTAAAAGCGTGAGAAAAATGCAACACTCGAGCTGCAAAATAGTCGTGTGGTGGAGTCGGCAACAACGGCAACTGCAACGGCTGGAGGCAAAGTGCGAGAAGTGACCGTGGACGTTGCAGCTTGCAACCTCCGACGCGCATTTTGCCAATCTACTTTTTGCCATTTCCATTCTGGCCGACATTGGCGAAGCCAAAGCCAAAGCTAAAACCAAATTAAATTAATTAAATTGCAAGAAAATCTGCGCTGAAGCACGTGGAAAACTCTTCGTCGTCGTCGTCGTCGTCGTCGTCGTCAACGTTGTCGAAATGAAATCAGCAGAGTAAAGTCAAATTAAGTAAAACTTGGGTTAGCTTAGGTAAGAGCAGCAGCAACAACGTTTCATACTTTTTGTGCCCTCTCTCGCTCTCGCTTTCAAAACGCTTTCTGTTTTTGTACGCGCTGCCCCTTAAAGTTGGCCTAGAAAGGGCGTGATGTTTCAGTAGCCAGTTTTGTCACGTTTTTAGGTATTCAAATTCTTGCATGCTGCGTTGATTCTCACTCGGAGGATTTGGCAATTATCTACAGAAAGAGAAAGTTAAATCGGGAATGTCGCAAAACATAGTAATTTTTATATTAAATTTATTAAAAATGGCAGTCGTCAAATATTTATTATATTATTTGCGATCCTATGAATTTTAACTGAATCATAACCGACGTGTCCAAGACGGATGCCACAGATTAAAGCGTAAAAAAAACTAATCTAATATGAATTATGCGAAGAATATCAATAACAAAGTTTATCTTTTAATTTTATTGAGAACATTACAATTTCGTCTCAATTATCCATTTGAAATTTTACATTTAAAACTACTGCATTTTGCAATTAAATTTGATTTTGTCCTGTTAGCCAAATACTCTATGCTCAATTACTCACAAATTGTTCTGTCAAGAAAGGCATAAACAACTAAATTTGTGCAGGATTAATTCAAATTCAGTTTATTTTAATTTAGACAATAAAAGACAAATGAATGCCTACAGGGTATTTTGAAGTCGACCTGCGCAACTTGTTTAATTTGTTGTTGTTTGCCCGTTTTACAGTGTAGCGCCTTTGCGTTCTTCACGCGGTTAGCAAAGCATTGCACTTGACTTGAAGCACAACCGTCGTTTTCTTTCTCTGCTTTCGCTCTTTCTTCGACTGCCCACATCTCTCGCTCTCGCTCGCACCCGCACTCGCTCTATTGCTCGTTGAGTCGCTTGCATTTTTTGCAATTAGCGGAATTGTTTCACATTTGCTTCGCACCCGCTTCGCTCCCCTCCCCTCCCCTCCCCCCCCCACAACCGATTTGCGCTGCCACTGAAACTGAAGTTGCTCGCCTGCAGTTTATCTGCGGTTGTCATTGCATTACGTTTCCGCCCCCCCCCCCTTCCATTTACACTTGCCGTCTTTGGCTGCAGCTTGGTTTGTCGCTCGGTTGAGTTTATCTAGCAACCTCACAGCCCCCCTCCTCCCCCCCCCGCACTGCTCGCTCGCCACTGTCGTTTGCTGTGCAACTGTCGCTTTCTCTGTGTCCAGCATTTTGGCGCCCAGGGGAAGTGTGCTAAATCTTTTAAAATACATCTAAAAACCGCGCTGCCAACACACACACACACGCACACAAAGACAAACAGCTTTATGCACTTTACTTGGATATACTCGTATGTTGCTGCCTCCCTCCCACTCCCTCACTCTCTCACTCTCTCTGTCTCGCATGTTATCTGTACGTTCCAGCTGTTTTCGAGCTGTCCTGCCGTCCGCTATCCGTCTCTGTCTCTCTGTCGTTGTGGTGCACTCATGTGCATTTTAGTGGTAACCCAGTTTTCGTTTTAGGTGCTTAAAAGGTTTCCCCATTTGAATGTTGTTTGGCTTTGTCTCTGTGTGTGTCTCAGTGTGTGTGTGTGAGAGAGGTGTGGCAGCTGCAGCAGAGTGGACGCCAGATAATAGATCTGGCAGTGAACAGTTTTAAATCGCAGCTGCCGCCGCCACACTGAAATTTACTTATGTAAGCTCATTTTCAGCAATTCAGTTAGTTAGAAGACATAAAACTAAGCCGACCCAGCGAGCCTAGGCTCAAGAAAAAAACACGTAGGAAAGCTACAGTCGAGCGTGCTCGACTGAGAAACACCCGCTACGCATATCGAGACTTCTACGAGTATTGAAAGTATATACTAAAAACTATATTTGCTGTGGAATATACTATTACTTTGAAAATATACCATACCACAAACGGTCTATAAAGTTGTTTCTTGAATAACTTTTATGTGTTTCAACCAATCACAACCAAATTTTCAGAAATTATTTAAACTATTATATTATTATATTAGAGATTATTGTGTGTAAATTACACTTCTTATTATTAATTTAAAAATCTTTGCTAGCTCTTGCTCTTATAGTCTCTAAGATCTAGGTGTTCATACGAATGGACAGACAGGCAGACGGACAGACTGAGTTGGCTATATTGTCTCCGCTGATGACACAGATTAAGAATATACATGTATACTTCAAGGAGATATCTTTTTCTGCCTGTTACATACATTTTCTGCTGACACTAAGTTATAATACCCTTCTAGGCAATGTGTAGCGGGTATAAGCACAGCTAACGAGTCAGTCTGTCAGACTGTTGGACAGACAGACAACAACAGTTTCCTGGCCAGAAATGACATCCTCAACCTCATTCACAGTGCCGAAGCTGCGCCTCAGACTGAGACTGAGACTGAGACTGAGACTGAGACTGAGGCTGAAATGGAGGCTCATCCTGCTTCTCTTGGCTCAAACGAGTTATGCGCATTTGCCCGCGAGCCGAGAGATTTGCGTTGCTCAGTTCTTTTTTTATGTTGTTGTTGCTGTTTGGCTTCCTTCGGTTTTCTTTTTTTCCCATTCCCATTCCCAGCCCCATATTTTTTTGGGGCTGGCTTCTTTTGGTTTCCGTTGCCACGCAGCAGAAATTTGCAGTCGAAATCCGCGGCACAGGTACAAATGTGCGAGTGCGTATAAAAAACCTCAAACCAAACCGAAGAGAAAGGAAAAACCTTAAGGCGTACGTCATTTTGTTTACATAAAATCAGCCAAGTGGAGACAAGTGCTGAAAGATGCCGCTGCCGATGTCGATGGCGATGCCAGTCGAGTGGGAGGCGCCACAGGAGAGGAGGATGTGAAGTGGGAAGTGGGAAGCGGGAAGCGGCAGGCAACATGAGCGTGGCAGAGATGTAAATGGAAATGGAGACTCAGGCGATGGCTAAAAGAATCTTGCCAACATTACAGCATAACATTTGCATAATTATTATTGTCTGTGTGTGTGTGTGTGTGTGTGTGTGTGTGCATATGTGTGCGTGGTACTTTTTTTTTTCTCGTTTTTTTGTAAGCAACATTTTGCATTTAATTTGCATTTAAACTGAGACAACCAGCTGATAAGTGCCAACAATTTTGAGCCTGATGACGTTCTAGGAAACCCAAACTCAAGCCCCCAAAGCATTCAAAGCGTCGAAAGAAACCTGATTAAGTTAAACAACTTTAAAGTCCCAGAAATGTTTGAAGAAAATATTTAATCAACACATTGACTTAGCTACAAACATTCTGATTAGGCGAAACATTCCAGCGAATAATAACATAAATATATTTCATATTGCCTAGAATATTAAATTTTATAAATTGCTTGCAGCAAATATATATAAAAATTAAAATACATTCAGTATTCATTTAGCTTCAGCCATTTGCCAATAAACCTAATAACTTAACTAGAAGAATTCGGAGAATATTGAATAAATTGCTTTAAATCTCAAAATAATTCCTGAAATGTATTTAAAATCTGTCACTTTATAAACTTCTTGAAGATTTATTATTTTATGGTTTCTTTTAACTCAATTCAATCCCCTTCTGGAAATCGTTTATTTCATTTCTATTTTTCTGCAAATTCCGCAACTGTTTTGATAACTTTATTGCAGTTGGCAATTGCTTATTTGTAGCTGCGAAATGATGTTTGTAGTGCTGAGTGCCTTAAGGCATCTTCGGGCCATAAAATGCTGCTCGAATTATTCATTTCTTGCTGACTCTTCGCAACTGGGATTGAGAACTCTTTTGGATTTGTTTTTTTTTTTTTTTTTTTTTGCAATTGGCAACAATGAATGGAGTTGGAGATGGAGTTGGAGTCGGAGGCTGGGTAACATGTCAATCTTGAATGCTGAGTGGACGGTCAAGAAATTTCCATAAAAAGAGAAAAAACGTTGCCAGCATGCAGCATCAAATGAGCGCCAGCTGTGTCGCAGCAGGTCCTGGGACGCAAACAGCAAACAGCAGCGAGAGTTAGGCGCCAGATAGGGACAAGGACTTGAAGGCAAAAGCAAAACCAAAAACCAGAAGCAGAACCAGAACCAGAACCAGAACCGAAAAACGGCAGAGCAAACATAAATGACAATGCATGCCACATTTTTCGCAACGGCACAAAAATTCCAATTAAGTAGCAGCTGTTGGTAACTCGCTTTGAAAATTGAACAGCGACGCAATGGCAGGAAGACAGGAAAACCAAGCCAAACCAAACCAAACCAAGCCAAATCAAAAAGCGAACCAAAAATAAAAAACAAAATGTGCCACACACAAAAAAAAAACTGAAGTGAAAATAAAAAAAAAATAAAAATGAGAGAAATGCGGAACGAGATGAAAAGCAAAGCCGAAATGTGAGTTCTCTGACTTCTTCGCCTGCTGCCTCCTGGCTGCCTGGCTGTGAAATGAAAATCAATGTCACTGTGTGTTTGGAGCAACGCTGACAAGTCAAGCTACTGTCCTCGACTCCCACCCCACCCCCCCTTCCTTCCCTTCCCTTCACAACTCTTTCTCAGCTGGACGGCTTACAGCCTGCCGACCATGTGCCGTGCCATGTGCAAGGGTCAAGATTTCGACCACAACAAAGATGCGAGCTAGAAACGTTACCAGGGCAGGCATAAAAGTCACCAACATTCGTTCGCCAGTTAACAAAACGCCTCCCACACCCTCTCCCTCTCTCTCTTTCCTCTGCTTCGCCCTTCCCTGTGCCTGACAATTGGCCAGGACATGAGCACCAACAAAAAATTATATAAGACAAACATGTTTCGTATACCTTAAGTGGAGCACAGCGAGCCTGTGTTTGTGTGAGCTTCTTCTGTATCCCAGCAAACCAGCTAACGAACCTCAAGCGATAGTATCGGAAAACAATGATAAAGCAATGAGAAACTTTTTTTATTGATGATTTTTATCATTAAGTTACTTTCTCTTTACAATCTATTATCGATAATAACTAAATTTTTAATCTCATATTTTGTTGACAAACTACTTGTTCGAGTTGAGGAACATTTTTCAACTGTCGGTTATATACATAGATATGATTTTTTGAACTAAATAGATTTTATTAAACTCAAATTAATTGAATATTTTTTCTCAATAATTTTCATAAGGTGGCTTAAACTATTTGTTTGAGATACAATCGCTACTACTTGAAATATTATCTAAAAGTTATTTCATACGATGACAACTCACATGAATACATTGCGTATACTTGATATTTCTAACAAAACTTTACATATTAGACACAAATCTGTAAAGGCAGTGGAATAACTTCAAAATCAAATTTTAAATGAAATGTTCGATATTTCTCTGAGCTCATACTACAAATAAAATAAATATACTATAATAAAACAATCCAATCGCAGATAATTACATATTTGTGATTCGCAAAACAAACGAATACTCTGGTTCACTGGGATGCTGTACTTTAATTCTGTGCTCGCATTATGTGTGTTCGAGTGTGCTTAATTTAACATCTGTGAATGGTTCGAGGACGCTTTAAAAGAAGCTCCAAATTACTTGCACGTCTGCCGAGATTAAAGTTAAAACAAGTGGGGAAAAAAAAGTTTGTTCTTAGTCATCCGCTTCAGAGATTTAAGAGTGTGAGAACGAGAACGAGAGACCGCAACCGAGGAGGCGGAGGTGGAGGGGGGATGAGAGAGCCTAATCGTTGCTTTGTATAACTTTTTATTGCGGCTTGTTCTCGCCACCATTTGTGGCAAATTGTTTCGCAGCCATATGACAAGCAACACACAGATCAACTTTGTGCTGCCTGCTGCCTGTTAATATGAGCATGATGCGAAATATTTCTTTAATTTCGCACATCGATTTTCAATCAGTTTTGTAATATCATGGCCCCCCCAAAAAAAAAACACATTTGCACTGACGATTTTATAATTGGGCGTGGCAAATAAGCTTGCCACAATTTGTTGCAGCGAGCTGCTTACAGGGTATTAAAATGTTTCAAGTTACGCTGCCAATAAAGCGAGCTCCCAACAACATAAAACAGTTAAACGAAAGTGTGTATGGGTGTGAGAGTGAGAGTGTGTGTGTGTGTTTGAGTGTGTGTGTGTGTGTGTGTGTGTGACGCGAGCTAACAATCAAATCCCAGATGCCGGGCGAGCCAGGCGAAAAGGCGCAACGACGGCGACGTCGACGTGTCGACAAACCACAACTCGGCTGCGAGGCGCCCTTCATTTAATACGCATGCACACACACACACACTCACACACACACACATACAGTTACACACACAGTTACAGTTACACGCACACTTGTTGAAATATAATAAAAATTTGATGTGCTTAAAATATTTCATAAGGCAGGCGCAAACAATGGGCAAACAACAAAATACACAAACACACACATGCAAAGCAGACAGAACGTAAACGTAAACGTTAAATAAAAGAAATATTGGATACTTGCAAAAAAGTTAAACAAAAAAAAAAAAAAATGCTCTCTGAGAATGTAAAATGTGAAACGAAATAAAATTTATTTAAATACATTTGCCTCGCCGCCTAGGCATCATGGTGAGTGTCTATTGTCTAAAGTGCAATCGAAATGATTCCCGGAGTGTTAGACCAACAATAATTTTGCGCAAAAAAAATAGCTCGTAAAAATGTAAATAAAATAAAATTCAACAGGAAATAAATCAAAATACCAAACGCAAGCATGAAATGCGTATGTATAAAAGCTGCAAATAAACATTTGAAAATTTGCCAGCTCACAATCCATGGTATTGTTGGGCAATTCTTGTATTTTTTTCATACACTATTGCGTTGTGGTCATTTCACGATTGTAATCGAATTGTTTGCATTGCAATGTTGCCAAGAAATTTATTGAAAACAATTTTTGCAAAGTATTTCATGAAAATACTTCTTTTATTTTGCTGAATTCTTTTGGGGAATTTAAATCGGGCCGATTAAAGTATTTTGTAAGAGGGTATTCAAAAGTCAGTCATTTGTGTGCTTGCGCTTTGTTCATTTCCGTTTAAGATATAATAATAATATTAATAATTCAGCGTGTTCCTTTCGTTGGCCATTTTATCGGCATTCTTTCGCCAGGTATTTATGACAACGACAAAAACTTCATAAAGGACATTCGACTAATCAAGACAAGGTGTTTTTTATTGAGCCACCTGTCGTTATTGCCCCTTCCCCGCGCTCTTGCCCCAGCTGCCCCTGCGACAATGACAATGGCATTGGCAACGAGCAGAAATATTCGCGTGTGGCAACATTTGGCAAACATTTGCGCTAATTTGTCGTCGTCAAGTACGAAGCGGGCCAAATTCCTGCCCACCCAAGGGACACTAACGGTCGATTAAGACGGCACAGCGAGCCGGGTAGGGGGAGGGTGTGGAGAGTGGGGAGTTGGGGGCGGGGCAGTTTTAAGCTGTGAGTTATGAGTTATGAGTGGAGTACCGTGAGCCACATGCATAAATCTCAAGAGCTGCTCTGTACGCGGGAAGTGCGTGCCGTCGATTGCCGAGATAAACTAACTGTTTAGGGGGTGGGGAAGGGGAGATTGGGGAAAAGGGAAGTTACAACTGCTAATTGTTTGCTGTTTGTTTTTGCTGACAATTCATTTTGAGAACTCCGAATTCGTGCAGCACACAAAAGTGTCACGCAGCGTCAAACAGATCTGCGGGCTTCGATTGCGATAACGATTGCGATAGCGATTGTGATGCCGATTACGATTGCGATTGCGATTGCCAGAGAGCTGCCAATTAATTAATTAGCCCACTTTGCGGGGGGCGTGGCTGAGGGCGTGATTTATGGCCAAACTAACTGCCGACTGCCAGCCCAGCTTTAGCCATAAAAAAACATAATGAAATAAATAAAATGTGAGCTCAGCTCTCA
The DNA here is from genome assembly GCA_963583835.1 of Drosophila immigrans. NCBI lineage: Eukaryota > Metazoa > Arthropoda > Insecta > Diptera > Drosophilidae > Drosophila > Drosophila immigrans. Next base: position 22,822,835 of record OY757144.1, on the reverse strand, counting down.
ACACGCAAAAATGACATTGTTATTGTCGCGTTTTGCATGACATTAGCATGGAATTTGTCGTCGAGTTGAAAGCTCAACAGTCCGTCTCCAAGTCTCACTCTCACTCTCACTCTCAGTCGTGGTCTCATTTGCAGTTGCGGCATTTCTCTTGCAAATGACGCTAATTAGCGCGGCCTACAAAAACGGTGACTCGTCCTGGCACCTGGCTAGCACAAGCACAAAGGACACAGGCCAGCTCAAGCCTATGACTCCACTTGCCAGATGTAGTCATCAACTGACTAAAATATGTATATGCCATGCTTTGCCTCTTCTATATATTTAAATATTTATTATTACACCTGCAGCTGTGAACAAGATTTTATTTTGTTTTATTTTTGTGCATATTGCAACATAGAAATTCATTCTCATTTTTCAATACAACAATATTTTAGAGAAATTTAATTCTTAGCTGCAATTATAGTATAATATTTAGTTAATACAATATTTTATTTTTGATTATATTATTCTATTCATTTTAGTTTTTGCATTGCACCATTGAATTTAATACCATGTATATAAAAAAGTAATATTTGTTTTATCCCGAACGGGTATTAAAAATCTCATCAAAATTGCGCATCACGAAAATGAATGGCTTCAACTCTTGTTTTTAGATTGAATTGAGAATATCTTAATATAATAATTATAAATATAATTAATCAATTTCGTAAAATTACCAAGATATCGGTCCAACAATATTGAAATAAACTATGAAAATGTTTCGCATATTGGGCTCGATATATCGGTCCTAATTTCAGACCCAACTTTAACATTTCGAGTCGCACAATTTGAAAGCAGATTTATTATTTGTTAGTTTTGCGTGTTCCTTCGGCAATAACTTAAAGATTTGCACAGCAATTGAGATTCAAACGCACTGACCAAACACATTTGATAGCTGACAAGTTTTGAGTTAGGTCATTTGATTGCAGCTAAGCTGAGCACAACTATATTTAGTGTATATGTTTATTTATCTGGCGTGTGTGCGCATCATTATCAGAGCGAGACAGAGACAGAGACAGATAGAGAGAGAGCGTCTTTAAAGTATTTTCAGCACTGTTACTAAAAATACATATACAACAAATGGGCCGCCTACAAACAAACACAAACACAAACACTGACAATGGAAACCAGTCCAGTTTGCGGGTGCGCGTGTTCGACGGGGAAGAGGGAAGTGGGAAGGGGGAAGGGGGATGATGCGTGGGTGTGACGCCCTAAAAGCAACAATACAACAAAATAAACAAAAGCTCTGCACTGCCATTGTTGGCTTAAGACACACTAAGAACATTCATAAATTTTTTGTTTTTTATTTAGCATTGCGTATACGTAATTTATTTTGAGAAGACGCCAGGCAAAAATATATATCTAAAAAAACGCTGCATACTTCGTTGGGCGCACAAGCGTGCCAAAGAGACGACATCTAAACAGGCACATAAACAAAGCGAAAATGAAAAACAGAAAATGAAACCAGAACGTGCTGCGAGCAGCAACACGACTACCAGATACCCTAACACATGAATAAATACTTTGGAAATAAATAAATTATATTTGTGTATTTACTTCATGATTGTTCTTTTTAATTATAATCAAGAGAATATATTTTATTACAAGAAAAAGATTATGATTATTTATTTATTTATTATTTATCTGAAATAAATATGTATATTCTGTCTATGCAGTAGCAAACTACTAATATCACGAGAATATATTTTATTAAGCCAAAAATATATATATATTTATTTACTACCAGTCACTAACATTTATAAGTTGTGTGCTACAATGAATTCAACAGTTTGTTCTTAGTTCTCATATAATTTATTAATTATTTTGAATATTTTCATGTCCGCAGTCAGTTGAGAAAAGATGATTCCCTTCGTTGTTGTAGCACAATTTCGTTGGGCACATGGTATAAAAAAGATAAATAAATAAGGCATAAGCAAAGAAATGTATGAATAATAATAATAGCCAAATTGGTTTGAGCTTATTTTGGCACAAGTGAAACGAAATGAAATTAGCTTTAAGTTCTGATGACTTTCGACGTGGATGGTGAGAGAGCGGAGAGAGGAGGAGGATGCCCTCTAGCTAGAGCCTGGCTCTCTGATACTGTTGGCCGACAAATTGTCAATTGACGCGCAGCCAGGCGCTGAAGCTGCTTCCGCCCGGCTGGCTGTGAATGGGGCAAGAGCAGTAAGTTGCATAGAATTTTGTTGCAACGTGGAAGCGAACGAGAAGCGACCATCGACCTTAGTTTGGTCTACTTGGTGGTCCTCGCTTTTGCCATGTTGCGGACGGGTCTTTATCGCTTTTTGAAATCATCTGGCTGGAATAAATACATTTCAGCATCAAGTTGCCTGCCTCAAATTGCTCGACCATTAGGTTGGGCCAACTAATGCACTTGGCTTCCACATCTTCTGCTTCCCAGTTGAATTATATGTCAGCAGCTGCTGCGTGCAATAAGTGACTTTCCTCAGCACTCTCTCTCACTCTGTCTCTCGTTCTTCGTCCTTTCTTGGAGCTATGCAAATAATCCAGAGGCAAGTGCAGGCACATTGATATATTGACTCAGGCAATAACATCAAAGTCTCTGGCTCGCAACTAAATCTTTGTATTAACAGCATAAATTATGTTGACTTAAGTTGGCCAGCAAATCGCATGCGGGCAAATCGGAAGAGAGACTGAGAATCGGAGAAAAGACGTTGCCAGAACCCTTTACGTTCGAATTGAAACTGAAACCTAATGACGCATTTGATTGGCTCCACCGAGAACACCACTAAAAATAGACTTTGCGACAGCTCCATGCGATTAGTCTTTATTAGATGCTTCGCTGATTCCCTTAACTCAACTCAAATAACTCGATTACTGAAATACTCGTCGTCGTCGTCGGCCAACATGCAAATCGATATCGATAGCAACCCCGTGGCCTGAGTTTCTGAGTTCTTTTTTCCTTGCTTCCCACATTTCTCCTCTCGGCTGGTGCCGGACAAAGCGAACCGGCTAGATTACATTGTTTAAGTAAAGGTCATGCTGGCTAATGTTCCATAAACTAAAATAAACTTAAACTCAAAAGCATATTGATTTTCCAATTCGATTCAACCAATAAATTATGCGCGAAAGTTCATTAGGTTTGCTTTCTTCCAGCGGATATTGAGCAACGAACTGAGATTTAAAAGCAATCTTCGATGAATGCTTCAGGCAATTTAAAGCGGAATATATTCGTTGACTTGAAAGATAAATATTCGAAAATTAAATTTAAGTTTTCGAAAATTCATTACATTTGTAAACAAGTGTTTATGATTATGATTACCTGAATACCTCAGTTGCTCTGGCTATATTAGGTCACAAACATGAATAAAAAAATTACTAAGTACATAATAATAATAAAATTAAATGAATAGGTATATATTTTTGTATAAACACAAAAAATGTACTCAATTATAAATAATAAATTGATTTTATAAAATATAAATCGATACATAAATAAACCAATAACTAAATATCTGATTGGCTATATTTTAATGAAATAAAAAATAAAGCGTCTCAATTATGATTGTTTTTTGTAAGAATCTCAGTTGTTGTTAAACGTATTCTACATATTTCTGTCCGTTTTACAATATTTATGTTGGCATAATAATAATAAGCATTTTATTGTCATGCAATGACTCTGCGATTCGCTGCCATCGTAAAAGTTGAACTCGCTTGACAGCGAAATAAAGAAATTAACAATTTGCGCGCATCGGGCGCAACAGAAGTCATTAGTTATCGTATTACGCCTTTTGACCGCGCCACGCCCACCATCTGAGCTGATAAATTATGCAGCCCTGCGACACCGAATTCCCCACTCCAGTTTTATCCCTTTTGGTTTTCGGCTTCATTGGAATCGGAATATGTAAAACGTTTGATCCCTTCCGGCTTAGTCAGCTCTAAAAGTAGCGCACGATGAAATAAACTTAAATAAAATTAGGTGCAATGGGACAAGGGACAGGTTGACAACCGGACAGATAGACAGACAGATTGACAGACGAATGCAGAGAGAGATAAAGAGAGAGAAGGAGACTGCGAGCGAAAGGAGAGACAACTTTAAATTTATTACAAGCCCGAAATCAAAATTATTTATTTGCTCAGCGCTGAGCACAATCAAAAAAGCAAATTCATGTTGACGGGTAGCCCATGACATCTCATCTCATCTCATCTCATCTATTTCTTTATCTCAGTCATCCCTTCGTGAACCTTTCTCCATGTGGCCGGAAAAATAGTCAACGCAGCAAAGAGCATAATTTATTTATTTACAATACTCGCCTAAGCATTACTATTATCAACAATGAAATAAAAATAAAAATATTTGGCATTATGCTATCAGAGCTGAGCTTGGTGCTCTCAATACCCTGTAATAATTGCAGCGGGTTGATATGTAATGCTGAGCTGCTGCCAAAAAGGGCTGAGCATAATTTATTTATTTACAATACTCGAATAACCATTACTTTTATTAACAATACTAGAAAAAAGGAAAACAATGAAATTTAAATGGAAGGTAACATACACTAAAAATACATGGCAATTTTATATCAGATCTAAACTTTGTGCTCTCAATGCCCTGTAATAAGTGTAGCTGATGGATACGCGATGCTGAGCTGCTGCCAAAAAGGGCTGAGCATAATTTATTTATTTACAATACTCGAATAACCATTACTTTTATTAACAATACTAGAAAAAAGGAAAACAATGAAATTTAAATGGAAAGTACACTAAAAATACTTGGCAATTTTATATCAGATCTAAACTTTGTGCTCTCAATACCCTGTAATAATTGCAGCTGGTGGATATGTAATGCTGAGCTGCTGCCAAAAAGGGCTGAGCATTATATATTTATTTACAATACTCGGCTAAGCATTAAAATTATCAACAATAACAGAAAAATACAAATATTTGGCATTATGCTATCAGATCTAAGCTCTCAATACCCTGTAATAAGTGTAGCTGGTGGATACGCGATGCTGAGCTGCTGCCAAAAAGGGCTTAGCAAAATTTATTTTATTATTTCCAATACTCGCCTAACATTTACTATTATTAACAATGAAAAAAATAAGAATAATAATGAAATAACAATGAGGAGTGCACTAAAAATACATGGCAATTTTATATCAGATCTAAACTTTGTGCTCTCAATGCCCTGTAATAAGTGTAGCTGATGGATACGCGATGCTGAGCTGCTGCCAAAAAGGGCTGAGCATAATTTATTTATTTACAATACTCGAATAACCATTACTTTTATTAACAATACTAGAAAAAAGGAAAACAATGAAATTTAAATGGAAAGTACACTAAAAATACTTGGCAATTTTATATCAGATCTAAACTTTGTGCTCTCAATACCCTGTAATAAGTGTAGCTGGTGGATATGCGATGCTGAGCTGCTGCCAAAAAGGGCTGAGCTTTTGATTAAAAATCCAGCTGTAAGATATTATCTGTTGCTGATTTGTGCCCAACTCTCTCTCTCTCTCTCCGTGTTTCTGACTCGCTGCCTGCCCCGAATTTAGGTTAAAAGTTGGGCTCAGTTCATTGAAAGTTTTGGCGCAGCAGGCACGTAGTCGTGCCACGCCCATGTCGCCCCCTCTCGTCAGCAACTTTTACACTATTTGGCCCAATGTAGAAGTCAGTGTGCGCTTTGCATTTCTGGCCAAAAAGCAAATAGCAATAACAACAAGAACTGAACTGAGCTGAAACTGAAACTCAAACCATGTCGGAAGAGTCATAAAAAATGGACAACTTTTATATTTTTGTATTTTATTTATTTATGTTAAATTCATGACATGTATTTAAATTAGTTGCCGAGCAGTTTTGTCCCTTTTTGTCTTTATCTCTCCAAATGAGTGTGTGTGCGTGAGTGTGTGTGTGTGTGCCATCAAACGCAGCCGTTGTGAATTTGCACCCCAAAAAGTGGGCAGCACAAAGGCTCTGCTGCATTAGCAAATATTCAATTATGAACCAGCCTTTTCTCTCTCTCTCTCTCTCTCTCTGTCTCTCTGTCTCTCGCTGCTTGTCAGCTCTGAGATTTTTGCGTATCTGTGTCTGCTGCCATTAGCATTTCAAATGCAAAGACAGAGGACACAAAAACCCAAAAACGCCGAACCCAATCCTCCGTTTCGACCTTCGAGCTCACACCAAAAGCAGCATCCGCATTAGCATTGGCTCCAGCATGAACCACATCTCTAGCTCCGGCTCCAGCTCCTGTCCCCGTTCCAGTTCCAGTTCCAGTTCAATTTTAGTTGCAGGCAAGGAACATGGAAAAGTTTTGCCATTTGCCTGCAAGCGGCAAAGCGGCAAACGACAAACGACAAACGACAAAGGGCAAAGCAAACACGCAAACTTTTCCTGTATATATCTTGTCAGTTAGTGATATGTGTATACTAAATAGCTGCATACATTACCCCATCTCTCTGTCTCTCTCACTCTGTGTGCGGCCATCTCTGTCTCACTTTTAGAATAGCTTAAAAATTGCGTGTTTGGTCAAGTAAATGAGCTTTGCTGTGGCTTTTCCACTTTTGTTTCTTGTGCTTTCGACATGCTTTCCCAACCGACAGATCAAAGACGCACACACACACACATCCTCGCACTCGCACTCACACACACACACACACACACACACACACCGAGACACCGACACGCTTAGAGATTTGTGTGGCGGATGCCCAACCGGAAATTGATATTTAATTAAAGTTTCAGACGCAGCTTTTGTCGGTTTGCCAGAGCAAACTTTGGCCCCCCAACGAGTTTAGTTCTCCGTATTGTTGTTGCTGCTGTTGCAATGCATAAACAAATAGGCAAAATATCATTGGGAGCTACAAATTCTGACGACTCGAAACTTTGAAATGAAATACATTTGCTACTTTATCAACGCATCTCATATCATTTTGTGTTTGCTAAGCCCAAAGAGAGAGACTGCGAGAGAGAGAGGCTTATCAAAAGCGGAACAAACTGAAACTCTAAGCTTGTTTTGCCAAGTGTTTTGTTTTTTTTTTGGTTTTTTGTGCCGGAAAATTGTGTTGTAGATCAACATTAATCTCGACGTAAGCTGCAATGATACCAGCTGAAAATGGCACTTGGACAGTTGTGAATTATGTTGATATATCGCCATGGAGCAGTGGAAACAGAAATATATATAGTATTCCATGTGACGACTGATTCTTCAAGTACGCGCTGAAACCTTTCGCCAGGATTAAGCGACGATTTAATTGCCATTCTCTCAGCTCTTGAAACGACTCTCGTCGCATTCCAATCGAATCGAAACGCAAGCAAACCAAACGAAACGAAACGAATCGAATCGATTCTCGACTACAAATATTGTCATTGCTTTCTGCTTTCTGCGTTCTGGTGTCTGGCTGCAAAGTGTTATTCGCTTTGGACCATTAAAAGCACACCGCAAACGCAGTGTGGCACTGTCGACATTTTGTTGCTCATTAAATGCACTCAGGCAAATTTATGCTCATTTATTTTAAAGGCGTCGTATCTTTAACCCCCGCCTCCGAAAAATAAAGAAACAGAAATGCTCCTCCTGGGAGGCGACAGGGGCAGCAGCATGCTTTAATGTCGCTCGCGAAAATGTTTTTTATTTATTTATTTAAATACGAGCGGAGAGCAACAGCCGTGTCTCAGCTGCTCCACCGATGCCAGGACCTAGGAGGAGAGCGGTAAACAAACTTTATGACTTTTATCTACGCGCAACTTTCGCCCAACACAGCGAGAAAGCTGAGAAATAGAGGAAGAGGCAGCGGAAGGCAGAGACACCGACACCGACACCGACACCGACGCTCATCAGCTGAGTTTTTAAACATGCCTTACGGCCAAATGCATAAATATTTTCGCAGTGTCTTTGTCGCGCGAAAAGCAGCATCACATTTTTCATATAAATTTATTTGGCTTTGGCTGCTTTGACGACACAACATTGGGAGCGTGCCGCATTTGCATATTTGCAGCAAAGCAGCAGCAACCAACAACAACAAAGCCCATAAAAACCGGTACAGTTGAATGAAATGAAGTCAAATAGCAGAGCACAAAGTACATACAACAAGCAACAAGAGACACAGGAGCAAAGAAAGCACACTGGACAGCACATCACAGCGAGAGAGATAGAGAGAGAGGGAGAGAGAGAGCGAAAACAGTGGGCGGGGCGCAAAAAGATATAGGTAATAAAAACTTTATACAATAGCAGATGCCATCCCCAAATGGTTGATGGCCATGCCGGCCAACGGTCAACGGTCAGCCCAACAATCCCAGTTGTTGTCATTGCTTAAAGGTGTAAGGTTGCTAAATTGCAAAGGGAAAACTGGCGAAATGGCATTAGGATGTGGAAAATGCCCTGGGAAAGTTATCGATCACTCTCGGAATCTTTGGCGCCTCCAGTTTATCATTTATATTGTTCCATTACAACTAATGGCACTTTCAAATGCGTGTATTAAATTAATCTTGCAGTTGCAAATACAAATCGATCAATTTGGCATATTTCCTTTTTTTAAGTCAAGGATGGGAAATTTTTAAAAAATATTTGTGTAATTTAGATGCATAGGATAAAATTGTAATTTTAAAATTTATTTATTTGAGTAATATTTAACTTAAATGTATTTTTAGTATACTAATAATACGACTTGTCTAACTTATAATTACTAATTTACAAAGCGATTATATTACAATTGTAATATTTAAATATAATTTGAAAACACGATTAGTATAATATTGATCTTATTTGCAAAACTAATTATATTTTATTGAAGATAAAATTGCATTCAAACTTTCAATTTAAAACCTTACCTTCAATAATTTTTGGTTGATTTTGTCATCATTGTAATTAATTTAGTAATCTCTTTCTAATGCAATTTTTATGCATTTAATTATATTTTCAATATATTATTTATATATTAACAAACTTATTTGTTCAACTTACCATAATTAATTTCAAAAGATGAGAAGTTTTTAAAGTTTTGAGAAATATTTATTGTTTTACTATTTAAAATTCATTTAAAAGCAAATTTTGTTTATTATTAATCTTATTCATTTTGAAAAAAATTTATAATTAATTTTCACAAATACTTGTCAGGATAGAGAAATTTCAGCATTACTTATAGCACTGCAGGTAACTAATGCGATTTGTCTTGGTTATAAAATAATAAATATAATGAAGTTGCGTTTACATAAAGTAAGCTGTGTTTTCATCATCGAGTTCACGTTGAGAGACTGGCAGATAGTCGATGGTTTTTGTGCCTATGGAAAAATGTGAAAACAACGACAGGCAAGAACATTTCGTCAGGTTTTCGCTTCGTGTTAATTCCAAAAAACGACATTTTCCGCACTCATACCCTAAGACCAAGCAGTACAAAATGGGAGTGCACAATTCGTAAAATATAAACAAAATAATGGCAGCATTTATTTCGTAATATATCAGAAAATATCAATAAAGTTTCAACAGAAAAGCTGTTATAGTTATAAGGGGTATCTACGAGTCGAATACTCCCGTTGAACGCAAGCTTACTTGTGTTTTTTAGAGCTTCGCGGCAGATTGTGTCAGATGTTAAATTTATTTACGCGAATTTCTCACTTCGAGCTGTGTAAAAGCAACGACAACAACGTCAGGAGCGACCGGCCATGTGGCGCAAGGACGTTGCCCAAAAACAATACAACAAAAAAATGTGCAAATGTAAAAAATATATAAACAAATAAAAAACAAAATAGAAAATGTTTAAAACCATAAACAAAAAACGAAAACGAAAACGAAAGCAAAGTGTTCAACTACATCGCACATGTTGGCAATGTTTTTCCTTCATTTTCGTTTCGTTTCCATTCTGTTTTTTTTTATTGTTTGGATTTTTGTTGTGGGTTTCATTTTTAGTGCTTCCCGATGCGGATTATCAACTCAAAAATGCGCTCGACTATGCGAAGTTGGAATTTGGACTGCACTCACAGCTTTGGGGATTATGTTTCAATTAGGCAATGGAACAAAAGGACTATGGAGCGTTGATTGGATTGGAGCCATTTACCATTTACCATTTGCCTGTCGAGCCGAGCCGCAAATGAAACTTGAATACTCAAAACTCGAACCCCCCCGTCACTTACAGCACTTGCCGCCCTTGCCACTTGCCACTTGCCACTTGCCACTTGAGCCTTTCACGTGCCACGAGTATTTCAATTACAAACCCAATTAATATTATGAATAAAGTGAATAAGCACGAGTCGAGTGCGTTTTTCTCTGTTTCTCTGTTTCTCACAAATGCCCTTTCGCCCCTGCGAATATAATTAGTTTTCTTATTTTATTTAGGTTGCGAAATTCACGCGCCACACAAAAAAACAAAAAAACAAAAAACAAAAAAAACAGTGTTGAATAATGCGCGTAAATAAAACATTTTTTCTCATTGGCCACTCGCCGAATTTATGGCGTGCTGGGAAAAAACCGCAGAAAAGCGCAGCGTACAGTCTACAATTATTATTTTAATAATTTATGGTTGCCATTTTTTATGAGCCAGACACAACATGTGCTAAACAATCAGCCAGAAAGGAGAGGCGCATTCAAATAAGTAAAAGTGCAAAAAGGTGTGAAAAAGTGATCGAATAACACGTATACGCCATGTTGGGATCTCGCGTTTAATTTTGTTTTTATTATTGCTCGCAGTGAAGTTCGCCGCATAACAATGAGAACAGGTTGAAGCTCCTCATGCCCACAACAGCTATTCATCTTCATATGAATATGCTCATGCTTATGTCTGATACTCATACTCATACTCATACTCATACTCATACTCGCACTCATCCTCGTATTTGTATTCGTTGATAGTCTATTGCTGAGATTCTGCAGTGCAGTATGGCTTTTATGCAAATAGCTGACAGCTTCATGGATATTGTTGTTATTTTTTTATTATGAGCATTTCGTTTGTTTGTTTTTTGTTTCCTTCCCCATCTCCTCCTCCTCCTTCTGCTTTTTTAACTGCTGCAGTAGCACTATGAGCTACTCGTAGCTGCTGCTGTTGTTATTGTAAGCCGGGTCATAAAAATATAGTACGTTGATTTTCCAACTTGTTTGGGCTCGGCCATAAAACTGTGCACGGCCAATTGGCCAATTGAACAAGGTCAAAACTGTTGCTGTGTTGAGCTGTTGCTCAAGTTTCCTTCGTGTGTCTAAAAAATTCATTCGCTTTTATTTGTTTGTTTGTCTTTGCAGACTAAATACTTTGGAATTTACTCACTTTGGATTGATCATCACGTATCGAACAGAGGCAGAGACAGAGACAGAGAGTGAGAACGAGACCAGAAATTGGTAAGTAAAAGCAGCTCAGGCTTAAATCGATTGTTTATGCTAAGGCGAAACTCTTGTCGCCCTTTTATGGAGGCAGTGCATTAAGTTCTTAACTTGGCCTAGGCCACTTCCAATCAGTTTCAGCCAAGAAGAAAACAACTTGTATATGCGGCCACAACGGGGCCAACTCGTTTGCTTCGGGTTAATTAAAATACGAAATACACTTTGACAAAATGCCATTTAATCTACTCAGCTCGAACTCGCAAAGTCCAAGTACGAAAAAAAAAAACGAGAGGAAAAACCAGGCGGCAAATTAATTATGCGCATATTTGTGGGCTTAACAACACCCAAAAAAAAAAAGAAGAAAGCAAAAAAAATTAGGCGGAGAAGGAGTGCAAAAAAGGTTCACTTTGATTTGCATTTTTTGGCGCTTTCGAATTCGCCTTTCATGATATTAACCGCACCCTCTATTAATTACAACAACAATCCACTACTAATCAGAAGCGTGGGCTAAAAACATATTGCCGCCTCCCGAGTCCAGTGTTAAATGAGCCGCTGAGCCGCATAATTCACCAAATAAGACTGGGGCGTTGACTGCTCCATTCATTCATGGCAAATTGCGCCGATCTTTTATGGTCGATATGTGATTGTATTTCTGTCTGTGCGTCAAGGCTCACAAATATATTAGTTTTAAATAAATCTAGCTGAAATTTGTCGGAAATGTGTGTTAAAGTCTTTTATTCCAATCGCAGTTAATATTGCAACTAATGGGCAGTGTCAGCGCATTATAAATTATCTACCCAATCGAACCACAGTAAACGATCGCATGTCATACCGTATTCATTATAGTTACAATTTCTAATAAATTCGATGCTCAAACACAAAGACTAAGAGATATACGTAGATATACTTGAGACTACAATAGATTTATTTTTGCAAACACAACAAAAATGAAGTAAGAAAACGAATCTTTATTTTGTACTTTATATCATTTCAATTAAATAATCTAATGTAAAGAAAATATAAAAATTGAATTTGTTACTCTCACTTTTAATTATTTATAACAATTATTTCTGTTTTTCTTGAATTTCCGATATTTTTAATTTGTCAGTTTTATCTATGCATAAACATAATCTTGATGGTAAACAAAAATAATTGAATTGAAATTTTAAACGAATTGAATTCTTACGAGCTGATAATAATGCTGATATCAGGTGTGAAGTAAGGATATATAGCACACACACACACACACACACACACACGCAGTCGCACACGAATGTAAATATTGTTATGCATTCCTTTGTTGTGATGCTGTCCCCGAGGCGCTGCAGCAAATTCAATTTGGAATTTGCATGGCACAGTTCATTTGACAATGTATAATGAATTCGGTTGCGTGAATTCGTGTCCAGCGGGAGCTTTGACTCTCCCTGCTGTCCTGCTGTCTCGCTCCCTTTCCCCTCTGGCACTTAATGCTCTAACTTCCTTGCAAGTCATATTTCACATGCCCACTTTGCCGAAGAGCGAAAGCGGAGCGAGAGGCGAGTGGAGAGTGAAGAGTGGAGAAAAGGAGTGGCGTTAAGTGCCATAAAACTGTCTTTAGCTTGCGCAAATGAACGGCACTTGGCTCGGACAATGGCCATGCTTATAGCACTCCAATACACACACACACACACACACACACACACACACGCAGAGCAGTTGTGTGCAGCAATAAATTGCTGAGCCGCCTCGCTCATTAAACATACATACAGACAATATATATGTATATATAATATATATAGGCATGTATGTATATGTGTTACATATATTTATTTGTGCGTGTCCATAGATGCGTGTGTGCGTGTCCGTCTGCCTCTTTACGTTTAATTCAATAACGCAGCGGCAACTCGTTGGCCACGCCCACCACCATACGCCCCCCAAAGGTACAGCGACGACGACTGCGGAACGCGCAATCGTTTTCTGCGCACCGAACAAACAAACACACAGACGCCAAAGCCCAAAGTCCTCAGCTGCAGCTAACTACACTGCGAAAAAAAACGTGCTAAAATCAAGAATAAATTCTGCAATCAATTTTGATCAAGAACGATATACTTGAAAGATTCAAAACATTCTTGAATTAGTATTGACTTGAGCGTTTAAGATTATGAGATATATTCTCAATTCAAGAATATCGCACCAAGCAATTAAATTCTTAACTAAAGAGCACTGATAAAATAAAACAATTAAGTTTTTTGTTGTATATATTTTTATTAATGTATTACCATTTATATTTAGTTAGTTTCACATTTAAACTATACTTAATTTTTTTTTCAAAGTAACCGTTTTATATATGAATCAAGTAGAGCTCGAAGACAGGATCTCTGACCATCAATCGAATAAAGAATAATTCCCGATCGCTCTATAGCAACATCAGAATAGAATTAGAACATTCGCTCTGCCAAACTTTACGAAGAAATTTTTTTAACTTAAAAGAAGATTTTTATTTTGATTTCTAACTGATTTAATCTTAACTGAAAGTTACGAATGAAATATTGTTTTAAAAATGCTATTAAGAATTCAGTTGGAACAACTTTTTTAAGATCGACGCATTTTTAAATCGATGAATTTCTTTCTTGTTTTTATATCGTAATTTTTCTCTCAGTGTAGCTGTCTCGCTCTCGCTCTTGCTCTTTTTCTCTGATCTGTGTGTGAGTGTGTGACATGGGCATGTTTTCCGCTTGGTTGTTGCTGTTGCTGTTGCCGCCTGTCGCTTCATTTTCATGTTGCTCGAGCATGTCGAGGCATTCAATTTCTTATTTCCTCGCCTCTTGTCACATTTTCATGTGGTGTCATGTGGCATGCAACCTCCCAGACACCCGGACACTCAGACAGCCACTCTCTGCCAGACTCAATAATTTCATTTTGTGCTGTGCTTTCGCAGTGCCACGCCTTTTTTGCACCCCATCTTCGGATGCTGCTGCTTTTTGTTCGGTAGGACAACACTTTTCTCTCATTATAAACAGCAAAAAAAAGAAATCTGGAGAATTTCGTTGTTGTTTCTATCTGTAGCATTCATTGGCCTGCCTCAAGTACACACAATAACTTCATTTGCAGGCAACTTTTTAATATCGCACACACACGGACACACACACACAGCCAGAGGCTGGCAAAACTCTATTTAATGCAATTATTGTCAACATCAAATTGATAAAGTGCGCTCCACAGCGTTGCGTCTGATTGGAAAGTTTGCTGGAAATGTGCCATGGAACTGGAACTCAAACTGAAACTGAAACTGAAATTGGAACTGGAACTGAAGCGAGCAGCTCTCGATGCTCAGTCCTTGCACCTGGCACAACACACTTCAAAGCGGCGGCAGACGGGCAAAAATTAATTACCAGTTAGGCACACAGAACTGGGCACAAACCACAAGATACTTTTGCCACTGCCACGCCCCTCTTACCTGCGTTCGCCCCAACGCCTTATCGGCAACTGGGCGAAATTTCATAAATTTCAACGAGGGAGCGAGAGGGAGAGAAAAAACAAAAAGTTGAATCGTTAAAAATAAAAAAAACACACACACAAAATGTTCTACGCAAAACTTTTTCAAAAAGCATTAAAATTTAAAAACAAATGAAAAAAAAACAAGTTTGAAGGCTAGAGTCGAGAGCGCTCGACTTCGAGATACCCTGTTCCCATTAGCTTGAAAACTTTCAAATTATTTATTTGCTTGGCAACAGTTTCTATAGGAAATAATTTTATAATTACAACAACACAATATAATAATTCTGCCAGCCCATTTATTAACAAAATACAGACAGTATTTGGAGTTTATATTAAGAACTTGTTAAGTAATAGGGAATTGTTCACGATTTTCGTATATCGAAATTTGAAAATAAACTTGATCAGCGTAATAAATAGAGGAATTTACAAACCAAATTTGGTGTCTCTCAAGAATTTATATACGTTATACGGTCGGAAATGTCTCCTTCGGCCTGTAATAATACCCCTTATCCCATCTGAAATGGGCAGAGGGTATAAAAGCGAGCGAGAAGGACGAGCGCTGGTCATGGTTAAAATATTGGAAAATGTTGCTGCATACTAGGGCGATATTATGTGTGTGTGTTTTATATGTGGCACATTCCATTGCCACAGCCAAGCCTGTTAATAATTCGTTTTGTTTCTACCTTGCGGTTGAGGAACTTTGCTGCTCTTCCCTTTCCCATTTGTGATTTTTGACCAAAATGTTAATAATTGGCATTGCTCTGCCACAGCCGCAGTTTGCCTCCGAAGTGGGCGGGGTCGAAGGGCGGCTGGCTTTTTTTTGTTTTTCATAAATTGTTTCGGAAATTACTGTTGTAGCGCCAGGCCGACCATTGGTCGACTTTGGGACTTTGAAATTGATTACAGTTCATTTCATTTTTGGGCTTTGTTTTCGCTCTCGCCTCGCTCCACGCTCCGAGGTCCTCGTTCCTCGTCGCTCCCTTCGCGTCGTCCTTGTCCTTGTCATATTTGCTGACCATTGACGTGTATCGCTGCGTTTCGCTTCGATTTTCCACAATTTTCATTTTCATTTTCGATTTCGTTTTCGTTCTCGTTTTCATTTGCATTCGCATTTGCATTGGCAACAGTTTCAACAACATTTGTTTATCTGCGCCGTTATTGCTCTTATTATTATTCCTTACAAATACATATATATTTATATTTATTGCAATCGAGCTTACGCGTTCAATTTATAATTGCACTCAAATATTTTAATATTTCACCTGATTTACTCGTATTTGCATTTAAATGCTCCTCCTCCCCCAAACCCACAAATGGGTTAAAACAATTTGCACATCTCGATTCGTTTAATCCCTTTTATTTTTCGCGTTTAACTGCAGAACGTGTCGATGCTTCAGTTAATGTGCCACGCATTATCGCAGCTCCAGTTCAATCTGATAATTTGTCATAATGGCCATAAGAATGACAAGTTTCTAATCCCCTAAATAAAATTCAATAAATTTGATGTTGCTTGCTAATCGTTAGCAATTAGTAATTTATACCACAAATCCATTATTCTAAATAACACATTGAAAAACAAACAAAATCGAGGTTCATATATAGGGTTAACAAGTAAATTATATTTTAGCAATTAAACTCCCATTTTCAAATACAAATTAAAATAAACATTGAATTGCCAAATAGCAATTTGACACGGTGGAAATATTTATTTAGTCTGTATATTTTCGATGCCACAAATCATGCGGCAACACTTTATAATGATCAATGATCACATTCAGTGACCACATAATAAAATATCAAGTTTAGATGAAAATTGTTTATGGAAATGCGAAATTGATATGCGGTGTCACAAGAGCTGCAGTTTCATTGTGTGTGTTTATTCTATCAAACCCATAGGAAATAAAAGTCTATATGAAACGTGCCTCCATCTGCTTTCTGCCTCCCTTTCCCAGTCTCTGTTCTTGCCCCCTTTGGAGTGGCGCAACCGCCATGCTCAATTCCTGCAGCCCTCGGGCTAAATTGTGTAATAGGTTTTACGTATTATGCGCATTTAATTGGAGTTTTTGTTGCTGGATTTGTTTTTGCTTTCGCTTTCTCTTCATCTCGCTCTGCAGACAAATGCGCGTTAAATTGAATAAGCTGCAATAATTGCATAAGTTTGATTAGTTGGATAAGTGCTTTTATTTGTAACGCAAGCAGCCAGCCCCGAGTTCAATTAATATGCCCAACTTCAGCTCCATCATCGATAACGAACTGCGAAATCGATCGCAAAACAATCTATTAATATCCCAAAATATTGTGAAACTTTCACCATCAGCAATATTTGTATTCAATACGTATTGAAGAAGTTTCTCTGTAGATAAAGGATTTTATTTTTTTCTGATAGAACTTATTTAATAAATTGTTTTACAAAAGTATATCTGATTTTCAATAATATTCACAAAAACATATCTGATTTATTTTCTATTCTTTAATAATATTTATTATATAATTAATAAATAAATTTAACATTCTGATATCTAAGAAAAAATCAAAATGCAAATTTGGTGAATTATTTATGATAATAAATATCAATTAGAGTTAAATTAAAAACAGCCATTTCAAATTTATTTTGTCATAAAATCCCTGAAAAGCACATTGGAGTCCAGAGATCAAATAAAGGCTTAACAACGCTCATAATCTAAGAACACTCCAAAGAGTATTTCATAGCTATTTATGTGGAATTTGTGCTCAAGTGGAATGTGGAACGAGTTTGCCCCAAATTACCAGAATTTTAACTAAAGCGAAGCACAAAGCTTATCAAATTGAATAACTTATTAGATATGTAGCCACGACGGGAGAGGGTCTTTAATTTCACAACAAAGGGCTGTTGCTGGTGGTGGTGGTGGGGGAAATTCACCTGAAAAGACTTTCAACTGGCCGGTCAAGTGTCGAAAGGTCGACGGATTTGTTCTGTTCGCAAGCGAGAAAGAGTGGAAAAATAATGCTACGCATATGCAGCCAGGTCTAAACAAAGTGGACTCCCAGTCTCCCAGCTGCTTTGCAGGTCGATTGCAACCAGCACCTTTGACTAATTTGCGTCTGATTACTTGGGCAACCTTGTTGCTGTCGATGGCCAAGAGTGCGGGGGAGAGTCGAGGGGGCGGGAAATGTCGATTGCGATCAGAATGACAATGCCCAAGGCCCAAGCTACGGCTGAAGCTGAAGCTGAAGCTGAGGTTGAGCTTGTTGTGTATTCAAATGAATTTGGCTGGCTCGTCACTGGCATGGCGGTCCATTTAATTGTAGGCTGAATACCAAAAAATACACACACATACATAGAGTAAGGGGGAGGGTAGAGAAGGGGGCTTGTATTTTTAGTGGCATCTAATGAAGTTGCCCGCTAGCTGCTGTTGCTGCTGCTGCTGTTGGCGAGCTGGCTGAAAAAGGCGAATGCGGAATGTGAACTGGAGCATGGGGCAGCAGCAGGAGCAAGAGGGTGTGGCACTGGCTTAGGGGCGCAGAGCAACAGCAGTTGTCTAGGACCCTCATTTATTTTCACTTTAATCAAAGTGAACGGCAACGACGGCAGCCACGTTGACGATGCAGGACAGCAGGACGGCAGGACAGCAGGACGGCAGGACGGCAGGTCGGCAGCGTTTGCTCAACAAATTTTGCTGCCTTCCCAAAAGAATTGTAAAGCGTAAAATAACAAAGACAAGGAAGAGCAAAAGTGAAAGCAGCGACAGCGACAGCGACGGCGGCAGCGTCAAAAAGTGTATTAGTAGTTGTATTTTACACGTTATCCTTTGCCAGGCTGCCAGGGCTCAATTGAGGAAGGGAGACGTTGCGAAACAAAAGCACAGCAGCCAAGGCAGGAAAGGGGAGCGAAGAGATTGCCCAGACCCAGAGCCCGAGCCAGAGCCAGAGCCAGAGCCAGATGAAAAAGTAAGCTAATTAGTTAATGAAAGATATTTTCCATTGTCTTGTGCCGCAGCAGCGGCAGCGGCAGGGTTGCGTGTGGTATGTGGCACGTTGCTAAACGAAACCAAACGAAACGAAGCGAAATGCGGCAACTTTGATCGAAAACTGCGATCTCGGGTGTGAAGCGTTGAGCGCGGCCTGCGTTCGTTCAATTATTTAAATGAGATGAATAAAAGGGGGAAAAAAACGTTGCCTACTTTCAGGCATGGCCTGCAAATGAGCTCAGCTCGTTGTATGCGCCACATCTTTAATACACCCACACTCTCTCTGTGCGTGTGTGTGTGTGTGTGTACAATTCATCGCATGTTCATTGTGCGGCAATTGTGGCCTTTTACCTTGCCACCCCGCCCTCCTCCGCCGCGTCGCTCCATCTCACAGGCCACACAGTGTTGCCGGCACGTCAATCGTGGACTCTTTTGTTGGCCAATTTCGCCGTCCGCTGCTCATTTTTTCAGCTACTTTCTTTTTGTGAATTGGTTTTGTTGCTGCTCCTTCTGCTGGTCCGCTGCTCATTTGCGTGGTCAGCGGCGGTTGGCTGCACCCTTTTGTAATGCAAAAATGTTTTGCTTGAATAAATTATGAGCATTTTAAAAGGGCCCTCGAACGAGCTGCTTAAAGTCCGGCACACAATTTATTATCGCAAATTCAAGTATATGTGCGCACATATTTATTATTAATTCCCATCTTCGGCTGTCCTCTTCGTGTACTTCAAGCCGCATCGGAATGTGGCATCGCATTTGTTGCTGCAGCAGCCGTCATCCTTGATGCAGGCGCGTCCAGTAGCCTTGCATGCCGACACACTTGCCACACTGATCAGTCCGCACATTAACCACACGAGGCACTTCATCTTGCCACCTCAATCGCAATTGTTGCACTGCCAATGCAAAAATGTATTTAAATAGCGCAATCGCAAATCAAATGCATTTGCAACGCAGCTCAAAAGCAATTGGTTTCGATGGAATAAAAATCTGCAAATCATTTCAATTCATTTATCGAGAATATATATATATTATATTATTAATTTATTAATTTATATATATTATTATATATATCAACAGCACATTTCGTACTTCATTTATTTCAATCATTTTGCTATGGCACGATCGCTGGCTGCTCGACATAGATTAGAAAGTGATGCAATATAGCGCTTAAAGTTGCAGCGAGCGAGAAAGGGAGAGTGAGAGAGAGAGATATATAAGGAGGGAAAGAGAGAAGCAGAGATTAAGCTAATGCTTACTTACCTATTTTGTTGTTGTTGTTCTTTTTAGGCTATTCTATTTATACACGTATTTGGATATATTATTTTTTATTTTTTGTTGGGTCTATTTTCGTTCGTTTTTTCGTAGGGCAGAATTTGTGGGCGCACTTTGGTTTTAGTATTATGATTATAACGTTTATGCTTTAAAATTGCTACAAAATGACAAGGGAAGCCGTCGTCGCTGCTGCTGCTGCTGCTGCTGTGCAGAAAATTGAGCGTGCAATTTGGCTTTTCTTTTCAATAATTTTCCATTAGACAAGAAAACGAGCAACAAAAGAGCGCACGACAATGGCTCACAAAAAATACAACAGGAAAAAAAAAGGGGCAAACCATGGAGGCGTGGGGAGGGGAGCGGTTTAGGGGGAGGGGAGCGGATAAATGGCGCGTAGCAGACACACACACACACACACACACACAGAGCTCATGTAGGGTGTCTGCACATATATTCTATATATTTATATATGTATAGTATATATAGCATCGATGCGGACACGACGCGAACGTTGCCGACGACGACACTTCTGGTTCATTGAAGCATAAGAAATTCTCGAATGAATCGCTCCGTTGACGCTTGAGTAGACTTGAAGCGATAAGCGCTTTTTGCGCCATATACAAAAATATATTTTGCTCTAGTCGCGCTCCCCCTCCCCCCGCATCCTTCCCCTCTCCCACTGTTGAGAATAAATAAAAAAAAAAAAAGTGTAAAAAAAAGTTAGCCCTTGGGCTCGTCCGGGAGTTGAACCCGGGACCTCTCGCACCCGAAGCGAGAATCATACCCCTAGACCAACGAGCCGTGTTGTCGGCCCCCAGCTGATTGAGGCATATGGAGAGAGCGGGGGAGAGCGGGAGAGAGCGGGAGAGTGCGAAAGAGTTGCGAATTAAAAAGGGAGAGTGAAGATAGCGATCTATTGTGGCGAGAGAGCGCGGCGCGTTAGCCCAACTCATAACTCATACGCAGCGTTCGCCCCGAAAGTTAACGCATAAATTTCAATTGTTCACACGCTTTGGGACGGACGCCTGGGACTCGTGACTAATAGAAATGGAAATAACCAAATGTCATGCTGAGTCACAACTACAACAACAACAATATTTGCGGTAATAAAGCACGTTGCCCATGTCAGCCGGATAGACAGACGTTGCTGCCCCTTTTCGCCTTTCGCTACTGTTCTAGGTGCCTCAGTCCCCTGCTGACGTTGTTTGCCAACGCTGCTCGCTGTCCGCTTTGCGTCTTGTTTATTGACAGTTGTCAGGTGCGTTTTTTTTTCGTTGTCTGTTTTGAGCTGGGCGCTTAAACTTTGGCAATTGCCTTCGATTTGCTGCCAACTGCATAGTTAACAAGCATATGTCATAGCAACGCCCACAGCAGCACCAGCAGCAGCAGCAGCAGCAGTCGAAATCGCCATAAAATTTATCTTGCGACAGCTGCTCAGGCCGCAGGCTCTCCACACACACACTCAGTGTGTGTGTGTGTGTTGTGTGTGTATCTCTGGACCGCCTCGCCTTTGGGCTACATGTGTCCCAAGCGCAAGCACGCGCTAACTAAATCGGAAACCAATTTGCTTATCGCCGTCCTCTATCGGCGTGTGTGTTTTGTTTGTGTGTGTGTCTGGCAACTCAATTTCGAGTTAAACGCTCGCCTCGACAAATGCGAACGTGCCGGGAACCAAGCCAAGCAGACGCTAAGCGTCATCACAAATACATCGCAATGCGACGCAATGCAGCTAAAAATATTATAAATTAATTGCCACACACTGAGCACACATAGAGAGAGCTCAGAGGCGGGTTCATGGCCTCTCTAACCTTAGGCGGGCCACACACAACAGCCAAACGACAATTTTTGCTGACAAACTTTATACCAATTGTTTGCCTTGTGTGTGTGCGTGTGTGTTGCATGTGTGTGTGTGTGTGTGTGTGTGTGTGTGAGTTGTTGCTGCTCGTTGCTAACTCGCATGCGATGAGTACCGCAACGTGGCGTCGAAAATAATTACACTTGCTGATTTATTGAGTGTCGTGGTTGTCGTGGCTGCCAAAAGGAAAAAGGAAACGCCGCCACTCTCCTCTCTCCCCCCTCACTTTTTCTTCAACCGGATGTTGTAAATGAGCCGCGACATTGCGACTGCAGCGACGTCACAAGTTTAGTGCCCCAAACTAATTAGTTCTGAGACCGCTCCATATGCTTTGATTAGACCTCTTCGATTGAGCTGAGCATAACTTAAAGTGCCGTAACAATAGTCGCGCTTACATAAAGGAAAAAATAAATTTTTGATGTAGAATTTAATTAAAAATGTTGTGGAAATTATTAAAAAATGCATTAATTTTTAATTTATTAAAATAAGAAATGCGAATATACCATTAGGGACATTTAATTGCCAACACATTTGCACTAAAAATCACAAGAGTTAATTCAGTATAACAACTGAGATATCGGCCTAACAAAATTGCCAATTGCCACATTCGACATTGAAGTAAAATTAAAATTAAACATACTCCTGTAAAATTGGTATTTTGTCGTTTACGTTATCGATTTATCAACTTTTGCTTAATTATAATATGCATTCAAACTGAAGCACGCAATTTTCATATATATCATGGGTTAATTACTTGACTTGCAATACAAATTGATGACATTCACAAAGTGTTTTAATTTGTCAAATACCAAAATAGTAAAGTAATTTAATAAAATAAAACATATATTTATTTATTCTTAATTATACGGGTAATTTGATGACTTTTTATAAATCACAAAAAATAGTATGCTGACAAATAATGTTATAAAAACGATAAATATCTGTAAAATTGCGAATACTATTAATATATGTAGTATAATATTTTGTTTCCTATTTAATTGGTTGTTGAGTCCAGCTTCGCCTTGAGTCTACGAATTGAATTCGAGTTTGCAGAGCCGAGTCTCGCATTATTGCCAAAGGAAGATTGTGACAGGTTTAGCATAAAGGCAAAGGCTGCGTCAAAGGACTCCTCAATGATTTCCATTTGGCTGAGAATGCAAACAGCAGGAGTATGAATGCGTTTGAATGCTCTGGTCATGGCACTCGCTCTCGCTCTCGCTGAGCGGACGGATGGATGGATGGAATGAATATGTCAGAGATTTTGCGACGAGAGTCTGAAGCCAGTTCCATCATAATGCCATTAGTATGGCAACAAGGCTGATTAGTATGGCAGAGACAAAGCAATTCCAGGCAACAACAAACAACAAGTCCAAATTATGTGGTAGCATGCCATTTAGCCTTGTTGTCGGCCGGGTCGATCTGGGCTTGGGTTTGTGCTTGGCATAGAATAAGGGTCTGGAGCGTGAAGTCTCGACCTGCTCCATGGAGTGAGGACCAGCAACAGGAAATGACACTCTCGCACCCTCGCTCGGCGAGGTTGCTGAGGCAATAAGTAGTGGCGCCTCTCGCTGCCGCTCTTCCTCGACTTCCTGTCGCCCGTCTCCCGTCTGTCGTCTGCCGTTGTTGTTGTCGTCGGATGGCGTGCGGTCGTCGCATATTCAAAAGCATCGCTCAAGCGAAAGTGAAATTAATTACACAACTTGAGTTCAGTTCAGTTACAACTTGAATTGTGCCGAGTTCTTCTCATTCTGATTCTGATTCTGAATCTGATTCTTGTGCTTTTTCTTCCCACTTGCCACTTGCCGCTGGCGTAATTAATGAAAAACGCACACACACACACTCTGTATATATATACTATATATACAGATATACTTTCTGCTGTCCATCGCTACTTTGCCTTGGTTTTCGTCTTGGTTTTCTTTTATTTTCGCTTCGTCTTGTTTGCGTATTGCGCCAAAATTTCATTAGAGCCAAGCATTTCCTCTGCCTTTAGTTTGAGGGGGAAACTAGCGACTGCCAACTTCCAAGTGCCAACTGCAGCTGGCAGGGATTTTGATGTGGCACGTCTCTGCGGTAACCGTATCCGAGTACAACACAACAACAACTGCTGTGCCACACACATCTGCATGTATTATGTATACGCCTAGTAAGCACGCACACCACGACACGCTTACGATCGCATTATGCGCACATTTGATGAATCATTTTGACACTCAACCTAAGAACACTTTAAGTCGCATAAGTTGTGCTCGCTCCTCCTGCATCGCTTCAGGCTCGCTAACTAATCGCCCAGTCGATGGGGGTTAAGCGAGCTTAAATATTTACGGCAACATCTCGCAATTTATCAAAGCATTCATTTTAAATGTCTGCCAACCAAGCTGTCTTTTCCAACGACATTTCACTAACGAACTGAAGCCAAATTCATTTCCAAAAATGTGTAATAAACCAGACAATTTGAGCCGCAGCTCCGCCCGCTTTAAGTTGGCTACTTCAAGAGTTCATTGAACTACTTTCAAGAAATTCAATACATACAATACAAATAAATAATATATATGATTTAAGTTTGTCACTTCAATAGAAGAGTTCACATATACATATACTACCATAAATAAAATAACAGTATCCATTTATACCCGATTTAAATTTGTCACTTTAAGAAGTGATTTCATTTCATTACTCTCTGTTGCCCAATAATTTAAATAAATATAAATAAAATAATAAATAATAATAATGAAAATGATTGTTGGTTGTACCTATTTAAATTACTTCGATAAAAGAGTTTAACGAGTTAAGTGAATTACTTTATGTGACCCAATAAATACATTAAAAATAAATTTATAATAAATAATAATAATGCATTCGTGAAAAAAAAAAATAGAACTTATATTAGGAACAATACAAAAAAGAGGAGGTAGCATCGAATTTATTTTATTTTATATTTTTAGATATATGTACGTATTTATTTATTATATGTTTAGTTAGCTTGCAGGCTCATGTGAACTTTGTGTCTGGATCACCAGATTTTGGTGACAATTTGCGAATATTAATTGTGATCGCACCCCTAATGCTATGCGTGAATATTAAAATAAGTAATAATTTAATAGGTTTTAACTCAGATTTAAAATTGTTAAGCATGGAATTTTAAACATAGTCCGAGTCGTATATTTTTGTGAGCATTGATAATAGGTCGCCTTAAAATAAATTTGC
Source organism: Drosophila immigrans (assembly GCA_963583835.1). Classification (NCBI taxonomy): domain Eukaryota; kingdom Metazoa; phylum Arthropoda; class Insecta; order Diptera; family Drosophilidae; genus Drosophila; species Drosophila immigrans. The sequence goes on along the minus strand of OY757144.1, from coordinate 22,797,772 downwards.
AATTGATTTTAAATACTAATGAAAATTATTGGGCTGTTTGGGCTGTGCTCTAATAGCAAGCCAGCTGTCGTTAGGTAAAAGAAGCTTTTATATTTATATCAATATCGGTTGACTTACTTCAAACTAATTAATATGAGCGTAATTTGGAAGGAAATACGATGTCATTAACATATTCCCAAAGAATTAAAACTGTTAACATACTTTTCAGCAGCTAATATAATATTTTTTGCATTGAAGTAGTTTTGAAGACACACTATAGCATTATTTTTCTATATTAAGAACTTTAATATTTATTTCTTACTTTCGCAAAGTCCACATAAATAAATAATATGGTTTACAAACAATTTTTATTCGACCGCTGTTGCTCATTAAACTGGCGAAAATGCCGTCAAGCTCTGATTGAGAAGCGAGTGACGTCTCTAAAGAAATCTGCGATACTTTGACTCATCAAATTCGCTCGAATAATCGATACTCAATTGACCTGTAGTGGCAATGGAAGGGACGACTATAAAACGCAGTTGGGGGGCAAAAGTAATTGAAGGCGACCTATTAGATTTGCCCCATTTGTTGGCGCTGCTAAGCTTCGCTGTGTAGCTACATTAGCAAGGGCTCAAGCCCGGGCCACAACTCGGCCTGACTTTTGACTTGAGCGCTGAAATTCATGCAACGAAAGAGGCAACAGATTGAGAGCTGCTGATCCAGGGAACCAAGGAGGAGGAGGTGGAGTAAATAACATGGAAGTCACATTTCTAGTAGGTGCTCAGACAATGGCAGCTCTCATTAGGACATAGCGAACCATCTTTTAATTATGGGGCAATGACTAAGACGGCTTTAATCAGCGCCAATTGGCAAATACAAAAGCGAAAATTGCAAAATTGTAGCGGCTGGCAGGCCGAAGCACTAAGGACGAAGGACGAAGACAAGAATGGTTGTGCAGGCGCAGCAAATGAGACGTTGTTGGGCCCTCCATCGCCATCTCCATCCGAATCGGAACGTGAAGTGGTTGGGCTGCTGGCTGCTGGTTGAAGGGAGGAGGAAAAGGACTGGAGGAGGCCAGTTGGCAGCTGGGAAAGTGACACACAAAAACCTTTTGCTAACTTAATTAAATTATACAATTTTCACTGGCGCTTTTTGTAGAATAATTGGCAATAAATTGATTAAAGAGTTAATTAAACGTGCGGGGGCCGGCAAAGTACACAGTTGGATAGATAATTGCATTGGCGCAAAAGGAAGCGTCAATTAGAGCAAGTACTCGCATGTGTGTTGGTGTGTGTTGGTGTGTGTGTGTTGCCTTTTAAATGCAATTTCAATTACAAGGACATCTGCGCCTCCGACTCCGTCACTTGCATTTCCTGTCGCTCGCAAATCTTGTTAATAATTTATATAATTTGTTTACTGCCATCGATTAATTACATGCATTCACATTAATTACACATTTATAACTAATTTAATGCCATTAAAAAACGTTGATTGAATGCAGGTAATCTGCAAAATAAAAAGCGCTGTCACTTTTTTTTTTGTATTTTTAAATCAAGTTGAACAACTCTCATAACTAGTTACAGATTAATCCCAGTTAATCGCGATTATCTGGCAATTGTTATGCCTAGCGATAAATTTAAATTACTCTGTGTAAAGCACTTAAGCAAACAAGCTGCTAATTTCGGGCGTAAACTATTTTCGTTGTACTTATTAGATAAATAATAAACAAATCTGGATAACTATAGTATTGCAGAATAGTTGATTACTCGCACAATCGATTCGAATTGCAAACAAACAACGTGACAAACAAAACAAATGAATTTGAGAGCTTGCAGCCAACGGTGATGGAAACAAACATGGCCAACAACGTCATCGACAGCAGTAAATCGACTGCAAAGAACTCGCTATGAAAAATGTCAAAGTGTCGATTTCCCCAGGGGAAAAGAGCTGTCAGCAGCAGACTCAATTCGATCGTTACACAATTTGCTTACAGCAGCTGTCTGATTAAGCTGTTTCTGCACAGGACATCGGGGCTTGTTCAGCTGCACAACTCGATTAATGATTTCCAACGAAATTCAAACTATCAAATATACGAGTTAAGGTTTTGTTGAAAATTAAATAGTCAATTTCCCGCATGTATTGTTTTTGACGCGTGCAAAATACAACACTGATTTAAAGCAAATATTACAGACAAATTACAAATTCATTTTCAATTTGAAAAATTATTATACAATCATTTCTAACCTATGTGAAACCATGCAATAAACGACGAAAAAGAATTTCTAGAAAATTAATTATCAGTTTCTTCAGATGTTTTGTTTTTGATGCGAGCTTAATGAGAAAAAAAGAGAAAAATACAACACTTGATTTGCAACAAATATTAAAAAACTATTTTCATTATGAAAAATTATTATTCAATAACTTCTATCGAATTTCAATCTTATGATTCTTCGTCGATAAAAAATTTTTTTATAATTAATTATTGAATTCGCCAAATGACTTGTTTTCGACGAGAGCTTCATGAAATAATTAGAGAGAAAAACTCTAACTCTTGATATGGAACAAATATTACAAAACTGTTTAAAAACAGTTTATTTCTGGTTTGTAATAATATTATACAAGTATTTCTAACGAATTTCAATTAACGGAAAAGACGCGTTTAAATATTTAATTCTTGGAAATAAAAGTAAGAGAAAATGCAACAGTTGCAACAAATTAAAAAAATGATCGTTCTCTTATTTATTTGGATGTAGCAAGTTGTTTAATTAACACGATGAACTCTTGTCTTAAAGTGATTCCGATTATCGCAAGCTCAACTCTGATCTTAGCTCCTTTGAGTCTAATTTTTATTGTCTCTTTACTTCTTTCTCTCTTGTATCTTTGTCGAGACTCATTCCTATTATTTTCTTTTTGTCTGGCTATCGATTCAGTGTCTCCGATTAGCGTTTGTTCAACTCTGTGAACAATTGTTCGATTCTCTTGGTATTCCATTGAGAACAATTATTGTTTTACTGGCCAATAGAAACTTATGAACAGTTGCAGACATTAAATATGAATTCCGAGAATATGTTATTGATTATGAACTTAAATTTAGGATGTAATTGCAAAACAAAATAATGGGCTTGCGGCTAAAACAGCTGGAGAATTATTAATAACAACTTCAATTATTTTTTCAACTTACAATTTAATATATATTGGTATTATACTTTTTTTTGCAACTGTTAATGTTAATGCAGTTCTTATAATGGTTGCAGAATAAATTATATCATTTAGTGACTTGCAGCGAGATTCAGATGTTGAATTTTTAAAATAATTTGCAAATATCTATCTTACTCAAATTGCCTAAATTTCATAATTTTGTTTATAAGTCGTAATTATTTTATTTTAATTAATTACATTTATTCTCTTTAGCTTTTAAATAAGTTGGCCCAAATTATAAAATGAGGAAATTAAAATTGTTCGCTAAATAAATTCTATAATATATCGATTTTAATTTGCAGGATATTTGCCAATTTAATTTAACAGTTGTAATAATTATTTTTCTATAATATATTATTTTTATTCTTTCATAATATGGTTGTCAATTTATTGTACATTTCCCTTTGCAGAGCGAAGTAGGTGATTTTGTGGTAATTTATAACATGCCGCATATTAAGCTTTTAAGTAATCTTACTGAAATTGAAATTGAATTTAAATAGTTGCTAAATAAAGGATTTCATTTCATTTGCCTTTTGCAGAGTGACTTGCAGCGAGATGCAGGAGATGCTTCGCCTTGGCGCGCCTCGTGCGGCGTGCACAACGCCCCTGGCACAGCCGCACTAGTGGGCGTGGTCGACCAGGGCAAGAGCGAGGACAAGGGCAAGGACAAGGGCAAGGACGAGGGCGAGGGCAGCGACGGTTGTGACGGTTCGACAGCCCCAGCAAAAGGCCCCGGCATGGCTGCGGTGGCAGCCCCAACCGCAGTGGCAGTGTCTGCAACAGCAGCAGCAGCAGCAACAACAACGGCCGCAACAGCAGCAACTGCAGCAGCAACTGCAGCAGCAACAACCGGCGCAACAGTTGTGCGAGCCTCGACAACAGCGTTGGCCGGAAAGTTGCTTGGCCATTTGCAGAACCGCACAGCCGCGTTGAGTGCGGACGAGGACAGGGACAGGGACAGGGACGAGGATGGAGGCGAGGTTGGCGCCTCGCAGGATGGGGGGGACATTAGTGACAGTGCTTTGGGCGTTGGCAGCTCCTCGACGCCCAACAGCTTTCTGTCCCTCTACGACGAGGTGGCCAGCGCCCTCGACGAGACGCAGGCGGCCGAGGACGCCGGCTATGCGTTGATCGATGACATTAGCGAATGGCTGCTGAGTGCAGCCGGTGGCAACAACCTCACCATCACCAGCAGCAGCAGCAGCAGCATCAGGGGGAGTGGGAGCGGGAGCGGGAGCGGCACGACGCCAACATCCGTTAGCAGCGGCTCCAATGAGACTCTCAGCTGGCTGTCGCTGGACATCGCCGAGCTGCAAAACACAACGTTGTCGAGTCGTGGAATTGGCAACAGCAGCAATAGCGACATGGAGACGGAGGCGGAGGCGGATGGCGACGGCTTCTATGCGCTGCGCAACTTTGTGGAGCAGCAGTTGAATGGCGGCGACGCGTCGCAGGATACGCAGGACATCGCGCTGATTGATAGTGCCGAGGAGAGCGCACTCGAGAATGTCGCCGATGGCGAAACAGACTACGGCATCCTGAGCAGCTTCAATGCGGCCGCCGCCGACGTCGATGCCAGCGAACTCCTGCAGCGCACAGCGACGAGGATAACAAATCGGACGACGGTCGCGTCCACCTACGATCCGGATGCCGTCTGGCTGAGTGGCGCCGCTGCCCAGGGAGCAGCGAGCTCGGGCAGCGGCACCTCTGGCGCTGCATCGGGTGCCGGAGGCGTCGCAGCTGGAGCTGGAGCTGGAGCTGGAGCCGGCACAGGTGGCAGCTCGTTTATGCTGCTGCTGGAGAACTTTAACGATTATTTTCCTAACTATAATGGTAGCACGGTTTCGGGCACAACAGTCGGCACCTCAACGGCCAGCAGCGTTCTCCTCGACCAGAATCTGACGAGTCTGTACATTGAGAACTATCGAACCAATTGCACGAATGCAACGCTGAATCTTACAACGGAATCCTGTCATGAACTCCGAGTGGGTGAGTAACGAATTCATTCTGACCATCGCATTATTTTGCCATCATTTGTTAAACTGGCTTAAACGCAATCATTTGCACATTAAAATCAGAGCGAAATTATGCAATTCCAATTAGCCAGTAAAACAGACTTTTCTAACAACTCATTAAGCCATTAATAGCAAAAAGCGGTTCATTAAATCATGGTGAAACAAATTATTGTTGGTTTATTTATTTAGAATTTCATAAACTGCTCAAAAACGCCATCAAATACTAATGAATATTAAAATGCATTTTGCTGGTGTATTTCGTGTTTGAAATTTCGCATATATTTTTTAAATTTGCTTTTTATTTTATATTCAATAGTAAATTCTCAACTTCTTTTTTGGCGATTCCCAAAGCGTGAACTTGGTAAATGTGAATGTAGATTTTATTTTTGTTTCTTATTTTGAAATTGAACTCAATAAAAAACAAATTAAAATCAAACGACAATTTTCCAAAATTATAATAAATTTCATGTTGTATTTTACGATTAAAAAGAACGACAAGAAATTCCAATTAGTTATAAATTCATTTATAATTTTTTTGTTTTACATTTTTTTTTTCTTTTTGACAGGACAGTAAATTCTGATTATTTGTATTTAGTTTTAAATTAAAAAAAATTTCTAATCTACCAAATGAAAATTGTTTTGTGTCCTGATTTTTAAAATGTTGAGTGTTACTTATATTCTCTAAACATAATACTCAATTGTAAGTTATTTTATTTTTGTCATTGCAAATTCATAGTTCATCGAAAAAAAAATAATAGGCAGAATAATTTTTCTTGAAATAACACATACTTTTAAATTACGGATAAAAAACATAGGATTTGTTTTTATTTTATATAAAACAGGTTTCCGAGTTATTAAGTCAACAAACTCGTTTCATCATTAATTCATAATCATTCGGTTGTATAGTAATTATGCCTCGAATTTAAATATGTGGTAATAATTCACAATTTTCTCTTTATAGTGGACCACAATTATTGGGCGCTGATATTGATATTGTTTCCAATCCTAACGCTCTTCGGCAACATTCTGGTCATCCTCTCCGTCTGCCGGGAGCGGTCGCTGCAAACAGTTACGAATTATTTTATAGTGTCATTAGCCATAGCTGATCTGCTGGTCGCCGTAGTCGTAATGCCATTTGCTGTTTATTTTCTGGTAAGTGTTCTGTTGGCTCCTCTCAGCATTAAGATATATCGCCGCCCATTCACGCAAAGGCGGTGTCAAAATCAAAATGCCAAATGCAAAATTGCCGACCACTCGTTTACTGTACCGCGACTGCAAACGGGATCCATGCGGTTGGTGGAAATGTGTGTGTGAAGCTACTAACAGCTTACTCTGTTAAACTTAACTTATTACTACGAATTTAAATTGTTATTTATGAATTGTTGGCAGGGTGGCTGCAAGTCGAATAGACTCGACTGCAGCCTCGTAGACTAACTAATTTTATCAAGTGTCTGGGGGCCATCTAATAAATAAACAAGCTCATAAATAACAGCAAGAGGGACGCTTTAAGAGAGTGAATATTGTTTGCCCAGCCCTGGCTGGACCCAGATTGGGGGGCGTGGCCAGGCAACTTAAACCAAGGCAATGCTCTTTACTAAATTGCGGCCATTCAAGCAATAACATTCAATTTTTGGCGGCCTAAGCGTATAAATCAATGTGCATGTGTGCGCAAAAAAGGCACGAAAGTGTGGGAGAGAGAGCGAGAGAGGGCGGAGTGAGCGAGAGAGAGAGAGGAGGAGAGAGGTAGAGAGGGAGAGGCTGACTTATTTCCTTTGACTTAAGTCAACGTAGCTGTCATTCCATATGATTGATTGTTCGATTGACTCAGCCTAACTGTCTGTCATGTCCGTCTGTCCGTCCGTCTGGCTGTCTGCATCCGAGCCTGAAGTCTCAAGTCTCCAGTCAGACAACTCAGCAGAGAATTGCCTATAGCCCCCCTCTGAGATATTAATGGAGAGTGCGTCACGGCCTTTAGAATGCCGACAAAATCGATTGCGATTGCGATTGCGACTCCGATTGCCATTGCGATTGGCATTGCACGGGTCTGAGGTGTTCGAATTGAAAAATTGTTGACTAAGGTCGGACCACAGCGGCAATTTAGGCTAATAAATTTATGCCAATGTGCCGGGCACCCTTCTACCACGTTTATGCTTGCTTAACCCAAATATATAAATAAATAAGTTGCAACATTCATCAGACTGGAATCGTTTTGCTTAACAGCTATTCATTCGCAATCTTTTTAAGTTAACTTCGCTTGCTCGTAATAAATATATTCAATAGAAAATTGCCATATTTTTAAAGCGTTTGCAAATTGACCTTCATGGCAATCCAATTAATGACGCAAATTTCTTAATTAAAATGTTTGAAGTGGACTCGTTAAATAATTACTTTAAAAGCCAAAGACCATTGCATATATACGAGTATGCGTACGGTATAAAAAGTGGAATAAAATTCTCATCGTTATTACATTTGAAATTCGATTTACACATAAAATGAATTTAACTTTCGTGCGCCATCATATTGAAAAACAAAATGATTTTCTGCTAAAGAAACCAAAAAACAAAAAAATGTATTCATAAAATTCATAAAATTATTTTCAACATTTCTCGGACTTTCTCAACTGATTTGCATAGCAAAAGCTGCGAAGAGAAAAGATAAAGGTCACTTTGTCATCCTAAGTCAATATGAAGTGCATAGTAACGAGTAACCTTAAATTGCCAACTTCGATATTATTATTGATTGATTTAAAGCAATAATTTGCATAGTCAGATGCCCTCAAATGTTGTTTATCCTGCATTGTTCTCAGTACACATTCATTTCGCAAGGCAACACAAAATGTTTTTGGTATTTGCGCAGTCGGAGTCACTTTAAAATTTCGATATCAAGAACATTCTAACAATTTTTGCTTTCAATTTTCGGTTACCTTTTCAAGTCGACTTGTAAAATTAGCATGAAAATTCAAATTGAAATATTTTGTGTGTGCAGAAATAAAAACAAATTTAATTATGAAATTCTTGAAACGAAAGCGAATCAGCTTCGAGGAGTCAGTTTTGTGCTGTACTCGGCATTCGGCATTCTGTGGTGCTGTCAACATTTAAACGATATGGAATATCATATACGGATATTGTAATATTTATGTACATTTAAATCAGCATCATGCTCGGCTCGGCTCGATTGCTGGCTGCTTGCTGGTTTTTGTGACATTTGACAGCAGCTCAACGTTTGTCATGTTGCCCACAATTAATTGCGTGTTTATTTAACAAGTGTCTCCGCTCAAGTGTAGTTATAATAAAAATACCACACCATGCATACATATTTAATGAAAAATATAAATTGCAAATTGCAACTGGCGACTGGCGATGGTGATGGCGATGGCGAATCGCAATTGCAATTGCAATTATAAAACTCAACATTTGTTACACGCGTAAAAAGCTAACTGTCGTCCGTCCGTCGCAGTCGTAATTAAAATGCTCGAAAGTCAAATGAAATTAACAAAAGCCGCACACAAACTGACAGATCGAAAGAAACGCGACCAAGTAACGAACACTCCCCCTCATGGTTGGCAAACAGTCTCAGTCTCAGTTTCAGTTTCAGTCTCAGTTTGCAGTTGCCAGTTGCCAGTTGCCAGTTCTCAGTTACAAGGCAGGCCAACAATTGGCTGCCTGTTGACAATAATTAATGTGCAAACTTTTTACATGCGAACTCTGCAATTTGCAAGAGCTGCATAAATTTTTCAAACGTTTTGCGAAATTGCATTTGCCGCTCGTCGCGGGGTTAATCTCGCTGACAACTTGAACGACTTGAGCCTCCTTTAAGATTCCAAAATTAAGTGAACTGTCGCAACGATTAAAATATCAATGTGCGAAATGCAATGCAAAGTCCGACCACATGGCGTATGCGTAATTGTTGGCATTAGTTGAGCACTAAATTACCTGTTTTGAGAGCACGTATCTTATTACCAAATCTAACTTCAAAAGTGTGTTCTGCATTTAATTTATTTAAGTAAATTCATTGTAACCACTGTCACTTGAATGCATACACTTTAAATAAAATAATTGAATACTTGTATTCATTTAAAATAGTCGGATAGGTAAGGTCTATCTTAGATTAAAATACAGCCACATTTTTGAGGCTTCCCAAAAGTTACGTACTTAATTATTTGAATTCATGTTGATCTAAAGTCTTTAAGGATTGAGAAATGCATGATTAAAATATCGATGGCAATGTGTGAAATGCAATGCTAAATGACAGACGGGAAGTATGGAGAAAAGTCTGACCACATTGCGTATACGTAATTGCAGCAATTAGCTGCGCATTAATTTAACTATTTTGTGCACTTTCAACACGTTTAACTTGACACCTAAAGGGCTTTCTTTACCTTTATGCTGCATGATTTTGGCCAACCACCAATATTTAAGGATAAGCCAAGCATCCTTTGCACACACACACGCACACACACACACACATGTGTATTTATGTGGTCTTTCAGTCAACGGCAATGACAGCTCATTTAATTTCATTTTGATCATTAAATTGACACTCACCCGCCGCTGCTTTATCAAAGGACCTCCTGCTGCGTGTTGATTTTCTAATACCGCTCGCCATTCACCAAACACCCACACCAACACCTAGACCAAACACACACACACACGCACACACACACCAACACAGTGGCAAATTAACTTGTCATTAAATGCGCTTCGCCTTCCAATCGGACGAGGCGACGGCTCTCTGCACTTGTGTCTGTGTGCATATGTCAGGTGCTAATTAAGCTTTGCACACACAAAACTGCCAGACAGTTGAACAGAAGAGACAGACAGACAGTCGGACTGACGGACGGACATTGAGTATAGAGTATAGCGAGTACATTCAAATGGAGTCATGTTGGCGTGTCAGGTGCAGGGCACTGTATCAAATAAAGCGTCGAGCAGCAGGAACAACAAGCGAGAGTGCGAGTGTGCGACTGAGAATCGGAGAACATTCGGGAGGCTGCCATTTGCTGGCAGGCATTGCTGACGAAGTGTTACACCAGCTGCGACGTGCTGAACATGTCAACACACACACACACTGACACACTGACACACACTGACACACTTGCAACTTGCCGTTGTTATGTCGATGTGTAGTTGTGGCAAATAGCCAAGGGCAGAGCACATCCCATTATGCACCGAGCACACGCCATATATTGCCTTCAAATCGATCAAATTAACGGCATAATTTAATATTCATTGCTGATTAATTCAATTTGTTAGAAATTAATACCGGAATTGTCAAAAATTCGGAAATTTAATATTTGCATTATTATGGCAAAGAAACGGCAACGGCATCTGCCGACGTCCACATCAAAATTAAATTATTATTTATTCATTTTGTTTTTCCATTAAATGCATTATTGCCAGCAATTTGACAATGCAATCAATTTCTGGATTAATCATAGTGATTTCATGCAGAGCTCCCATGTTATTCTTTAATCCAATCATCTAAAATGTTCATTATTATCATTTATTGCAAAATGAACAAATTAAATGTGCAAAAATAATTTTTTGTTGTTTCTTGTTATTTAGAATACCATTTTTGATTGGCTTAATTTAAATTTCATTGTTTTTTGATGCTTATTCTTTGCCATGCTTCAGAGGATTCCACACTGATCCTTTTCAAGAAACAATGTATTCAAGGTAAACAATTCCAGCATTAACATCATGCTTTTAAGTAAAATTTATTTTGTTATTTATTTATCTGTATGCTACTTAAAAAAAAAAATGTTATTGCGTCAAGTTCAATTTTAAATATTTAGTTCATTCAATATTAATTATAACTGAAACCCACAAAGCTAAACTATTATATCAATTCTATTTTTTTCGGATAATTTTACAATATATGTTTATATAAATATTTAATATATTTATTTTTGTATGTGTTACTTTTTTGTATTTAATATATAATACTTTAATATAAATAATACCAGATAAAGCTATATTATTAAATCAATTTTACTTTATTGCTTTCCGGTTCTTGTATTTTTAAGCAGTTTTTTAGTTAGTGTTCGCTGTCGGGTATCTCACAGTGAACCTCTCTCGACTGTGCTTTTCCACTGGGTTCATTAACAATTTAAAAGTCTTGAATTTATTATATGTGTGTATCCTTCAGTTTGATGTAAGTTGTATTTTTTGTGATGCACTCAAATTGTTTGCGGCAGCAAAATTTTATTTCCCCGTGATATACATGCTAAAGAGAAGTTGTACTGAAGTTCCTTCCATTCTTAAAGCAGTTGAAGATTTCCGGAAGCAGTTGTTGTTGTACATAAAATGCTTATGAAATTTTTATTTGGCCCCAAGGGAATCTGCATTCGCAACATAACTCGCAAGTAGATTTGATTACACGCCGTGCCCTTGCTATCAGGTACTTCCACACCTTGCCGCTGTTGGCTGTAAATCTAAATGTTGAATTCGAGTTTAGTCAAATTTATTTGTACGAAGCATAACTAAAATTCAGAGTAAACAATTTCTTGTCACGAAGCTTTCGCTTTGTGTGGCGAAAGAAAGAAAAAGGGAAAAGCGAAAAAATGATAGCATACTTTTTAGCGCGCCAGCAGACGACATGAAGAAATCCGAAATACAAGCGCAATTATTTAGCTGGCCCAAGTCCATGGGCATTTGTGTTTGTCGAGGCGCCCCCAGCATTCATCTGCCACACTCCAACACACTCACACACACACACACACACACACACACACATACAAGGAGCACACACGTAAACACAAATGAAAATTGATTTAGTTAAGAGGATTTGCGTCAACAACAGCACAATAAGTGGGCAGTAACACGGGGCAATGGGCAACTTCCAATTGGACAGAGCCTGAATGAAGAAGATGGGCAGCGGTGGGCGAGTGTGTGTGTGTGTGAGTGTGTGTGTGTGTGTGTCGGCATTGTGGATAGCACTTAACTCATAAAAATGAGTGAGTGTTTGTGTGTTGTGCTGCAACGTTGCCACTGCTGGAATGGGTGACAAAGGTTGAGCCGCAGGCAGCGAGACAGAGGCTGAGGAGGCGACGACGATGGAGACGGGAAGCAACAAGAGACGAGAAAAGCTGGCGACTGAGCCAACAAAGAGAGTTATTGTGGAGCGCATTGCTTATGACACACAGAGCGAAGGCGAGAGAGACTGTGATCTGCAGCCCGTCACTGTGACTATCACTGTCACAGTGACTGGGCTTAGCTCTCTTGCCCACATATTACTCATACGCAATGGAAGCTCGGCTCGTTTTAGCTCGCGGCTAAAACAAATACGCACACAAAGTCTCTGAATGTGCGTGTGTGTGTGTGTTGGGGCAGTGCTTTTCTATTTTAAGTGGTTGTATATGTCAGTTGAAAGCTTTTGTTGACATTCAAGTGCCCCATTGACAGTGTAAAAGCGTGCAACGTGCGGGGCTCAGCTGAGGCGGACTCTTGCAAACGCCCCCTTTCACCTCCCACCTTCCACCTACAACCGTCGCCTTCGCCTTCCCCTTCCCCTTCGCCACATGCGTCCAGCGCCTCTCAAAAGTGAGAGGAGGAATGACTGCCCTGGGCACTTGAAAAGTCAAAGTATTCGCCTCGCCTAAAGTTCAGTTCGTGTTCATTGCCATAATTATAGCATGCAAGCACCTGTCTCTTTCTCTTTCTCTTTCTCTCTCTCTCTCACTCTTCTCCCTCTTTTTCCACTATTAATTGCTTGCTCTACAACGAAGTGTTTGAAACCTGTTTTATTTAATTATGTATATATCGATGTTCTTTCTAGAGCTTATTAATTATGGCTCTAGTCACTAGCAACGTTAGGTTTTACTAATTTCATTTTCAAATAATGTATGCGTGTATTTTTTAATACAACAATTACAATTAGTTTATCTATTATTTATTTCAGCGTCACTATCATATTATGTATTAATTTACAATATATTTATTATTCTATTTCAATTTAATTGTGTATTTATACGTTGTCTTATATAATAATTACAATTAGTTTCTCTTTTTTAATATATATTTATTTTTAAATTTCTTTTAATTTTCAATACCAATTAAATTAAATTAGTATATATGCATTTTTAATATAGCAATGACAATTATTTTCTCTTTTAAAATACTTTTCTTGTATTTATTATTATTTTTGTATCAATATCGAATTAAATATAAAATTGAAATTAATTTGTTATAATCATTAATTAAATGGGTGTTTTTTTTCATAACAATTAGTTTCTATTTGAATATATTTAATTGTTCATTTATTATCACTTTTGAATCATAAATATAAAATTGCAATTAATTTAAACATCAATTAAATTACTATAAAGAAGTATTTCTCTTTTAATATATTTGTTTTCTTTTATTATTATTTCTGTACCATCATCATTGATTATAGTTATTTTTAATTATCATATCGGCATCACTAGTATTATTATTATTATTGTGATAAACTCCATCAGTATTTCTTTAATTACGTGACCAATTACGACTGCAACCTTGACAACTGTTAATTTATCTCTAAACCAGTATTTGGAGTGACAAACACTCTGCTGTGATGTACAATTAGCATAGCAATTACAATCGTTCGAGTATTTGTCCATAATTCCGATTGAAGTGTGCGTCGAGTGTGTCCAAAAATACGCACAAAATTGCATTTCACATGTTGTATAAATAAACTGATTAATGTACACAATGAGCGACACTGGAGAGTCTCTCAAGCACTTAAGCGTGGCCAGGAGTGGAAAGGAAACGTCAATGTCCTGCCACTGGCAGTTCGAAGTTGGCAGTTGCTGTGCTCCTAATCCTGGCCTGCAGCTGAGGGTGCGTGACTGTTTGCGTCCTGCGGCGTTCACAGCCACAACAAGTGTCCAAAAAATAAATAAATATGTACCCAAGCATATTCCAGTATATATAGATATGCGAGTGTTTTTTCTTGCCATATTTTTTGCCAGTTGGCGCATTAAATTTATTTATTTGCGCTCCAATGAAAGTAAAAAGGGTGCATGGACAGCACAGCGAAGCGACGTCGAAAGCGGCACTTAGTCAGCATTTGGTGCAGGACAAAAAAAAGGAAAATATTTTGGCAAAAATAGTCGCGTAGTCGCCTGGCTGTGACAGGCAAGTGTCGCACCGACCCCCGAGAAACCCACTTCGAATCGCAATCCAACTCCGGCTGCGTCTACTCCACTCTTGGCCACTCTCACACCAATTCCAATTTCAGAGATATTTGGCTGATATCCCTCTCGACCCGTTGCCCGTTGCCCGTCGCCCGTCGCCCTTTGACCCTCTTCAAAAAACAGAGAACAGAAAACAGAAAAAACACACCCTCCGTTGTTGGCCATGGCATTTTTATTATGTATGAGCTGAAATTATTGGATTGGATTTGCTTAATATAAGCAGGCAGCGTCCAGAGCCTAAGCAGGTTCATTTGGGGTCCGAGAAGCTACGTGGCCAAGAGGACAACACGCTAGCAGGCGAATAGGTCAACAGCAAGGCAATTTTTATGGCCCAAAAACCAGAAGCGGAAAACCAGCGTCTCTCTTTTATTCTATATCGAATCATTAAAGTTGCCAGCTGTCAAATCGGACAGATCCCAATACGCAAATTAAATGAAATACACCTCGAAGACGCGTTAAGTTATTTATTTAAATAGTAAAACACAAGTATTAATACTTATTAATTATTGCGGCAGTAATGACATTATTTCGATTTACCATTTATAAGGCATTTGTCAGTTGTTAACTAATTGATTAACAATAATGATTATTATGATTGTTGTCTCTTTTCCTACTATTATCAGCATTTATTAATTCAGCTTTTTGTTGTGTTTTATTATTTTTATTATTGGCATTTTATTTATTTATTTATCATTGTTCATCGACTAACAATTTTCAATCAACTAGTTAAATTAAATTTAATCATGTATTTATTATATTCGTCAATTACATATATTTTCTATGTTATTATTGTTGCCTAGTAAATTAACTATTAAACTCATTCAGTAGCTTATTGTTTTACATTTAATCAAATTATATATTAATTTTATTTAAATGCCTGATCTTAGTTTTTTCTTTTCGTGAACATAAAGTGAGGTAAATTTCTTAAATAGGATATGTCGATTAATAGCGCAAAATATGGCTGCATTTTAATAATGATTTTCTTTTAAATAAGCAACTAATGCAATAAAATATTCATACGCCACGTGCTTGACATTTGAGTGTGTCGACTTGCACATAAGATTGGCAAACGAATACAACTTTTCTGACCCCATCAGGTGGCTGGCTGCCCCTCAAGGAGTCGCCTCAAAGCTGCACAAAACCGTTACTTGCGGCAAGGCAATAAAAAAAGCGAGTTTGCCAGCTGCAACTTGTTTAGCTAACAGCATCAGCAACAGCAACAGCAGCAGCATCAACATCAACTTGAGCTGAAGCTTCAGGTTCAGCTTCAGGTCTGCTGCTGACAGTGGCAACAGCTTCAGTTTTTTGGGGTTTTTGTGGCAACTGCTCTTCGGTTTCTTGTGCAGCAGAATGTGGAGCAAGAGCTGAGCACGCTAAGTGCTAACCGGCAACTGCAGAGCAGAGTCGAGTCGAGTGGAGCTCGAAACTTTTTTAATTTAAATGGCCATTTAGAGTCAGTCCAACTTGCAGTTTAGCACTTCAGCAAGCCGAGCAAGCTGTAAACATTACGCCCTCTCCCACTACATGCTATAGTTGTATATTTATTTTTCTGCTGATGCTTGTGGGTATAAAACAGGTGCAATTTGGACAACGACTTAAAAAGACGTTGCCTATTTTTTAGAACATTACCATTAAAATATTAAAAGTTATTTGAGCAGCAATCAGACGATAAGCTGATGCTAATGATGATGTTAGCTTTTGTAACTCTGCAGACAAAATCTATATTTTATGCCCTCTCTCTTAGATGGGTAACATAAATTATTGTTTTATTATGATCATTTTTTAAATTAAAAATCAAATTTCAATAGGGAAAATTTGCCAAATTATGCATATAAACTTGAAACCGTAACAATTAGAATTTTTATAATAAAAAATGAAATAAAAGCGGGTTCTAATTTTTGTAGTAGAAAAAAGTTTTTAAGTTTATGTGGTTTGTTCATTTTCATATTTGTTGTTACACCTAGAACTCTTATTTGCAGCCTAATAATTTCTTAGCAGACAGTAGTGATTTATTGTTATAGATATTTAAATATAGTATTAATAGATTATGTCTCACTTGTCACAATTTATGAGGCTTCTTCCATTTTTGTCTCGAACTATCGTAGAATGTAAAGAGACAACATTAAGTTGCAGATGTCTTCTTTTGCTCCCAGTTGGCACCCAGCACAAAGACAATCAACAGCGTCCGACAAAAGAGTAATTACGAGAATGATGTCAGTGGCAGATGTCTAAGATGTGCTGCCAATTTGCAGCAGTCAGCAGAAGCTGAGAATATGGTTCATGGTACTCACGCTTGGGGTCAAGAGTTCGAGGCCGCATCAAGTGATGCAAGTGTTGCAAGTGGCTAAGCAAACAACAAAAGCTGAGCAGCCAAAAAAATAGAGCTGAACACAAAACTCCAGACGCGCTTCGGGCCAAAAGGAATTGTGTCCATGCTGCGGCTGTTTATTTATGCAATGCTGCAAAGACATTGGCCAATTGCAACTGCAACAGCAACAGCAGCGGAAGGAGCAGCTGCTGACTTCTCTGTTAAATGGTGCAGGATGGGGAACAGCGTCAGCGTCAGCGTCAAGTGGCACAAAGTTCAAATGCCCAGCCACTTGAGTTGAGCGACCAGAAAATTTATATAAATCCGTGGCTGGCGGCCAGATCTCAGTGCTTGAGTTGAGTTGAGCCACACACACACAGTTGGGCCGCACATCAGTTGAAATAAATAATCCAAGAGCATAAAATTGGCCACCGACAAAAGTTTTCAACACTCACACGCTTAGCAGTCAGTCACCATGCCCCCTTCCTGTCTTCCTGCCGCCTCTTCCGGCAGACTTTTCAGGCCACCAACAATAACAAGAGCAGCAAAAAATGCGAAACGAAGAAAGATATGAAAATTCAGGCAGGGCACAGGCTGCGTTGTTTTTTTTAGAGCTTCAGCTAAATGGCTGCTATCAAAATTATCGCCAGTTGTTGCCGACGGTCGAAGGGTCGACGGCTCTGACCTCGACTCCCCGACTCCCCGACCCCTCGATCTCGATCCCGACCCGGGGCACATTCCTACACACACTCACACTCGCACTCACACTCACACACTTGCGAGAGTTAAGTTAATGCGCGCACTTCCTGCCTCTGGTCGCATGCTCCACATGCCAGCGAATTATGTGGCGCCACAGCGAGTGTTAGTGTTGGTGTGCGTGAATGCGTGTATGCGTGAGTCCCCTGCCACGCCATGTTATTTAGCTAATTTAATACCACTATGAAGCAGCAGCCCCCCCCCCCCTTCCACCGACTCTCCCTGACGCATCTGCAACTTAAATAATTAACAATGCTTTAAATTTGCACCCATCTCTCAGCGACGCTTCTTCCTGCCAGCCACAAGGCGTGGCATTTAATCAAACCGAAAAGGTCGGCTCGAGTGCGGGGGAATAGCTTAAAAAGCGTACCTACAAAATAACAAAAAGGAACTTTTGGTTTTTCGGGCTTTTGTTTAGCCGTTTCACTGTATTGAAAGGGGTGCAAACTAGAGAAAAAAACTCCAAAAATATGTAAAACTATTGAATATACGAGCTGCCATTATGCTTACGTGCTTTTTTCGGACTCTAGGGTGCGGTGAGTTCTATTGTTAAAAGCATTTTGGGGTCACTTACGAGCTGAAGCACTTGTAATCAGTTAGCCCGAGTGGCGAGTGTGAACGACATTCAAGCACCCGGTAGCCATTGTTAAGAAACTGCTTAACAAATTGCAATTAAAAATTTCAATTATTAAATTCAACTTGGAATTGCATATTAATTAATCTAACAGATTTTATAACACAAATAAGGATAATAATAATAATCACAATAATTATTATTATAAACGAATCAAATATTTTGATATAGCGTGCCATTAGTTCATTATCTACATATAAATAAATGAGCTGGCTTGATATTATATAAAAATAAAAACAGAATAAGTCATATTTTAACGCTTTAGTCAAAGGATTTAGTCAAAGTCAAATAATAATTTTTATAATAATACGAATAATAAAAATAGTTCAATATAGCGTGTCATTAATTCGTTTTCTACATATACATAAATATATGTCTGGCTTAATCTACATATAAATAAATGAGCTGCCTTGAAAATGAAAATAAAAACAGAAGAATTCATATTTCAACACTTTAGTCAAAGGACCTTTCGTACAGCGAACGCATGATTGATTCTGAAGTCTCAGTGTCATCATTAGCAGCGTCTAATTTGTTGACTTGACTCGCTGGCATGTAATCGTAATCAGGCTTATGCAAAGCTCTCATTATATCCAGAAACAAATACACACACACACACAGAGAGGCAGATAGACAGTCGTATATAACGCGAGTCAAGTAAAACCCATTTAGGGGTAAAATATGGCGCCAGGGCGCAGAAAAAGTCATCATAAAATAAAATTTCCCTCGACGCTAATGACAACTAATTTGTGCTAAAATCTCAATACACACGGTAGCTGCCTCGCTCCCACACACAAGCACATGCGCATCTACATACACACACACACACGCAGAGATATATATATGTATGTGTATATAGTATATACATACATGCATAATATATGGGAGCTGAGTGTGCCGTCGTCACATCGCCTTCGGGGGCGTCCGAGGCTATTAAAAATGGCGCAGAGAACACTAAAGTTGTTACAGCCAAAGAAGGTACTTTTAGCAACACCATCACACACACATACACACACACACACACGCACACACACACACACACACACAAAGACACACTCGAGCCGAGCACACACAATAAACTTAATAAATAAGTCAATTAATTGCCCTGCGCGCCTGATATGATATCACAGCAACAGCGTCAAGTGCTCCCAGTGTCTGCGTCTCTCTCCCTCTCTCTCTCTGTCTCTCTCTGTCTCTGTCTCTGTCTCGCTCTTTCGCACTTGGTGTGCGTTACTCTATTAGGGCAGCAAGTTCAATTAACTTTGTCTTTGGCATAACAAAATGTATGCGGAACTCGTTTAATAGTCGTTGGGCTTTTACTTGTGGGCTAAAAGGATGTTCTAACCTAACTTGATTTCGCCTCTCCCCCCGTCAGCTTCCGTTTGTGCAACATGGTGCAACATGTGCTGCATGCCACATAACTCGCTCGATTGCAGCTAGTTTCCGGCGCGTTCAGCCCCGCATTTAAAATATATTAAATGAAAAATGACCGTGTGGAAGCCTGTAAAGCCTGGCAGCATTTGGCAACATAAACAAATTATTTGATGGCTTTTACGCGAGCTGCCTTGGCTTTCAGCTTTCAGCTTTCCGCTTTTCGCTTTCAGCTTGCGGTTGCTTTTCGCCTTCACATGCGCTATTGGCAACGCCAACGCCTTCGCCTTCGCCTTTTGCTTTTTGGCCATTGCATGCTCGGCCACTAAGTAAACTTTTATGGCCCTCATAAAATAGGCAAAAGTCGCGCCCAGCTACACAGCTCGCTCTCTCTCGCTCTCTCTCTCTCTCTCTCTCTATCTAGCTGCTGTGGTTGCGTTTTCTCTCTCCATTATACACATACTCATATATAAATATGTAATATGCGTGCCGCATAAAACCGAGAAACAAGGCAGCCGAGACAGCAACAACAACGACGAAAATCCCCGGCAGCATTTTTATGCAGCTGTTGTGACATTTTTATGCTAAGCAGCTTCTCTCCCAGATATACTATATAGTCGTAGTCGTAGTCGCAGTCGTAGTCGAAGTCGTCTCTTCTCTTGCCGTCTCCCGGCATTATGGCGAATGCGCCAAATTATGAAAATTCATAAAAAGCCAAATGTTATGGCATACTTTGAGCCCGGTGCTGTCGCTCTCGCTGCTTCTGATGCTTGTGCTTTCAGTCCCGAACCGAACCGAACTGAACTAAACTAAAGTGAGCTGAGTGCTGCCAATCTTGGGTCTTTTCTTTTGGGTTTTTCCCCTGGTTTATCACTTGCCAACTAAACTCGTTTACGCTGACTCGTTTATCATGTCGTTTCGCTGCGACAAGCATCAACAAAACTGACAACACCAACACAACACAACACGACAACAGATGCTCAACTAAAGGCAAGCCAAGATTAAGACACGGGAACGGGTGAGAACATTTGGGGGCAGCCAGAACCAAAAGCAGATGATGGTCGCTCAAGTGGTTTGACGTTGACGTTTAATGCACCAGCTTATAGCCGCCTCTCTCTATATCTCTGTCTCGCTCTTCAGTTTAGCCACTAAGACGATGTGATAGGAAAAAATACAAGGAAAAACGAATAAAATCAAAGACCACTAAAATGCCGTCCGCAAAGGAAGCAATGAAAGATGCTCCACTGAAAACTTGTTACTCGTAAAACTGAAATTTATCAAGAAATTTATGCAGTCCGACATGAAGCCGGCTAGCTGAAGTTTTCAAGAATTAGACCATAAAACAAATGCCAGTGTGTCATTTCAGTAATTTAATAATCTTTTTCGTTGCATATTTATTTTTACTATAAGCACTTTTTCCATCATTCAATCTGTTAATTTGCTTGCCACAATTTTCGACGTGATAATCTTACGACGTTAAATAAATCAGTCAGCAGCTTTCAGCTGTTTAAGATTATTATTATTACTATTATCAAACAATTCTGATAAATTTTTATATTTTATTAATATTCTGTAATTTATTAAATTTGTTCCTTGCGTATTTATTTTTATTATAAATATCATCATTCAATTTCAAATACTTAAACGTTACTTAATAAATTCAAATAATTATTTATTGTTTTCATCATTATAAAATCAATTAATCATCCCAAAAAAAATACTTAACATATTTATAGGTTTATGTTTTTATAGGTATTAAGAAAGGCAATAACCTTTTTCGTAGAATATTTGTTGTTAAATGAAATTCGTTTTTCATTACTCAGCATGTTATTTGGCTTCCAACACTTTCGGTGTGATAATCTTGAACGGCATTAAATAAATTATTAAAAATAAAAGCACTCACCTGTTACCCGTTTTAGTTTCTTTTTATGATAATTTTAAAAGTGGCAATTAATCATCTGGCAAAAATACGTAGGAAATTTATGGGGTCACAGCAAACATTTATGATATTTCTTTATAGATATGGCTATTTAACGATATGGCAGCTCTTCAAACTGATGGCTTTATCGTGGGCCCATTTTTGAGAGAGCTGTGCAGATTGGCAAGCCAATTAGCAGCTTCAAGGATCAAGCATAGTGGTGAATAAGGGGATTGCAGATTGAGTGGTTACCACTGGCGAGGAGGGGAGTGGGGAGGAGACTGACAGTTTTAGCCGCTGCCGGTTGCTGGTTGCTGGTTTGGCCGTTGTTAGGAGCCACAGAGGCTTGACGGGTGCTTAGCCATCTTGGGGCCACGCGTGCCAGCCATTAAAAGCTTTTTAAAATTAATTATAAAACCAAAAGTAGGCAAACATTTTCCGAGAAAAGCGCAACCAAAGAACGAACATAACGAACTGACAACCCTTTTGGGCTCATCATCAGAGCAGAGCAGCATCCTCCCAAAAAATGTTCAGCTGCTGCTCATATTTTGGCAAAACGCTTTCAACTTCAAACAGATTTTGGATACTCCAGTGGGCAACCGCAGGGCAAGCGGAGGCGGAGGTGGAGGCAGAATGAGAAGGCGGACGATGAACATACGTAGCAAATTATGCTCATTATGCGCCGCATAAAATAGTTGGACTCATTGGCAACGACCACGACCACGGCCACGGCCATGTTCATGTCCATGGCTTTGGGCCAGAGCTTGTGCTCGAGAGTCCTTGGACCGGAGTGAAGTTCGCGTTTACGTCCGATTCTGACATGCAAAAGCGTAAAGTTTTTTGATTAGGGTTGCCAAATGCAGAGACATCACATCAACATCAAGAGCATTGGCATCAGCATTAGCATCAACATCAGCATCAGCTTCAGCATCATTACGATGCTCATGTTTGGCTGTGCAATTTTATTTTGTTTTGGGTTTCAATGCGGCGGCCTTTTGTTTAATTTGATTTTATTCGCATTCGCCGCAATCCTTCAATTTACATCCACATGTGAGTGCTTGTGTGTGTGTGAGTGTGGTCAAACTGTTTGCGGCACGTGGCACGAAATGCTCGACTCGCTTCTCAGTCTTCAAAAGTCTCTGCCAAGTTGCCTTGCCAAACGATGTGGTTACACGCCATTGCCACGCCCACAACTGCCCCCGACACGTAGCCAGCCTTAGTCTCCATCTCCATCTCCATCTCCGTCTCCGTCTCAGTCGGCAGGTCACCAGATCCTTCACCCCCATCTGGCAGTTAATTAGACTTATGGCTGAGCTATTTTTAAACGCTTTTGTTAGAACTTCAGCTCTGCATGCGAAATCAGTCTAATGAACTAACCAGAAACGGGTAAACTTTTCACCCCAAAGCCCTTGGCGTTTCATCTTAAAAAACAAAACAAAAACCTTTTGCCAAGCACCACAAAATGTTTGGCAAAAATTACTGCGAGTTTCAATCAAAACTCAAAATAACTAAATTAAATCTAAATATAGATGTGTAACAAGAATTAAAAAAAATGTTGTGAATCTATCGATAATTCCTTAAGCTGAAAATTTAATATTGGAGTTTAAATTAAACATTTACACAATTTTCATTTATTACTTCATTTAATATATTAAATATTTGAATCTCTCTATTATACTTAGCATTTGAAATCGAATTTTAAAATTCCATTTTTATTTATTTATTTATTTTTTGGTATAGAAATTTATTTATTATTTTCGAGAACCAATTTTATTTAGATTACTACAGCATTTAATAAATGAAATGCATATTTCTTAAAGCTTGATGTTGAACTCACTGAATTTTATTGAATTTATTATTTATCAATATATTGTTCTTATTTATTTGCAATTACTTTTTGCTATAGACTTTATTTAATTGATATCGGCATTTAATCGTTTGCCAATTATATTATACAGACGAAATAAATGAGTCATTAAACAGAAGCAAGTTTCTGTTGCAGAGATTAAATAGCCGATTGTAAAAGTAATTGAAATTCAAATTTCGGGAAAGCCTTTTGGCAAGTTTGGCAAGCTGCTAGAGCTCTACGTTTTTCTACCATGCACTAAGGCAGTAACAATTAGAAAAGACGCTCGGGGCTGTCAAAGTTTTAATACCCAAAAACAACTGGAAGAACAACAATAACATTAAGAAAGAACAAAAATAAAAACAGCAACAGCAAAACGTGCGACACGTGCGATGTGTCCCGAGGACCTCAGGCAACATTTCTGCATAAAACTGAAAACACGCACATGCCCCAAAAGTGAGACACACACACAGACAGACAGAGGCACACAGACAGAGACACACAGACAGAGACACGAGCACTCACACAGACACACGCACAGGGAGTGTAGGAATGAATAAGAGACAAGGTCAAGGCGCCATCGACGGCTACAAAGTAATTCGTTTCCGCTTCCGCTTCATTACTTCAGCCGCTTTGCACTTGCCACATGCCACATGCCACACAGACTCTCTCTGATTTCTGTTATTGCTGTTGCTGCCGCTGTCAACAGACAGAGCACTCAATATTGCAAAGTATGAGTGCAACAGCTAAATACACAAATAACAACATCAAACTATTCGCTGAAGCTCACCGCACTTAAAATACACTTCAATTTATGTTTTGCAATTAATTTAATTTTCTCAACTTAAACATCGGTTTTGTTGCATTAATTTTAGTTAATTCTCTCTCATTCAAAATTAACAATTTAAATGGTGCTTTAATTTGAATATTTATTTGTTATTTATCAATTCAATACAAATTTACTTTTTAATAATGTTATCTCATTGTTAACATTTATTTATTTGTGTGTTTACTTTCCTTTAAAGTTTATTATCTACTATTAACAGAGTTTGTCAATCAATAATTAACCAGGAAAACATTAATTTATATAGTGCTCAAAGCAATCGTATTACTTTTTAACTAATTTTCATACTTTTATGCTTACACAAAATGATCGTAAACTAATTAGAGTAATGTTAGCGAAGACCTATAAAAACAAGTTGAAAATAAAACCGAACTTCAATCAACATTTTAGAATTGATAAACTTCATTAAGGTGAATCAAATAAAATTTTGATTTGCGAAAAGTTGATCTCACGATTTAATTAAAAACTCCTATTTCACAGAATATACATACATATATTTAACGAATATGCAAAACTTTCCCCTTGAACCAAACTGACTTTGTTAGCTCTCTCTCCGCAAGTGTATTGGAAATGTGAACCTCAATGAAATGCGCATCTGACAGGCGCCAAAGGAAATGTTGTAGTTATAGTAGAGCAGAAGCAGAGCAGCCTCCTCAAACGCCATACACATAAATATACATATATATTATATAGAGTATGTATATTTGCAATGCGTCAACAAGAACCCGAAGAGCAACATGTTCATCGTGGAGCGCGGGGCGACTCGAGTTGGCATTGATAAATGTTTATTGGCAAATACAAATGCAAATACAAATAAACAAATACGCAGATACATGCATGTAAATAGCAAAGGGCGCAGAGAGAGAGAGAGAGAGAGACGACTGAGAAAGAAAGAGAGAGAGAGAGAGTAAAAGCGGCGTTTGTAATTGCGGCTAATTAATGTGATATCGGATTTGATGCAATGGCCAAAAATGTGCTGTCAACGTCAGACTGCGGCTGCAAATTATAAATGATCTGGCGCACAGTGGCTGTCGACTGCATTCGCACAAGTTGCAAACAGTCCCCTTCACGCCCGAGTTGCAGCTGTGTTGCAACAATGGCAACATCGTCGTCGTCATCGGCAGCGAGACAAATGCGAGTTCGAGTAGAAGTTGCAAAGCAAATTGGCATAAAACTGCCGCGTGGAGTTTTTCGCATCATTCTCTTTTTTTTTTTTTTGCTTAATGCTTTTTGCTCCTTTTAGTTTTCCGTTCAGTTCTGTAGAATATTCCGCCCACGCAGCACCCACACATCAGCAATTGTTCTTTGTCCTTGTGCTTGCCAGAAGCAACAATAAACATCGCTGGCGCCGATAGTAGAATTTAATTAAAAGCAGTTTCATCTGCCCAGTTTGCCCAGTGAACATTGCAGCAAATGCCCACGGCAATAACAACAGCAACAACATGAGCAACAACAGCACAGCAGCAACATCAGCAACGACAACAACACCACATGAAACAAAAAGTGAATTGTGAATTTTCAAAGAGCCCATAAAATTCCAGAACGCCAGCGCTCTGGGAATATTGACATATTGAGCCAACTTCACCTGAAATGTTAACGATAACTGAAACTGTAGCTGCAACTGCGACATTGACGTCAACTAAAGCTGCAACTGAAACTGTTCCCCTAACTGCAATTGCAACTCTAACTTTTCACCTGCCACTGTAGCACAATACAATTGTTGCCCTCAAAATCACAGATTCATCGAGGAGGGAAAAAATAAAAGTTTAGAGAACCTTACTAACAATTCGATATTAATTTACATTAATTATATAATGCGCAAAATACTATAAGTTTAAGCTAGATTTTCCAAATTTAAATTTAAATTTAAAAAAAAACGTTGCAAAATAAGATAAAAATATAGGAAGTTAGAACATAACTAACAATTCGATATTATTTTACATTAATTATATATCGTGCAAGATGCTATAAATTTGATATTTGATTCTATTACAAAATGTAAAGCATCATAAGCAAGAGTTTTTTAATTTAAATTTTCATTTTATTATCAACTTAATTACTTCTAAATACCCAAAACGATATATAGATAAAAATAAAACTGCTTAGAAAATATTACTAACAATTCGAAATTAATTTACATTTATTATATATAAAGCAAGATTGAAATATGTAATTAATTTTGTTGGTCAAATTATTTACTTCTAAATTTATTAAACCTAAACCTACTATTTGATGAAGGCAAGTAAGAAAACATACTATATTCAATTGTTGCCCTCAAAAGGAAAACAAATATAAAAGCTTAGACATTTAATTATTTTGATAATTTGATTTTAGATTTGATTTGTTAAATTGAATACTTCTTAAAGCAAGATTTTGTAAATTTAATTTTTGATTTTAATACAAAACTCATTACTACTTAAAGCAAGAAAGAAAAGCAAATTATCAGCAAATATTTGAATTATTAAGCGATGGCCGCAAGTGATTCGATTGCTTAATTACTGAACGTTTTATATTAATTGCCAAATACATCGTAT
This sequence comes from Drosophila immigrans, assembly GCA_963583835.1. NCBI lineage: Eukaryota > Metazoa > Arthropoda > Insecta > Diptera > Drosophilidae > Drosophila > Drosophila immigrans. The sequence goes on along the minus strand of OY757144.1, from coordinate 22,771,197 downwards.
ATCGTCTGTATATCTCTGCTTATGAAGGTCAAGTTTATGCCTGGAGCTCAGCCAAATCTGTTATGTGAGAAGCTAATCAATTATTTTGCATTGAGATTAGCATAAGTCGCCCAACGAGTACATGTTTGGTATATTAACTATCTAAGCGGGGCAGAGAGAGGAAAGAAAGCCAGTGCGAACATTGCCTTATTTATAGAGATTACAGGGCATCTATTAATAAGTTCTGTAATCGATATTACTTCTGTTTTCCTGAAAATAAATTCCGTAGGTTTATTTTCGGTGGTGGGGGGGGGCGGGGCAGGTTGTGGTTTGTGAATGGGGAGAAGGTCTTACTGAATTTATACAAGTAGTTACTTACATCAAGTAGCATACTCTCAAGGATTTCATCTGCTTGCCACAAGGGGATACACAAACACGCACACACGTCTAAACTCTATCTGCGTGCAAACCATAAAAACCAGAAGCTCAATTATCAAAATGCTACGTGTGTTTGCTGCCGTTGTGTGTGTGTGTGTGGGTGTCACATCTATGGCCAGCATTCTTATAGCCATTCGGCATCGCCATCGCCATCGCCGTCGCCATCGCCATCGCATTGCCATTTCCATTTCCATTTTCATTCTCATTGTCGGTGTTGTTGTCGCTGTCGCTGTCGTTGGCGTTGGCGTTGGCGTCGTCTTTTTGGGGGCTTTGTCCCTTTGGGTTTTTTGTGTGTGTGGTCGCCTTTGACTGTGCAAATAGATAAATTTATTTATTTTATGCTCTGTTGCTGCAAAAGCCACACACGAGAGACAGAGATGGGAGGGCAAGAGTTTTGCTCGTAGATAGCGAGCAGAAAGAGGGCATTGAAATTCTTTTATGAATGCAGTCGATTTAAACGTACGACTAACTTTAAATGCCTCGCCTTTACTTATGCGCAAAAATCTACATAAATTGAATGCCATTCAACATTTTTGCTCACACACGAGAGGGGGACGGGCGAGAGGGGAAATAAGCCGTTGCTTCAAGTGTGCTAAGTACGTGTCTGTGTCTGGACATTTGTATAGAACTGTAACTTGAAATGGGATCGTCGCATTTAAGTCTATCGGGTCAAAGGAAGCCAGTGACATTGAAGCGCTCTCGTTGCCTAGACACATTTATTCGCATTTGCACATTTTTAAATTTGCATTAAATTCGGGCATAAACAAATGTCGATGACAGCCAGACGATCAATAATCGATTCAATTGTGGCGCCACAAATAAATGCGAGTAGTTTTTCTATGCCCATCGATAGCGACGGCAATACATTATAAATTATAGCTTACAGCTTTCCCCAAAAATCTTCAGTTGCTAACGCGTCGTGGCTGGCTGGCTGGCTGGCTGGCTGGCTGGCGTATGTGGCGTATACGTAATCCAGGGCGCACAATAGCCGCAGAAAAGGCCAACGACAGCGGCGACAATAGAGAACAGGAAGCAAATAAACGCTGTAAAAATTCCTGAGCAGCTTACGTGTAACATTCTGTGCTGCTTGGTGTGCGTGCGTAGATGTTTGGAAGCATTCGTGCGTATGTCTTTATATCGAAAAGTTTTTGCCACTTTCCCTGCGCTGCTCATCTTTTGTTGTTGCCATCTCCCCTCTCTCTCTGCTCGCGTCTCTATTTCCTTACCCCCCCCCCCCCCGCCCTACCGCCAACTCATCCCCCAAATCTGCTTCAGCCCCATAGTACTTAAGTACATCTCGAGCAAGCTATTTTCGTGTATACTATACTATATTTCTGCTATGCTCTTCTCTCGCCTGACTTTCACTATCACGGCTAAACTTTTGGCGCCGTGTGTGTGCAAATTTATCTCAGTGTGTGTGCGTTTGCGTGTGTGCCTGTGTGTGTGTATTGGTTTTCGTCTGAAATATTTTGCACTTTTTGTGAGTTTGTTTGCCTACTTTAAACATAAACCGATCGGCTTTCTATTTATTCGCCTCACCATTGTCCGGAATGCTGAAAATATTGATGCAAGAATGTATCTGCGTGCGTGTACTAGCGTGTGTGTGTGCGAGTGTGTGAGTGTGAGTGCCTGTCAGATACAAGCAGCATGGCCCTGATCATCCTCTGGTAAAGCTTGCTGCCTCTCGCGCCTCAGCAGCTCTTCTCTCCTTTTGTTTCCTTTGCTTTCGTTTCCTTTCGTTTCATTTTTTTTTTTGTGTGTTCGTTTTTCTTTTTTTATGTGCTTTGTGTGCTACAAATTGTTTGGCTTTCGAAATTCCTTGCGTTATTGAGGTTTTTATGGACTTGCGGGTGGGATGCAAGCGAGCAAGTAAAGTAAAGTGAAACTCATAGATAGATGCGCGCCATAAGATAAACTCAAAAACTAATTTGCAGCCAGGCAGAGGCAGAGGCAGAGGCACAGGCAGAGGCAGAATATTGTTATTGATAGATGACAATGGTCCGAGGTCGGGATTTATGTATGCTCCCTCTCTGCATCTGACGATGGCGAAATTCCTGCACCCAACGAATCACAAACACTTGGCACTGGCAATTGGAAATTAAATTGCTTTTCCATATGACACTTAGGCTCAAATTGACATCGTTAAATGTATTTGTGTTGCCAACGACGGGCAATTCTCGTCTGCCAAATGGAGACCATTCATCTTTGCTGCCATCCACAAAAAATACATAGAAATATTTATGTGTTTGAGAACGTTATTGTGACTTACCTAAATGATGCACAAAAAACAAAAATAATAATAACGGCAAGAAACAAACATTTGATTTAAAGTATTTTAAGTCGCTGTTTTCAATTGCCAAAATGTAATAAACGTCAGCTCCCAGACGCATGTCTTGAAACCCAACTGAGCTCACAAAATAAGTAAACCACAAGATACTTTAAGACTTAAGAGATTGAAAAAAAAAATAATAATAATAATGATTGAGAGATGCAAAAATATTACAACTCGCTGACTATTCAAGAATTTTTGCAATCGAGCTGGGAAAATGAAATTGAATGAAATTCTGATTAAAAATGTATTTACGGGGAATCGAAAGCGAAAGCAATTTGAGCGGAAATTGCGCAGACAGATTTAAATGTGAGGTATCTAGAAGTCGAACACACTGCAGACGCTGCAAACTGAGTCTGTTTGGGGTTAAGAAGTCGCAACTTTTCCCAGAAGTCAGACAATTGGCGCCCAACATGCGCGATGTTGAACACAATGTCTGCTTTACGAGCATCTCAATATTTGTGTTCTTGTTGTTGTTGCTGGTCGGGGGGAAAAAACAAACAATAAAGGTTTCACATTTCACATTATTTCTCATGTTTTTTTTCGTTTGCTTTTGGCTTTTCCAGGTGAATGGTGCATGGGCTTTGCCTAATGTTGTTTGTGATTTCTATATAGCCATGGATGTGATATGCTCTACTTCATCGATATTTAATTTAGTTGCCATTTCAATAGACAGGTAAGTGTCTGTGGTGAGCTGTGTGCATCCATAGGAGATGAATTTATGTTTTATTGTGCATCCGTTAGATACATCGCTGTGACGCAACCAATAAAATATGCGAAGCACAAAAACAGTCGCCGCGTTTGCCTTACAATACTATTGGTGTGGGCGATATCGGCTGCCATCGGTTCGCCCATAGTGCTGGGATTAAATAACACACCGAACCGAGAGCCGGATGTGTGCGCCTTCTATAATGCCGACTTTATACTGTACTCATCGCTAAGCAGCTTCTACATACCGTGCATTATCATGGTCTTTCTCTACTGGAACATATTTAAGGTGAGCAAACAAACAAACACACACACACACACACAGACGAGTTAATCAAAAACGGATTAGGATTCCGATTCGGATTTCCTTCTCATTCCCATTTTGATTGGATATTCACTGCGAGTCACAGTTGCATTTGGATTTGCATTTGCATTTGCATTGGCATTTGCATTTGGATTTGCATTTGGATTGTCGAGCCCATGTCGAATGCAGTCTGCAGCTGAGTTATGCACAATTTCCCATTAAATTACAAAGTCAGATTTGTTTACACACATTAGCTGGGCGTCACTTTGTGAGCCATAAAAACTGCAAGCCAAGCTCCACTAAACACGTCTGTCTCTGTCTATCTCCCCATCTCTCCCGCTCACTCTCGCAGGCGCTGCGCAGCCGGGCCCGGAAACAAAGGGCTGCCCGCAAGCCGCATCTGTCGGAGCTGACGGGGGGCAGCGTTATCGAGAACATTGCGCAGACACGGCGACTGGCGGAGACGGCGCTCGATAGCAGCCGGCATGCAAGCCGCATTATGCCCGACGAGCCGGCCACGAATACCGCCAGCGGCTCCAACGAGGAGGAGGACGAGAACGCCATATCGCCCGATATCGATGATTGCCATGTCATCGTTAACGATAAGTCCACGGAGTTTATGCTCGCCACAGTCGTCGAGGAGACCGGCAAGTAAGTAACAAAAGTGGTGCCATCAATCCCAAGCTAACTCAACTCAACTCAACTCGAGTCGATTCGAGTCGAGTCGAATGGCGTCACAGTGAAATTGTTTTTGCAGCAGTTTTCACGTCACTGCGCCGCCCATAAAATAGAAAGTGTGAAAAACGGCAACGAAATCAGTAAATTGTGTGAGTAGGTTCTAAAGCTGGGGGAAGAAAACATTCACGGAACCAGACCAGTTCAATACAATGCAAAATAATTCATTTGACTATTATTTAATTTATTTCAATACCTTTTGAATATTACATTCAAATAAAAATTAAAAAATTGCATACTTATAATTGCAAAGGTCTACGCAATTTAATCAAAACTCCCACCTAAACTATCTGATATAAAATTTGTGTGATATGCAATTATTTTTAATTTTTCATATTTGTTTTTAAAATTATTTTATCAGTATCAGAGCATGCAATTGGGGTTTTCAAAATTCCCACTCTAACTATCTTAAATCTTAGTATTTAAATATTTTATTTAATACTTAATTTTTAGAATAAAGTAGGATTCAAAGTTAAATATAAACTTAGTATTTATTTTTTCCATACAATACAAAGTCTTTTAAATACTTACATCGAAATGCAAACTAAATTGAAGCTGCACGTTAGCCAGTTTTTTACGCCGTATTTTATTTAATTTAATTTTAAATTGAAAAAATTTATAGACTAACCTGTGAGGGACAAACATATTCAATATATATTGACCAAGTGCCGCCCAATTTGAGCTTCACCTGGTCAACAGCTTTCTAGTTGCAAATGCCACCACGTGCGGCACGTAAAAGATAAGCAGACTGGCCGTTATACAAGCTAGTGGCAGATTGGTTGGCCAAATTCGTTGGACAGTTGCTGACACAACAAATTGGTTGAGCAGTGAGGAATGGGGGAAGATGGTTCTCAGCACTCCCAATGCATTTGCTGCCAAGTTCCACTTAGTGGCAGCCAATGGAAAATTTGTGAATAGTACGCGTAATTGCAACTTCTTGGCGCTCAACGCTCAACGCTGAACGCTCGGCTCTCAGCTCGACAGACAGCTGACAATTCCCCCGGCCCCGATTGCCGCCAGTTGCTCATTTAAATGCACACGCGCTGCAATAAAATGAAAATCCGAAATGAGCACTCAGGATCTCCCACGCCGTCTCTCATCATTGAATAGATACACATTTGTATCTGCATCTGCGAGCGACTGCGTTGAATGTGGCAAGTGTGGGTGCAACTGACGTGCTAAGAGATTTTGCATTTTATTTACTTTGCATTCAATTTGGCAGTGATTGCCACATGAGCTTACTGCTGACAGGTCGCAAGACTGCTCAGATTAGTCACATTGCTGAAGATGTCAATGCAAGACAGTTGTTGAGTGTACCTAAAATTTCATTGGAGAATGCATTACAAAATATAAATCTAAGCTGGTTTTCATTGCCGGATTTCGTTAGATTTTGGAAACGAATTGAACAATCATTAAATAGAGTAAAAGTGCAACTTAGAAAATAGATTTGATTTAATAGTCGTACATCTTAATGACCATAGAGCAAAGAGACACATTTAACAAGTACAGACGATAATTTAATAAATTATATTTTATATATTTTGTATCACTTGGAAAAGGGAGTTAAGAGACTCTGAGCTGCAATAAATATCAATGTCAATGTTAGCGTGGAACTCTTCGAACTGAAAATGCAACGGATTTATTTTTTATTTAAATAATTGTGAAAATTAAATTAACCAATGTTAACGCGTTGTTAGCTGCAACGGATCATTTAGAAATTATTTTTGTATTCAATTTATGTTTATTATTTTGTAACTAAGTAATATTTTATTTAATAAATAATGTATTGCATTTAAAGCTGAAACTTCAACTAATATTATCGAACTGAAATAATTAACCTGCAGTGTAATTAAGCAATTTAAAACAAAAAATTTCAATGAATAATTTGATCAATAATTAGAGAATATTTTTGTATTCCATTAATTTTTTATAATTTTGTTATTAAGCAATATTTGAATTCATACAATGTTCAAATTATTTATAGCTAAAATTGTAAGAAAATTCAACGAAAAATATTACATACGCAACCTTTTAAAAATTGCAATGGATCATTTAGAAAATATTTTTGTGTTCCATTTATTTTATTTATTTTGTTACTAAGGAATATTACAATTAATAAAACTACAAATTATTTTGAGCTTCAATGAATAATTGTTGCAAAGAAAATTGGTAAATTCGCTGAATAATTTTACATTCGCAACCTTCTTAAAATTGCAATGGATCATTTAGAAAATATTTTTGTGTTCCATTTATTATAATTATTTTGCAATTGAGCCATATCTTATCAAGTTGCTGACACAGTCAGCTTGCGGCCGGGGCACTTTGACTGAGTTGAAGTAATTGGAGGGAAAAGGACCTGACCATGATGTTATATGATGATCGAAAAGAAACGCGAGTCAAGGGGAACGTTAAACGCAGTCAATTAGCGAACTGATGGGCTGCTTAATCCAATAAGGACATGAAATGAAACCATTATTGATAGGCCGATGGAAGAGGATGGTCGAGAGTGGCCGAGAATGATGGAAAGGACTGGAATGAAGCGGTCAAGCCGACAAACGACCGAACCACCGAACGAACAAACCATATTGAAAACTTTTCTTTTTTTTTGGTTCTTTCGGCTTTCGGGCAGGGAACATAATTGGGAAAGAGCTTACACTCCCTTTTTGTTCACTTTGTAGCGCGGGCTCGTTGGGCCAGTCAGGGAAAAATAAATCTCAATAATTCAATTAATGCGTCACTTAATTAAAACTCAATTTTTGCCTTGTTTTTAATTGACGTTGCGCCTCGTTTTCTCTTCCACTTGCCTCATCTTTATTCGCTCTGCCGTCCTGGGCTCGTTTTGGATGCACTGTCTGTCTGCCCATTGATTGATTGTCATTGCCATGGCTGGAATCCGTTTGATTGGCCATATCATCAACATCATCTCGCTCGATCCCATTGGACATTGCTGTCGTTGTGCTCGTGACAGCAGCGTTGTGGCACAGATCACCACGCAGCCGCAGCTGGTTGTTGCCGATCCGAATGGTAATCATGATTCTGGTTATGCTGCATCAAACGTTGACGATGTCCTTGCAGGAGTGAGCGTTGGTGCCGCCGTCAGCAGCACAACGCCGCCGGACAGTCCCGTGCCCAGCGGCGCCACCTTGCAGCGCTCCAGTGTCAGCAGTCGCCGCAACACCGCCGAGGACTCGCCCAAGCGCGGCGAGCCGCCACTGAGGTATGCCACAAATATCCAATTCAATTGCGATTGTAATAGAACTGAATGTTCCTCACTTATTTTATTTTTATTTAATTATTGGCTGCATAGACAAGTTGATTTTAGTTCATATTTTGAAAGAAAGTGCCACCGATTGGTATTTATTCTTATTATTACTGCTCAGCGAATATTTAAATTTCGAGTGTCCTGCGGCTCTATATTTAATTTTGAATAATTTGTTGTCATAGTACAATATAAATTATACACTATAAATAAAAAACATACAATTAAATATTTAAAATATAAATACCTAATTTTGTGTCTACTCATTACATGTTAATTTCACATTATTTTTTTGTAATACTCTGAGTATTTCAATATTTATTATTATTATTTTTATGAAATACCAGAAAAACTATTTGATTTAAATATGTTATTGCGTGCACTTATTATTTGTAAAATTCTTATCATTATTAAATTAGTGATATTTCTTTATGCACTCATTAGTTGTTCATTTTTTATTATTTATAGATGAGATTATAGAAAATAACTTAAATTATATATGGTTTCACTTGCACTCAATATTTTGTCAATTTAATTAAGTCACAGAGAAAACTCTTTTAATTAATTATTTGGTTTTGTGGTCATAACTTAAAGTGTTTCATTGGTATCATTATTTCGTACGTATATTACGTTTTAAATGTACAATAACAATATGTTTTATTTTTATTTTATTATTAATAAATCAATATGACTGAATTGTAATGCAGCTTATAGAGTAATTAAATTTCAAAGAAATAAAATAAATTTCTTGTTCTCAAGAGTGCCATTTAATTTATGATATTGCTTACATTTAAATATTTAATTTGTAATAATTTGCTTTCTAAACAAACTGGATTCGCTTTTGTTATTTATGAATGCACTAATTTTAATAAATTGTGAAGTTTTCTGATTTTGCGATTAGGAGAAACAATTGAAATTGCCGACAACACGCGTTGCATGTGGGATAAATTAGCCGAGTATTATTAGAACGCTTGAATTTGAAATTGAAAAAAGAGCCGGGAATTTCTCAGCGTGTACAATTATGCAGATTGCAAGCACTCGAATTGTAGTTGTTATATTTTTGAATCCACGTGCTCACCAGTGTGTTTTGTGCTTGTATGCTTTGTGTGTATTGCAGCAGCAGCGTCGCCATGAAGCCATTGTCCTTTGTGCGCTACGGTGTGCAGGAGGCCATGACTTTGGCACGCAACGACTCCACGCTATCGACCACATCGAAAACGTCCTCGCGCAAGGATAAGAAAAACTCGCAGGCGTCAAGGTTGGTAACTTGTAACCGGCTGCTCAAATTGCAGTTATTAGCCGAGTTCGGCTAATAGCTCGACGGCCAACAAAAAAATGCTGGCCTTGCCCCAAACCAGAAGCCAACTTTCAAATACTCATAACAAGCGTCTGCTTCTCTCTCTCTCTCCCGCTCTCTCTCCCGCTCTCTCTCCCGCTCTCTCTTGCAACATGGAATGAAATTGCAATTTACTGTGGCTTATTATCGTGGCGGGCCGGTTGCATGCACGCTGCGTTTCGTAGATTCACGATATACAAGGTGCACAAGGCCTCGAAAAAGAAACGCGAAAAATCGTCAGCGAAAAAGGAACGCAAGGCCACCAAAACATTGGCCATCGTTTTGGGTAAGTCGAGGCTGCAGAAGCCGAACAGCCAATTTAATATCGAATTGTTGTACATATTTTTTGCATTTTTCCATTTTTACATTTCCATTTTTCCAATACCCGCATTTTCTATACACAAAGGTGTCTTTCTCTTCTGCTGGCTGCCGTTCTTCACGTGCAACATTATGGACGCCATGTGCGCCAAATTCGATAAAGACTGCCGGCCGGGTCTGACGGCCTTTATGCTAACCACTTGGCTTGGCTATATCAATAGTTTCGTCAATCCCGTTATCTACACGATATTCAATCCAGAATTTCGCAAGGCATTCAAAAAGATCATGCACATGGGGTGATTATCAACAACAGCAAAAGCAACAGCAACAACAGCAGTTCAAAATAACATGAAACCCAAACGCGATTAAGAGGACATATTTAATTAGTGGTTTTTTTTTTAATGTTTTTTGTGTGTACTCGAATCTCGAACTGTGCCAAATGCAAACATGAAATGAAATTGAACTCAAAACTCGAAACTCAATTAGACCCATAAGATTGTTGGTAGTCTCAACCGAATAAGCATACTCACTCGTATCTACTCGTAAATCGTAAAGTATATGAATATATATGCCCACAAAGTATATAGGTATAACTAGCAATATAAGCATGTCATTATGTTTTGTGTAAATAGCTTTGTAAATAGCACCTAAGATTTAATCTAAACTGTATGTACTGCAACAATATATATTATACAATATATATATATATACATATATGTATATGTACTTGTGTATGTTGAGCATTATAATGAGCTGTAGGCTAGGCAACAATTTTTAACATTAACATTTAGCTAATAACTAATTCTAGTTAATTTCATTGAGCAGTTAGTTATAATGCGTATACGTAATCTGAGTATACACACATTTCTAGTATTATTACTCCCATTTATGGTGAATGATGTGAGATCATTTAGCGCCTAGGACACTCGGCTTTCCTTCCAAAATCGCTGCAGACGAGACGCAATTTATTTGCATTACTGATATTATTACTATGGTTATTATATGTACTTACTTCCGCACACATATCACACATTCAGTTTTGAGATACTTATGGAGTTTTTGTGGTCCCGTCGTAGTCTGAACTGCCCCCACGAAAAACTTAGTTTATAAACTGAAAAGCAAATCCCACGATGGCATAGCATATCCTTTAGAAGCAAAAATACAAAAATACAAAAAACGAATCGTGTAACTTTCAAATCCACGCCTCCCTCTTTTGATACGTGAACAACAACAACCAACAACAAAATGATGCTGCATTAGGCGTAGTTAATCTAAAACACATTCGATATCGATGTCCCCTCCTCCATGTGGAGCATTGGTTGAATAATACTATATATATATACTATATATAGAAAGAGGCATTCATACATCCGCATATCGGGGTCCGAAGCAGAGACTCGAAGTCAGCGCCCCACACGAACTCACCGAATTGCTAAACCGAACTGCATCTGATAGATACTTTGGATTGATTGATCACGGCAGATTGCACACACACCCACACAGACTCACACACACACGCACACACACACACTCAATGAGCCCCACAAAACGAAAGAATAACATATTTCAGAATGGCGCTGACTTTGATTATTCTCTGCTTGTTGCACACACTTAAGTTGGATAACGAATCGATCTAAGACCAGCATATGCCATGTATGAATGCGAGTAATAAAATGTAAGCGCATTTAAAACTAGACTTAGCTACTATATAAACATATTTAGTGAATATCGATAAGTCCCAACCAAAACCAAAAACAAGGTGCACAAAGTGCGCAACAAAATACTGCAAAAGAATGCACAAAAATACTCACTCAGTATTTTTTTGTTAATTGCAAAAAAGCAAGAAGAGTACTTTAGAGAAGCTTAAATGTACGAGTACTTCAAGTCGGTACTGGAACTTAAATAATGTACACTATAAGTTGCATCAGGGTATCTAAAGCGTAGGCTTACAAATTACTAGAGATAAGCAGCGATCGCATTCGTCAAACCAAACTAAATACAAATACAAATACAAACATAAATATTAATATAAATATAAATATATAAATACAAATCTAATATAAATGTAAATGTAAAGATAGAATTGAAACGGGAACCGAAATGTTGTGTACGATGCTGTCTTGAATTCGCATTAACTGAGGTGCTATAGAGAACTAGCTGAGTATCGATCACAAAGGACCTGGACACAAAAACACGCACACCCACACACACACACACACACTCATTCTCTTCCATCCACGAATACACTGTAAACAATTGGGAGTTCAAAAGAAATTTAGGAAATGGATTTTGCAACGTTGAGCCTTCATTTCGAACTGCTTGGAGTATGCCCCTTGCTCACAATCAAAGAAATAAACAAAATGCGACGCGAATTCGATGCGGCATCGTGAAAATCGCAAACACACACACTCACACACACACACTCTCACACATATGCAGCAGAGGAAAAATAGACACAGATTTTGGTCCCTGATTTCAATAACCGTCCTCTTCATTGTTTCTATGTGACAAATAATGTAAAATACAGTATAATAAAGTTATACTATAAAGAAGATACTGAAATAATACCAATATACATACTAAATGCATAAGTACTTAAATACTTAATTGTTGACTAGACTAAGCGCGTTTCCAGCTCAAACTGTGGAGCTCCTTAGGAAAAGCTCAACAAATTTTTATACTTTCCTAAACAAAATCAAGATGAATCAACAAGAAATCAACAAATTGAGAATGTAGCATTTTTTTTTTGGGTTTTTTTTTGTAATCATAGCGAACGTAAATTCTTAAATTCTTGAGATTCTCATAGGTGCAATACGACGTAAGTACTTCATCAAGGAGTTAAGGATATTGTGCAATATTCGATGTGCGATTAAGTAAAATTATAGAGTTATCTAAGACGGAATGAAGGAAAGCAGAAGACAGAAAGCAGAAGATAAAGGGCATTAAAGGGAATGCTTTAGTTAAGTTCTTCCAAAGAAACGCTTATTAGTTATAGAAGAGATCAGAACGAGTTTTTGGAGTAATGGAAAAGGAGGAAACAAAACAAATTGATAGATGAAATTCTGGATAGATGAATGTGCGTTGTTTTTATCAACCCACAACACATAATATATATTATATACGTACGAGTGTTTGTTGAGTTCTGGGTTTGTTTAAATTGAAATTGAAATTGCAATTGAAATTGAAATTGAAGATTATCATAAATGAATGAATTAATTGTACATTTTGCATTATGCGTATTTATTGATTGTTAAATTTGTTTTTTAAGTATAAAGCGTATTTAAGTATTTAAAGTCATACTCTTAAGATCCCTCCGCATTATCCTCAATGTGTAATGTGTAACCTAAAAGGCAATTCAAACAAAGAGGCTAAATAATATACTGAAACAATTCTCAAAATAAAATAAAAATAAAAAAAGAAAAGAAAAATATGTACTTATAACAAAGAACACAACTAAAAATACACAACACAGTAAACAATTAATAGAAGCAAATAAATAAATTGTGGAAAATGAACGCAATACAAAACAAACAAAAAAAAAAAAGAAAAACCAAAGCAAAAGTATATAAAGAAAAAACTGAAACTATTTTAAAGCAATGATAATGTTGGTTTTTTTTTTTAGAATTAATCGATCCTAAATGAATTAATAAAATGTAATCATAAGTGTGTGGGCTGTAAAAGGACCCAACTTAAAATTAAAGCAAACTATTTCGACTTTATGCAAGCATAATTACCATAGCATTATTATAATAGCAAAATGAGAGAAGGAAATGTTGAAGAAAGGCACGGGGGAAATTGAAGGATATAAATCAAATAAACACAAAAATGAAAATATTTCAAACAAAACAAACTTGTTGTTACAATTATTTATTTAATCACTGGCACAACAAAGGTAAGTATATAATTTATATTCAAGTTATTTTCAAACTATTTTGATTTACCAAAAATAAAATGTAGATTACACAGTTGAATAACTTTTTTCGCGCATTCCGAGCCCAAAATAAGCAGCTTATTATGAATAATTGACTGTTAGACGGATAATAGATGGCAACAACGTTCGAGTGCGATGCAGCCAAATGCGATATCAAGTATACGCCGAGTTGAAACGCAACAACGAGAGCTTCACTCGTTGCGTATTTGCCCAACCACTTCATATGCAAAACCGTAAATATATCTCTTTCTCTCTCTCTCTCTCACTCTCTCCGACTGTCGCCGTCTCGCTCGGCGTGTTGTAATATTGAAAATCAAATCGAATGATTGTAAACACGCCGGAGAGGAAGGAAGAGGAGAGCGTTTCGGCTTTCAGTTTTTCGTGCCTTCGTTATATGGTCACTTGGGCGTCGATTGGCAGTACATGACTGAATTTTTGGCATTTATTCAGTGTGTAAAACGGACTCGCATTCGCCTGTACGTACATTGTACATATATCAGCATTTTATTGCATTTATATGAGCTGATAATAAAATTCCAATAAGCATGAAAAGAAATAAAAATACTTACACAAGACAAACAAGAACAACAATGGAACGTTGCGGAAATAACGAAAGCGAAATGCGAAGCTTCGAGTTACTCGCCAAAGGACGAAGGCCAAGTCTCGTTCTCCCTCGCTCTCTCTCTCTCTCTATCTCTCTGTCTCGCTCTCAAATCAATTCAAAAAGATAGCAGCCACCCTCGGCACAGACAAACAAAAAAGAAAGTGAATAAACCGAAACCAAAACCCAACTAAAAGCGTCTAAATAGATAAATGCAGAGTAGTTTCTGTTGTGCCAACTTCCATCTTCCGTCTACAGTTTCCCTCCCCCCCCCCCCCTCGCCAGACTTTCTCTAATGGACACGCAGCAATCGAAGCGAATGCGATTGTGACTGTGAATGTGAATGTGAATGCGAGCACGCATTCCAATGCGAGTACGCGCACGCACTACGAGTGTATTTAGTACTCGAATGCTAGACTCTGAGTATATGAAGTGTTTACATGCACTGCAAAAATAATATCCGACCATCGCCGCAAATATGAATTGTGTTTTTGCGCCAAGTGAGTTCGGCTAATTCCACTTGAATTTCGCGCAGTGTAACCCAATTTTATGGTGTGCTTAATAGCTACGCTGCCGTCGTCATCTTAATGCTCTGTGCCGTGCTCTCCTGGCCATTGCTCATAAACGCTCGACGCATGTAAAAAGGGCAACGAGCCGAACTCAGGACGGCATTGAATTCCAGCAAACTTGGCCAAGCACAAGACACAAAGTTGGGGCAACTGTGCGGCGTATGTCCATAACTAATTCCCACTAAATGATATACTAAAGTGTTCCAGCAACTCCTGCTTCTTCTTCTTCTTGCCACTCCCTCACACACATGTGTATTACTTGCGAGTGTGTGAGTGTCTGCAATGTCTTATGCCTGAGGCGATATCTTATCGTTACATTCACTGGGTGGCGATAATTGACAGACCATTAACGTTTAGATTGTAAAGGCTAAAGTAGCAGAGCAGCAGCCCTCTCTCTCTCCCACTCTCTCTGTGTGTCTCTCTCTCTCTCTCTCTCAACATATGTAGTGTGTAGAGAGAGAGGCCTCTAACGGGCCAAGGACTCAACCAAATAGTCTTAGTCTGTGTCTGTATCTGTGTCTGTGAAAGTCATTTTCGATATACTTTGACTGCCGTTGGGCATTTGTGCTCTCGCTTTTGCTTTGCTTTGACTGCTGTACATCTTCTTGTGATTTGGGATTTTGCAATTGATTTAGAAAAGCCATTGAAATGCAGACGCAGACAGATACAGACAGACAGACAGAGGGACAAACACCAATGGACGGGCAGACAAGCAAGAGCACTTTGCCGCTGCTGTTTGGTTCCCTAAAATCTTTTACGACTTGCGTTACAAAAACTATCACAATAAGCTTTAGCTGTAGCTGCGACTGTAACAAAGCATGGCAAAAGTTTTTAATTTATTAAGGGGCAAGAAACCTTTGTGAATCATTTATCAATTCAATTTAATCAACTGCACACAAAACGGACGCACTGCGACCACAAACAAACATCACTCACTGTTCCAGCAAATACGAGTTTCCTTTTGCCATCAGATGCAACAAAAGTCGTGCGATAAAAACGAAACATTTCATTGAACCATCGAACAACTGCAAGAATAAAAGAGAAGAGTTTATTTTTCACACAAAGAATTTAATTACAAATGCAATTACTTAAATGCAGCAAAAGATCATCTCCCGAAATGCAAATGGACGAGAGCAATTGTAAAAGACAAGCAATCTGCAATTCAATATACTCGTAAACCAACAAAAAGAATAAAACACAAAGTCACAACAATAAAATCGCCTTCACACCCAAATGTTTTTCTGTAAGTTTCAATGCTGCTAAAAAGGATTGAATATCAAAGCTACAGCATCTTAAAGATATATCTTTTTGAGGAATATTTACATATTTTGTTTTAGTGTTTATTGAATTTCTATTGATTGAAAGATATTCAATTTATTTATTTATTTTTCGACTTCAAATAGTCGCCATTGAATAAAGTTAATTGGTTTCTTAAATTGAATAATAAAGTTATGAATCTTTAAAGTAATATTTTATAATTATAAATGCTAAATTGTTGGTTTTATTTAAAGATCTTGAAAGTATTTTTTTAAAAGTCCCAGAAATTTGTATTCCTTCAATAATTCCTAATGTTCGAAGAATAATTTGTATCTTTTAATGCACGAATTTCTCATATAAATTTTACACAATTTATAGAAGAGATCCTGAAAATAATTTAGAAAAAGTCACTGAAACTGTATTCTTATAAATAATTGTTTGGTTGATTCAATGCTTTGTTGCAAAGGGGCTTAAAAATATATGTAATACTTCACAAAAATATTGAATTCATGAGATACATTTTTAATCCTTATTCAGTTAATATAATCTTTTAGTTATTTTTCGTAATATTTGCTAGAATAGTTAGTTTTATGAACACTTTGTTTACTGGGATTACTATATTTTTATTTACATATGTTCTAAACAATTTAGTTATACTTTCAAATTATTTGTTAAATTATAGTAAATACCTTGATAAGCGTCAGACCTCGCCAAGTTAACAGTCTGTTATACAAGAAGAATTGTGAACAGAAGTTATGAAATCCATGCTTAATAATAATAATTTAACGCTGTTACATTAAAAACAGAGACAGCTTCCTTTCACCTTATTCGTTTTTAGCTTTACTCCAGCGTCTTGGATGTAATTTAATAAAGCCGTGCACTATTGAAGTGGCAATAAATAAACACAATGGGAGCGTATGACATTACGGCGAGTCAGTTACTCGTAGTTGGCATTGTGTGGCGCTGGAGAGCGTGAAAAGAAGGCGTGGCAATGCTAACTGGGCTGTCTAGTTAAGCAGACAGCTTGACAGTTGCCCCTATTGTGGGGCAGCATCAACAACAGCATCAGCAGCAGAGCCAACATCATGATGATGAAAGCGTCTGCGCTTCACTTTCACTTGGCCACAAGTGCGACATTTGTGCGGCTTAAGCGGCATGGCTTGGCCCTGCTTAGCCCACGGTCGTGACATTATCAAAAATGTTTCATGCCGCAATACAGCAGAGGCAACAACAACAATAACAACCGCAACAGTTCAAGTGCAAAGTATAACAAGCAATGTGGCAAACAAGCTGCAGTGCAGTGAGATGAGTGCAGGGAAGAGTCTAAGGGAAGGACGTTGAATGCGTTTCACAAAATTGTGCAAAAAACTTTTGTTGACGTCTCGCATTACAGGTGCAAAATGGCAGCGTTGATGTGCGAGTGGAAGGGAGAAAGGTGCAGACTGAGAGAGAGAGAGGGAGAGAGAGACAAGCCACATTTCTTTTGGTGGCAGTTATTTTGATTGCATTCTAACAGCGGCTGCGACATCCAGTGGAACAGCAAAAAACCGGAGGACAAGGAGCAAGTGGGGGACAAGAGGACATCTGTTAAGGAGGCACATAAATATTAAACAGTCGTGATACCTGATAAGCTGTTGCTATGCTATTTTGTGGCGCCGAATTTCGGGTCTTGATTAGACGCAACGTCAGTTGGCCATAAGTTGGAAATTTTATGCCTAAGCAAACAAGGTTAGCTGCTGAGGCATATCCTGACCCCAAGCCAGGACCCTGCACCCTGCTTCCCATGACCCCAGAGGATGCTGCCTTCCGGAAACTGGCAGCTTCTTCAAGGCTCAGCGAACCAAAGTCAAATCGAAAAATAGTTTCAATGTAAGGAAAATATTAATATGTTTGGCCCACATGGACGCACACACAACCAGCTGGCAGTATCTGTATCTGTGAAGCGCTCTGGCTTGCCTCATAAAACTCAAATATTTTGGCAACGTTGGCCAACGCAAAAAGGCAAGAAACTCCAGCTCAAAACTCGTTCAACTACTCGCATTTAGCTGACGCTGACAGGCGACTTTCAGATCCCGCCAGGGACTCCGAGCAGGGGAAGAGGGCGCAATCAAGCATGGGTCCATGTGGATGTGGATTACTGTGAAGCCGTTTCAGCTTCACGCTTAAAATCTTTACGCCCGGTAAACTGCACACCCAACAAAAATGTATATAAAAGTTTCCAGTCGAAAAAAAATAAAACCGAAAAACTGAACAAAAAAAAAACTGAAAAAAACTGAAAAGAAAAGAAAAAACAGTCGAGAGAACCCATTGCCTAAAAGGTTTTTGTCTTTCTACTTCATTGCCCTGCCAGCTCATCTCAACTTGCCGCAAATGCGCATAGCAACACACACACACACACACACATGCTTATATACTTGTGTGTGTGTGTGTGTGTTGTGCCTTGTGTATTTTTGACTTTAAGGTAATATATGGACAGCAGCCCCGAGTCCACATGCATAAGTATGTATTTCAATATTTTCATGCCCGGTTGGCCATCCAAGTCAGCCAACTGACTGACTGTCTGCCTCGCCTTGCCTCACCAGCTGGCATACCCTGTAGTCGAATTGGTGAGGGTATGCAGCTTCGAAGACTCTGCAATCAAATGTAATACATAATTAAAATATGAAAAATTGGTTACACAACAATTTGTTGAAATAAAATATTGTTATTTTTCCTTCAATCTAAGATTAATCACCATCATCATCAAAAATTAAAATGAGTAAATCAATAAATAAATATCTAAATAACTAATGGAAAAACAATTGTTAAATGAATATACAAATAAAGAAATAAACAAATAAATGAATGTAGAAAATAAATAATTATAAAACAAAAGGCATACAAATTAATAAACATTAAATTAAAAAATGAAATATATGTTTTAATGTAGGTATTTTTTTCAAAGTTTTAACCAAAAGTTAATGAAGTTTATTACATGAAACAATTCATAAGCAAATAAAAAAGTAAATAGATAAAGAAGTACAAATATAGTAAATCCCTGTAATATTTATTTACAGCACAGAGCATCTGCACGTTCAGCACTCTGCTCAGTCGGCTGTTTCGCTCTAGGCAACAAGGATAACCACTTGACTGACTTTGTGGCGCGTGAAAATAAACTTGTGGCCCAATCCAAAATGTAGGTACTTCTTGGAATGTACTACATAACATACTATGCTGCTATATAGTCATTTATATATGGAAGAGTTCACGACAGGCTGTTTGCCAAATGTGCATTTTATTCCCATGAAGTTATCAACGACTCTTTAAAGTCAAGCAACTTTCGCTAATGGTCAAGCAATATTGAGTTCATTCCATTCAAATGAATTGAGCACTGAATGGTGATCATAGGGCAAATCAGCGATTGACGGATTGTTAATTGATATGCTTGCTTACAGCAACTGGCAGCTGTTAAGTGGAGGAGGCATGGAATAGAGGCATTGACATATCCAACTGTCTGAGTGAGTAACACACGACAGGCTGTCATTCCATCATTCCGTCAGTCGACTGTCCGACGGGCTGAGCTGAAGAACAACTTAGTTAGGCGACAACAACAATCTCCTTGTGCCCTTGGAAGTTAATGCCGGCGAGTCGCAGATGGAGACGAGATCCGGGCCAGCACCTGGTCGAGGAGCTTGAGACCGCAGCAAACCTGATTCGGTTGGGCCCGAAGGACAGGCAACACTTTTGGGCAAAGTTTGTGCATAATGCGGTCAGAGAAAACTTTTCTCCACGCCGAAAAGCGTTGCGTATAATTAATTTAGTTTCCTTTTGCCGCCACGTGTGTGTGTGTGTGTGTGTGTGTGTGTGTGTGTGTGTGTGTGCTAGAAATATGTTTGCTATTTTGTGTGCTGTTCGCACACACTTGGAATTGATGTGTTCTGCGGTTGGCGCACGCTGCGTATGCGCAACACTTTCGCTGCTACCTTCGTTTCTTTTTTGTTGGTTTAAAGTGTTGGCACGTGTTCTGTTAATTGATTGATTACTTGATTGATGTCTGCTTACAACGCAAATAAATGGCTTCCATTAAAGTGCTCCCCAGATAACAGATCATAAGTCATCAAGTCGGTGAACACAAGTGCGAAACTGAGTTGGTGTCAGAGTCAAAATGTTATTGTGGCAAGACGAGTGCAATGGAGACACTGAGCGTCAACCGCATGTTGTGCATTTTGAATGAGGCTCGGCCGGAGACAGGACTCGACTTCACTCTGCTCTCCTCCTTTCTCTCTTGCTCTCGCTGTTGCTGGCCAAACTACAAACCAAACCAAACCAAACCAAACCAGAGCCGACCAAAAGTTGTCCTTGTTGATTTCATTTGTGTGTGACAACTA
The DNA here is from genome assembly GCA_963583835.1 of Drosophila immigrans. Taxonomy (NCBI): domain Eukaryota; kingdom Metazoa; phylum Arthropoda; class Insecta; order Diptera; family Drosophilidae; genus Drosophila; species Drosophila immigrans. The sequence continues at coordinate 22,751,066 of OY757144.1, read as the reverse complement.
CAAGTTGTCACTTGTTGTAGTCTCTGCTATGCCATCTTGGCAGGACTCGCCTCGGCTGCTCCTTGCAGCTGTGCTAGCCTAGCGCCAACTATTATTTATTAATTTTAATATCCTTGTCGTCACCAGTTGTTATCCCATCAGCATTGCTGCAGGCCACAAACCGCAGCAGACTCTGCTGTGAGCTCTCATACACAAGTCTCACCTTCCATGCGCCTGTCGCAACTCAACTTTACATTTTGAACGCATTTCAGGCTGCTTCAAACGCAATCTCTTTTCCTTTCCTTTCGTTGCACGACAAATCGAAATGTGCTCCAAATCACGGTTGAGTAAGGACATCGTTGCTCCAGCGACTGCAGGATGAAGTGACGCAACGCTCAAAGGCATTTCAAATGCATTAGCTTTTTGATACCCTGGACATGGGCAACATAATTACACTGCAACGCCTGCAAAACTATTTCTGATTCTCGCTCACTTGGGGCAACCCCATAAAAGCTATCTCTTCTTTGACTATTATTCTTAAATTAGAATTGATTTAAATTTAAAAATGTAAGAGTATTCAATGCTCGCAGGTTGCAAATGCAGCTGCTTTCCAGTTACATTGCACAAGGACTCTAAGCAGCCGTGGTAGCCAATTGGTTGCCATTTCCGGTGCAATTTTGATTGGCATGCGAATATCGCGAGTTTCATGCTGAGATTTGCTGCAGACTGACAGAGAGAGAGAGAGAGAGAGAGAAAGTGCACTACGCATTTCTAATAGACGGAACAAGCAGGATAAGAGACTTGGCCTTGCGATTAATTGGATTTCGAACAGAAGCCCAGGCTGCCAGCTTGCGCCTCAGTTAAATCAACTCCCTGCTGCTCAATTGCCAACTAAATACTCTTGCAGGCAAAAGGGTTTTCAAAAACATTTCATTAAATGCATAATTATAATAATACCAAATGTATTCATTTCATTGCGCGCCCAATTTTAACATATACAAATTCAAATAAAATACGCAAATTAAACCCTCCTGTACAGATTGTACATCATTCATCTTCGTTCAATTGACTAGTAATTTCTCTACTCTCTTCTCCTCAACTCTCAATTTTTTATCTTTATAAATATCGTTTTTAATTATTAAATATCCAAGTTCAAACCACTAGGAGCAACTTCTTCTGCCAGCCCAACTGAAACCTGACTAATAGCGATTTCTTCAAGTTGAATTGTTTAGTAAATGCCCAACTCCCTTCTCCTCAATTCTTAAATTGCTTACTTCGCAAATGAAATCTTCCAAGTTCAATTAAATAGCAAATGCTCGACGCCCTTCTCCTCAATTCTCAAATTGTTAACTTCGCAAATGTCGCTTTTAAATATTTGAAATTCAAGTTCAGTTCACTAGTAGCAACGTCTTCTGCTAGACTAAAAGCAACTAGCTGAACTAATAGCAACGTCTTCTGCTAGACTAGTAGCAACTGCTTCTGTTCAACTAACAGCAATTTTTGGTAGACTTGTTACAACTTCTGCTATACTAACAGCAACTTACTAGACTAAAAGCGATATCTTCAAGATCAATTGTCTATTAAATACCCAACTAGACTAAACTCGACTTCTTTAAGTTCAATTGTCTATTAAATTCCCAGCTCCCTTCTCCGCAATTATCAAATCTTTAACTTCGCAAATGTCACAATTAACTATTTAATATCCCAATTAAATAACCAGTAGCAACTTCTGCTTAACTAAAAGCATCTTCTTCTTTTAGACTAGTAGCAACTTCTTCTGCAAGAAAAATCGTGAGTATCTCAAAAACTACGAAGGCATTTTGGATGTCCATCACAGGGACGTTAGGTCTGATGAATACATAGAACAATACTTAACTATTATCGCTCAAAAAATGTAACAAAATAAAAATACAGTGAACAAATTTGTAATATCCTTAAACCCACTGAGTTAGGACTTTTTTGCTGAGAGAAAACATGCTCTAATTCGGCCATATCCTTGCTGATCCTTGCGAGTCCTGTGGCAATCAACTCGTCTTAACAAGGACTATCAGCTGGCCAAAGGAAATTTCGATCGTCCTTTTGGTTCCCGACATATTCATGATTTTGTCATTTTGTTTCGACTCCTTGCATTTTTTTTCGACTCCGCAACGAAAAATTTGCAAGTCCAAAAATTCAAAAATTTTGCATACTTTTGGGGATCGAATTAATTTTGTAGTCGAAAACATTAAATGTGTATATCTCAGAAACAACAACGTCAATTTAGATATTCTTTGGCCGGTTAATAGCCCTAATAAATACGTTTAAAAATAGCGGCCGATTGTCATTAAACAAATAAAGAGTATATAAAAAAAACAAACAAGAATTTTTCTGAAAAATCTACAAGGGGTAGGCATGGAAAATTTGCAAAAATTTCGAAAATCCTCCGTAACTTCGTCATTTGAAGGACGATCAGGATGTCCTTTGGCACGAAGATAGGGCTGAATACGTGATGGACGACAATGAAATCAAATGGTCAAATATCCTTTAAACAACAGAGTTAGAAGGACTTTTTTGCTGAGAGAAAACATGCTCTAACTCGGCCATATCCTTGCTGATCCTTGCGAGTCCTGTGGCAATCAACTCGTCTTAACAAGGACTATCAGCTGGCCAAAGGATATTTCGATCGTCCTTTTGGTTCCCGAGATATTCATGATTTTGTCATTTTGTTTCGACTCCTTGCATTTTTTTTCGACTCCGCAACGAAAAATTTGCAAGTCCAAAAATTCAAAAATTTTGCATACTTTTGGGGATCGAATTAATTTTTTAGTCGAAAACATAAAATGTGTATATCTCAGAAACAACAACGTCAATTTAGATATTCTTTGGCCGGTTAATAGCCCTAATAAATACGTTTAAAAATAACGGCCGATTGTCATTAAACAAATAAAGAGTATATAAAAAAAACTAACAAGAATTTTTCTGAAAAATCTACAAGGGGTAGGCATGGAAAATTTGCAAAAATTTCGAAAATCCTCCGTAACTTCGTCATTTGAAGGACGATCAGGATGTCCATTGGCACGAAGATAGGGCTGAATACGTGATGGACGACAATGAATTCAAAAGGCCAAATATCCTGTAAACAACAGAGTTAGAATGACTTTTTTGCTGAGAGAAAACATGCTCTAACTCGGCCATATCCTTGCTGATCCTTGCGAGTCCTGTGGCAATCAACTCGTCTTAACAAGGACTATCAGCTGGCAAAAGGATATTTCGATCGTCCTTTTGGTTCACGAGATATTCATGATTTTGTCATTTTGTTTCGACTCCTTGCATTTTTTTTCGACTCCGCAACAAAAAATTTGCAAGTCCAAAAATTCAAAAATTTTGCATACTTTTGGGGATCGAATTAATTTTGTAGTCGAAAACATAAAATGTGTATATCTCAGAAACAACAACGTCAATTGAGATATTCTTTGGCCGGTTAATAGCCCTAATAAATACGTTTAAAAATAACAGCCGATTGTCATTAAACAAATAAAGAGTATATAAAAAAAACTAACAAGAATTTTTCTGAAAAATCCACAAGGGGTAGGCATGGAAAATTTGCAAAAATTTCGAAAATCCTCCGTAACTTCGTCATTTGAAGGACGATCAGGATGTCCTTTGGCACGAAGATAGGGCTGAATACGTGATGGACGACAATGAATTCAAAAGGCCAAATATCCTGTAAACAACAGAGTTAGAATGACTTTTTTGCTGAGAGAAAACATGCTCTAACTCGGCCATATCCTTGCTGATCCTTGCGAGTCCTGTGGCAATCAACTCGTCTTAACAAGGACTATCAGCTGGCCAAAGGATATTTCGATCGTCCTTTTGGTTCACGAGATATTCATGATTTTGTCATTTTGTTTCGACTCCTTGCATTTTTTTTCGACTCCGCAACAAAAAATTTGCAAGTCCAAAAATTCAAAAATTTTGCATACTTTTGGGGATCGAATTAATTTTGTAGTCGAAAACATAAAATGTGTATATCTCAGAAACAACAACGTCAATTGAGATATTCTTTGGCCGGTTAATAGCCCTAATAAATACGTTTAAAAATAACGGCCGATTGTCATTAAACAAATAAAGAGTATATAAAAAAAACTAACAAGAATTTTTCTGAAAAATCCACAAGGGGTAGGCATGGAAAATTTGCAAAAATTTCGAAAATCCTCCGTAACTTCGTCATTTGAAGGACGATCAGGATGTCCTTTGGCTCGAAGATAGGGCTGAATACGTGATGGACGACAATGAAATCAAAAGGCCAAATATCCTGTAAACAACAGAGTTAGAATGACTTTTTTGCTGAGAGAAAACATGCTCTAACTCGGCCATATCCTTGCTGATCCTTGCGAGTCCTGTGGCAATCAACTCGTCTTAACAAGGACTATCAGCTGGCCAAAGGATATTTCGATCGTCCTTTTGGTTCCCGAGATATTCATGATTTTGTCATTTTGTTTCGACTCCTTGCATTTTTTTTCGACTCCGCAACAAAAAATTTGCAAGTCCAAAAATTCAAAAATTTTGCATACTTTTGGGGATCGAATTAATTTTTTAGTCGAAAACATAAAATGTGTATATCTCAGAAACAACAACGTCAATTTAGATATTCTTTGGCCGGTTAATAGCCCTAATAAATACGTTTAAAAATAACGGCCGATTGTCATTAAACAAATAAAGAGTATATAAAAAAAACTAACAAGAATTTTTCTGAAAAATCTACAAGGGGTAGGCATGGAAAATTTGCAAAAATTTCGAAAATCCTCCGTAACTTCGTCATTTGAAGGACGATCAGGATGTCCTTTGGCACGAAGATAGGGCTGAATACGTGATGGACGACAATGAAATCAAAAGGCCAAATATCCTGTAAACAACAGAGTTAGAATGACTTTTTTGCTGAGAGAAAACATGCTCTAACTTGGCCATATCCTTGCTGATCCTTGCGAGTCCTGTGGCAATCAACTCGTCTTAACAAGGACTATCAGCTGGCCAAAGGATATTTCGATCGTCCTTTTGGTTCCCGAGATATTCATGATTTTGTCATTTTGTTTCGACTCCTTGCATTTTTTTTCGACTCCGCAACAAAAAATTTGCAAGTCCAAAAATTCAAAAATTTTGCATACTTTTGGGGATCGAATTAATTTTGTAGTCAAAAACATAAAATGTGTATATCTCAGAAACAACAACGTCAATTTAGATATTCTTTGGCCGGTTAATAGCCCTAATAAATACGTTTAAAAATAACGGCCGATTGTCATTAAACAAATAAAGAGTATATAAAAAAAACTAACAAGAATTTTTCTGAAAAATCTACAAGGGGTAGGCATGGAAAATTTGCAAAAATTTCGAAAATCCTCCGTAACTTCGTCATTTGAAGGACGATCAGGATGTCCTTTGGCACGAAGATAGGGCTGAATACGTGATGGACGACAATGAAATCAAAAGGAAAAATATCCTGTAAACAACAGAGTTAGAATGACTTTTTTGCTGAGAGAAAACATGCTCTAACTCGGCCATATCCTTGCTGATCCTTGCGAGTCCTGTGGCAATCAACTTGTCTTAACAAGGACTATCAGCTGGCCAAAGGATATTTCGATCGACCTTTTGGTTCCCGAGATATTCATGATTTTGTCATTTTGTTTCGACTCCTTGCATTTTTTTTCGACTCCGCAACGAAAAATTTGCAAGTCCAAAAATTCAAAAATTTTGCATACTTTTGGGGATCGAATTAATTTTTTAGTCGAAAACATAAAATGTGTATATCTCAGAAACAACAAACGTCAATTTAGATATTCTTTGGCCGGTTAATAGCCCTAATAAATACGTTTAAAAATAACGGCCGATTGTCATTAAACAAATAAAGAGTATATAAAAAAAACTAACAAGAATTTTTCTGAAAAATCTACAAGGGGTAGGCATGGAAAATTTGCAAAAATTTCGAAAATCCTCCGTAACTTCGTCATTTGAAGGACGATCAGGATGTCCTTTGGCACGAAGATAGGGCTGAATACGTGATGGACGACAATGAAATCAAAAGGCCAAATATCCTGTAAACAACAGAGTTAGAATGACTTTTTTGCTGAGAGAAAACATGCTCTAACTCGGCCATATCCTTGCTGATCCTTGCGAGTCCTGTGGCAATCAACTCGTCTTAACAAGGACTATCAGCTGGCCAAAGGATATTTCGATCGACCTTTTGGTTCCCGAGATATTCATAATTTTATCATTTTGTTTCGACTCCTTGCATTTTTTTTCGACTCCGCAACGAAAAATTTGCAAGTCCAAAAATTCAAAAATTTTGCATACTTTTGGGGATCGAATTAATTTTGTAGTCGAAAACATAAAATGTGTATATCTCAGAAACAACAACGTCAATTTAGATATTCTTTGGCCGGTTAATAGCCCTAATAAATACGTTTAAAAATAACGGCCGATTGTCATTAAACAAATAAAGAGTATATAAAAAAAACTAACAAGAATTTTTCTGAAAAATCTACAAGGGGTAGGCATGGAAAATTTGCAAAAATTTCGAAAATCCTCCGTAACTTCGTCATTTGAAGGACGATCAGGATGTCCTTTGGCACGAAGATAGGGCTGAATACGTGATGGACGACAATGAAATCAAATGGTCAAATATCCTTTAAACAACAGAGTTAGAAGGACTTTTTTGCTGAGAGAAAACATGCTCTAACTTGGCCATATCCTTGCTGATCCTTGCGAGTCCTGTGGCAATCAACTCGTCTTAACAAGGACTATCAGCTGGCCAAAGGATATTTCGATCGACCTTTTGGTTCCCGAGATATTCATGATTTTGTCATTTTGTTTCGACTCCTTGCATTTTTTTTCGACTCCGCAACGAAAAATTTGCAAGTCCAAAAATTCAAAAATTTTGCATACTTTTGGGGATCGAATTAATTTTTTAGTCGAAAACATAAAATGTGTATATCTCAGAAACAACAACGTCAATTTAGATATTCTTTGGCCGGTTGAAAGCCCTAATAAATACGTTTAAAAATAACGGCCGATTGTCATTAAACAAATAAAGAGTATATAAAAAAAACTAACAAGAATTTTTCTGAAAAATCTACAAGGGGTAGGCATGGAAAATTTGCAAAAATTTCGAAAATCCTCCGTAACTTCGTCATTTGAAGGACGATCAGGATGTCCTTTGGCACGAAGATAGGGCTGAATACGTGATGGACGACAATGAAATCAAAAGGCCAAATATCCTGTAAACAACAGAGTTAGAATGACTTTTTTGCTGAGAGAAAACATGCTCTAACTCGGCCATATCCTTGCTGATCCTTGCGAGTCCTGTGGCAATCAACTCGTCTTAACAAGGACTATCAGCTGGCCAAAGGATATTTCGATCGACCTTTTGGTTCCCGAGATATTCATAATTTTATCATTTTGTTTCGACTCCTTGCATTTTTTTTCGACTCCGCAACGAAAAATTTGCAAGTCCAAAAATTCAAAAATTTTGCATACTTTTGGGGATCGAATTAATTTTGTAGTCGAAAACATAAAATGTGTATATCTCAGAAACAACAACGTCAATTTAGATATTCTTTGGCCGGTTAATAGCCCTAATAAATACGTTTAAAAATAACGGCCGATTGTCATTAAACAAATAAAGAGTATATAAAAAAAACTAACAAGAATTTTTCTGAAAAATCTACAAGGGGTAGGCATGGAAAATTTGCAAAAATTTCGAAAATCCTCCGTAACTTCGTCATTTGAAGGACGATCAGGATGTCCTTTGGCACGAAGATAGGGCTGAATACGTGATGGACGACAATGAAATCAAAAGGCCAAATATCCTGTAAACAACAGAGTTAGAATGACTTTTTTGCTGAGAGAAAACATGCTCTAACTTGGCCATATCCTTGCTGATCCTTGCGAGTCCTGTGGCAATCAACTCGTCTTAACAAGGACTATCAGCTGGCCAAAGGATATTTCGATCGTCCTTTTGGTTCCCGAGATATTCATGATTTTGTCATTTTGTTTCGACTCCTTGCATTTTTTTTCGACTCCTCAACGAAAAATTTGCAAGTCCAAAAATTCAAAAATTTTGCATACTTTTGGGGATCGAATTAATTTTGTAGTCGAAAACATTAAATGTGTATATCTCAGAAACAACAACGTCAATTTAGATATTCTTTGGCCGGCTGAAAGCCCTAATAAATACGTTTAAAAATAACGGCCGATTGTCATTAAACAAATAAAGAGTATATAAAAAAAACTAACAAGAATTTTTCTGAAAAATCTACAAGGGGTAGGCATGGAAAATTTGCAAAAATTTCGAAAATCCTCCGTAACTTCGTCATTTGAAGGACGATCAGGATGTCCTTTGGCACGAAGATAGGGCTGAATACGTGATGGACGACAATGAAATCAAAAGGCCAAATATCCTGTAAACAACAGAGTTAGAATGACTTTTTTGCTGAGAGAAAACATGCTCTAACTTGGCCATATCCTTGCTGATCCTTGCGAGTCCTGTGGCAATCAACTCGTCTTAACAAGGACTATCAGCTGGCCAAAGGATATTTCGATCGTCCTTTTGGTTCCCGAGATATTCATGATTTTGTCATTTTGTTTCGACTCCTTGCATTTTTTTTCGACTCCGCAACGAAAAATTTGCAAGTCCAAAAATTCAAAAATTTTGCATACTTTTGGGGATCGAATTAATTTTGTAGTCGAAAACATAAAATGTGTATATCTCAGAAACAACAACGTCAATTTAGATATTCTTTGGCCGGTTAATAGCCCTAATAAATACGTTTAAAAATAACGGCCGATTGTCATTAAACAAATAAAGAGTATATAAAAAAAACTAACAAGAATTTTTCTGAAAAATCTACAAGGGGTAGGCATGGAAAATTTGCAAAAATTTCGAAAATCCTCCGTAACTTCGTCATTTGAAGGACGATCAGGATGTCCTTTGGCACGAAGATAGGGCTGAATACGTGATGGACGACAATGAAATCAAATGGTCAAATATCCCTTAAACAACAGAGTTAGAATGACTTTTTTGCTGAGAGAAAACATGCTCTAACTCGGCCATATCCTTGCTGATCCTTGCGAGTCCTGTGGCAATCAACTCGTCTTAACAAGGACTATCAGCTGGCCAAAGGATATTTCGATCGTCCTTTTGGTTCCCGAGATATTCATGATTTTGTCATTTTGTTTCGACTCCTTGCATTTTTTTTCGACTCCGCAACGAAAAATTTGCAAGTCCAAAAATTCAAAAATTTTGCATACTTTTGGGGATCGAATTAATTTTGTAGTCAAAAACATAAAATGTGTATATCTCAGAAACAACAACGTCAATTTAGATATTCTTTGGCCGGTTAATAGCCCTAATAAATACTTTTAAAAATAACGGCCGATTGTCATTAAACAAATAAAGAGTATATAAAAAAAACTAACAAGAATTTTTCTGAAAAATCTACAAGGGGTAGGCATGGAAAATTTGCAAAAATTTCGAAAATCCTCCGTAACTTCGTCATTTGAAGGACGATCAGGATGTCCTTTGGCACGAAGATAGGGCTGAATACGTGATGAACGACAATGAAATCAAAAGGCCAAATATCCTTTGAACAACAGGCTTAGAATGACTTTTTTGGTGAGAGAAAACATGCTCTAACTCGGCCATATCCTTGCTGATCCTTGCGAGTCCTGTGGCAATCAACTCGTCTTAACAAGGACTATCAGCTGGCCAAAGGATATTTCGATCGTCCTTTTGGTTCCCGAGATATTCATGATTTTGTCATTTTGTTTCGACTCCTTGCATTTTTTTTCGACTCCGCAACGAAAAATTTGCAAGTCCAAAAATTCAAAAATTTTGCATACTTTTGGGGATCGAATTAATTTTGTAGTCGAAAACATAAAATGTGTATATCTCAGAAACAACAACGTCAATTTAGATATTCTTTGGCCGGTTAATAGCCCTAATAAATACGTTTAAAAATAACGGCCGATTGTCATTAAACAAATAAAGAGTATATAAAAAAAACTAACAAGAATTTTTCTGAAAAATCTACAAGGGGTAGGCATGGAAAATTTGCAAAAATTTCGAAAATCCTCCGTAACTTCGTCATTTGAAGGACGATCAGGATGTCCTTTGGCACGAAGATAGGGCTGAATACGTGATGGACGACAATGAAATCAAATGGTCAAATATCCCTTAAACAACAGAGTTAGAAGGACTTTTTTGCTGAGAGAAAACATGCTCTAACTCGGCCATATCCTTGCTGATCCTTGCGAGTCCTGTGGCAATCAACTCGTCTTAACAAGGACTATCAGCTGGCCAAAGGATATTTCGATCGTCCTTTTGGTTCCCGAGATATTCATGATTTTGTCATTTTGTTTCGACTCCTTGCATTTTTTTTCGACTCCGCAACGAAAAATTTGCAAGTCCAAAAATTCAAAAATTTTGCATACTTTTGGGGATCGAATTAATTTTGTAGTCGAAAACATAAAATGTGTATATCTCAGAAACAACAACGTCAATTTAGATATTCTTTGGCCGGTTGAAAGCCCTAATAAATACGTTTAAAAATAACGGCCGATTGTCATTAAACAAATAAAGAGTATATAAAAAAAACTAACAAGAATTTTTCTGAAAAATCTACAAGGGGTAGGCATGGAAAATTTGCAAAAATTTCGAAAATCCTCCGTAACTTCGTCATTTGAAGGACGATCAGGATGTCCTTTGGCACGAAGATAGGGCTGAATACGTGATGGACGACAATGAAATCAAAAGGCCAAATATCCTGTAAACAACAGAGTTAGAATGACTTTTTTGCTGAGAGAAAACATGCTCTAACTCGGCCATATCCTTGCTGATCCTTGCGAGTCCTGTGGCAATCAACTCGTCTTAACAAGGACTATCAGCTGGCCAAAGGATATTTCGATCGACCTTTTGGTTCCCGAGATATTCATAATTTTATCATTTTGTTTCGACTCCTTGCATTTTTTTTCGACTCCGCAACGAAAAATTTGCAAGTCCAAAAATTCAAAAATTTTGCATACTTTTGGGGATCGAATTAATTTTGTAGTCGAAAACATAAAATGTGTATATCTCAGAAACAACAACGTCAATTTAGATATTCTTTGGCCGGTTAATAGCCCTAATAAATACGTTTAAAAATAACGGCCGATTGTCATTAAACAAATAAAGAGTATATAAAAAAAACTAACAAGAATTTTTCTGAAAAATCTACAAGGGGTAGGCATGGAAAATTTGCAAAAATTTCGAAAATCCTCCGTAACTTCGTCATTTGAAGGACGATCAGGATGTCCTTTGGCACGAAGATAGGGCTGAATACGTGATGGACGACAATGAAATCAAAAGGCCAAATATCCTGTAAACAACAGAGTTAGAATGACTTTTTTGCTGAGAGAAAACATGCTCTAACTTGGCCATATCCTTGCTGATCCTTGCGAGTCCTGTGGCAATCAACTCGTCTTAACAAGGACTATCAGCTGGCCAAAGGATATTTCGATCGTCCTTTTGGTTCCCGAGATATTCATGATTTTGTCATTTTGTTTCGACTCCTTGCATTTTTTTTCGACTCCTCAACGAAAAATTTGCAAGTCCAAAAATTCAAAAATTTTGCATACTTTTGGGGATCGAATTAATTTTGTAGTCGAAAACATTAAATGTGTATATCTCAGAAACAACAACGTCAATTTAGATATTCTTTGGCCGGCTGAAAGCCCTAATAAATACGTTTAAAAATAACGGCCGATTGTCATTAAACAAATAAAGTGTATATAAAAAAAACTAACAAGAATTTTTCTGAAAAATCTACAAGGGGTAGGCATGGAAAATTTGCAAAAATTTCGAAAATCCTCCGTAACTTCGTCATTTGAAGGACGATCAGGATGTCCTTTGGCACGAAGATAGGGCTGAATACGTGATGGACGACAATGAAATCAAAAGGCCAAATATCCTGTAAACAACAGAGTTAGAATGACTTTTTTGCTGAGAGAAAACATGCTCTAACTTGGCCATATCCTTGCTGATCCTTGCGAGTCCTGTGGCAATCAACTCGTCTTAACAAGGACTATCAGCTGGCCAAAGGATATTTCGATCGTCCTTTTGGTTCCCGAGATATTCATGATTTTGTCATTTTGTTTCGACTCCTTGCATTTTTTTTCGACTCCGCAACGAAAAATTTGCAAGTCCAAAAATTCAAAAATTTTGCATACTTTTGGGGATCGAATTAATTTTGTAGTCGAAAACATAAAATGTGTATATCTCAGAAACAACAACGTCAATTTAGATATTCTTTGGCCGGTTAATAGCCCTAATAAATACGTTTAAAAATAACGGCCGATTGTCATTAAACAAATAAAGAGTATATAAAAAAAACTAACAAGAATTTTTCTGAAAAATCTACAAGGGGTAGGCATGGAAAATTTGCAAAAATTTCGAAAATCCTCCGTAACTTCGTCATTTGAAGGACGATCAGGATGTCCTTTGGCACGAAGATAGGGCTGAATACGTGATGGACGACAATGAAATCAAATGGTCAAATATCCCTTAAACAACAGAGTTAGAATGACTTTTTTGCTGAGAGAAAACATGCTCTAACTCGGCCATATCCTTGCTGATCCTTGCGAGTCCTGTGGCAATCAACTCGTCTTAACAAGGACTATCAGCTGGCCAAAGGATATTTCGATCGTCCTTTTGGTTCCCGAGATATTCATGATTTTGTCATTTTGTTTCGACTCCTTGCATTTTTTTTCGACTCCGCAACGAAAAATTTGCAAGTCCAAAAATTCAAAAATTTTGCATACTTTTGGGGATCGAATTAATTTTGTAGTCGAAAACATAAAATGTGTATATCTCAGAAACAACAACGTCAATTTAGATATTCTTTGGCCGGTTAATAGCCCTAATAAATACGTTTAAAAATAACGGCCGATTGTCATTAAACAAATAAAGAGTATATAAAAAAAACTAACAAGAATTTTTCTGAAAAATCTACAAGGGGTAGGCATGGAAAATTTGCAAAAATTTCGAAAATCCTCCGTAACTTCGTCATTTGAAGGACGATCAGGATGTCCTTTGGCACGAAGATAGGGCTGAATACGTGATGGACGACAATGAAATCAAATGGTCAAATATCCCTTAAACAACAGAGTTAGAAGGACTTTTTTGCTGAGAGAAAACATGCTCTAACTCGGCCATATCCTTGCTGATCCTTGCGAGTCCTGTGGCAATCAACTCGTCTTAACAAGGACTATCAGCTGGCCAAAGGATATTTCGATCGTCCTTTTGGTTCCCGAGATATTCATGATTTTGTCATTTTGTTTCGACTCCTTGCATTTTTTTTCGACTCCGCAACGAAAAATTTGCAAGTCCAAAAATTCAAAAATTTTGCATACTTTTGGGGATCGAATTAATTTTGTAGTCAAAAACATAAAATGTGTATATCTCAGAAACAACAACGTCAATTTAGATATTCTTTGGCCGGTTAATAGCCCTAATAAATACGTTTAAAAATAACGGCCGATTGTCATTAAACAAATAAAGAGTATATAAAAAAAACTAACAAGAATTTTTCTGAAAAATCTACAAGGGGTAGGCATGGAAAATTTGCAAAAATTTCGAAAATCCTCCGTAACTTCGTCATTTGAAGGACGATCAGGATGTCCTTTGGCACGAAGATAGGGCTGAATACGTGATGAACGACAATGAAATCAAAAGGCCAAATATCCTGTAAACAACAGAGTTAGAATGACTTTTTTGCTGAGAGAAAACATGCTCTAACTCGGCCATATCCTTGCTGATCCTTGCGAGTCCTGTGGCAATCAACTCGTCTTAACAAGGACTATCAGCTGGCCAAAGGATATTTCGATCGTCCTTTTGGTTCCCGAGATATTCATGATTTTGTCATTTTGTTTCGACTCCTTGCATTTTTTTTCGACTCCGCAACAAAAAATTTGCAAGTCCAAAAATTCAAAAATTTTGCATAATTTTGGGGATCGAATTAATTTTTTAGTCGAAAACATAAAATGTGTATATCTCAGAAACAACAACGTCAATTTAGATATTCTTTGGCCGGTTAATAGCCCTAATAAATACGTTTAAAAATAACGGCCGATTGTCATTAAACAAATAAAGAGTATATAAAAAAAACTAACAAGAATTTTTCTGAAAAATCTACAAGAGGTAGGCATGGAAAATTTGCAAAAATTTCGAAAATCCTCCGTAACTTCGTCATTTGAAGGACGATCAGGATGTCCTTTGGCACGAAGATAGGGCTGAATACGTGATGGACGACAATGAAATCAAAAGGCCAAATATCCTTTAAACAACAGAGTTAGAAGGACTTTTTTGCTGAGAGAAAACATGCTCTAACTCGGCCATATCCTTGCTGATCCTTGCGAGTCCTGTGGCAATCAACTCGTCTTAACAAGGACTATCAGCTGGCCAAAGGATATTTCGATCGTCCTTTTGGTTCCCGAGATATTCATGATTTTGTCATTTTGTTTCGACTCCTTGCATTTTTTTTCGACTCCGCAACGAAAAATTTGCAAGTCCAAAAATTCAAAAATTTTGCATACTTTTGGGGATCGAATTAATTTTTTAGTCGAAAACATAAAATGTGTATATCTCAGAAACAACAACGTCAATTTAGATATTCTTTGGCCGGTTAATAGCCCTAATAAATACGTTTAAAAATAACGGCCGATTGTCATTAAACAAATAAAGAGTATATAAAAAAAACTAACAAGAATTTTTCTGAAAAATCTACAAGGGGTAGGCATGGAAAATTTGCAAAAATTTCGAAAATCCTCCGTAACTTCGTCATTTGAAGGACGATCAGGATGTCCTTTGGCACGAAGATAGGGCTGAATACGTGATGAACGACAATGAAATCAAAAGGCCAAATATCCTGTAAACAACAGAGTTAGAATGACTTTTTTGCTGAGAGAAAACATGCTCTAACTCGGCCATATCCTTGCTGATCCTTGCGAGTCCTGTGGCAATCAACTCGTCTTAACAAGGACTATCAGCTGGCCAAAGGATATTTCGATCGTCCTTTTGGTTCCCGAGATATTCATGATTTTGTCATTTTGTTTCGACTCCTTGCATTTTTTTTCGACTCCGCAACGAAAAATTTGCAAGTCAAAAAATTCAAAAATTTTGCATACTTTTGGGGATCGAATTAATTTTGTAGTCAAAAACATAAAATGTGTATATCTCAGAAACAACAACGTCAATTTAGATATTCTTTGGCCGGTTAATAGCCCTAATAAATACGTTTAAAAATAACGGCCGATTGTCATTAAACAAATAAAGAGTATATAAAAAAAACTAACAAGAATTTTTCTGAAAAATCTACAAGGGGTAGGCATGGAAAATTTGCAAAAATTTCGAAAATCCTCCGTAACTTCGTCATTTGAAGGACGATCAGGATGTCCTTTGGCACGAAGATAGGGCTGAATACGTGATGAACGACAATGAAATCAAAAGGCCAAATATCCTGTAAACAACAGAGTTAGAATGACTTTTTTGCTGAGAGAAAACATGCTCTAACTCGGCCATATCCTTGCTGATCCTTGCGAGTCCTGTGGCAATCAACTCGTCTTAACAAGGACTATCAGCTGGCCAAAGGATATTTCGATCGTCCTTTTGGTTCCCGAGATATTCATAATTTTGTCATTTTGTTTCGACTCCTTGCATTTTTTTTCGACTCCGCAACGAAAAATTTGCAAGTCCAAAAATTCAAAAATTTTGCATACTTTTGGGGATCGAATTAATTTTGTAGTCGAAAACATAAAATGTGTATATCTCAGAAACAACAACGTCAATTTAGATATTCTTTGGCCGGTTAATAGCCCTAATAAATACGTTTAAAAATAACGGCCGATTGTCATTAAACAAATAAAGAGTATATAAAAAAAACTAACAAGAATTTTTCTGAAAAATCTACAAGGGGTAGGCATGGAAAATTTGCAAAAATTTCGAAAATCCTCCGTAACTTCGTCATTTGAAGGACGATCAGGATGTCCTTTGGCACGAAGATAGGGCTGAATACGTGATGGACGACAATGAAATCAAAAGGCCAAATATCCTGTAAACAACAGAGTTAGAATGACTTTTTTGCTGAGAGAAAACATGCTCTAACTTGGCCATATCCTTGCTGATCCTTGCGAGTCCTGTGGCAATCAACTCGTCTTAACAAGGACTATCAGCTGGCCAAAGGATATTTCGATCGTCCTTTTGGTTCCCGAGATATTCATGATTTTGTCATTTTGTTTCGACTCCTTGCATTTTTTTTCGACTCCGCAACGAAAAATTTGCAAGTCCAAAAATTCAAAAATTTTGCATACTTTTGGGGATCGAATTAATTTTGTAGTCAAAAACATAAAATGTGTATATCTCAGAAACAACAACGTCAATTTAGATATTCTTTGGCCGGTTAATAGCCCTAATAAATACGTTTAAAAATAACGGCCGATTGTCATTAAACAAATAAAGAGTATATAAAAAAAACTAACAAGAATTTTTCTGAAAAATCTACAAGGGGTAGGCATGGAAAATTTGCAAAAATTTCGAAAATCCTCCGTAACTTCGTCATTTGAAGGACGATCAGGATGTCCTTTGGCACGAAGATAGGGCTGAATACGTGATGGACGACAATGAAATCAAAAGGAAAAATATCCTGTAAACAACAGAGTTAGAATGACTTTTTTGCTGAGAGAAAACATGCTCTAACTCGGCCATATCCTTGCTGATCCTTGCGAGTCCTGTGGCAATCAACTCGTCTTAACAAGGACTATCAGCTGGCCAAAGGATATTTCGATCGACCTTTTGGTTCCCGAGATATTCATGATTTTGTCATTTTGTTTCGACTCCTTGCATTTTTTTTCGACTCCGCAACGAAAAATTTGCAAGTCCAAAAATTCAAAAATTTTGCATACTTTTGGGGATCGAATTAATTTTTTAGTCGAAAACATAAAATGTGTATATCTCAGAAACAACAAACGTCAATTTAGATATTCTTTGGCCGGTTAATAGCCCTAATAAATACGTTTAAAAATAACGGCCGATTGTCATTAAACAAATAAAGAGTATATAAAAAAAACTAACAAGAATTTTTCTGAAAAATCTACAAGGGGTAGGCATGGAAAATTTGCAAAAATTTCGAAAATCCTCCGTAACTTCGTCATTTGAAGGACGATCAGGATGTCCTTTGGCACGAAGATAGGGCTGAATACGTGATGGACGACAATGAAATCAAAAGGCCAAATATCCTGTAAACAACAGAGTTAGAATGACTTTTTTGCTGAGAGAAAACATGCTCTAACTCGGCCATATCCTTGCTGATCCTTGCGAGTCCTGTGGCAATCAACTCGTCTTAACAAGGACTATCAGCTGGCCAAAGGATATTTCGATCGACCTTTTGGTTCCCGAGATATTCATGATTTTGTCATTTTGTTTCGACTCCTTGCATTTTTTTTCGACTCCGCAACGAAAAATTTGCAAGTCCAAAAATTCAAAAATTTTGCATACTTTTGGGGATCGAATTAATTTTTTAGTCGAAAACATAAAATGTGTATATCTCAGAAACAACAACGTCAATTTAGATATTCTTTGGCCGGTTGAAAGCCCTAATAAATACGTTTAAAAATAACGGCCGATTGTCATTAAACAAATAAAGAGTATATAAAAAAAACTAACAAGAATTTTTCTGAAAAATCTACAAGGGGTAGGCATGGAAAATTTGCAAAAATTTCGAAAATCCTCCGTAACTTCGTCATTTGAAGGACGATCAGGATGTCCTTTGGCACGAAGATAGGGCTGAATACGTGATGGACGACAATGAAATCAAAAGGCCAAATATCCTGTAAACAACAGAGTTAGAATGACTTTTTTGCTGAGAGAAAACATGCTCTAACTTGGCCATATCCTTGCTGATCCTTGCGAGTCCTGTGGCAATCAACTCGTCTTAACAAGGACTATCAGCTGGCCAAAGGATATTTCGATCGACCTTTTGGTTCCCGAGATATTCATAATTTTATCATTTTGTTTCGACTCCTTGCATTTTTTTTCGACTCCGCAACGAAAAATTTGCAAGTCCAAAAATTCAAAAATTTTGCATACTTTTGGGGATCGAATTAATTTTGTAGTCGAAAACATAAAATGTGTATATCTCAGAAACAACAACGTCAATTTAGATATTCTTTGGCCGGTTAATAGCCCTAATAAATACGTTTAAAAATAACGGCCGATTGTCATTAAACAAATAAAGAGTATATAAAAAAAACTAACAAGAATTTTTCTGAAAAATCTACAAGGGGTAGGCATGGAAAATTTGCAAAAATTTCGAAAATCCTCCGTAACTTCGTCATTTGAAGGACGATCAGGATGTCCTTTGGCACGAAGATAGGGCTGAATACGTGATGGACGACAATGAAATCAAAAGGCCAAATATCCTGTAAACAACAGAGTTAGAATGACTTTTTTGCTGAGAGAAAACATGCTCTAACTTGGCCATATCCTTGCTGATCCTTGCGAGTCCTGTGGCAATCAACTCGTCTTAACAAGGACTATCAGCTGGCCAAAGGATATTTCGATCGTCCTTTTGGTTCCCGAGATATTCATGATTTTGTCATTTTGTTTCGACTCCTTGCATTTTTTTTCGACTCCTCAACGAAAAATTTGCAAGTCCAAAAATTCAAAAATTTTGCATACTTTTGGGGATCGAATTAATTTTGTAGTCGAAAACATTAAATGTGTATATCTCAGAAACAACAACGTCAATTTAGATATTCTTTGGCCGGCTGAAAGCCCTAATAAATACGTTTAAAAATAACGGCCGATTGTCATTAAACAAATAAAGAGTATATAAAAAAAACTAACAAGAATTTTTCTGAAAAATCTACAAGGGGTAGGCATGGAAAATTTGCAAAAATTTCGAAAATCCTCCGTAACTTCGTCATTTGAAGGACGATCAGGATGTCCTTTGGCACGAAGATAGGGCTGAATACGTGATGGACGACAATGAAATCAAAAGGCCAAATATCCTGTAAACAACAGAGTTAGAATGACTTTTTTGCTGAGAGAAAACATGCTCTAACTTGGCCATATCCTTGCTGATCCTTGCGAGTCCTGTGGCAATCAACTCGTCTTAACAAGGACTATCAGCTGGCCAAAGGATATTTCGATCGTCCTTTTGGTTCCCGAGATATTCATGATTTTGTCATTTTGTTTCGACTCCTTGCATTTTTTTTCGACTCCGCAACGAAAAATTTGCAAGTCCAAAAATTCAAAAATTTTGCATACTTTTGGGGATCGAATTAATTTTGTAGTCGAAAACATAAAATGTGTATATCTCAGAAACAACAACGTCAATTTAGATATTCTTTGGCCGGTTAATAGCCCTAATAAATACGTTTAAAAATAACGGCCGATTGTCATTAAACAAATAAAGAGTATATAAAAAAAACTAACAAGAATTTTTCTGAAAAATCTACAAGGGGTAGGCATGGAAAATTTGCAAAAATTTCGAAAATCCTCCGTAACTTCGTCATTTGAAGGACGATCAGGATGTCCTTTGGCACGAAGATAGGGCTGAATACGTGATGGACGACAATGAAATCAAATGGTCAAATATCCCTTAAACAACAGAGTTAGAAGGACTTTTTTGCTGAGAGAAAACATGCTCTAACTCGGCCATATCCTTGCTGATCCTTGCGAGTCCTGTGGCAATCAACTCGTCTTAACAAGGACTATCAGCTGGCCAAAGGATATTTCGATCGTCCTTTTGGTTCCCGAGATATTCATGATTTTGTCATTTTGTTTCGACTCCTTGCATTTTTTTTCGACTCCGCAACGAAAAATTTGCAAGTCCAAAAATTCAAAAATTTTGCATACTTTTGGGGATCGAATTAATTTTGTAGTCGAAAACATAAAATGTGTATATCTCAGAAACAACAACGTCAATTTAGATATTCTTTGGCCGGTTAATAGCCCTAATAAATACGTTTAAAAATAACGGCCGATTGTCATTAAACAAATAAAGAGTATATAAAAAAAACTAACAAGAATTTTTCTGAAAAATCTACAAGGGGTAGGCATGGAAAATTTGCAAAAATTTCGAAAATCCTCCGTAACTTCGTCATTTGAAGGACGATCAGGATGTCCTTTGGCACGAAGATAGGGCTGAATACGTGATGGACGACAATGAAATCAAAAGGCCAAATATCCTGTAAACAACAGAGTTAGAATGACTTTTTTGCTGAGAGAAAACATGCTCTAACTCGGCCATATCCTTGCTGATCCTTGCGAGTCCTGTGGCAATCAACTCGTCTTAACAAGGACTATCAGCTGGCCAAAGGATATTTCGATCGACCTTTTGGTTCCCGAGATATTCATAATTTTATCATTTTGTTTCGACTCCTTGCATTTTTTTTCGACTCCGCAACGAAAAATTTGCAAGTCCAAAAATTCAAAAATTTTGCATACTTTTGGGGATCGAATTAATTTTGTAGTCGAAAACATAAAATGTGTATATCTCAGAAACAACAACGTCAATTTAGATATTCTTTGGCCGGTTAATAGCCCTAATAAATACGTTTAAAAATAACGGCCGATTGTCATTAAACAAATAAAGAGTATATAAAAAAAACTAACAAGAATTTTTCTGAAAAATCTACAAGGGGTAGGCATGGAAAATTTGCAAAAATTTCGAAAATCCTCCGTAACTTCGTCATTTGAAGGACGATCAGGATGTCCTTTGGCACGAAGATAGGGCTGAATACGTGATGGACGACAATGAAATCAAAAGGCCAAATATCCTGTAAACAACAGAGTTAGAATGACTTTTTTGCTGAGAGAAAACATGCTCTAACTTGGCCATATCCTTGCTGATCCTTGCGAGTCCTGTGGCAATCAACTCGTCTTAACAAGGACTATCAGCTGGCCAAAGGATATTTCGATCGTCCTTTTGGTTCCCGAGATATTCATGATTTTGTCATTTTGTTTCGACTCCTTGCATTTTTTTTCGACTCCTCAACGAAAAATTTGCAAGTCCAAAAATTCAAAAATTTTGCATACTTTTGGGGATCGAATTAATTTTGTAGTCGAAAACATTAAATGTGTATATCTCAGAAACAACAACGTCAATTTAGATATTCTTTGGCCGGCTGAAAGCCCTAATAAATACGTTTAAAAATAACGGCCGATTGTCATTAAACAAATAAAGAGTATATAAAAAAAACTAACAAGAATTTTTCTGAAAAATCTACAAGGGGTAGGCATGGAAAATTTGCAAAAATTTCGAAAATCCTCCGTAACTTCGTCATTTGAAGGACGATCAGGATGTCCTTTGGCACGAAGATAGGGCTGAATACGTGATGGACGACAATGAAATCAAAAGGCCAAATATCCTGTAAACAACAGAGTTAGAATGACTTTTTTGCTGAGAGAAAACATGCTCTAACTTGGCCATATCCTTGCTGATCCTTGCGAGTCCTGTGGCAATCAACTCGTCTTAACAAGGACTATCAGCTGGCCAAAGGATATTTCGATCGTCCTTTTGGTTCCCGAGATATTCATGATTTTGTCATTTTGTTTCGACTCCTTGCATTTTTTTTCGACTCCGCAACGAAAAATTTGCAAGTCCAAAAATTCAAAAATTTTGCATACTTTTGGGGATCGAATTAATTTTGTAGTCGAAAACATAAAATGTGTATATCTCAGAAACAACAACGTCAATTTAGATATTCTTTGGCCGGTTAATAGCCCTAATAAATACGTTTAAAAATAACGGCCGATTGTCATTAAACAAATAAAGAGTATATAAAAAAAACTAACAAGAATTTTTCTGAAAAATCTACAAGGGGTAGGCATGGAAAATTTGCAAAAATTTCGAAAATCCTCCGTAACTTCGTCATTTGAAGGACGATCAGGATGTCCTTTGGCACGAAGATAGGGCTGAATACGTGATGGACGACAATGAAATCAAATGGTCAAATATCCCTTAAACAACAGAGTTAGAATGACTTTTTTGCTGAGAGAAAACATGCTCTAACTCGGCCATATCCTTGCTGATCCTTGCGAGTCCTATGGCAATCAACTCGTCTTAACAAGGACTATCAGCTGGCCAAAGGATATTTCGATCGTCCTTTTGGTTCCCGAGATATTCATGATTTTGTCATTTTGTTTCGACTCCTTGCATTTTTTTTCGACTCCGCAACGAAAAATTTGCAAGTCCAAAAATTCAAAAATTTTGCATACTTTTGGGGATCGAATTAATTTTGTAGTCAAAAACATAAAATGTGTATATCTCAGAAACAACAACGTCAATTTAGATATTCTTTGGCCGGTTAATAGCCCTAATAAATACTTTTAAAAATAACGGCCGATTGTCATTAAACAAATAAAGAGTATATAAAAAAAACTAACAAGAATTTTTCTGAAAAATCTACAAGGGGTAGGCATGGAAAATTTGCAAAAATTTCGAAAATCCTCCGTAACTTCGTCATTTGAAGGACGATCAGGATGTCCTTTGGCACGAAGATAGGGCTGAATACGTGATGAACGACAATGAAATCAAAAGGCCAAATATCCTTTGAACAACAGGCTTAGAATGACTTTTTTGGTGAGAGAAAACATGCTCTAACTCGGCCATATCCTTGCTGATCCTTGCGAGTCCTGTGGCAATCAACTCGTCTTAACAAGGACTATCAGCTGGCCAAAGGATATTTCGATCGTCCTTTTGGTTCCCGAGATATTCATGATTTTGTCATTTTGTTTCGACTCCTTGCATTTTTTTTCGACTCCGCAACGAAAAATTTGCAAGTCCAAAAATTCAAAAATTTTGCATACTTTTGGGGATCGAATTAATTTTGTAGTCGAAAACATAAAATGTGTATATCTCAGAAACAACAACGTCAATTTAGATATTCTTTGGCCGGTTAATAGCCCTAATAAATACGTTTAAAAATAACGGCCGATTGTCATTAAACAAATAAAGAGTATATAAAAAAAACTAACAAGAATTTTTCTGAAAAATCTACAAGGGGTAGGCATGGAAAATTTGCAAAAATTTCGAAAATCCTCCGTAACTTCGTCATTTGAAGGACGATCAGGATGTCCTTTGGCACGAAGATAGGGCTGAATACGTGATGGACGACAATGAAATCAAATGGTCAAATATCCCTTAAACAACAGAGTTAGAAGGACTTTTTTGCTGAGAGAAAACATGCTCTAACTCGGCCATATCCTTGCTGATCCTTGCGAGTCCTGTGGCAATCAACTCGTCTTAACAAGGACTATCAGCTGGCCAAAGGATATTTCGATCGTCCTTTTGGTTCCCGAGATATTCATGATTTTGTCATTTTGTTTCGACTCCTTGCATTTTTTTTCGACTCCGCAACAAAAAATTTGCAAGTCCAAAAATTCAAAAATTTTGCATAATTTTGGGGATCGAATTAATTTTTTAGTCGAAAACATAAAATGTGTATATCTCAGAAACAACAACGTCAATTTAGATATTCTTTGGCCGGTTAATAGCCCTAATAAATACGTTTAAAAATAACGGCCGATTGTCATTAAACAAATAAAGAGTATATAAAAAAAACTAACAAGAATTTTTCTGAAAAATCTACAAGAGGTAGGCATGGAAAATTTGCAAAAATTTCGAAAATCCTCCGTAACTTCGTCATTTGAAGGACGATCAGGATGTCCTTTGGCACGAAGATAGGGCTGAATACGTGATGGACGACAATGAAATCAAAAGGCCAAATATCCTTTAAACAACAGAGTTAGAAGGACTTTTTTGCTGAGAGAAAACATGCTCTAACTCGGCCATATCCTTGCTGATCCTTGCGAGTCCTGTGGCAATCAACTCGTCTTAACAAGGACTATCAGCTGGCCAAAGGATATTTCGATCGTCCTTTTGGTTCCCGAGATATTCATGATTTTGTCATTTTGTTTCGACTCCTTGCATTTTTTTTCGACTCCGCAACGAAAAATTTGCAAGTCCAAAAATTCAAAAATTTTGCATACTTTTGGGGATCGAATTAATTTTGTAGTCAAAAACATAAAATGTGTATATCTCAGAAACAACAACGTCAATTTAGATATTCTTTGGCCGGTTAATAGCCCTAATAAATACGTTTAAAAATAACGGCCGATTGTCATTAAACAAATAAAGAGTATATAAAAAAAACTAACAAGAATTTTTCTGAAAAATCTACAAGGGGTAGGCATGGAAAATTTGCAAAAATTTCGAAAATCCTCCGTAACTTCGTCATTTGAAGGACGATCAGGATGTCCTTTGGCACGAAGATAGGGCTGAATACGTGATGAACGACAATGAAATCAAAAGGCCAAATATCCTGTAAACAACAGAGTTAGAATGACTTTTTTGCTGAGAGAAAACATGCTCTAACTCGGCCATATCCTTGCTGATCCTTGCGAGTCCTGTGGCAATCAACTCGTCTTAACAAGGACTATCAGCTGGCCAAAGGATATTTCGATCGTCCTTTTGGTTCCCGAGATATTCATGATTTTGTCATTTTGTTTCGACTCCTTGCATTTTTTTTCGACTCCGCAACGAAAAATTTGCAAGTCCAAAAATTCAAAAATTTTGCATACTTTTGGGGATCGAATTAATTTTGTAGTCAAAAACATAAAATGTGTATATCTCAGAAACAACAACGTCAATTTAGATATTCTTTGGCCGGTTAATAGCCCTAATAAATACGTTTAAAAATAACGGCCGATTGTCATTAAACAAATAAAGAGTATATAAAAAAAACTAACAAGAATTTTTCTGAAAAATCTACAAGGGGTAGGCATGGAAAATTTGCAAAAATTTCGAAAATCCTCCGTAACTTCGTCATTTGAAGGACGATCAGGATGTCCTTTGGCACGAAGATAGGGCTGAATACGTGATGGACGACAATGAAATCAAAAGGCCAAATATCCTGTAAACAACAGAGTTAGAATGACTTTTTTGCTGAGAGAAAACATGCTCTAACTCGGCCATATCCTTGCTGATCCTTGCGAGTCCTGTGGCAATCAACTCGTCTTAACAAGGACTATCAGCTGGCCAAAGGATATTTCGATCGACCTTTTGGTTCCCGAGATATTCATGATTTTGTCATTTTGTTTCGACTCCTTGCATTTTTTTTTCGACTCCGCAACGAAAAATTTGCAAGTCCAAAAATTCAAAAATTTTGCATACTTTTGGGGATCGAATTAATTTTTTAGTCGAAAACATAAAATGTGTATATCTCAGAAACAACAACGTCAATTTAGATATTCTTTGGCCGGTTAATAGCCCTAATAAATACGTTTAAAAATAACGGCCGATTGTCATTAAACAAATAAAGAGTATATAAAAAAAACTAACAAGAATTTTTCTGAAAAATCTACAAGGGGTAGGCATGGAAAATTTGCAAAAATTTCGAAAATCCTCCGTAACTTCGTCATTTGAAGGACGATCAGGATGTCCTTTGGCACGAAGATAGGGCTGAATACGTGATGAACGACAATGAAATCAAAAGGCCAAATATCCTGTAAACAACAGAGTTAGAATGACTTTTTTGCTGAGAGAAAACATGCTCTAACTCGGCCATATCCTTGCTGATCCTTGCGAGTCCTGTGGCAATCAACTCGTCTTAACAAGGACTATCAGCTGGCCAAAGGATATTTCGATCGTCCTTTTGGTTCCCGAGATATTCATGATTTTGTCATTTTGTTTCGACTCCTTGCATTTTTTTTCGACTCCGCAACGAAAAATTTGCAAGTCCAAAAATTCAAAAATTTTGCATACTTTTGGGGATCGAATTAATTTTGTAGTCAAAAACATAAAATGTGTATATCTCAGAAACAACAACGTCAATTTAGATATTCTTTGGCCGGTTAATAGCCCTAATAAATACGTTTAAAAATAACGGCCGATTGTCATTAAACAAATAAAGAGTATATAAAAAAAACTAACAAGAATTTTTCTGAAAAATCTACAAGGGGTAGGCATGGAAAATTTGCAAAAATTTCGAAAATCCTCCGTAACTTCGTCATTTGAAGGACGATCAGGATGTCCTTTGGCACGAAGATAGGGCTGAATACGTGATGGACGACAATGAAATCAAAAGGCCAAATATCCTGTAAACAACAGAGTTAGAATGACTTTTTTGCTGAGAGAAAACATGCTCTAACTCGGCCATATCCTTGCTGATCCTTGCGAGTCCTGTGGCAATCAACTCGTCTTAACAAGGACTATCAGCTGGCCAAAGGATATTTCGATCGACCTTTTGGTTCCCGAGATATTCATGATTTTGTCATTTTGTTTCGACTCCTTGCATTTTTTTTTCGACTCCGCAACGAAAAATTTGCAAGTCCAAAAATTCAAAAATTTTGCATACTTTTGGGGATCGAATTAATTTTTTAGTCGAAAACATAAAATGTGTATATCTCAGAAACAACAACGTCAATTTAGATATTCTTTGGCCGGTTAATAGCCCTAATAAATACGTTTAAAAATAACGGCCGATTGTCATTAAACAAATAAAGAGTATATAAAAAAAACTAACAAGAATTTTTCTGAAAAATCTACAAGGGGTAGGCATGGAAAATTTGCAAAAATTTCGAAAATCCTCCGTAACTTCGTCATTTGAAGGACGATCAGGATGTCCTTTGGCACGAAGATAGGGCTGAATACGTGATGGACGACAATGAAATCAAAAGGCCAAATATCCTGTAAACAACAGAGTTAGAATGACTTTTTTGCTGAGAGAAAACATGCTCTAACTCGGCCATATCCTTGCTGATCCTTGCGAGTCCTGTGGCAATCAACTCGTCTTAACAAGGACTATCAGCTGGCCAAAGGATATTTCGATCGTCCTTTTGGTTCCCGAGATATTCATGATTTTGTCATTTTGTTTCGACTCCTTGCATTTTTTTTCGACTCCGCAACGAAAAATTTGCAAGTCCAAAAATTCAAAAATTTTGCATAATTTTGGGGATCGAATTAATTTTGTAGTCAAAAACATAAAATGTGTATATCTCAGAAACAACAACGTCAATTTAGATATTCTTTGGCCGGTTAATAGCCCTAATAAATACGTTTAAAAATAACGGCCGATTGTCATTAAACAAATAAAGAGTATATAAAAAAAACTAACAAGAATTTTTCTGAAAAATCTACAAGGGGTAGGCATGGAAAATTTGCAAAAATTTCGAAAATCCTCCGTAACTTCGTCATTTGAAGGACGATCAGGATGTCCTTTGGCACGAAGATAGGGCTGAATACGTGATGGACGACAATGAAATCAAAAGGCCAAATATCCTGTAAACAACAGAGTTAGAATGACTTTTTTGCTGAGAGAAAACATGCTCTAACTCGGCCATATCCTTGCTGATCCTTGCGAGTCCTGTGGCAATCAACTCGTCTTAACAAGGACTATCAGCTGGCCAAAGGATATTTCGATCGTCCTTTTGGTTCCCGAGATATTCATGATTTTGTCATTTTGTTTCGACTCCTTGCATTTTTTTTCGACTCCGAAACAAAAAATTTGCAAGTCCAAAAATTCAAAAATTTTGCATAATTTTGGGGATCGAATTAATTTTTTAGTCGAAAACATAAAATGTGTATATCTCAGAAACAACAACGTCAATTTAGATATTCTTTGGCCGGTTAATAGCCCTAATAAATACGTTTAAAAATAACGGCCGATTGTCATTAAACAAATAAAGAGTATATAAAAAAAACTAACAAGAATTTTTCTGAAAAATCTACAAGGGGTAGGCATGGAAAATTTGCAAAAATTTCGAAAATCCTCCGTAACTTCGTCATTTGAAGGACGATCAGGATGTCCTTTGGCACGAAGATAGGGCTGAATACGTGATGGACGACAATGAAATCAAAAGGCCAAATATCCTGTAAACAACAGAGTTAGAATGACTTTTTTGCTGAGAGAAAACATGCTCTAACTTGGCCATATCCTTGCTGATCCTTGCGAGTCTTGTGGCAATCAACTCGTCTTAACAAGGACTATCAGCTGGCCAAAGGATATTTCGATCGTCCTTTTGGTTCCCGAGATATTCATGATTTTGTCATTTTGTTTCGACTCCTTGCATTTTTTTTCGACTCCGCAACGAAAAATTTGCAAGTCCAAAAATTCAAAAATTTTGCATACTTTTGGGGATCGAATTAATTTTGTAGTCAAAAACATAAAATGTGTATATCTCAGAAACAACAACGTCAATTTAGATATTCTTTGGCCGGTTAATAGCCCTAATAAATACGTTTAAAAATAACGGCCGATTGTCATTAAACAAATAAAGAGTATATAAAAAAAACTAACAAGAATTTTTCTGAAAAATCTACAAGGGGTAGGCATGGAAAATTTGCAAAAATTTCGAAAAACCTCCGTAACTTCGTCATTTGAAGGACGATCAGGATGTCCTTTGGCACGAAGATAGGGCTGAATACGTGATGGACGACAATGAAATCAAAAGGCCAAATATCCTGTAAACAACAGAGTTAGAATGACTTTTTTGCTGAGAGAAAACATGCTCTAACTCGGCCATATCCTTGCTGATCCTTGCGAGTCCTGTGGCAATCAACTCGTCTTAACAAGGACTATCAGCTGGCCAAAGGATATTTCGATCGTCCTTTTGGTTCCCGAGATATTCATGATTTTGTCATTTTGTTTCGACTCCTTGCATTTTTTTTCGACTCCGCAACAAAAAATTTGCAAGTCCAAAAATTCAAAAATTTTGCATAATTTTGGGGATCGAATTAATTTTTTAGTCGAAAACATAAAATGTGTATATCTCAGAAACAACAACGTCAATTTAGATATTCTTTGGCCGGTTAATAGCCCTAATAAATACGTTTAAAAATAACGGCCGATTGTCATTAAACAAATAAAGAGTATATAAAAAAAACTAACAAGAATTTTTCTGAAAAATCTACAAGGGGTAGGCATGGAAAATTTGCAAAAATTTCGAAAATCCTCCGTAACTTCGTCATTTGAAGGACGATCAGGATGTCCTTTGGCACGAAGATAGGGCTGAATACGTGATGGACGACAATGAAATCAAAAGGCCAAATATCCTGTAAACAACAGAGTTAGAATGACTTTTTTGCTGAGAGAAAACATGCTCTAACTTGGCCATATCCTTGCTGATCCTTGCGAGTCCTGTGGCAATCAACTCGTCTTAACAAGGACTATCAGCTGGCCAAAGGATATTTCGATCGTCCTTTTGGTTCCCGAGATATTCATGATTTTGTCATTTTGTTTCGACTCCTTGCATTTTTTTTCGACTCCGCAACAAAAAATTTGCAAGTCCAAAAATTCAAAAACTTTGCATAATTTTGGGGATCGAATTAATTTTGTAGTCAAAAACATAAAATGTGTATATCTCAGAAACAACAACGTCAATTTAGATATTCTTTGGCCGGTTAATAGCCCTAATAAATACGTTTAAAAATAACGGCCGATTGTCATTAAACAAATAAAGAGTATATAAAAAAAACTAACAAGAATTTTTCTGAAAAATCTACAAGGGGTAGGCATGGAAAATTTGCAAAAATTTCGAAAATCCTCCGTAACTTCGTCATTTGAAGGACGATCAGGATGTCCTTTGGCACGAAGATAGGGCTGAATACGTGATGGACGACAATGAAATCAAAAGGCCAAATATCCTGTAAACAACAGAGTTAGAATGACTTTTTTGCTGAGAGAAAACATGCTCTAACTCGGCCATATCCTTGCTGATCCTTGCGAGTCCTGTGGCAATCAACTCGTCTTAACAAGGACTATCAGCTGGCCAAAGGATATTTCGATCGTCCTTTTGGTTCCCGAGATATTCATGATTTTGTCATTTTGTTTCGACTCCTTGCATTTTTTTTCGACTCCGCAACAAAAAATTTGCAAGTCCAAAAATTCAAAAATTTTGCATAATTTTGGGGATCGAATTAATTTTGTAGTCAAAAACATAAAATGTGTATATCTCAGAAACAACAACGTCAATTTAGATATTCTTTGGCCGGTTAATAGCCCTAATAAATACGTTTAAAAATAACGGCCGATTGTCATTAAACAAATAAAGAGTATATAAAAAAAACTAACAAGAATTTTTCTGAAAAATCTACAAGGGGTAGGCATGGAAAATTTGCAAAAATTTCGAAAATCCTCCGTAACTTCGTCATTTGAAGGACGATCAGGATGTCCTTTGGCACGAAGATAGGGCTGAATACGTGATGGACGACAATGAAATCAAAAGGCCAAATATCCTGTAAACAACAGAGTTAGAATGACTTTTTTGCTGAGAGAAAACATGCTCTAACTCGGCCATATCCTTGCTGATCCTTGCGAGTCCTGTGGCAATCAACTCGTCTTAACAAGGACTATCAGCTGGCCAAAGGATATTTCGATCGTCCTTTTGGTTCCCGAGATATTCATGATTTTGTCATTTTGTTTCGACTCCTTGCATTTTTTTTCGACTCCGCAACGAAAAATTTGCAAGTCCAAAAATTCAAAAATTTTGCATACTTTTGGGGATCGAATTAATTTTGTAGTCAAAAACATAAAATGTGTATATCTCAGAAACAACAACGTCAATTTAGATATTCTTTGGCCGGTTAATAGCCCTAATAAATACGTTTAAAAATAACGGCCGATTGTCATTAAACAAATAAAGAGTATATAAAAAAAACTAACAAGAATTTTTCTGAAAAATCTACAAGGGGTAGGCATGGAAAATTTGCAAAAATTTCGAAAATCCTCCGTAACTTCGTCATTTGAAGGACGATCAGGATGTCCTTTGGCACGAAGATAGGGCTGAATACGTGATGGACGACAATGAAATCAAAAGGCCAAATATCCTGTAAACAACAGAGTTAGAATGACTTTTTTGCTGAGAGAAAACATGCTCTAACTCGGCCATATCCTTGCTGATCCTTGCGAGTCCTGTGGCAATCAACTCGTCTTAACAAGGACTATCAGCTGGCCAAAGGATATTTCGATCGTCCTTTTGGTTCCCGAGATATTCATGATTTTGTCATTTTGTTTCGACTCCTTGCATTTTTTTTTCGACTCCGCAACGAAAAATTTGCAAGTCCAAAAATTCAAAAATTTTGCATACTTTTGGGGATCGAATTAATTTTTTAGTCGAAAACATAAAATGTGTATATCTCAGAAACAACAACGTCAATTTAGATATTCTTTGGCCGGTTAATAGCCCTAATAAATACGTTTAAAAATAACGGCCGATTGTCATTAAACAAATAAAGAGTATATAAAAAAAACTAACAAGAATTTTTCTGAAAAATCTACAAGGGGTAGGCATGGAAAATTGGCAAAAATTTCGAAAATCCTCCGTAACTTCGTCATTTGAAGGACGATCAGGATGTCCTTTGGCACGAAGATAGGGCTGAATACGTGATGGACGACAATGAAATCAAAAGGCCAAATATCCTGTAAACAACAGAGTTAGAATGACTTTTTTGCTGAGAGAAAACATGCTCTAACTCGGCCATATCCTTGCTGATCCTTGCGAGTCCTGTGGCAATCAACTCGTCTTAACAAGGACTATCAGCTGGCCAAAGGATATTTCGATCGTCCTTTTGGTTCCCGAGATATTCATGATTTTGTCATTTTGTTTCGCCTCCTTGCATTTTTTTTCGACTCCGCAACAAAAAATTTGCAAGTCCAAAAATTCAAAAATTTTGCATACTTTTGGGGATCGAATTAATTTTGTAGTCAAAAACATAAAATGTGTATATCTCAGAAACAACAACGTCAATTTAGATATTCTTTGGCCGGTTAATAGCCCTAATAAATACGTTTAAAAATAACGGCCGATTGTCATTAAACAAATAAAGAGTATATAAAAAAAACTAACAAGAATTTTTCTGAAAAATCTACAAGGGGTAGGCATGGAAAATTTGCAAAAATTTCGAAAAACCTCCGTAACTTCGTCATTTGAAGGACGATCAGGATGTCCTTTGGCACGAAGATAGGGCTGAATACGTGATGGACGACAATGAAATCAAAAGGCCAAATATCCTGTAAACAACAGAGTTAGAATGACTTTTTTGCTGAGAGAAAACATGCTCTAACTTGGCCATATCCTTGCTGATCCTTGCGAGTCCTGTGGCAATCAACTCGTCTTAACAAGGACTATCAGCTGGCCAAAGGATATTTCGATCGTCCTTTTGGTTCCCGAGATATTCATGATTTTGTCATTTTGTTTCGACTCCTTGCATTTTTTTTCGACTCCGCAACGAAAAATTTGCAAGTCCAAAAATTCAAAAATTTTGCATACTTTTGGGGATCGAATTAATTTTGTAGTCAAAAACATAAAATGTGTATATCTCAGAAACAACAACGTCAATTTAGATATTCTTTGGCCGGTTAATAGCCCTAATAAATACGTTTAAAAATAACGGCCGATTGTCATTAAACAAATAAAGAGTATATAAAAAAAACTAACAAGAATTTTTCTGAAAAATCTACAAGGGGTAGGCATGGAAAATTTGCAAAAATTTCGAAAATCCTCCGTAACTTCGTCATTTGAAGGACGATCAGGATGTCCTTTGGCACGAAGATAGGGCTGAATACGTGATGGACGACAATGAAATCAAAAGGCCAAATATCCTGTAAACAACAGAGTTAGAATGACTTTTTTGCTGAGAGAAAACATGCTCTAACTCGGCCATATCCTTGCTGATCCTTGCGAGTCCTGTGGCAATCAACTCGTCTTAACAAGGACTATCAGCTGGCCAAAGGATATTTCGATCGTCCTTTTGGTTCCCGAGATATTCATGATTTTGTCATTTTGTTTCGACTCCTTGCATTTTTTTTTCGACTCCGCAACGAAAAATTTGCAAGTCCAAAAATTCAAAAATTTTGCATACTTTTGGGGATCGAATTAATTTTTTAGTCGAAAACATAAAATGTGTATATCTCAGAAACAACAACGTCAATTTAGATATTCTTTGGCCGGTTAATAGCCCTAATAAATACGTTTAAAAATAACGGCCGATTGTCATTAAACAAATAAAGAGTATATAAAAAAAACTAACAAGAATTTTTCTGAAAAATCTACAAGGGGTAGGCATGGAAAATTGGCAAAAATTTCGAAAATCCTCCGTAACTTCGTCATTTGAAGGACGATCAGGATGTCCTTTGGCACGAAGATAGGGCTGAATACGTGATGGACGACAATGAAATCAAAAGGCCAAATATCCTGTAAACAACAGAGTTAGAATGACTTTTTTGCTGAGAGAAAACATGCTCTAACTCGGCCATATCCTTGCTGATCCTTGCGAGTCCTGTGGCAATCAACTCGTCTTAACAAGGACTATCAGCTGGCCAAAGGATATTTCGATCGTCCTTTTGGTTCCCGAGATATTCATGATTTTATCATTTTGTTTCGACTCCTTGCATTTTTTTTCGACTCCGCAACAAAAAATTTGCAAGTCCAAAAATTCAAAAATTTTGCATACTTTTGGGGATCGAATTAATTTTTTAGTCGAAAACATAAAATGTGTATATCTCAGAAACAACAACGTCAATTTAGATATTCTTTGGCCGGTTAATAGCCCTAATAAATACGTTTAAAAATAACGGCCGATTGTCATTAAACAAATAAAGAGTATATAAAAAAAACTAACAAGAATTTTTCTGAAAAATCTACAAGGGGTAGGCATGGAAAATTTGCAAAAATTTCGAAAATCCTCCGTAACTTCGTCATTTGAAGGACGATCAGGATGTCCTTTGGCACGAAGATAGGGCTGAATACGTGATGGACGACAATGAAATCAAAAGGCCAAATATCCTGTAAACAACAGAGTTAGAATGACTTTTTTGCTGAGAGAAAACATGCTCTAACTCGGCCATATCCTTGCTGATCCTTGCGAGTCCTGTGGCAATCAACTCGTCTTAACAAGGACTATCAGCTGGCCAAAGGATATTTCGATCGACCTTTTGGTTCCCGAGATATTCATGATTTTGTCATTTTGTTTCGACTCCTTGCATTTTTTTTTCGACTCCGCAACGAAAAATTTGCAAGTCCAAAAATTCAAAAATTTTGCATACTTTTGGGGATCGAATTAATTTTTTAGTCGAAAACATAAAATGTGTATATCTCAGAAACAACAACGTCAATTTAGATATTCTTTGGCCGGTTAATAGCCCTAATAAATACGTTTAAAAATAACGGCCGATTGTCATTAAACAAATAAAGAGTATATAAAAAAAACTAACAAGAATTTTTCTGAAAAATCTACAAGGGGTAGGCATGGAAAATTTGCAAAAATTTCGAAAATCCTCCGTAACTTCGTCATTTGAAGGACGATCAGGATGTCCTTTGGCACGAAGATAGGGCTGAATACGTGATGGACGACAATGAAATCAAAAGGCCAAATATCCTGTAAACAACAGAGTTAGAATGACTTTTTTGCTGAGAGAAAACATGCTCTAACTCGGCCATATCCTTGCTGATCCTTGCGAGTCCTGTGGCAATCAACTCGTCTTAACAAGGACTATCAGCTGGCCAAAGGATATTTCGATCGACCTTTTGGTTCCCGAGATATTCATGATTTTGTCATTTTGTTTCGACTCCTTGCATTTTTTTTTCGACTCCGCAACGAAAAATTTGCAAGTCCAAAAATTCAAAAATTTTGCATACTTTTGGGGATCGAATTAATTTTTTAGTCGAAAACATAAAATGTGTATATCTCAGAAACAACAACGTCAATTTAGATATTCTTTGGCCGGTTAATAGCCCTAATAAATACGTTTAAAAATAACGGCCGATTGTCATTAAACAAATAAAGAGTATATAAAAAAAACTAACAAGAATTTTTCTGAAAAATCTACAAGGGGTAGGCATGGAAAATTTGCAAAAATTTCGAAAATCCTCCGTAACTTCGTCATTTGAAGGACGATCAGGATGTCCTTTGGCACGAAGATAGGGCTGAATACGTGATGGACGACAATGAAATCAAATGGTCAAATATCCTTTAAACAACAGAGTTAGAAGGACTTTTTTGCTGAGAGAAAACATGCTCTAACTCGGCCATATCCTTGCTGATCCTTGCGAGTCCTGTGGCAATCAACTCGTCTTAACAAGGACTATCAGCTGGCCAAAGGATATTTCGATCGTCCTTTTGGTTCCCGAGATATTCATGATTTTGTCATTTTGTTTCGACTCCTTGCATTTTTTTTCGACTCCGCAACAAAAAATTTGCAAGTCCAAAAATTCAAAAATTTTGCATAATTTTGGGGATCGAATTAATTTTTTAGTCGAAAACATAAAATGTGTATATCTCAGAAACAACAACGTCAATTTAGATATTCTTTGGCCGGTTAATAGCCCTAATAAATACGTTTAAAAATAACGGCCGATTGTCATTAAACAAATAAAGAGTATATAAAAAAAACTAACAAGAATTTTTCTGAAAAATCTACAAGAGGCATGGAAAATTTGCAAAAATTTCGAAAATCCTCCGTAACTTCGTCATTTGAAGGACGATCAGGATGTCCTTTGGCACGAAGATAGCGCTGAATACGTGATGGACGACAATGAAATCAAAAGGCCAAATATCCTGTAAACAACAGAGTTAGAATGACTTTTTTGCTGAGAGAAAACATGCTCTAACTCGGCCATATCCTTGCTGATCCTTGCGAGTCCTGTGGCAATCAACTCGTCTTAACAAGGACTATCAGCTGGCCAAAGGATATTTCGATCGACCTTTTGGTTCCCGAGATATTCATGATTTTGTCATTTTGTTTCGACTCCTTGCATTTTTTTTCGACTCCGCAACGAAAAATTTGCAAGTCCAAAAATTCAAAAATTTTGCATACTTTTGGGGATCGAATTAATTTTTTAGTCGAAAACATAAAATGTGTATATCTCAGAAACAACAACGTCAATTTAGATATTCTTTGGCCGGTTAATAGCCCTAATAAATACGTTTAAAAATAACGGCCGATTGTCATTAAACAAATAAAGAGTATATAAAAAAAACTAACAAGAATTTTTCTGAAAAATCTACAAGGGGTAACTTCGTCATTTGAAGGACGATCAGGATGTCCTTTGGCACGAAGATAGGGCTGAATACGTGATGGACGACAATGAAATCAAAAGGCCAAATATCCTGTAAACAACAGAGTTAGAATGACTTTTTTGCTGAGAGAAAACATGCTCTAACTTGGCCATATCCTTGCTGATCCTTGCGAGTCCTGTGGCAATCAACTCGTCTTAACAAGGACTATCAGCTGGCCAAAGGATATTTCGATCGTCCTTTTGGTTCCCGAGATATTCATGATTTTGTCATTTTGTTTCGACTCCTTGCATTTTTTTTCGACTCCGCAACGAAAAATTTGCAAGTCCAAAAATTCAAAAATTTTGCATACTTTTGGGGATCGAATTAATTTTTTAGTCGAAAACATAAAATGTGTATATCTCAGAAACAACAACGTCAATTTAGATATTCTTTGGCCGGTTAATAGCCCTAATAAATACGTTTAAAAATAACGGCCGATTGTCATTAAACAAATAAAGAGTATATAAAAAAAACTAACAAGAATTTTTCTGAAAAATCTACAAGGGGTAGGCATGGAAAATTTGCAAAAATTTCGAAAATCCTCCGTAACTTCGTCATTTGAAGGACGATCAGGATGTCCTTTGGCACGAAGATAGGGCTGAATACGTGATGGACGACAATGAAATCAAAAGGCCAAATATCCTGTAAACAACAGAGTTAGAATGACTTTTTTGCTGAGAGAAAACATGCTCTAACTCGGCCATATCCTTGCTGATCCTTGCGAGTCCTGTGGCAATCAACTCGTCTTAACAAGGACTATCAGCTGGCCAAAGGATATTTCGATCGTCCTTTTGGTTCCCGAGATATTCATGATTTTATCATTTTGTTTCGACTCCTTGCATTTTTTTTCGACTCCGCAACGAAAAATTTGCAAGTCCAAAAATTCAAAAATTTTGCATACTTTTGGGGATCGAATTAATTTTGTAGTCAAAAACATAAAATGTGTATATCTCAGAAACAACAACGTCAATTTAGATATTCTTTGGCCGGTTAATAGCCCTAATAAATACGTTTAAAAATAACGGCCGATTGTCATTAAACAAATAAAGAGTATATAAAAAAAACTAACAAGAATTTTTCTGAAAAATCTACAAGGGGTAGGCATGGAAAATTTGCAAAAATTTCGAAAATCCTCCGTAACTTCGTCATTTGAAGGACGATCAGGATGTCCTTTGGCACGAAGATAGGGCTGAATACGTGATGGACGACAATGAAATCAAAAGGCCAAATATCCTGTAAACAACAGAGTTAGAATGACTTTTTTGCTGAGAGAAAACATGCTCTAACTCGGCCATATCCTTGCTGATCCTTGCGAGTCCTGTGGCAATCAACTCGTCTTAACAAGGACTATCAGCTGGCCAAAGGATATTTCGATCGACCTTTTGGTTCCCGAGATATTCATGATTTTGTCATTTTGTTTCGACTCCTTGCATTTTTTTTCGACTCCGCAACGAAAAATTTGCAAGTCCAAAAATTCAAAAATTTTGCATACTTTTGGGGATCGAATTAATTTTTTAGTCGAAAACATAAAATGTGTATATCTCAGAAACAACAACGTCAATTTAGATATTCTTTGGCCGGTTAATAGCCCTAATAAATACGTTTAAAAATAACGGCCGATTGTCATTAAACAAATAAAGAGTATATAAAAAAAACTAACAAGAATTTTTCTGAAAAATCTACAAGGGGTAGGCATGGAAAATTTGCAAAAATTTCGAAAATCCTCCGTAACTTCGTCATTTGAAGGACGATCAGGATGTCCTTTGGCACGAAGATAGGGCTGAATACGTGATGGACGACAATGAAATCAAAAGGCCAAATATCCTGTAAACAACAGAGTTAGAATGACTTTTTTGCTGAGAGAAAACATGCTCTAACTCGGCCATATCCTTGCTGATCCTTGCGAGTCCTGTGGCAATCAACTCGTCTTAACAAGGACTATCAGCTGGCCAAAGGATATTTCGATCGTCCTTTTGGTTCCCGAGATATTCATGATTTTATCATTTTGTTTCGACTCCTTGCATTTTTTTTCGACTCCGCAACGAAAAATTTGCAAGTCCAAAAATTCAAAAATTTTGCATACTTTTGGGGATCGAATTAATTTTGTAGTCAAAAACATAAAATGTGTATATCTCAGAAACAACAACGTCAATTTAGATATTCTTTGGCCGGTTAATAGCCCTAATAAATACGTTTAAAAATAACGGCCGATTGTCATTAAACAAATAAAGAGTATATAAAAAAAACTAACAAGAATTTTTCTGAAAAATCTACAAGGGGTAGGCATGGAAAATTTGCAAAAATTTCGAAAATCCTCCGTAACTTCGTCATTTGAAGGACGATCAGGATGTCCTTTGGCACGAAGATAGGGCTGAATACGTGATGGACGACAATGAAATCAAAAGGCCAAATATCCTGTAAACAACAGAGTTAGAATGACTTTTTTGCTGAGAGAAAACATGCTCTAACTCGGCCATATCCTTGCTGATCCTTGCGAGTCCTGTGGCAATCAACTCGTCTTAACAAGGACTATCAGCTGGCCAAAGGATATTTCGATCGTCCTTTTGGTTCCCGAGATATTCATGATTTTATCATTTTGTTTCGACTCCTTGCATTTTTTTTCGACTCCGCAACGAAAAATTTGCAAGTCCAAAAATTCAAAAATTTTGCATACTTTTGGGGATCGAATTAATTTTTTAGTCGAAAACATAAAATGTGTATATCTCAGAAACAACAACGTCAATTTAGATATTCTTTGGCCGGTTAATAGCCCTAATAAATACGTTTAAAAATAACGGCCGATTGTCATTAAACAAATAAAGAGTATATAAAAAAAACTAACAAGAATTTTTCTGAAAAATCTACAAGGGGTAGGCATGGAAAATTTGCAAAAATTTCGAAAATCCTCCGTAACTTCGTCATTTGAAGGACGATCAGGATGTCCTTTGGCACGAAGATAGGGCTGAATACGTGATGGACGACAATGAAATCAAAAGGCCAAATATCCTGTAAACAACAGAGTTAGAATGACTTTTTTGCTGAGAGAAAACATGCTCTAACTTGGCCATATCCTTGCTGATCCTTGCGAGTCCTGTGGCAATCAACTCGTCTTAACAAGGACTATCAGCTGGCCAAAGGATATTTCGATCGTCCTTTTGGTTCCCGAGATATTCATGATTTTGTCATTTTGTTTCGACTCCTTGCATTTTTTTTCGACTCCGCAACGAAAAATTTGCAAGTCCAAAAATTCAAAAATTTTGCATACTTTTGGGGATCGAATTAATTTTGTAGTCAAAAACATAAAATGTGTATATCTCAGAAACAACAACGTCAATTTAGATATTCTTTGGCCGGTTAATAGCCCTAATAAATACGTTTAAAAATAACGGCCGATTGTCATTAAACAAATAAAGAGTATATAAAAAAAACTAACAAGAATTTTTCTGAAAAATCTACAAGGGGTAGGCATGGAAAATTTGCAAAAATTTCGAAAAACCTCCGTAACTTCGTCATTTGAAGGACGATCAGGATGTCCTTTGGCACGAAGATAGGGCTGAATACGTGATGGACGACAATGAAATCAAAAGGCCAAATATCCTGTAAACAACAGAGTTAGAATGACTTTTTTGCTGAGAGAAAACATGCTCTAACTCGGCCATATCCTTGCTGATCCTTGCGAGTCCTGTGGCAATCAACTCGTCTTAACAAGGACTATCAGCTGGCCAAAGGATATTTCGATCGACCTTTTGGTTCCCGAGATATTCATGATTTTGTCATTTTGTTTCGACTCCTTGCATTTTTTTTTCGACTCCGCAACGAAAAATTTGCAAGTCCAAAAATTCAAAAATTTTGCATACTTTTGGGGATCGAATTAATTTTTTAGTCGAAAACATAAAATGTGTATATCTCAGAAACAACAACGTCAATTTAGATATTCTTTGGCCGGTTAATAGCCCTAATAAATACGTTTAAAAATAACGGCCGATTGTCATTAAACAAATAAAGAGTATATAAAAAAAACTAACAAGAATTTTTCTGAAAAATCTACAAGGGGTAGGCATGGAAAATTTGCAAAAATTTCGAAAATCCTCCGTAACTTCGTCATTTGAAGGACGATCAGGATGTCCTTTGGCACGAAGATAGGGCTGAATACGTGATGGACGACAATGAAATCAAAAGGCCAAATATCCTGTAAACAACAGAGTTAGAATGACTTTTTTGCTGAGAGAAAACATGCTCTAACTCGGCCATATCCTTGCTGATCCTTGCGAGTCCTGTGGCAATCAACTCGTCTTAACAAGGACTATCAGCTGGCCAAAGGATATTTCGATCGTCCTTTTGGTTCCCGAGATATTCATGATTTTGTCATTTTGTTTCGACTCCTTGCATTTTTTTTCGACTCCGCAACGAAAAATTTGCAAGTCCAAAAATTCAAAAATTTTGCATACTTTTGGGGATCGAATTAATTTTGTAGTCAAAAACATAAAATGTGTATATCTCAGAAACAACAACGTCAATTTAGATATTCTTTGGCCGGTTAATAGCCCTAATAAGTACGTTTAAAAATAACGGCCGATTGTCATTAAACAAATAAAGAGTATATAAAAAAAACTAACAAGAATTTTTCTGAAAAATCTACAAGGGGTAGGCATGGAAAATTTGCAAAAATTTCGAAAATCATCCGTAACTTCGTCATTTGAAGGACGATCAGGATGTCCTTTGGCACGAAGATAGGGCTGAATACGTGATGGACGACAATGAAATCAAATGGTCAAATATCCTTTAAACAACAGAGTTAGAAGGACTTTTTTGCTGAGAGAAAACATGCTCTAACTCGGCCATATCCTTGCTGATCCTTGCGAGTCCTGTGGCAATCAACTCGTCTTAACAAGGACTATCAGCTGGCCAAAGGATATTTCGATCGTCCTTTTGGTTCCCGAGATATTCATGATTTTGTCATTTTGTTTCGACTCCTTGCATTTTTTTTCGACTCCGCAACGAAAAATTTGCAAGTCCAAAAATTCAAAAATTTTGCATACTTTTGGGGATCGAATTAATTTTGTAGTCAAAAACATAAAATGTGTATATCTCAGAAACAACAACGTCAATTTAGATATTCTTTGGCCGGTTAATAGCCCTAATAAATACGTTTAAAAATAACGGCCGATTGTCATTAAACAAATAAAGAGTATATAAAAAAAACTAACAAGAATTTTTCTGAAAAATCTACAAGGGGTAGGCATGGAAAATTTGCAAAAATTTCGAAAATCCTCCGTAACTTCGTCATTTGAAGGACGATCAGGATGTCCTTTGGCACGAAGATAGGGCTGAATACGTGATGAACGACAATGAAATCAAAAGGCCAAATATCCTGTAAACAACAGAGTTAGAATGACTTTTTTGCTGAGAGAAAACATGCTCCAACTCGGCCATATCCTTGCTGATCCTTGCGAGTCCTGTGGCAATCAACTCGTCTTAACAAGGACTATCAGCTGGCCAAAGGATATTTCGATCGTCCTTTTGGTTCCCGAGATATTCATGATTTTGTCATTTTGTTTCGACTCCTTGCATTTTTTTTCGACTCCGCAACAAAAAATTTGCAAGTCCAAAAATTCAAAAATTTTGCATAATTTTGGGGATCGAATTAATTTTTTAGTCGAAAACATAAAATGTGTATATCTCAGAAACAACAACGTCAATTTAGATATTCTTTGGCCGGTTAATAGCCCTAATAAATACGTTTAAAAATAACGGCCGATTGTCATTAAACAAATAAAGAGTATATAAAAAAAACTAACAAGAATTTTTCTGAAAAATCTACAAGGGGTAGGCATGGAAAATTTGCAAAAATTTCGAAAATCCTCCGTAACTTCGTCATTTGAAGGACGATCAGGATGTCCTTTGGCACGAAGATAGGGCTGAATACGTGATGGACGACAATGAAATCAAAAGGCCAAATATCCTGTAAACAACAGAGTTAGAATGACTTTTTTGCTGAGAGAAAACATGCTCTAACTCGGCCATATCCTTGCTGATCCTTGCGAGTCCTGTGGCAATCAACTCGTCTTAACAAGGACTATCAGCTGGCCAAAGGATATTTCGATCGACCTTTTGGTTCCCGAGATATTCATGATTTTGTCATTTTGTTTCGACTCCTTGCATTTTTTTTCGACTCCGCAACGAAAAATTTGCAAGTCCAAAAATTCAAAAATTTTGCATACTTTTGGGGATCGAATTAATTTTGTAGTCAAAAACATAAAATGTGTATATCTCAGAAACAACAACGTCAATTTAGATATTCTTTGGCCGGTTAATAGCCCTAATAAATACGTTTAAAAATAACGGCCGATTGTCATTAAACAAATAAAGAGTATATAAAAAAAACTAACAAGAATTTTTCTGAAAAATCTACAAGGGGTAGGCATGGAAAATTTGCAAAAATTTCGAAAATCCTCCGTAACTTCGTCATTTGAAGGACGATCAGGATGTCCTTTGGCACGAAGATAGGGCTGAATACGTGATGAACGACAATGAAATCAAAAGGCCAAATATCCTGTAAACAACAGAGTTAGAATGACTTTTTTGCTGAGAGAAAACATGCTCTAACTCGGCCATATCCTTGCTGATCCTTGCGAGTCCTGTGGCAGTCAACTCGTCTTAACAAGGACTATCAGCTGGCCAAAGGATATTTCGATCGTCCTTTTGGTTCCCGAGATATTCATGATTTTGTCATTTTGTTTCGACTCCTTGCATTTTTTTTCGACTCCGCAACGAAAAATTTGCAAGTCCAAAAATTCAAAAATTTTGCATACTTTTGGGGATCGAATTAATTTTGTAGTCAAAAACATAAAATGTGTATATCTCAGAAACAACAACGTCAATTTAGATATTCTTTGGCCGGTTGATAGCCCTAATAAATACGTTTAAAAATAACGGCCGATTGTCATTAAACAAATAAAGAGTATATAAAAAAAACTAACAAGAATTTTTCTGAAAAATCTACAAGGGGTAGGCATGGAAAATTTGCAAAAATTTCGAAAATCCTCCGTAACTTCGTCATTTGAAGGACGATCAGGATGTCCTTTGGCACGAAGATAGGGCTGAATACGTGATGGACGACAATGAAATCAAAAGGCCAAATATCCTGTAAACAACAGAGTTAGAATGACTTTTTTGCTGAGAGAAAACATGCTCTAACTCGGCCATATCCTTGCTGATCCTTGCGAGTCCTGTGGCAATCAACTCGTCTTAACAAGGACTATCAGCTGGCCAAAGGATATTTCGATCGTCCTTTTGGTTCCCGAGATATTCATGATTTTATCATTTTGTTTCGACTCCTTGCATTTTTTTTCGACTCCGCAACGAAAAATTTGCAAGTCCAAAAATTAAAAAATTTTGCATACTTTTGGGGATCGAATTAATTTTGT
Source organism: Drosophila immigrans (assembly GCA_963583835.1). Taxonomy (NCBI): domain Eukaryota; kingdom Metazoa; phylum Arthropoda; class Insecta; order Diptera; family Drosophilidae; genus Drosophila; species Drosophila immigrans. Next base: position 22,707,538 of record OY757144.1, on the reverse strand, counting down.
AGTCGAAAACATAAAATGTGTATATCTCAGAAACAACAACGTCAATTTAGATATTCTTTGGCCGGTTAATAGCCCTAATAAATACGTTTAAAAATAACGGCCGATTGTCATTAAACAAATAAAGAGTATATAAAAAAAACTAACAAGAATTTTTCTGAAAAATCTACAAGGGGTAGGCATGGAAAATTTGCAAAAATTTCGAAAATCCTCCGTAACTTCGTCATTTGAAGGACGATCAGGATGTCCTTTGGCACGAAGATAGGGCTGAATACGTGATGGACGACAATGAAATCAAAAGGCCAAATATCCTGTAAACAACAGAGTTAGAATGACTTTTTTGCTGAGAGAAAACATGCTCTAACTCGGCCATATCCTTGCTGATCCTTGCGAGTCCTGTGGCAATCAACTCGTCTTAACAAGGACTATCAGCTGGCCAAAGGATATTTCGATCGTCCTTTTGGTTCCCGAGATATTCATGATTTTGTCATTTTGTTTCGACTCCTTGCATTTTTTTTCGACTCCGCAACGAAAAATTTGCAAGTCCAAAAATTCAAAAATTTTGCTTACTTTTGGGGATCGAATTAATTTTTTAGTCGAAAACATAAAATGTGTATATCTCAGAAACAACAACGTCAATTTAGATATTCTTTGGCCGGTTAATAGCCCTAATAAATACGTTTAAAAATAACGGCCGATTGTCATTAAACAAATAAAGAGTATATAAAAAAAACTAACAAGAATTTTTCTGAAAAATCTACAAGGGGTAGGCATGGAAAATTTGCAAAAATTTCGAAAATCATCCGTAACTTCTTCATTTGAAGGACGATCAGGATGTCCTTTGGCACGAAGATAGGGCTGAATACGTGATGGACGACAATGAAATCAAATGGTCAAATATCCTTTAAACAACAGAGTTAGAAGGACTTTTTTGCTGAGAGAAAACATGCTCTAACTCGGCCATATCCTTGCTGATCCTTGCGAGTCCTGTGGCAATCAACTCGTCTTAACAAGGACTATCAGCTGGCCAAAGGATATTTCGATCGTCCTTTTGGTTCCCGAGATATTCATGATTTTGTCATTTTGTTTCGACTCCTTGCATTTTTTTTCGACTCCGCAACGAAAAATTTGCAAGTCCAAAAATTCAAAAATTTTGCATACTTTTGGGGATCGAATTAATTTTGTAGTCAAAAACATAAAATGTGTATATCTCAGAAACAACAACGTCAATTTAGATATTCTTTGGCCGGTTAATAGCCCTAATAAGTACGTTTAAAAATAACGGCCGATTGTCATTAAACAAATAAAGAGTATATAAAAAAAACTAACAAGAATTTTTCTGAAAAATCTACAAGGGGTAGGCATGGAAAATTTGCAAAAATTTCGAAAATCCTCCGTAACTTCGTCATTTGAAGGACGATCAGGATGTCCTTTGGCACGAAGATAGGGCTGAATACGTGATGGACGACAATGAAATCAAATGGTCAAATATCCTTTAAACAACAGAGTTAGAAGGACTTTTTTGCTGAGAGAAAACATGCTCTAACTCGGCCATATCCTTGCTGATCCTTGCGAGTCCTGTGGCAATCAACTCGTCTTAACAAGGACTATCAGCTGGCCAAAGGATATTTCGATCGTCCTTTTGGTTCCCGAGATATTCATGATTTTGTCATTTTGTTTCGACTCCTTGCATTTTTTTTCGACTCCGCAACGAAAAATTTGCAAGTCCAAAAATTAAAAAATTTTGCATACTTTTGGGGATCGAATTAATTTTGTAGTCAAAAACATAAAATGTGTATATCTCAGAAACAACAACGTCAATTTAGATATTCTTTGGCCGGTTAATAGCCCTAATAAATACGTTTAAAAATAACGGCCGATTGTCATTAAACAAATAAAGAGTATATAAAAAAAACTAACAAGAATTTTTCTGAAAAATCTACAAGGGGTAGGCATGGAAAATTTGCAAAAATTTCGAAAATCCTCCGTAACTTCGTCATTTGAAGGACGATCAGGATGTCCTTTGGCACGAAGATAGGGCTGAATACGTGATGGACGACAATGAAATCAAAAGGCCAAATATCCTGTAAACAACAGAGTTAGAATGACTTTTTTGCTGAGAGAAAACATGCTCTAACTTGGCCATATCCTTGCTGATCCTTGCGAGTCCTGTGGCAATCAACTCGTCTTAACAAGGACTATCAGCTGGCCAAAGGATATTTCGATCGTCCTTTTGGTTCCCGAGATATTCATGATTTTGTCATTTTGTTTCGACTCCTTGCATTTTTTTTCGACTCCGCAACGAAAAATTTGCAAGTCCAAAAATTCAAAAATTTTGCATACTTTTGGGGATCGAATTAATTTTGTAGTCAAAAACATAAAATGTGTATATCTCAGAAACAACAACGTCAATTTAGATATTCTTTGGCCGGTTAATAGCCCTAATAAATACGTTTAAAAATAACGGCCGATTGTCATTAAACAAATAAAGAGTATATAAAAAAAACTAACAAGAATTTTTCTGAAAAATCTACAAGGGGTAGGCATGGAAAATTTGCAAAAATTTCGAAAATCCTCCGTAACTTCGTCATTTGAAGGACGATCAGGATGTCCTTTGGCACGAAGATAGGGCTGAATACGTGATGGACGACAATGAAATCAAAAGGCCAAATATCCTGTAAACAACAGAGTTAGAATGACTTTTTTGCTGAGAGAAAACATGCTCTAACTCGGCCATATCCTTGCTGATCCTTGCGAGTCCTGTGGCAATCAACTCGTCTTAACAAGGACTATCAGCTGGCCAAAGGATATTTCGATCGACCTTTTGGTTCCCGAGATATTCATGATTTTGTCATTTTGTTTCGACTCCTTGCATTTTTTTTTCGACTCCGCAACGAAAAATTTGCAAGTCCAAAAATTCAAAAATTTTGCATACTTTTGGGGATCGAATTAATTTTTTAGTCGAAAACATAAAATGTGTATATCTCAGAAACAACAACGTCAATTTAGATATTCTTTGGCCGGTTAATAGCCCTAATAAATACGTTTAAAAATAACGGCCGATTGTCATTAAACAAATAAAGAGTATATAAAAAAAACTAACAAGAATTTTTCTGAAAAATCTACAAGGGGTAGGCATGGAAAATTTGCAAAAATTTCGAAAATCCTCCGTAACTTCGTCATTTGAAGGACGATCAGGATGTCCTTTGGCACGAAGATAGGGCTGAATACGTGATGGACGACAATGAAATCAAAAGGCCAAATATCCTGTAAACAACAGAGTTAGAATGACTTTTTTGCTGAGAGAAAACATGCTCTAACTTGGCCATATCCTTGCTGATCCTTGCGAGTCCTGTGGCAATCAACTCGTCTTAACAAGGACTATCAGCTGGCCAAAGGATATTTCGATCGTCCTTTTGGTTCCCGAGATATTCATGATTTTGTCATTTTGTTTCGACTCCTTGCATTTTTTTTCGACTCCGCAACGAAAAATTTGCAAGTCCAAAAATTAAAAAATTTTGCATACTTTTGGGGATCGAATTAATTTTGTAGTCAAAAACATAAAATGTGTATATCTCAGAAACAACAACGTCAATTTAGATATTCTTTGGCCGGTTAATAGCCCTAATAAATACGTTTAAAAATAACGGCCGATTGTCATTAAACAAATAAAGAGTATATAAAAAAAACTAACAAGAATTTTTCTGAAAAATCTACAAGGGGTAGGCATGGAAAATTTGCAAAAATTTCGAAAATCCTCCGTAACTTCGTCATTTGAAGGACGATCAGGATGTCCTTTGGCACGAAGATAGGGCTGAATACGTGATGGACGACAATGAAATCAAAAGGCCAAATATCCTGTAAACAACAGAGTTAGAATGACTTTTTTGCTGAGAGAAAACATGCTCTAACTCGGCCATATCCTTGCTGATCCTTGCGAGTCCTGTGGCAATCAACTCGTCTTAACAAGGACTATCAGCTGGCCAAAGGATATTTCGATCGACATTTTGGTTCCCGAGATATTCATGATTTTGTCATTTTGTTTCGACTCCTTGCATTTTTTTTTCGACTCCGCAACGAAAAATTTGCAAGTCCAAAAATTCAAAAATTTTGCATACTTTTGGGGATCGAATTAATTTTTTAGTCGAAAACATAAAATGTGTATATCTCAGAAACAACAACGTCAATTTAGATATTCTTTGGCCGGTTAATAGCCCTAATAAATACGTTTAAAAATAACGGCCGATTGTCATTAAACAAATAAAGAGTATATAAAAAAAACTAACAAGAATTTTTCTGAAAAATCTACAAGGGGTAGGCATGGAAAATTTGCAAAAATTTCGAAAATCCTCCGTAACTTCGTCATTTGAAGGACGATCAGGATGTCCTTTGGCACGAAGATAGGGCTGAATACGTGATGGACGACAATGAAATCAAAAGGCCAAATATCCTGTAAACAACAGAGTTAGAATGACTTTTTTGCTGAGAGAAAACATGCTCTAACTCGGCCATATCCTTGCTGATCCTTGCGAGTCCTGTGGCAGTCAACTCGTCTTAACAAGGACTATCAGCTGGCCAAAGGATATTTCGATCGTCCTTTTGGTTCCCGAGATATTCATGATTTTGTCATTTTGTTTGGACTCCTTGCATTTTTTTTCGACTCCGCAACGAAAAATTTGCAAGTCCAAAAATTCAAAAATTTTGCATACTTTTGGGGATCGAATTAATTTTGTAGTCGAAAACATAAAATGTGTATATCTCAGAAACAACAACGTCAATTTAGATATTCTTTGGCCGGTTAATAGCCCTAATAAATACGTTTAAAAATAACGGCCGATTGTCATTAAACAAATAAAGAGTATATAAAAAAAACTAACAAGAATTTTTCTGAAAAATCTACAAGGGGTAGGCATGGAAAATTTGCAAAAATTTCGAAAATCATCCGTAACTTCTTCATTTGAAGGACGATCAGGATGTCCTTTGGCACGAAGATAGGGCTGAATACGGGATGGACGACAATGAAATCAAATGGTCAAATATCCTTTAAACAACAGAGTTAGAAGGACTTTTTTGCTGAGAGAAAACATGCTCTAACTCGGCCATATCCTTGCTGATCCTTGCGAGTCCTGTGGCAATCAACTCGTCTTAACAAGGACTATCAGCTGGCCAAAGGATATTTCGATCGTCCTTTTGGTTCCCGAGATATTCATGATTTTGTCATTTTGTTTCGACTCCTTGCATTTTTTTTCGACTCCGCAACGAAAAATTTGCAAGTCCAAAAATTCAAAAATTTTGCATACTTTTGGGGATCGAATTAATTTTGTAGTCAAAAACATAAAATGTGTATATCTCAGAAACAACAACGTCAATTTAGATATTCTTTGGCCGGTTAATAGCCCTAATAAATACGTTTAAAAATAACGGCCGATTGTCATTAAACAAATAAAGAGTATATAAAAAAAACTAACAAGAATTTTTCTGAAAAATCTACAAGGGGTAGGCATGGAAAATTTGCAAAAATTTCGAAAATCCTCCGTAACTTCGTCATTTGAAGGACGATCAGGATGTCCTTTGGCACGAAGATAGGGCTGAATACGTGATGGACGACAATGAAATCAAAAGGAAAAATATCCTGTAAACAACAGAGTTAGAATGACTTTTTTGCTGAGAGAAAACATGCTCTAACTTGGCCATATCCTTGCTGATCCTTGCGAGTCCTGTGGCAATCAACTCGTCTTAACAAGGACTATCAGCTGGCCCAAGGGTAATTCGATCGTCCTTTTGGTTCCCGAGATATTCATGATTTTGTCATTTTGTTTCGACTCCTTGCATTTTTTTTCGACTCCGCAACGAAAAATTTGCAAGTCCAAAAATTCAAAAATTTTGCATACTTTTGGGGATCGAATTAATTTTGTAGTCAAAAACATAAAATGTGTATATCTCAGAAACAACAACGTCAATTTAGATATTCTTTGGCCGGTTAATAGCCCTAATAAATACGTTTAAAAATAACGGCCGATTGTCATTAAACAAATAAAGAGTATATAAAAAAAACTAACAAGAATTTTTCTGAAAAATCTACAAGGGGTAGGCATGGAAAATTTGCAAAAATTTCGAAAATCCTCCGTAACTTCGTCATTTGAAGGACGATCAGGATGTCCTTTGGCACGAAGATAGGGCTGAATACGTGATGGACGACAATGAAATCAAAAGGCCAAATATCCTGTAAACAACAGAGTTAGAATGACTTTTTTGCTGAGAGAAAACATGCTCTAACTCGGCCATATCCTTGCTGATCCTTGCGAGTCCTGTGGCAATCAACTCGTCTTAACAAGGACTATCAGCTGGCCAAAGGATATTTCGATCGACCTTTTGGTTCCCGAGATATTCATGATTTTGTCATTTTGTTTCGACTCCTTGCATTTTTTTTTCGACTCCGCAACGAAAAATTTGCAAGTCCAAAAATTCAAAAATTTTGCATACTTTTGGGGATCGAATTAATTTTTTAGTCGAAAACATAAAATGTGTATATCTCAGAAACAACAACGTCAATTTAGATATTCTTTGGCCGGTTAATAGCCCTAATAAATACGTTTAAAAATAACGGCCGATTGTCATTAAACAAATAAAGAGTATATAAAAAAAACTAACAAGAATTTTTCTGAAAAATCTACAAGGGGTAGGCATGGAAAATTTGCAAAAATTTCGAAAATCCTCCGTAACTTCGTCATTTGAAGGACGATCAGGATGTCCTTTGGCACGAAGATAGGGCTGAATACGTGATGGACGACAATGAAATCAAAAGGCCAAATATCCTGTAAACAACAGAGTTAGAATGACTTTTTTGCTGAGAGAAAACATGCTCTAACTCGGCCATATCCTTGCTGATCCTTGCGAGTCCTGTGGCAATCAACTCGTCTTAACAAGGACTATCAGCTGGCCAAAGGATATTTCGATCGACCTTTTGGTTCCCGAGATATTCATGATTTTATCATTTTGTTTCGACTCCTTGCATTTTTTTTCGACTCCGCAACGAAAAATTTGCAAGTCCAAAAATTCAAAAATTTTGCATACTTTTGGGGATCGAATTAATTTTGTAGTCGAAAACATAAAATGTGTATATCTCAGAAACAACAACGTCAATTTAGATATTCTTTGGCCGGTTAATAGCCCTAATAAATACGTTTAAAAATAACGGCCGATTGTCATTAAACAAATAAAGAGTATATAAAAAAAACTAACAAGAATTTTTCTGAAAAATCTACAAGGGGTAGGCATGGAAAATTTGCAAAAATTTCGAAAATCATCCGTAACTTCTTCATTTGAAGGACGATCAGGATGTCCTTTGGCACGAAGATAGGGCTGAATACGGGATGGACGACAATGAAATCAAATGGTCAAATATCCTTTAAACAACAGAGTTAGAAGGACTTTTTTGCTGAGAGAAAACATGCTCTAACTCGGCCATATCCTTGCTGATCCTTGCGAGTCCTGTGGCAATCAACTCGTCTTAACAAGGACTATCAGCTGGCCAAAGGATATTTCGATCGTCCTTTTGGTTCCCGAGATATTCATGATTTTGTCATTTTGTTTCGACTCCTTGCATTTTTTTTCGACTCCGCAACGAAAAATTTGCAAGTCCAAAAATTCAAAAATTTTGCATACTTTTGGGGATCGAATTAATTTTGTAGTCAAAAACATAAAATGTGTATATCTCAGAAACAACAACGTCAATTTAGATATTCTTTGGCCGGTTAATAGCCCTAATAAATACGTTTAAAAATAACGGCCGATTGTCATTAAACAAATAAAGAGTATATAAAAAAAACTAACAAGAATTTTTCTGAAAAATCTACAAGGGGTAGGCATGGAAAATTTGCAAAAATTTCGAAAATCCTCCGTAACTTCGTCATTTGAAGGACGATCAGGATGTCCTTTGGCACGAAGATAGGGCTGAATACGTGATGGACGACAATGAAATCAAAAGGCCAAATATCCTGTAAACAACAGAGTTAGAATGACTTTTTTGCTGAGAGAAAACATGCTCTAACTCGGCCATATCCTTGCTGATCCTTGCGAGTCCTGTGGCAATCAACTCGTCTTAACAAGGACTATCAGCTGGCCAAAGGATATTTCGATCGACCTTTTGGTTCCCGAGATATTCATGATTTTGTCATTTTGTTTCGACTCCTTGCATTTTTTTTTCGACTCCGCAACGAAAAATTTGCAAGTCCAAAAATTCAAAAATTTTGCATACTTTTGGGGATCGAATTAATTTTTTAGTCGAAAACATAAAATGTGTATATCTCAGAAACAACAACGTCAATTTAGATATTCTTTGGCCGGTTAATAGCCCTAATAAATACGTTTAAAAATAACGGCCGATTGTCATTAAACAAATAAAGAGTATATAAAAAAAACTAACAAGAATTTTTCTGAAAAATCTACAACGGGTAGGCATGGAAAATTTGCAAAAATTTCGAAAATCCTCCGTAACTTCGTCATTTGAAGGACGATCAGGATGTCCTTTGGCACGAAGATAGGGCTGAATACGTGATGGACGACAATGAAATCAAAAGGCCAAATATCCTGTAAACAACAGAGTTAGAATGACTTTTTTGCTGAGAGAAAACATGCTCTAACTCGGCCATATCCTTGCTGATCCTTGCGAGTCCTGTGGCAATCAACTCGTCTTAACAAGGACTATCAGCTGGCCAAAGGATATTTCGATCGACCTTTTGGTTCCCGAGATATTCATGATTTTGTCATTTTGTTTCGACTCCTTGCATTTTTTTTTCGACTCCGCAACGAAAAATTTGCAAGTCCAAAAATTCAAAAATTTTGCATACTTTTGGGGATCGAATTAATTTTGTAGTCAAAAACATAAAATGTGTATATCTCAGAAACAACAACGTCAATTTAGATATTCTTTGGCCGGTTAATAGCCCTAATAAATACGTTTAAAAATAACGGCCGATTGTCATTAAACAAATAAAGAGTATATAAAAAAAACTAACAAGAATTTTTCTGAAAAATCTTCAAGGGGTAGGCATGGAAAATTTGCAAAAATTTCGAAAATCCTCCGTAACTTCGTCATTTGAAGGACGATCAGGATGTCCTTTGGCACGAAGATAGGGCTGAATACGTGATGAACGACAATGAAATCAAAAGGCCAAATATCCTGTAAACAACAGAGTTAGAATGACTTTTTTGCTGAGAGAAAACATGCTCTAACTCGGCCATATCCTTGCTGATCCTTGCGAGTCCTGTGGCAGTCAACTCGTCTTAACAAGGACTATCAGCTGGCCAAAGGATATTTCGATCGTCCTTTTGGTTCCCGAGATATTCATGATTTTGTCATTTTGTTTCGACTCCTTGCATTTTTTTTCGACTCCGCAACGAAAAATTTGCAAGTCCAAAAATTAAAAAAATTTGCATACTTTTGGGGATCGAATTAATTTTGTAGTCAAAAACATAAAATGTGTATATCTCAGATACAACAACGTCAATTTAGATATTCTTTGGCCGGTTAATAGCCCTAATAAGTACGTTTAAAAATAACGGCCGATTGTCATTAAACAAATAAAGAGTATATAAAAAAAACTAACAAGAATTTTTCTGAAAAATCTACAAGGGGTAGGCATGGAAAATTTGCAAAAATTTCGAAAATCATCCGTAACTTCTTCATTTGAAGGACGATCAGGATGTCCTTTGGCACGAAGATAGGGCTGAATACGTGATGGACGACAATGAAATCAAATGGTCAAATATCCTTTAAACAACAGAGTTAGAAGGACTTTTTTGCTGAGAGAAAACATGCTCTAACTCGGCCATATCCTTGCTGATCCTTGCGAGTCCTGTGGCAATCAACTCGTCTTAACAAGGACTATCAGCTGGCCAAAGGATATTTCGATCGTTCTTTTGGTTCCCGAGATATTCATGATTTTGTCATTTTGTTTCGACTCCTTGCATTTTTTTTCGACTCCGCAACGAAAAATTTGCAAGTCCAAAAATTCAAAAATTTTGCATACTTTTGGGGATCGAATTAATTTTGTAGTCAAAAACATAAAATGTGTATATCTCAGAAACAACAACGTCAATTTAGATATTCTTTGGCCGGTTAATAGCCCTAATAAATACGTTTAAAAATAACGGCCGATTGTCATTAAACAAATAAAGAGTATATAAAAAAAACTAACAAGAATTTTTCTGAAAAATCTACAAGGGGTAGGCATGGAAAATTTGCAAAAATTTCGAAAATCCTCCGTAACTTCGTCATTTGAAGGACGATCAGGATGTCCTTTGGCACGAAGATAGGGCTGAATACGTGATGGACGACAATGAAATCAAAAGGCCAAATATCCTGTAAACAACAGAGTTAGAATGACTTTTTTGCTGAGAGAAAACATGCTCTAACTCGGCCATATCCTTGCTGATCCTTGCGAGTCCTGTGGCAATCAACTCGTCTTAACAAGGACTATCAGCTGGCCAAAGGATATTTCGATCGTCCTTGATTTTCGTCATGATTTTGTCATTTTGTTTCGACTCCTTGCATTTTTTTTCAAGTCCAAAACTTTAAAAATTTTGCATACTTTTGGGGATCGAATTAATTTTGTAGTCGAAAACATAAAATGTGTATATCACGAAAACTACAACAACATTTAAGATATTCTTTGGCCTGTCGATAGCTGTAATAAATACGTTTAAAAATATCTGCCGATTGTCATTTTTTGCAGAGAGAAAACAAGCTCTTGCTTCGCCATATCCTTGCTGATCCGAGTCCTGCGTCAATCAACTGGTCTTAACAAGGACTATTAGTTGGCCAAATGACGTTTCAATAGTCCTGTTAGTTTTCAAGGTATTCAGGACTTTCACATTTTTCTTTCATATTTTTGGACCCTGCGACAAAAATTTTGCATGTGGAAAAATTAAAAAAAATTGCGTACTTTTTGCGAATTTATTTCAACTTTAAGCTGCTAACTGAAAATCGTTGATATCTCGGAAAACACAAGTATAATTTGGACGGTCTTTGGACTGCTGCAAAATAACTAAGCAAAATGTTTATATTTATAAATTCCTGTTGATTCGGAATTTGATGAGTTTTTGTTGAATTAGCATACTTCTACCGTTATGGCAGCTTAACCTAATTATATTATGACAATTTTATATTCTGACTATATAATATAACATATTGGGATATCAGGACTCGACTTACATTAAATTAAGAACAGTTTCATAAATATGTATGTAGATTAAACGCTCAACAGAGGCAGATTATGCCATAAGCCTAGCCGGCAGATCCTGCGAGTCTTCTTAGACGTCTTTTGCGTTCATATCAAATGATTCGTTGGGCAAGCACATTTGGGTGTAAGGCCAATCTATTAAGATAATGGTTGGCCTGTAGCTGCATAAAATCTTCCACTTGCAGAACTTCTAAATCTCTTTCGATATCTCTTGTTGGTATATGACCATGGAACTTTGCATTTTCTCCTTAAGTCCAGCTTATTGAATTGGGTCTTCGCAGCGACGCCATTCTCCTCTCGAAATATGATTTAGTATTATATTGTAGATTACACCTTTTTTGTCGTATGTCTACCGAAGTTGAGACAAATGTCCAGGTAGTGGGCTAAAAAAAATAAAGATAATATAAACAAAATTAAAAAAGATTACATACTACTCACTTACTTACATACTTGAATTAAATTTGTGACTGATAACTTAAAAGCGTGCATATCTCAGAAACTACAAGGACAGTTTGGATGTCCTTTGGAGGGTCGTCAGCTCTGATGAATGCGTTGGAAAATTGAAATCGAATTCAAAGATCATTTCAATAGTCCTTTTATCTTCGAGTTGTTCAAGATTGTATTTTTACTGAAATATATTTAGAATTATTAATATTATTGGCATGTGGTTTATTTTATTTGCTAATAAATTTGATTTATTCAATCGGAAATGCAGCATCTGTCTGTTGTATTAATTGCAAAAAACATAGCCTATAATTGCTGCAGATTGTTGCTGTTCATAGTTGCAAGCCTTTACGATGACAAACAGTTGCAAAGGACGAAAGATAGCAGGAGGAAAACAGAGTGTAGGAGAACACAAAATCCTCAGCAGGCCCATAAAAAACACTCGCTGCAAATAAAATTCTACATGAATTCGCTATAAAGTGGAACCCAACTCAAACTCAACTCAACTCGACTCGACTCGACTCAAGTCAAGGCAAGGCAAGCAACATGGCTGTGCTACGTATCCCGTATCCGACGCGTTAACCCGAGCCTGAACCCAAGGCCAAAGACAAGGTCGGTGAAGCGAAAGCAGAAGGAAGTTGAGGGAGTCGGTGGAGGAGAAGGAAGCGGATTGCAGGAAATGGGAGCGAACCCTAGGCGGCAAGAAGTCACCAAGGCGCATGCAAAATTAAACAGTTACATAAAAGGCAAATACACAAATACACACAGACAGACTGTGTGTAGGCAGCCACATGCAACAAATAAGCTAAGCCCCCAGATTGTCTTATCGCATTGAATTAGGTGTCTAACCCTTATTTCAACTGCCAGAGAAACTCTGACATTTTAACGCTTATTCTCCTTCTTTTTTTATTCCTTTTTTGATTTTGTGCCGCTTTGCATTTGGTCTGTTTTGTTGTTGATTTGCTGGCATGTACTTGCTGCTTGCCACGCCCTGGGGCACCTCGGCTTCCCAAGCTGTTGACACTTGCGAGCATTTTCGGTGTTGTCATTTTGGCGCGCGCTTATCGCTGATGCAGGCAAAGGGAAGCCGTCTGTCCGTCTGTCTGTCTGTCTGTCTCCCCCTTTTAGCCATTTAAATATTTATTACAATGAAATGTTGCACGTTACGTTCCACATTAAAAATGCATAACATTTTATCTCTGTCGCAAATTGCCGGACAGCGCGACCGCCGTCAGCAATTATGCAGCTCCGCATTTTAATCATTTGCCTGGACACGTGGAATAAGCAATATTTTTTCTGGCTCGATAGATTTGCACCAACTGCACGAAGCACACGAGGGCAAGTACAAAGAGAGAGGCGGAGTAAGCGAGAGCGACAGCGCTGCTGGGATTTCACTTCATCTAATTGCTTGCTAATTGCCAGAAACATTTTAATTATTTGCTGTTGCAAGCAAACGGTAAACGAAACTCAAGCACACGTGTCCCGAGTGGCTCAAACGACCAGCTTGCCACACATCGGGGGGAAGTAAGCAGGGAAGAGAGAGGCAGGCAGCTGAAGTTGCGATCAAAGTGCAAGCAAAATGGCGTTGCCAATATGCGTTGCAACCCCGACGGAGAGGCAGACAACTTGCCGACGGTCGTTGTAGCTATGGCCGCCGTGGCAGCAACTTTTTGCGCTCACTTCCGCCGGAAGTCGGCAAAGTGTACGTACTAAGTGCTCATCAGTCGGCGGCCCTCCAGTGGCTCCATCCTGGCTTACATCCTGCGCCTGCTGCTGGCCCCCGCGCAGCATGGCGTCGAGACTGCAGCGTTCACGACACGATTTCACGGCACGTTTTGGGTTGTTTTTAATGCAATCAACTCGACGGTGCCCCATACCGACACACACACACACACACACACACACACACACACACACACACACACACACACACACACTCTCTCTTTTCTCTGCTCTCTCTCTCTGCAACTGCCTCCTGCAGCAGCCTTGCCCACACTCCCCTCGCCAATCCCGTGTCATGTTTGCTATTTTTTTTTTTTTTTGTTGGTTTTGCTTCCTTTTCTGTGGCTGCTGCTGCCACAAATTAGATTTAGTGGCAATTTATTGCTTTGTTAGCATTTCCACGTTTCACGCCCCCTCCACCCAGCTGGCCGCCAAAGTTGTGTCAAAATATGCCCGAAAATGGCGGCGCTCTCAGCTGGCTCTGAATGTGCTGCAAGTGCCCGTAATTTGCTGCTGCCCCATGCTGCCCAGTGTTCCCATTTCAAAACGTATTTACTTTTTAATAATGTGTGCTAAGTAATTCTATTTGATTCTCTCTTTTTTTTTTTTTGTTATTTCCTTATTTTTACTTGCGCCTGCTCTCCAATTTGCTTCCAGCATTTTTATTGATTCAGCTGCTTGCCTCAATACCCTCTACGACAACAATTGCACTGCATATTTAATTCGTTTTTGAACTAATTAAATTCAGTGTGCTGGAAATAACTACAACAAATAGCAGTTGTAGTTGATCAGTTGTTTGGTATTCAATTATTTTACAGGGTAACTCTCTGCTGCTACTTTGCGGCCTTCTGTCAGTCGGGGAGGCTGGGAAGCGTCAGCGGCCAGTCGGCACACACATTAAGTAATTGAAAATTGATGCTGCCTCCGAAAGAAGACACTAAGCGCCGCAAAAGGGTGTGAGGGAGAAGGGAACGTCTTCGTCCGCTTCAGTATTTAATATAAACGCCTTCATTTAGTGCGTAATTTCGTGCAGTGTTAAAGTGGCAACTTGCTTAATTCTATTTATGTATATCAGACACTTGAGGCGCCGATTTGCCTCATCAGGGAAATTCATTTTTCGCACTGCATTTCCCATTGCTCTGGCAGCAGCTCATTGAAAATTTAAATGGGAATGGAAGATGTTGTTGTGCTCGCAAATAAATTACAGTTTGCAAGGCAGTTGCAGATGGGAATTAAGTAAGTTGTGTTGGTTACTAAATTGTTGACTGCTTAGTAATTAATTGCATGCAATCTGCTGCATACAACAAAATGCGGCAACTACGACTCAGCTGCCACCAGCAGTGGCGGCAAATCTAGCGACAAAACTTTTGCCGTTCACTTCGCTTTATTGCTACAATTATTGCGTTTATTAATGTTGTTGCTTTTGTCTTAGTTGTTGTCGCTTCACTCTCGACACGCAGGACACGCAGGACATACAGACAGACAGAGAGAGACAGACGCTGCAAGGACCGTGTCATTTAACTGATTCTGCCAATTAGCTCTTCATATTTTAGTTCATTTTATTCATTCACACGCACTCGGTTTAGAGACAACGCCCAGACAACAAATTGCGAATGTCTTCGGGATACCCTGTGATCGAAACTCGACACAGCATGCTAAAATATCTGCGATTTTCATTGTATTTTTTTTGTCAATTTGTATTTTTTATTTGTTAATTTAATCACATTAAATGTAGGATAAAATAATAAGTAAAAATTCTATAAAAAATATGAATTTTAAATTAAACTACTTCTTTGCAATGCCCTAACTTCTGGTAATATATTAATGTAATAAATAAATTCATCAATATATTTATGCGTTGCAAATATTGCGTTTTTTATCAAGAAATGCAAAGCGTTTCATTAATTGTTCGTAACCATTTTGAAACCATTAATTGAAAATGCAGTTTGAACTGGTAGAAATAAACGGATAAATAATAAGAAAATCATTTTTGTATTTACACTTGGTTCACATGCTTCAAAATTATGTTTTACCACTTCAATTGAAAACTATTTATTAAAAAGCAATAAGAATTGAATAATAAGTGACTAATTTTATTTACTCATTTAATTTCGCATTTAACTTTTAATTAAGAATTATATTTTATTAACTGCTATATTCGAATAATCACTTTAATACTAATAATAATGGAAAATTCCATAGTAATTATCATATTCTTAATTCCGACTTTAAAGTCTAGGGTATTACAAGCTGCATCAAATGTATTTCTCACTAAAATTAAAAAAAAAGGTTCATTAGACTTTTATTATTTTCATGCGTATCGATTTCGCCAATCATTATTGAAATTCACTGTCGCGAATCGTCATTAACGATGAGTTTTAAATTAAAACCATAAGAATTGTAATGCAGCTGCTTCAATTATTTAATAACAAATTCTGTGAATTTCAGCCATGATTAAATTAGTTAGTTGCAGCTCATATTTGGCACTCGAATTGACTGGCCATCTTTGGATTTGATTGGCCCAGTTAACTGATTGCCAAATGGCCAAGTTAATGCGCAGTGGCCATAAAAGAATCGCCGAATTTCCCTGAATCCACAGAAAGGTAATTGTAGTTATTGTTGTTTGTCGCTGTCGCTATTGTTGCTGTTGCTGTTGCTGTTGTTGTGGGCTGCGTGTGATTGTGATTGGGAATGGCAATGGGATTGTAATTGTGTTTGTGGGTGTTGCCCGGCGCCGTCATCATTCGCATTTATTTGCATAGTTTCATTTTCATTTTCACTTTTATTTGCCGCCGCGTTGCCAATGCAAAATGTGTTGTCGACGCTGCTGTTGTTGCTGCTGTTGATTCGTTTGCATTGCCACAAGTTAACACGAGTTGCAGAGCTCTAGAATGGAACTGGAAGTCAACGTGGAACTGGAAGAGGTCCTCGAGGAGAGGCACTGTCGGACATTGGGCGATTGGCAGTTATTATATCGCATCATTTCAACAAAATGGCGGCACATGCAAAGCAAACAAATTTTGAGCGCGTTGTGAATTTCGAACCAGGCTCCATTTGGCAACTTTGAGTTTTGCTTTTGTCGCAGCATCGGCCTAAAAATGCCAAAACAAAAAAACATCACACAGAGGCTAGTTCTCTTTATGCATATACATATTTGTGCCCAGCGAACAAACGAGTGACAAATAAGCGATAGTATCGCGAAAGGCACGAACCGAATTGTAAGAAATTCAAAATTGCGGTTGTGTGAAAAATACACATATTTGTGGTGGTCAATAAGCATTATCAAATTTCAAATAATTTGTAAATAAATAAGCAAATATTGGTATATAGTTGTCAATTAGTCGTTATCAATATATTTAATAGAATTTATGATTGTAATTTTCATTATTAACATATTATTGGTGTCGAATAAGCATTGTGTTTGTATATATACTTTATCACAACTAATTTGTAAATACATAGATAAATATTGGGTATTTTTTTGACAAATTATCGTTCTCAATAAAGAGTATTTAATATGCAGTCTTATCTAGCGAAACAACAAAATAAAACTTTAATTGTTGATTGACCTTTTTTAAGTGTTTAACTATTTAAGACGTTAATGAAAATATTTATCTTAATTTAATTTCTCTGTTATTTCAATGGATTTTTCAAGCGATAAACCTTTTTTTTAATCGCATTAATATATATGATATTTTTTGAATTAAAAATGTCAAATATTAAATATTGATTATCTATGAATTTTAGTTCTTGCATTTCTGAGCCGATATTCGATCGTGCATTATTTATTTAAAACGAAAATCAATCGCCTATAATATTCCAAACGATTATTTGGACCGTTGGGTGTGCCAAATGTTCGCCAACAAATATGCAAATGACAGCATGTGTGTGTGTGAGTAAGTTTTTGTGTGTGTGCGTGTGACTGTATCTGTGTGTGCTTAGTGGAAAACAAACGCAGCCAAAAGTATGAAAATGAAACAATGGAAAAGCTACGAAAAACCGAATGAAATTCAGTTTAACCAAAACACACACACACTCACACACACATGCTCACATATGCACATTTGCTCGCAGCTGGATAGAGCAGAAAGAGCGAGAGAGACAGAAAGAGGGATACAAATAGAGAAGCATCGCGAACACAAAGGCAAAAATATTAAAATTCAAAATTTTTGTCACGTGTCAAACGCCATTTATGCGCTTCGTGATCGCACGCAGTTCACTCACACACACACACACACACACACACACACACAGATACACACAGACACACACAGACACAGAGAGACAAATGCGAGCACTAATGCACACACGTAGGCAGCCGCTAGGAGACGCACACCACAAAACACGTAGATGGCGGAACCGCTCTCTAGAAGCGATAAAATGCTGGCAAGCCCAAGGTAAAGAAAAAAAAGAAATCAAGGGAACTACAAGTTACAAAACACCTCATTGGGGAAAAGAAAGAGAGACATCGCACAGATAGAGAGAGAGAGAAATAGACACAATTTTATAGCTTATTTAACTACTCTATTTGTTCGATGTTTCTACTACGCGTAGTTAAAGATAAATATTTGCAAAGGCATGAATAAAACTTTTAACAGATTGTTTCATTCAATTCATTTTATTTGTAAAATCTTCTGAAATTTATAACGTAATTCTCTGTTGTTTATTGAAGTAGAAATTATATATTTGAAATTAATAATGTACCTTTACATTTCATATTATAATTTTAATTTATTCATATAATTACGATTAATTATAATTCCCCTAATTAAATCAAATTAAATGTTGCATTTTTATAGCTCTGTTTTATGAACTCAAATGTTTACGATTTTTTTGAAGAGTATACTTCAACGATGCATGAAAATATTAACCCATTTTTTAATTCTATAATTTATTGTCGGCACTTGTGATAGATTAGCACATATTGATTGCACTTGAAATGCAAATTAAACAAATATTATTATCGTTTTGTTTTGCTTGCGTTGCCTTTTAATTAATATTCGACAAATAAACAAGAAAACAATTAAAAACACTTTTGATGAGAATGCACGACTGCAATTTATCCTGTTCGTGATTTCAATAAACTGAAAAGCATTTTCGGTTTGGTTTTAAATACTCATTTTTAAGTATGAAACATGTTCTTGATGGTGAAGTTTTTCATTCAAATTTAGCTGCTATTTCGCTAAAAAAAAAAAAATGGATGATAAATTTACTCCATTTACCCATTTTTAATGAAAGTAAAGCATAAACAAGCAAAATTTGATTTGAATAAATGCTTTTAGTGCATTTTATGTTTAATGATTTATTTCGACAGCAAACTTTAATTTAGTGCCCATTTTGCGCATTACGAATGTCACTCTTGAATTGCCAACTGCAATTTAATGTTCGGCATTTTTGGCGCACAATGCGTATGTGTGATATTAATCACACGCCAGCAATTATGTTTGCGAACCACAGAGAAATGAGCAAGTGAATCGCGAGTCGAATTAAAAGTGCATTTAAACATGCAACGAACTGATGGAGTTTAAAGTAACCTCAATGTGCAGTTGATTAACTAGTTAAATGCTGACAGAAAATTCCCAGTAATGCTGACAAGACAAAGCCTCCAAAAATTGCAGGAAGCAGAGCTGCACACAAAAAACGACTGGTTGGAATTTGCCTGGATGACTCGCATTGTGCATCTAATGCCAAGAGACGTTGATGATGATGATGCTGCTGTTGATGTTCTCTCTCAGCTGGGGCACAAAAGTCAATGATGTGGCACATTAAGTGGGCTCCTAATGCAACTCCAGACAGTGCAGCTGGTTGCAGTCCTGCGCCTCTCTTTCACTCGCTCTCTTCGTCTAGGCTCTCTAATCGACAACGACAGAAGCCAATCACAGCGGCCCAAATACCTAAAAGCTGCAGTGACTCAACAACTCTGGGCATTTGATATTGTGCCAGAAATTGTGGATTGAACTGATAATTATCGGCCACAGGTTCATTTCCATTGAGCCAACCTACCTGACTAACAAAATTGGGCCCATCTAATGACTTTCTGTTAACCGAGAACATTTCTTTGAACTTCATTAATCGCATATCTAGAGCTAAGTCCACAAATGAATTGTTATCATTAAGTTATTGATATATTTAAATTGTTATTATTTTGTGTATGAGAAAACAACTATAAGTAATTGGCAACATATTAAAATTACTATCAAGAGCATAACAAAATATTTTATCAGTTAATTTAGAAACAATTTTTATTAATTTAGAAAAGAAATATGAAGTTAACGAAATGACGACCTTAATAGATCGAATTGTTATTATTTTTATAAGCTAAATAAATTGTAAACCATTGTCAAAATGTTTAAATTAAGATTTAGAGCACACATCATTTTAGAGTGCATTTATATATTTCATTAGTTGATGAAGTTAAACATTTTTTGAAAGTGAATTTGTTAATTTCACAATTTGACTAATTATAAATTTAAATTTTTATATATTGTAAATAATACGTGAATTGAATATTTTAAAAGTGCAATTGTATATTTCATTGTTTGATTCATTTTTAATGTATTGCGTGCATTTAAGAATATTAATAAATAAACAAAGCAGTTGGTAAATACGTATTTCATTGCGTCTTAATTTGGCATAGGTTTGCTGCGGCTGAGAATCTGTTTGATCATAATAAATATTAATATGTCTTCAACTTAAAAGCGGCAACGGTTGCGGCTTAAGGACTTGAGCACAGAATATAGACGAATCGCATAGAATCGCTAACGATACAGCACAGCTTTTGGCTGTCTGATAATGAGGGTTACGTTCGCGCAACCCTCTTAGGAGCCCAGGAGTGTGCCCAGAAAAGGCCAAAGGAATTCCCAGGCAGTCTGCGCACAGCCTTTTAAAGCCGCATCAGCAAATATTTAAGCTCATTTTAGGCTAAAAATACTTGACGCCCACCAGCTCACCAGTCCCCCGAAAAAGCGATGCTGTGACGGCAAGAGCAAGAGCAGAACGCGTTTAAAAATAGCAAAAATGAATGAATATTAAATTACGATAAATAAAAAGCGAGTCGAAAACTTAAAAGGCGCGCCCCTCGAACAACAACAAAATATGAGCCACAATCTAGACGTTCATTCAACAAGGCGAATAGCGAATAGCGAATGGCGTATAGAGAGTAGAAAGTAGAAAGTAGAAAGCGATGGTTGTTGCTGTTGGCTGCTTTTATTGCATTTCCGTAAAGTAAGCCATGTAAATCACTTAAGAGTTCTGAGTCTGAGTCTGAGTTCTGTGACTGGCTCGCGACTCGCGCCACGTAGATGCTCTAAAAAGCACATAAAGCAAAAATGCTGTGAAAATCATTTGTTACACTACGCGTATGGATAACTGTAAAGTGCCTTTCTCCCCACGCCCACTTGTTGTGTGTGTGTGTCTGTGTGTGTGTGTGTGTGTGCAGCTCGCTGTTACAATAATGTGCACTTATTTTTTATGGCAATCATTTAAGACAAAAATGTAGCAAAAAGCACAACGAAGTAAAAGTAAAACAAAGCAGTCAAGTCACTCACTCAAAACAACAACGAAAACAACAACTAAAGGCACAAGCAGCAGAAGAAGAGAGCAGCACACACACACACACATTTATATTTTATAAAAGTCTAACAAATAAAACAAAAACAAAATTCGCAAAAAAAAAAAAAGAAAAAGATGCGAAATGGCGCCGGAAATGTTTGCGCAAGTGGAAGAAGTTGAAGAAGCCCAATTTCCACTCCCAATTCCAATGTTATTCCCACTCCCATCGCCCATTTCCACTAGTATTCCTATTCCAAATTCAACTCCTATTCGCATTCCCCTCCGTCCCCGGCATGTTGTGTCTATTCCCAGCCCGGCTGCCAAGTTGTGACTGCATCAGAGCTCAAAACGCAACGACGCCGCCTGCTGCCCAATCTGTCGCTGTCTCGACTTCCTTTTTTCTCTCTACTTATTTTCAACGCACTCCATAGCTGTCTATCTCGCTTGCACGCCCTCTTCTACCTCTTTTCCTCTCAACCCCAACCCCAACCCCAACCCCAACCTCAACCCCAACCTCAACCCTGCACAATTCCGCTGATGAGCGTCAATCAAGGAAATTGCTACTTTTTCAACAATTTTTCACTCGCTTTGTGCTTAAGCCGCGAGCTATTCGCATCGCACTCGTCCAATATGAAAGTCAAATCCTCGCACAGCCGCCCCGTAATCCGAGTACTCGAATCCTCCTGCATTCGTATTCAGATTCGGCGGCAGCAATCACTTCAGCAAAGACTTTTGAATTGAGTGAAACAATTGAGGCTGCGGATCAACTTACAAACTGCGAATATGCTTCTCATTCACAATTTCACAATTCCATAATTTCATAATTTGAGCTGCTTCTTCAAATTGCCAGCAATTTGTTACTTTTAATTAAAGCCATTTTGCATTCCAAAAAGTGAGTTGCAGCTTATAAATTGTTGACGTATTGTATATATATTATTTATTTATTAACAATAGTGAAAATCAATTTTATTCATTTTTAGTTTACAAGGAATTTAAATCGTCTTTAATATCTTATTGTTATAAAAGTATATGATTTAGATAGAGTAGAGCCATATGAATTAAATAGTAATATATTGTAATTGCGAAATAATAAATCAATTAAATATCTTATTATTTATTAGCATATATGTGAATAATGAAACATACTACTTCAATTTATTTTAACACAATATAAGTTAAAAATTAAAAGATTAAAATTGCATAAACAAATATTCTTGTACTCTGCTCAATTATTATAAATGCCAAAATAATATTGTCTGGATATGATAATGGAGTATACAAATAAAATATGGAAATATATTTTGGTCTAACACAATTATAAACATTTTCCAAATCAAAAAGAATATACATTTATTTTACTAATCTTAATTTGCTTCTCTGCTGTTAAACAATGTGGCTTTAATAGTTGTGGCATTCAACAACAGAAAATTGCACATTATTGGGCATTATTCGTATTACGAGCGCGTCTTTTTGCGAATTGAATAATTGCTGGGAATGTTTTTATTAAATTCACAATACGACAAAGTTTTTCACTCGCCTCGTTTTTGCATTGCGCTGAAAGCGTAATTGTTGAGCTCTTTTCGCTATAGAGACGTTGATACCAGGTGCCTGGTGGCTGATTCCTGATGCCTTCTGCCTGCTGCCTTCGACCTGATGCCAGGCTACAGTTTCCATGTAAAAAAGTTTTGCCAACCCATCAGGTTTTTCAGGCACATTCTTCCATAATTTTCTTAACGCAAAGTTTTTGCGAACAATTACGTACGTGTGGGCTGGCAAAGCCGTCGCTTGGTCTATGACTGCGACAACAATGGGGTTGCAGATGCCTTTTTAAGAGGTGGAAGGGGCAGCGGAGCGTTCTCTGTAACTGGGTGAATGTTTTGCATGACAACTTTTTGCTACTTACCGCATCGCGAGAGCCGGAGCAGAAGGCAGAAGGCAACGACAGTCAACCAACTAACTACATAACTGCAGACAGAATATGTCGCGGTTAAGGTGAGCGAGTGACAGCCTGACAGGCTGGTGGGGCGAGGAGTTGGAGGAGGGGGAGTGGGAGGGGAATGCACAGGGCTCTTCTCGCATCATCATCATCATCATCAACATCGTCATCAGGTTGGCGTTAGCGTCATCATCACAGTCATAGTCGGAGTCATCATCAGTGTCAGCGTCGTGCTCATTCCAAGTACTTAGGAAACTTTGCACTATATAAGCTTAACTTTTTTAACCACAACAGCAACGTGGATGTGGATGGGAGCACGAGTCGCAGTCGCGGGTCTTTATAAGGCAATAATATGACAATAATGACGCTGTTGACAGTGCGACAACATGACGCACTGGCCCCAAAACTGAAAGTGCTAACAAGCTAAGAACAGCGCAAAAAAAAAACTGTTGCATACTTTTGCGCATTTGAATAATTTGCAGTTGAAGTTGCAGTAAATGCAAATGTTTGAAACTAGTCGACTTGAATTTAACATTGAAGAGCTTAAGCTGGACTCCAGATAGATGACCAGGCAGCAGCAACGGCAACAGCAACGGCAGCAGCAACGGCAAACAGCCTTATCAAAAGGAAATGAGAAAATTTTTGCTCATTTCCTTTAAATGTCACTACACCTACACTTTGACTTGTTGCCCTGTCTACCTGCTCTCCACGCTCCACGTTCCACGCTCCACTTTCGCCTCTCGACTGACTCTTAGGCAAATCTCAGAGGACTAGCCCAACCCACAGGGATCTGCGCCCCAAAAAACCAAAGCAAACTAAACGAAACGAAACCAAACAAACCAAACCAAAGACATCGCAAAACCAAACCAGACTAGACTATGTGAGACCGAACTTAACCAGAGAGAAGAGTTCAAGCCTCAATAGTTGGCATCGCTTTGCTGTCACTTTGCTGGATTGTTTGTGGAAATACTTGTGCCAGGCATAAGCACTACTTATCTACTTAGTTATTAATCAATTTGACAGCTACTTATGCAGCCCGCATCCGCAAATCAAAGCACAAGAAGGTCATGCCGAGTCAACTTGTATGAAATAGTTAATCTGCAGAGACACTTTTAATTTCATTTATGGTTGACTGCCAATTTGCAGTAAAGACTAAGTGCATTAATACATAATTTCAATACACAAATTTGACTTTAACTTTCTGCCTTAATATTTGCATAATCATTTTCATCACTCAGACATATTTTTGAAGTACAGAAATGAAAGTTGAACGTTCTCACTTATACATTTATTTTGAATTTTGAATTGAATTCCAGCAACAGACGTTTTTAGTTTATTTTATTTTTCAAAGGTAATGTTCATAAGTATTTTGTTTTTTTTTTTTTTTTTTGTACAATAACTATTTGTTGTATTCATAGTTTTTTCACTTCTGCTCTTTGGTAACTCATTAAAATTAATTATTAATAAATGTTTATCCAATGAAAGTGTAATTTCCATCAACTGTTGCTGTGTCTAATTTTACATTGTTGTCGATCGTGATAACAGATGCCGCTCCCACTTGGGGGGGCAGCGGGGATGGCGGGGCAAGGATCTGAGTGCGTCTGTGGCAACGTCTGTTGCTCTTGCCAAATGGCTGTGGTAATAAGCAGACATCAGCTTAACAGCCTTAAAAGCTTTGCTCATGCTGCTCGCCCTTTTTTCTTTTTCGTTTTTATACCCGCTACCCATAGGGTAGAAGGGTATTATAACTTAGTGCCAACAGAAAATGTATGTAACAGGCAGAAGGAGGCATCTCCGACCACATAAACTATATATATTCTTGATCAGTGTCAACAGCCGAGACGATATAGCCATGTCCGTCTGTCCGTCTGTCCGTCTGTCCGTCTGTCCGTCTGTCCGTCTGTATGAACACCTAGATCTCAGAGACCATAAGAGCTAGAGCTACCAAATTTGGGGACAGTACTCCTATAGGTCCTACGCAGATCAAGTTTATTTCAAAAGTTGGATGCCACGCCCCTTTCCGCCCCCAAATGCCTGTAAAAGCCGTAATAATAGACCTAGAGTTTTGAATTTTGGTATGCATAATAATAATTATATTATCAATGATTCCTGTTAATTTGGTTGAGATCGAATGAAAAACAAGGAAGTTATTAAAGAATCAA
The DNA here is from genome assembly GCA_963583835.1 of Drosophila immigrans. Taxonomy (NCBI): domain Eukaryota; kingdom Metazoa; phylum Arthropoda; class Insecta; order Diptera; family Drosophilidae; genus Drosophila; species Drosophila immigrans. The sequence goes on along the minus strand of OY757144.1, from coordinate 22,682,483 downwards.
TTTTATATGAAAAATTCACTTGCAGCTGCCCGCGCTTTGTTTGTTTAGTTGACAGTGTGACCATAACGGTGTTGTGGATTTTTACCCGCTATTTTCAAATGTATACAAAAAATCAAGTTTTAGTATATTTGGTATATTTTTTGTTAAAATATCATTTAAGTTTTTTGTTTTCTCTCGAAATGGGTTGCGGGTATCATACGGTCGAGCACTCTCGACTGTAGCTTTCTTACTTGTTTTATTTGGTTTTGTTTCATTCATTTTTAGGCAATCGCTAACTCAATTTTTCAGTTCTATTTTCGATTTGTTGTGGCAGCAATGCTGCCCCAATTCCCCGCATTGTTCCCCTACCCCTTCAGCTTCAGCTCCTCCAGCTCTTCGCTGATGAACGTACTGTTAGGCTGTGAAAATCCACATTATCTGATTTTCGTTTCGCTTTGTTGTGCGACATTTTGTAATGCGTCGCAAATCGAAAGAAAATGAAAGCGACGTTGCGCAAACAGAAATCCTTTGTTAATTAGTAAAAGAGAACAAAAATGAATGGGAAGAAGGAAAGACGCGGCAACATGATGGGGGAGGCAACCAAAAACAGGGCGTGGGCCCCATTGTTGTGGGCGTGACATTAGCATGTACTTATTTTTGGCAATTGTAAAAATTGCCACGACGCCGGCTTAACACAAGCCAAAGAACAAACAGACACACAAAATTTGAGTTCGCGATGTAGATGAAGAACACGACACACAAAAGGCAAGGCGGTTGATGGGCGTAGAAGGGGGAGTGGCAAAGGGGGCAAAAGGGCGACAAGCAGCGGGAGAGACAAACAAATGTTGACTTGGCTTAGAATGTAATTAAAAATGGAGATACAGAAATACACAGAAAAAGTTCAGCTGATTATTTGGTACAAATCTCCTGTCAACCCAACAGATCCTCCCCTTCCTTCCAGCCCCCCGCGCCACGCCCCCTCAGCGCCCACCACATGTATTTAAAGCTATTTAAGTAAACGTTAGACACTCTCGCGTTGCACATCGGGAAGGTGCGATTTTGGAATTTTTACATGCGCTGCCTGCACGTGACATGGCTGCCAGGATACCGAGTTAAAAGGATACAAGAATATTTGGTACAGCCGCGCAACGAGCTGCGAGAACAAAATAACAAGCGGAAACGCGGCTATCCCAAATGATCGACAGCGAGACACCTCTTGAAATCAAAGTTGGATGGATTACAATTCACACATAGATTTTTACTCATTTCTATTGTATTTGTTGCTTTTAAATTTGCTAACAATAAAGAAATTTTATAATTGATTAATTTATATAAAGTGCAATTTATTTAATAAATTTTTCATTTCAAATTCAATTTCATTCATCTCATTTGTATTTGAAATTAATAATGAACATATATATAAAAAGAGAACTTATATAATTAATAACTTATTCTGTACTATTAATTATGGTGAATTATACCCAATACATTTATGCATTTATAATTTAAATAATTAAATAACATGATTTTATCAGTTCAATTATTTACTCAAGCAACAAAGTTATTCTTAAATTTTATATAAATAATGCATATAGAAAATTAATAAATTGTATTATCAATAAATTTGTGAATTTATAATTAAATTATATAATATAAGCAATTTAATTGCTTACCACTGCAACAACGTTATTTTTACATTTTAAATAGTTTATATGGATTTTTAATACTGACGTTCAACTAGGAAATTAATATTACATTTGTCCAAATGCAATTAAAGTGTCATCATACCCTACTGCCAGCGCTTCACAGGGTATGCAAAAAACGGAAGCAGAAAGGGGATTTACATTCATGTACCGCGCAGCACGTTGTGCAGGACGTGAGCACGAATAGCCAAAAGGACTTGTGGTCGGGGCTGGAAAGGGGAAAGCATATGGACCTATATGCATATGTATAGTTATCTAGATGTGTGCGTGTGTTTGTCTGTCTGTATGTATGGCAATGCAAACACAAAAGCAAATCATTAAAGAAAAACTTGCAGAAAATTATGTTTATTCCTTGTTTGTCTTTCCATATGTATTCTGCATACACTACACAAAAGTAGATGTCTTCCCGCATGCAGCCTAAAATACATATAATAATATACATATATACATAAATATATAATAATACATTTTACCAGATATGTCTATTCATAAATAAATAATGTTCTCAGTTTAGTCAAGTTAAAATGTTTACTTTAGAATACAATTCATTTTTGAAATTTTAAACTCAATAATTAAAATTGGAGTTTCAAAAATTATATGAAATGTTAATGTTATTTAAAGAGTATCAATTGTTGAGCTTGCAAAAGCACAAGTGCTCCATCTTGTTTGTTTTCTGTTTTTTCTTTCCGTTTTTTTATTCATCTTTTTTTTTTGGGTTCGTCCCATTTTCTGAGCCTTTTTAACTCTTGTGATTTTCGGTGTGTTCCGTGCCTCGTCTGTCTTTCGTCGTGGCTCATATTCTGAATTTTATGCGTTCTGTTTGTCGTTGCGTTTGTTGGCTCTGGAGGGGGGAGAATAGAGGAATAGAGGACAGTGGCATATGAATACACTCATATGGCTGGATCTGTGAATGCGAATGTGAGTGTGAGTGTGTGTGCAAAGTCAACTAATTAAACATTTTAGACGAAATGAAAATTTTTCGTCTATACGAAACAAGTTAAATATTATTTTTATGTTCCTGCACAATTTTCGCGGTAAGAATCTCTTAAATTTCATTTCGACGCGTTTTCTGTTCCCATTTCCACTTCCATTTCCATTTGCCCCTAATTGTTGTTGCTGTTTTCCTCAGTTGTCGTTGTCGCCGTCGTTGTCCTTGCTGCGTGTTTATTTTGCGCCAAGGCAGAAAATGATGCGCGTCTTTCGCGCTGAGCCAAGTTTTGAGCCATATCAAAGGGTTTTTATTTCTTTAGATTCTGCGACAGCAACATAAACAAAAACTTGCTCAAGACTCGTACCAAACTCTCGAGCAGAGAGCTGGGTAAAGGTAATCGACTTGCCCACAGCGAACTTGTCAAAAGTTATTCAAATAATTATTTAATTTTAACTTTGGCAGGTGAAAAAAACAAATTGATTCGAACGCAAAGTAAACAAAAATACATTTATGTACATAATTATAAATGTTTATGTGAGGCGCTGTCAAATTCAAAGCCAAAAACAATTTTGCGGTTTATTTTATTGTCGACACATTTCGAAAATAAATATTCTAAAACACATTTCTCATCACCAATTAAATATTCCTAAATAAATATGAATTATTATTTCATTGAAATATCTCTAAACTATCATAAACACATATTAAATTTACCTTAAGAGTCTAATGAAAATACATTCGCCTGGCATAACTAAATTACTTGCAGGAAAAAATGGTAGAAAACGTGAAAATGTTTTGCGTTCGCCGCGTGTCAATAAAAACAGAAGGAACACAGACGCCTGCAAATGAATTCTACAATGGATTCCAGCAAATAATTAAACGCTAAAAGTGTCAAATGAAATAAAATGCCCAAGTGACAAATATAAACGCGAGTGGTTCGAGGCGCACACCATCTCTCACACACACCTGATAATTCTGCTGTCACGTGTAGGCCAAATAAAATTGAAATATTCAAGACGGTCCCCGCGATGCGATGCGACGCGACGCGACGCGACAGGAGCATAAACTGGCAAGTGGTTCTGTGTATTCGGTGCACTGTTCCGCCTCCTGCCTCCTTGGTAGCACACAAAATGAAGCAAGTGCCGAAGCTACAGTCGAGTGTGCTCGACTTCCGAATACCCGCTACCCGTTTGGACAAATAGGATTAAAGAAAATTAACAATGGATTCAACTTAAATAAAAAAAAACAATTATTATTATTATTTGGTGGTTTATTTTCCATTATAATGTTCATAATGAATATTATACAGAGTTAAAAAAACACTAGCTAATAAAAAATGTATATTATATATTACTTACAACAAAAAATAAAATGTGGAAAGATTGATTATGATTGGAAAACAAAAAAAAAAAAGGAAAGTATGCATGATATGCAAATATACTATTTCATTAAAATCTCCCGTAAATTTACGTAATATATATGTATATGTAAATATAATTGGAATAAAAACATACCGTTTCTATAAAAAATATACACTACAAACAATCCAAATCCCGACGACATTTATTCAAATTTTGTTCTATCGACTATGATGCAGTGGCAAAAGCAGCACAAATTATTTCAAGTTCGAACTCAAATTGACTTTCATATGAAGTATCATGCGAACAGAACCCATTGACAAGTTGTGTGAAGTTGCTCTCATTTATGTTGGTATTTCATCTGCTGCACTAAATTATAATACCTTTCTACCTCATGGGTTGCAGGTATAAAAAGACAGCACAGCTGAAGCGGCGTTTCCGAGAGTTGATTCTTTCATGTATATTCAAAGTCGTGCAACGCACACAACTGAAACGATTACGTCGAACCTGCCCGACTAAAATATACCCTGTGAAAGGAACAACGTACCCATCTTGATCTGCTGGCTTATTGACCAACAAATATCATAAACGAATTTTAGCTTTACAAATTCATAGGCATTATAAAAAACACTTAAAAAATTCCAATAGCAGTTGGATCAAAGTCAACGTTTATGTGAAAAAATTATGATTAAACAAATAATAATAAACTAAATAATATCTGACCAATTAATGTACATATGTATCTATTCATGATCTATGCAAACACTATAATTTTTAAATTATAAATAAATAATAAATCCTAAGTGAAGCGATCGGTACGATTGCATTATTATCTAGCTTATTTAAGCTATGTACAGAAAATATATATTTATTTATTTAAATCGTATTTCATCTATCTACCCATCTACAAAGCTAAAACACTCCTGTGGTGGAGTATCCGAAATGAATTCTGCGGAATGGGAAGTCGGAACTGGGTTCTTCATTGACAAGGCTTGACTTGGCGCGACTTTAAATTTAACAACAACTGCGACATGGCAGAAAGGAGCGAATGTTGGCGGGCAGAAAATATTCTGTTGCCGAAAGAAAGAGAGAGAGAGAGAGGGAGGAAGAGACAGAGATAGCTAACTGATTATAGTTAATATGCTCTCATATCGGATTATGAGTGCTGTCAAATGGTTCTGGCCAAGAGAGTGGAAATGGGGCAAACAGATAAGGCGGCAAGGCGGCAAGGAAGCAGGGAGGCGACAATGTTCGGCACTCAACTTGAAAGCCAAAGAAATAGCCCAACAACAGCAAATGTGTCGCAAGTGTTAATGTTGTTTTTGTTTTTGCTTGTTGTTGCGGTTGCTTGTTGTTGTTGTCCTTGTTCCATATCCTTAGCAATGTTGGCAATGTTTTTTGTGGTTGACGCTGATGCGCGCTACTTTGGCGCGCTTCGGTCTCGTAATAGGCCTGGCCATGTGGCACAGTCAAGAAGCGACGTCAAGTCAAGTTGCCACCCTCGCTGCATCCCCCTCATTGTGTCACTCGGCATACGTAATACGTAAACCGTAATACGTTATACGCAAACAGCTTGAACGCGTCTTACATCAAACGACTCGCGATACACGCGCTTAATTAGAAACAGTTGAGGCAGCCAAAGACTTTGTTATTATTCTTATTTACTATACTTTCCAAGCAAACAGCTGCAACATGAAACTTACTATTAATGCACAATATTTTTTAAAATCTAATGTTTATAACAAATAATAAAAACTAAAATAATAGCTTGTATAGTATTTAAAGCACATGTCTCCCTCTCATCTCAACTCTACAACTCAAATATTATTACATTTTTATTTTGGAAATACGCTCTGAAGTTGCCTATAAAATTCACAAACAAAATACGTTATTAGCTCGTTTGAAATGCTCAGATATAAGCAAGCATTAGATAACTAGTATTTTCGATTTCTGAAATTATATTGTGTAACAATTGATAATTAACACGAAAAAGGTAATTTAGTTTAGCAAAAGTTATAAATAAAATATAAATAAAACTTGAAGTATTAAGGTAAATAACTAATATTTTTGATTAACTAACTATAACAAAACAAATACTGTTAGGTTTTGAGGTTACTTTTATATGAAAAAATATGTGAATAGATGCAGTAATTAGTGATATTAATATAATAATAAAGAAATTTATTGCAATACACCATTTAATTAAAATAGTTTTGCCAAAAATTCTAATTGACTTGTGTTATAATTAATAAGCTTCATATTGTATCAACAGAATGATCATAAATAAATGAATATATTTTATTTCCAAATATGTTACTACTCAAGCTCCAAACCAATAAATTTTAAATAAATAAAAATCAACTTTAAAGCTAAAGCACTTGATAAACGTTTAAGCTTTAAACGTTTCGGCAGCCACAAAAAGAAATTGGCGCAAAAATCGATATGCAAATATGTTCCTTTAAATTGTGCCCTCAATAAGCTTTTGAAGTACGCACTTTATTTAAAACAATTACTGCTGATTAACCACTATTAATATGCACAATTTGCGAGAGCTTGCAGTAAATTAAAACGAGTTTCTCGAAGTTGTAGCTGATCGACCTTCAAGCAGACTTTATCTTATTGGAAGATGATTGCGGTGCAAAATGAAGCCGCTCAAAATTGCAAAAGCTTAGGATGTGGTTGGCAGACAGAGACAGAGAGACAGAGAGAGAGAGAGAGAGTGAGAGAGTGAAAAGTCTGTGCGCTGGTCGTGGTCGAGACGTCTTAAGGGCTTTGTGGCAATATTTGATTAAGCAAGTTGAAGATCAATATTTGCTATTGTCGGCAGAGTGGCAGCCGTTGGGATAAAGTAATTATTGATGTGGTTGATGGCTGTGGCTGTGGCTGCCATGCGCTTGTTTTAATTACAGCAACTTTTTGGCTCTGGCCAAAAGGCAATAAGCCAGCTTCAATGCCAGAGCGGGCGGGCGGTGGGGGGTGGTTGAAAATGTCGTTTGTTTGGCTTGCACTCGACTGTAAGTGAAGTGAAATTGTTGCCACATGGCAGCTGGCAACAGTCTGCAGCGTGCAGTCTGCAGCGTGCAGCGTGCATTTAGCTGACAGTCGCCTGCCATTAGCCATTAGCTTTTGCATTTAGTTATTTGCATATTACGACGCGACGTGCTTCTCTCTCTCTCTCTCAGTCGATTGTTTGGCGCCTTGAGGGACTGACAACCTTGACCCAGGTGCGCCTAACAAACAGCGCCCTGTATGTTGCACGTATGCTGGCGTATCGTGTTGCTTAGCTCACCTTGTTGCACGCTAGCCCAAAGCCAAGCTAACCCTGAGACGCTGACGCTGACGAAGACCGAAGACTAAAGAACTAGTGTGTACAGTATTCACTTAATGAGCGGCATAAATCAAGGAGTCAACTCCCATTTCCAACGCCAGCTCTGACCCAGACCCAGACCCAGAATGAGAACGTGGCACGAGGCACGGGGCACGCACATATGTATGTCTGCAGACCCTTTGGCTTCCTGCATAACTGTGTTTGGCTGTTAACAAAATACTATTTGATCGCGTGATGTGGCGAACGTCCTCGGCTAATCTCCATATTGAATTGCTGCAAATATTTCAATGCGAGGGCAAACGCGTCGTATACGTAACGTACGTACAATGAAAAATGAAAACTATTTGCATAGTTTAAGCGCTGAACTTGTTGGATTTCTGTGCAGCGAGTTGCGCCAAAGCCATAATTAATATGGAAGCCAGAAGTCAGACAAGCGCGTAATGAGCCCCGCACTAAACGGCCAACAACTTGTGTTGCTCTGGGAGTTGCACACACACACACACACACACACACACACACACACACACACACGCACACAGATACACAGATACAGTGGGAAGAGGAGGGAAGGTAACAGGTAGCTGGTTCAATAAATTTATGGCATTCGCTTCGTGATCAATCGCTTGTCATGGTTACAGCAAATGGGAATTTGCGGTTTGCAAACGTTATAGTAAATGTTCATATGTGCGATATTTGAATGTTTCCAGGGGGGGCGTAAATTGATGTGGGCGTGGCAGGTGCACCAATGTTCGCCCCTATTCGCTTTGGGCAACTGTTTTTTCGCCCCACTGACGCCTTATCTGTCTGAGCTATTGTTAAAAACATGCTAGGCATTGTTGTTCTCCAGTTGTTGTTGCTATGACATTTTAACCTGTGAAGTCAGGCACACACACACAAACACACTCGCACACACACACACACGCATAAAACACTCTTGTATGCGTTGTGGCAGCTGTAAAAACTGCGGCTAATTGCTTTTTTTTACAGTTCAGAGATTTGCATAAAGCGCAGAACGTGTGCGGCTGTCTGTGTAATTTATATTTGTTTATATGCATATGAATACATTAAACGGACAGCCAGAATACACAAATTACAAGCACACACACACACTTGGAAATACCTTTTGCATTTTGTGCCTTTTAATAAACCTGACAGTGGCAAACAGAACGTCAGCTCTCTCTCTCTCACACTCTTGCTCTGCTGATATCTGCTTCTATTTGTGTTGTGCAGCCTTCAGCCCCGCCCCCGCCCTCAGCTGCATCTTAACCCATACTGCTATGCGCATTCATATCTACAAACTTGCACTCACTCACTGTTTGGCTGCAACTTTTGTTGTTTGGCTGCCCGCAGGAGCCATAATAAATTTGTCAAACTCATACAACTCACAACAGCAACAACAACAACGACAACAACAACAGCAACAGGAGCAACAAGCGAATTGAAAAGCACAACAACAAATGAAGTGCGACTGCATTTGAATCATTGCCAGTTATTAGGATCAAAGGCTCGCGTTACATTCATTTATTTAATACGAAATATTTATTTATATTTAAATTCCCCTTCATCCTATATAGCTGCGTAAGTCAAAAGGGTATATTGGCTATATTTATTATTATTCCAGCTTCAAATAAAGATTTAATAAAACAAATTATTTATGTGTATTAAAATTGAAATTAAAAGTCGTTCCTTTATTTTTATTTCAATTTAGCAGTTTGTTTTATAGCGTTTGTTTCTAATACGTCGTTTTCTAGTCGAACCCTCCCCGGCAGTCAACCTGTGTTATTATTTTTCAACATCTACATTCGCCAGCTACAAATATTTGCATGATTTATGTCGCAAAAAAATATACATGTACACAATATATAAATATTCCACTGTATAGCTTAATTTTCAACCAGCTAAGCTGAAAGCTAAATAAATGGCCAGCATTTATGCAATTTCATATTTATTTGTGCCAAGCCTAGTCAATAATAATCTTCATATTTCATAGCCATAGTTTTTGCTTTTAATTAATGTTATTGTAAAGCCTTCAATGTTTGTAAGCGATTTATCAACAATGTTATCCCTAACAATGTGCCAATGACCATCTCTAGAAATACAACTCTGCAGCCAAAGTATCGATGCTGTTCATCAGCATTTCGATTTAGTTTCGATAAATTATTAATTAATATTAATAAATATTGAAATATCTATATTTTCTAATGGATTATTATTCTAATTAATGTAATTTCAAACATACTCTTAGTTAATGTATATTCTGCAGGCAATGACAAACTATCGTCTTTTGAAATTAACTCGATCGTGATTATCGATAGTAGCTTATTGTTAAATTGTTGCATCTCTGTTTCACGTTTATTTTATTCGACGACTAATATTGACATTTTTGTATTGCAATAAATTTGATAAAAGTCGCGCAGTTTTATATTATCCGATCTGAAGAGCTTCAACTTAACTGAGTTGAAGTTTAATGCAACGCAGCTGTCGCCAACATTTGATTAAAAAGTGAGTTTTGTTTTGGTTGTTTAGCGGCAATTGTTAATATTTACTTCAATTTCAGATTTATTGTGTAGGCTTTCGTGAAGCACTTGGTGAGTTTTGAATCGTTTTGTTTATGCAACGATGTGATTGACGGAGTTCTCTGCTTGAGTTGCAATTTGATTGACTAATTCAACTAATCAAATGGCCATCAGTCGGAGGCAGTTGACACAAATTTTGTGGCTCTGAGCTTGAGCAGGTATCAGGCGTAATTCGCATGTGGCTTGTTACTGATTAAATATGCTGGCTGGCTGTCAACGACTAAACTGGCAGCACTTGCAACTTGTGGCAAGTGAAGTCGCTGCCACTCAGCTGCCACAACAGCAGTTGCACAAACTACAAGGCTGACCAGCGACCAGCGGCCGTACCGACCTCAATGTGCGGGCACTTTGGGGCCGGTCCCTTGGTCCTTTGGTCCTCCTGTTGTCATGTAGACATCAGCAATGTTGGCACAGAGAGTATTATGACTACAAATCTGAAAGGACTGTGTGATTGCCTTAGTCTCGGCATAAAGTGCATAAAACATGTGCAGACGAGCATAATAAGTTTGTCGAGTCCAACTGAGTTCAGTTCCCATTCTCCATTGTGCTTCAAGCTGAGTTAAGTTGGCGTCGAGTTTCAGAGATGAATGTCTGACAAATCATCCCAACTGAGTCGAGTCGAGTTGAGTTCAGTTCAGTTCAGTTCAGTTGAGCTGAGCTAAGTGTGTGTGTGTGTGTGTGTGTGTATTCAGAAAATAAATCTTGTTACCATTTTCTTTCAACAGTTTAGCCTCAATAAGCCCTTTTATACCATTGCCTTACCCTCCATCCATTGCGTATCTCTTTTGGATTTGCATTGCTGTTTAGTTTGGTTCAGCATCAGGCCATCAATTCAACTCCAATTGCATTTAATTCCAAATTAACCGAAATTACCAATTGCACATGCAATTTTCCTCATGTTTAGCATATTGAGATGCATTCCGGCCAAAAGGCTCAAATGCTCAAATGCCCTAGGCATAAATTTATTTAATTGCTCGCTGCAGCATCGCAAATAACAGCAACATTGCAAATTACAATGGCAATTTGATATTCCAGATGCAATTACTCGCAACTGTCGCTTCTCCTTCTCCCTCCGCTCCTCGCTTCTCTGCACTTCTCTCATTACCCGAAACAACAACATTCGATTCAAGCTCCGTTGATGAAATTCGAAGGCGTCTTTAAACTGCAGCGAAACCGCCGCTTGCAAGTTGACTCTCGTCCTTAAATTGCACTGAAAATGTTTCTAGCATGAGAATTTATCGGAAAATTCGTTCGAGCAAAAAGTTTTACAAAATCCAGTTCGAAATAATTAATAGACGAACTAAACTTTGTTTAATAAACATAATATAGGAATAATATTAAATAAGAAATACAAAAAGGATAAAATTGATAATGTAGAATATATATTTCTGCAGAAGTAGTTTTATACAAAACAAACTATTTCACAATTACCATAAAACCGAATTTACTGAACTTTATTTTCATCTGATTAATTGAATACAAATCAAAAATGAAGAAAACTTACTTACAAAGAAACATGCAAAAGAAATGTTTGTACACTATTTTATTTATTTAAAAGAACACACAACTTTTTAATTGACTAAAATTCATATAACTTGCATTTATCAATTACATATTAGAACAAACTAAAAAGATTGTCTGCAATTACTTCAAAAACATAAATTAAAATTTCAGAGAAATCTGATTTGTAAGCTTTTAATGTCATAGATGTACAAATTTTATATTGTTTCTTACTTCAAAGATCTGTAATTGCCCTTCACAACATCAATCCCAATGAAAATCAGCAGTATGTTTCTATAGAGCAGTTGCCAGTTGAGCAGAGAATCTTCAATTGATTTAAAACTAATCTCTGTTTGTTTAGTTGACAGTGTGACCACGTAGGTGTATTATTGATTTTTTAAATATTTTTTAGTATATTTGTTTGTGTTCAAATATCACTTAAGTTTTTTGTATGCTCTCGAAAGGGGTGGCGTGTGTCTTACGGTCGAGCACTCTTGCCTTTAGCTTTCTTACTTGCTTCTATTGAAAGTAGTCTTTGCTGCATTCGAAGACTAATATGTTCCCAGTTATAGATGCGTTTTGGATGTTATGCATTAACGGAACACAAGCAATGTTTGTATGTCAGCAGTTATTATTGAGAGCATTGCATCACGACTGCTTAAAATAATAATTAAGCGGCAATCTGATTCGATGTGCTCGTATTGTAGGATTTGTGCATTTCTCTATTTCTGCAGTTCTCCATTTCGGCAATTGGGCATGTGGCATGTGGCAGGTGGCAAGTGGCAAGTGGCAGGTGGCGTGAGGCAACTAGAGTCTGACTTTGTATAATTAAATGGAATTTCATAATGAATACAGGCACTAGGCAGTTGAAAGCTGCTGCGGTGCGGCTACAAGTTGCAATTGCTTTTGTCGAGTATCGCAGACAACAACTTAACCAGGAATAGAGCGCACTAATTCATTAAATTAATGAAATTGCAATGCACACAATGCTGTCTACACATAACACATTTGAACAGAGACTGCCGACTGTCAGTTTAAACTGCATTCATAGATAGCTCGGCTGACTGGCTGGCTGGCTCCAGCCAAATGAGATCTGCAATCGCATTCGAGCTGCTCTATTTGCAATGAGCCTTAAATCCCACTGCCAAAGCATACGGCAAACATACTTTATAGTTAGTCTAACTGCCCGAATAGTCAAACACGAGATTGTCTACAAACATAGCATGTGATACTCATAGGCATTTAATGCATCTCTCTTTGCCGAATTAGATATTGCGACAGCAGTTGAGCCCGAGGATTTGTTCGGCTTCTTTTGCTTATCCCTGGAACCGACCAACACGCTTAATTTAATTTTCATTTCCAAGTAAAATTATTGAAAGTTTCATGCAATAATAGTTGCTATTTATTATTGTCATTTTTACCTATTTTACAAAACTTTTTTTATATAAAAACAGATATCAAATTTAGAATTAATTTCTTCTCTTTAAAAAAACGTTTGGCATCTTATAGCAAAAGCAGTTTTAAGAATTTTAGTTCAGTGACTGATTAGTCTTAAAATATACTATGTACTATATAAAACCTTCACAATATTTGAATGCAAATACAAAACTGCATTTATTATAAAAGTGTTTTTTTAAATTCTCAGCCAAACGAATTTGTCTCTCGTACAACTTAAAGAATTACATTTGGAAATATTTTAATTAAGCCTTTACAACATTTTCATTGCAAATACAAAAAATGTATTTATTGGAAACATTGTTGTAAAATTCTTAACACAACGAATTTTTAGCTCTTAGAGCAAACAGCTTTAAGAATTTTAGTCTTGCGTCTGACAAGTTATAAAATATATGAGATAACCTCTTTTTGAATATTTTAATTGAACCTGTAAAATTTGTCAATGCAAATACAAACATTGATTTATTGAAAAATTGTTGTAAAATTCTTAACAAAACGCATTTTTCTCTCTTATATTATTCAAGAATTTGAGTGCGATTGCTTCTTATAATAATTAAACATTCACAATTTTCAACTGCAAATACAAAAATGTATTTAATGAATAAATGCTTTAAATAGTTTCAAGAATTTTAGTGTTGTGACAGGTCTTGAAATACATGAGAGAATCGCTTTCTGAATATTTTAATGAAGCCTTTACAATTTTCAACTGCAAATGCAAAAATGTATTTATTGAAAAAATTGTTGTAAAATTCTGAAAAATACGAATCGAGCCATGCTATTTATTATTATTAAACTGCGAATTCGCATTGCAAGGATGTCTGGTATTTGCAGAGCACTGTCTGCTTGCTGCAAATTCCTGGGAAATCGTTATTATATTTGTGCGCAGCGCAGTCAGGGAAATGAGGCGACAATCTTCACAAACGGCAGAGCTGAAACACTTGCGAACTATGGCGAAATGCTGTTTAATGTTTATCCTGTTTGTGGTTGATATGTTGTCATGACGATGCGCCGTAATACAAATAACTAACAATTAATTAGTAATGAGTCATAATGCGTAAATTGACTCGCCAACTTTCCCTCTCTCTCTCTCTCTCTCTCTCTCTCACTAATCTGTCTAATTGTTTTCCCGAAACAAAGATAAATTAATAATGGTGTGCGATTTATGGGTGTGGCAGGTGTGCGATTGCAAGTTTTTAGTGTGTTTTTGGGGCATGTGGCACGCAAGTACGCGTCATCTGCTGCCGCTGCAATTCCATTCAATCAAACAGTCAATCAAACAAATTGCATTCGTTATGCTCAGAATTCAATATGCTGTGCCACAAGGGCGTTGCAGCATTTCGTGGCAAGGGGCCATCCACGCCATCAATGTGTAACCAAATTATCAGCAAACACGCGTTGTTGCAGTTTCACATGCATGCATTCATTCCCTCCTCAAACAACCGCAAGCAACTCTGCCATCAACTGCTATCAGCTCTCCTCCTGTATCTCTGTCTGTCTCTCTGTCTGTCTGTCTGTCTGTCTGTCCGTCTGTCTGTCTGTCTGTCTGTCTTGCTGCTGTAAGAGACGCCATTTGTTTTGCAACACCATTTTGTTTGAGTTTTGCGGGCTGCTTCCTCCAGCAACTATCAAAATAAAATTGTTGGCAATAAAAATGTATACAAATGCGGATAGACAGGTGAGCAGCAAAGGTGTGCTGCCTGCACACTTCCCTCTCCCCTCCTCGCTCCCCTTGGCTGCTTGTCAGCAGCATCTGTCGGTAACCGGAAGAGTGGCAAGCGAATTTTTGGGGGAGAGCAGCATGAAGTTTTGTATCTGCAAGTTTGCTACTCGTTTCATCGTTTCACTGCTCACATTATTTATTGGCTTTGCGTTTGGGGTGTCTGTGTGTGTGTGTGTGTGAATTGGAATTTATTTAAATATGTTTCTTTGCACCCCTTTGCAGCCCATACGTTGCTGCCCCTCTGCCAGCTGCTCCATCGATGTTGTTGCTGCTTCTGTTTCTATTTCTGTTGCGCTCTTTTCTGGATCTCTTCCACTTTTGGACCTTTTGCAAACATTTTTATGGCCTGCCATTTGCAGCTGCTGTGCTGTAACGCAGCCTCCACTCGCAACCTGCCCCACCGAGTGGCAGGCAGCCGTGTGGCAGCGTGGCACTGCCCACAACGCAACGCATCGACATTTTGTTTATACGCTCGAGCATTTTATTGTCGTTGTTAAACAGCGGTAATAGATTTTCGTTGGCCCAACATCATCGACAGCTCAGCTCAGCCCAAAAACTCTCAGAACAAACACACCTTCAACTTGCAGCTGGCAGTGGCAGTGAAAGTGGAAGTGGAAGTGGAAGTGGAACTTAAACTGAAACAGCGACAGCAACTTGCTCTAAGCAGGTGTGCAATGGATGGCTGCCAAATGAATCTCCTGGCTCAAGTTGCCCTGCTAATGCAGCAGCTTGTGTTCTGGGTGGCGGGGGAATTGTCTCTGAAGTTCTGTCGCACACAAGCAAGTCTGGCAGGAGTCACGCTCCAATTTTTGAAGTACTTTGCTGCAAAACGCTTGCCTAAGTAGCACACAAGGTGCTGCCAACTAAAAGGCAGGCTTAATGTGCTTCAACTTAGACGAGCACTGCGAAACGACACTAGCCAAAACAAAAAAAATAACAGTAGAGCACTTAAAAACTATTTCAGCTGACAATCAACAGCCAAAGTTCACACTTAATTCCTTAACTCTTCGCATTAAATCAACTTTAATATTCTTGCAGCCTTTAATGTCTGTTAACAACAAAAAATACACTTTTTATGATATTTATCTTCAGTGGCTCTGGCTAAATTTTTGAACTATAGAATTTTATTTTAGTCTACAATATTTTAATATATTATTTCCTCAATTCACCTTTCATACATTGCTCCTTTCTTTCGCCAATACATCAATCTGAACGAAACTGCAAAATATATTTATTGAGCAAATTGCAGACTAAGAGAATCTTAAATTAATTTTACTCTCGACAATACATAAATTAAAGTAATCTGAAAAACTGTATAAATTATAATTGTTTAAGCTGTTCAATTTTGTTCACAAAAGTGTCTAGTAAAATTTAGTATTATGAACAGTTGTTTATTTATAAAACGAGTTTTGGGGAATTTAGATTTGTTTAATATTTGCACTTAAAAATAATTTTAATTTAATTTAAAAAAAATGTTAGATTGAAATCTTGATTATTTTTTTAAGACTTACTTTTATTTACCTAAACAAGCAATAATGTTCTTTGAACATTCCTCTTAGTGTAAAGATTGTTAATAATTTTGTTTTTCGTCTAGAACATTTGTTGGGTTTGTGCAAAATTAAGAATTTTCCTGCTCTTATATTTTGTGCTGTGTGATGATAGTTAAGAAAGTCAATCAGTCAGTGGAACGAGTTTTGTTTTATATATAGTACGTTTTAGACACACACTCATGGCATTTGCAGTCATGAATACTATATGAATACTGTGAGGCCGTAAAGAGTTAGATTGAAGTTCAGGGCAACTTGGCGCCGCTTAAAGAGGATGGCGTTAACTGTGCCAGCAGTCGAAGTTGGCTTGTAGTCAGGGCTGCTGGCATCTTCTGCACGAGTAGATAATGAGCGAAAGATAGAGTTTGTAGTTAACTCCATTCCATTCTTTCGCTCTCTCCGTCTGCCGTTAGTCATTTTGCATTTTATGACTTAACTGTCACTTTTAGTTTTGGGGTTGAACGGCAGCTGCTTTTGGCTTCAGCTTCAGCTTCTGCTTCGGCTTCGGCCCATGGCCAAGTTTGATAATCGCTCATTTGATTACAAAAGTAGTGCGCTTAAAGTTTGTAATTGAGGTATTTTTCTTTTGAGTTATTTATCTTCATTATCGCTTAATACTTAACCAACTTGCTGCTGCTGCTGCTGTCCCTTAGCTTACACTCGCAGAAATTGCCAGCTAAAATAATATTATTTAATCTGAAATTATTGCTGCGTAATTCATTGCGATGATGTGCCACTAAAAGTGTTTAATTGATGAACAATTTTTTGTTACGAACTTATAGTTTTGTTGCAGTGTATGCAGCAAGTGGTGTCATATCCTTTTCGCCTGTTTTTTGTGCTCGCTTTGTTTCACTCTCATACATCAAGTTTTGCACAGTTTTTGCTCTTTGCTGTGGCACACAAATCATGCCCCGGCAAGTCAACAGCAGCCATCAACGTCACAAGCGGCAATCAAACGCAACAGCAGCAAGCCAGCGAGTGGATGGGGACGGTGGACGGGGACGGGGGAGGGAAGGAGGTGCTGTCAGTGTCCTGACTGCTGGATCGCGACTCGGACCAAACTCCTCACACATTGTACTCGTAGGTTTGTTGTAATCAAGGCATGTCGCGGACCAAACTAGACAAAAGAAACTCAGCAGCGGCAAAAAGTTGAAAAGTTATTAAAGTTAAGCCAAACACGATTGGAATATCAACTAAGTTTTCTTCTCCCATCTTCTGCTGATTTTATTTTCATTTCAGTTTTTTTTTCGGACTTCTCATTAATGAAATTTTTGACTTTTGGCTGGCAACAAGAAAAGCGAGTAACAAAAATCTGCACTCGACTGGGACACTCGAAGAATATTGCCAGCTAATTTGGTAGCTTTGGTATGCTATGAAATAAAAGTCAGTAAATGTGATTATATAGTTTTGTCTTCTTGCTATTCTTGTTTCAGATCGAATTGATAAGTACGAAATCTGCCAGAATTCTGTGTTTCATGTCTGAATTTAATACAAGTTTTCAATTCAGATTCACAAAAATAAACAACGCAAGATGGAAATGAGGAAACGCCAAATCCCACAAACAAATGTGCTTGCAAAGCGATCGGCTCTGAGAGACGTGGCCAACCAGCAAGAAGGCGGCAAGGAGCGGACAACCAAGCAGACGAGCAACAAGCTGCCAGCTAATAAACGGAAAAGAGAGCCACAGCAGCAGAAGACAACTGAAGCAGCAGGCAAGCCCATGCAGACAAGACAGGCGAAACGGGCTAACGACAAAGCAACTGCAGAGCAGCCCAAGCAGGAAGCCCATGAACAGCCACAGATTTCAGAGCAGCAAGTGCCGGCGACGACGGCGAAGAGGAGAAGCATTGCCGCTGTGCAGGCCGAGTCCGAGCGGGATGCGAAGATCTACAGGCTGCCGAAGCCCTGCGTCGAGTTCATGGGCTTGCCAACGCCACAGGCTGCGGCGGCTAGCGAGGATGCCACCATTCTTGGGGGCTTCGAGCCACTGTATGTGGCAGGCAGCTATCAGATCGCCAGACGTTGCACGGGGCACGGCGTCGCGGCACAGACGAGTGTGCAGAAGCAGAAGGCAGCGATTCTGGCGTTTGCGGCGCCAACTGTGCGAGAAGCTCTGCCCATAGGCGTGGAGGATTACGATGGGCAGCACAACGATGACATATGGAATGTGTCGTGCTATGCGATGGACATCTTCAACTATTATCGAGAGCGCGAGGCAGAGTTTCCCATCGTCGACTACATGAAGAAGCAGACGAATTGCTCGTTCTGGCGGCGCATCACAATCGTTGACCAGATGATCGAGGTGCACATGAGCTTGGATCTCAACCACGACACGCTGTATCTGTCCGTGAAGCTGGTCGATCTGTACCTGAGTCGCAAGGTCATCGAGGCGGACCAGCTGGAGACGCTGGCGATGGCGGCGATTTTGATCGCCTGCAAGTACGACGATCGCCAGCCGCCGCTCATCGAGGAGTTCATCGGCATCTGTGACCATCGCCTCACCCGCTCCGAGCTCATCGAGATGGAGCGACGTCTCTTGATCACCATTGGCTACGATCTGGGCATTCCGACCTCGTATCGCTTCCTGCTTCGCTATGCTCGCTGCGGACGCGTCGAAATCACCGCCCTCTACCTGGGTCGCTACATCCTCGAGCTGGGCCTCATGGACTACAGCACCATCGGGCTGCGTGACTCCCAGATGGCGGCGGCCGCTCTCTTCATCGCCCTGCGCATGCTCGCCGGCAAGGAGAGCATCGAGCAAAAGGTCTGGACTCCGACCCTCGCCTACTACTCCGGCTACGAGCTGAACGAGTTTGTGCGCCTGATACCCGTCCTGAACATGACGCTGCACCGCCGGCCACACTCCATCATCAAGGCGGTGCAGAGGAAATACTCGCACCAGCTCTTCTTCAGGGTCAGCACAATAGAACCGCTGACCACGGCTCAGCTGCTCTCCAACAATGTCTCTGACATCGCCAAGTATTCTGCCTTTTGATGTCACGCGCAAAAAATACTTTACTACAGTGACTAGTTGAAACTTGTTTAACGTTTGTAAAACGCTCTTCACTCCCACTTTTTTAAACATAAAATTTAATTAATTAATTCACTGCAATTTATTTCAGATCTGATTTGTATTTCAACTCATTTATTATATTTGTAAAAGATTATTTCCCGTTTGTAAAACGCTCTTCATTCCCTTTTTTTAAACCTTAAATTTAATTAATTAATACTCTGCAATTTTTTTCAGTATAGTGAATACCATATTTCAATTAATTTTTACCTAACTTGTAGAAACTTGTTTCACGTTTGTAAAACGCTCTTCACTCCCACTTTTTTAAACATAAAATTTAATTAATTAATTCACTGCAATTTATTTCAGATCTGATTTGTATTTCAACTCATTTATTATATTTGTAAAAGATTAATTAGAGATTAATTAATGCCCTGAAATTTATTTCTGATCTGATTTGCTTAGTAAATACTGTATTTCAACTCATTTATACCCAACTAGTAGAAACTTATGTCGCGTTTGTAAAAAGCTCTTCATTCCATTGTCTTAAACCTAAAATTAAATTAATTAATTCATTTCAGTATTATTAATAAATTTATTTCAGTATTGTAAATACTGCATTTCAATTAATTTATACCAAACTTATAGAAAATTGTTTCATGATTCCATTTTTGAAACCTTAAATTAAATTAATTAATACTCTGCAATTTATTTCAGTATTGTAAATACTGCATTTCAATTAATTTATATGAAACTTGTAGAAACTTGTTTCACGTATGTAAAACGCTCTTCATTCCATTTTCTTAATTATTTAATTCAAATCTAATTTGTTTAGCAAATACTGTGCTTTAACTCATTTATACCCAACTAGTAGAAACTTATTTCACGTTTGTGAAATTCGTTTCATTCAGTTTATTTATTTTTATTTATACTCAACCTGCATGTTAATGTACTTCAATTTACTTCTAGTCATCACGTTTTTTCCATTTTTCTATTAAATTATATTTTATATTTAAAAACAAATTCTGTAATTTATTTAACTTTTTTTTTAATGGTATAAACTGCATTGCAATTAATTTATGCACAATTATTATTATTATCTAAATTTAAAACTGAAAAGTACTGTAATTTATTTCTGATTTATTTTAGATTAAATTTGTAGTTAATACGCAATCAGTCAAAACTTATTTTACTTTGTTTTTTTTTAATTAAGTTTTTAATTAATTATTTGTAAAGTTTAAACTGTACTTCGTAATAGCTGGTTCATTCCTTCTATAATTTTTGCGTTTCTTATTTATTTTTGTGTGTTTGGCCAAACCAAATGTATAGCTGAAAATGACTGCAATTTATTTGATAAGGCATCGAGTGTGTCTTCATTACTTTCAATTCATGCGAAATGCAAACTGTCTTAAAGCGAGTCGCAGGCACAAATTTCCATTTTGAAACGATGCATAAACTATGCCCAAATGGCAACTTATTCAATTCAATATACTTGGGGATTACGGCCCCCCTCCCACAAAACATATTATAAAATGGTGTGCCTAATGAAGTGTGCAAGTTTTTCGAAAGTTTTCTATGCTTTCGCAATTGATACGCATTTGAAGTCCTGGCCATGGCCATTGACTGCGAGCCCAGGGAGGGGGGGGAGGCAAGTGTGGAGTGCGTGTCTGAGTGTGTGTGTGTGTGTGTGTGTGTGTGTGTGTGTGGCCGAGGAGGCAAATGGTGACTTTGAAGTGCTCTTTTCGGCCGTTGATGCCTCTGCACTGAGCATGAAATATTGAAAAGCTAAGCCAGGGACAGAAGCCAGAAGACCAGGCGGCCTGTGAACAGACCGTCGCACATTTCGAAATCTTTAATCCCAAAATAATTGGCTGGACATTTTATGGCCACGTGTGGGCCTTTCCTGCAGTCCAGTCCAGTCCAAGGACTGGCAGGACGAGGACGAGCAGGACGCAGTCCCTCGGCTCTTCGAGTTCAATTTCATTTTATTACATTGCGTATACGCCATATTAATTTCGGTGTAATAAAATCAACAACAAACTGCAGAAAGTTTAAACTATGCCTGGGCCCCAAATGCAAGGCAGTCCTAACAACTAAAAACTGTAACAAACTAAACGCAAAACTGAACCCGAAACCCCAAAACGGAAACTTCTCAAGATTTTATTCGGTTTTTACTTTTGTTTTTGCGCCTCTGACTGGCAAAACTGTAAACTTAGTTAGGACATCAGCATTGACTTTTACATCCCCCAATCCAAATCTGAATCCAAAATTCGAATCTACATCCACAACATCTGCATCTCTGGCTTCGCTTTTTCTTTTGCTGTTTTTTTGTTTTTTCTCTTGAACCGCCATGGAAACTTTTTGGCTAAAGTGCAAATCTTTTTCCAATCTCTGCACATAGTGTGTGTATATATAGTATGTATATGTATGTTTCCATCTCGACCCTTTGCTGGGCCAGTTTTAGGTGAATGCGTCTAATATTTGTTGAATTTAATTACTCAATGCCACAAATTTTCATTTCATTTCACTGCAAGCACACAAGCAACAAATTTCCCAGCATTTTCCTCTCTCTTCTCTGACCTTTGCCAAGCCGAGTTAAAACTGCTTGGGCTCTAAAGTGTGTGTATGTGAATGAGTTTTATGCAATTTGTGGCATTGACACTTATTGGGGTTAAAGCTAAAACTTCGACCAAAAAAGGGCAGCTCCAAATCCACAAGCAACCTCTGTTGAAACTATAACAATAATCTGCCAATATTTATGAAACTTAAGTAATCTTGATGAGTCTTAAAGCCATTTCCAGCATATTATTAAAAATGATGTGAAAATCATTTAATTAAATTGCAAATATATATATTTATTCCTTGACCTGACTGATGGAATAAAATTGTTAAGAGGTTGCAATAAAACTGCATTTTGCAAAATTCCAACTCTTTCCGTTCTAACAAATTATCAATAAATTACTATTTTTAGTTTTTCAAAAATGTATTTTCTTGTTGAATCAGATGTGAGCAGCTCTTTAAACGAATTGAGTTTAGCGGGAATGTCCTGACAACAAACAGCTCGCAGGCCTTGTGGCAGCTACGTATCTTTTAAGTTTTGGGACGTTGTCAAAGTGGAAGTCGTATCTGCTGCCCTATCGAGATGCTGCCATGTAATGTGATCAGTCTGACAGGCTGACCAGAGTTTGGCATTTGTTTTCTTGTCACTTCTGTTTTCATCTCTCGGCAGCGGCAATTCGTTTTTCATTTGGCCATCCGCTGATTGGGTTTTGCCCTCAAAAATCATGGCAACTCCTCTATCTAATATAACATATTGCGACATTTTTAGTTATTGTGGCTGAGAAGCGAATGTTTTTGCAATATCGTATTACTGGATGTCTGTTCAAATTACTTACATTAATAACATCAATTAACTACAAAATTTGATATGCCGTTTGTGTAAAGAAAATAACAGAAAATGATTGATTTGATGTGACATTTAATTTAAGTTCTTAAATACGAGCCACTAAGCCACAAATTAAGCGTGCTGGTTAAAAAGATTTCATCTATTTATTTAGCACTTCAAAATCTAAAATCGAACTCAGCGAATGACCATTGAAAAGGGTTGTAGGTTTGTCCCAATACGAACAACAATTAATCAATCCACATTTAATTAATTACTTTATAGAAGAAATGAAAGGTATAGAAACAGTTGTCTTTGTGACTTTGACAGCTCGACTGTCGAGCCACAAAAGTATGCTGCACATAAAGTGTGTGTTACTTTTACAACCTCGTTCACACACACACACACTCACGCACACATAGATTAACAGATAACCCAGCTGCCCGAAAATCGTGCACGATATAGCAAGCGATAGGCTTGACAAACCATTTACGAAATCAGCTCAAAGCTTCTGTTGATATTTCGCACAAGTCGAATAATTTAACTTAAATTAAAAATAAATATCTGATTCAAGACTATTTAAATATTTCCACTGAGCCGAAGTATAAATCCATTTCCAGGTGTTTTTATATTTTTCAAAATAATCGAACCCGAACAAATTTAAGATACTTTAAAAACTTGATTAGAATTTAAATGCGTTTATTTAAAACTAGCTTGTGTAAAAACATAATATAATATAAATATAATTTAAAAATACATCTGAAATATTAGTGTAGAAAAATCCTTGAAATCTCGTTGGTCTGTTGGGTAGACACAGGCGAAGACAGAGACGGAGAAAGAGTCGGAGACAGAAACTGTCATTGAATTGACGCTCATGATTATTTACGCAAAGTGGATTAGAAATTTTTTATGGTTTCGATAAGCCGCAAATTAATTTTGCGCAGCAAGACGTCAATAGGGAATAAGAAATAAGAAATAAGGCATGGCGTTGCACTGTGGAGCAATCTAGCACTTTCACCAATGAGTATCTATGGTATCAATTTTAAAAAGCCTAACAGAAATTTAACATTCAACTGATTGCTACCAAAAGTATTTTATATCAGAATTAGAACTTATCAAAGCATATATTTTGCACATCTGAATATTGACGGTAAAAGTGAGCATTTGTTCCACAGTAGAAAGTTTTATGCATAGATACAAAAGCTATCAAATACAGTTAACGGTAGCTGCGAGACTCAGAGTCACAGTGAAAATTTCAATGTGTCTATTACAGCTTATTCATACTCGCATGTGGGAGAAAATACGAGAGAAAAATGCTGAGAAAATAGCTGCATAAAGGGAAAACTGTTCCAACTCATCACCGACATTTTCCTCTTTAGAACACGTGCTTTACGTTTGCAAATTATCTATTTCAAAATTCTAAAAAAAAAAGGCAAACATTTCATTGGACAAATAAAGAGTAGCTTAGAATTATTTTTGTTTTTAATTATTATTATTTTAATTATTTCGTTAACAATTATTTTTCATTAAAGCTAATGTTACAGAGAATTCTTATACATGTGAAAAAATTTATATTAACAATATAACACTAATTCTTTTAGACTGTTTACTACACATAAAAACTTTCACTTATTATTTTGATAGCATTCTCCTTTTTAAAGTTCTTCAGGACAGCAGAGCAGAGAAAGTAGAGAAAGTGGAGAGAGCGAGGAGGAAATTCAGTGTTTAATTTATTGGCACTCAGTGAAGCAACGAGAACGGCAAACATGCAACATCAAGTTGAACGATGTACAAAAGCAGCAGCAGCAACAACAACAATAACAATAACAAATACCTTACAACACCTAAACGTTCCATTAAATTTACGTTTTACAGTTTTAAAACACAAATTACCTGCTACATAAAACCAAAGAGTTACAAGGCAGCAAGAAAACAGAAGCAAGTGGGCGGGGTGCGGGGGGGGCGTTGTCTGAGTTCTAGGGTTGCCACCTGGTTGGCAGCTGGTAATCGTGCTGCGCAGAGGTGTGGCAGCAACAACTTTATTGCAGCAAACTTGCCAAAGTTTTGTATTTGAAAATGATTTGTAAGCCAGAAGGGGGCAGAATGGGAATGGGAATAGGAATGGAACCGAGACCGAGACCGAGACCGAGACGGAGACGGAGACGGAGACGGAGACGGAGACGGAGACGGAGACGGAGACGGAGACGGAGACTGAAACTGGGGATTGGGCGGCTTCAATGTGTGCGACATGGCGTTAAACTTTGTTGCCAAATAGAGCAACAACCGGCAGCAATAACAACAACAACAACAAGAGCAATAACATGCATAACAACTGCAGCAACAAATTAAACAAATCGAAACTTTTTGGTGTAGCGAATTCAGCGAACATCAAAAGTGCGACAAGGAGAAAGCAAAGCTGAATAAGAGCGCGATAGCAATAGCGAGAAAGAGAAAGAGAGAGAGAGCGAGTGGTTGGGAACGTGAAATGCAACTATGTATAAAACACGCATAAAATCGAAAATGTAATTGTGCAAAAACAACGTTGTTAACAGATAAACTTAATTGCTCGAAGACGCAGATATTTCAATTGTATTGAATCTCGCTGTCGATGACAAATTATTTCTTGGCAAATTATTGCTTTATGGATTTCTTTTTTTATAATCTTCGATTATTAATATAAAGCCTGCCCTAAAGGGAATAAATATATTGCTATAGTAATATCATTAGCTAATATCCCAGTAAATTCTTCATTATGCATTATATTCTATATTATTATAGCAATTATTATACATTTTATTATTATTATTATTATTGTTATTTATATTATAATTACTATTATTAATATTTATTTTATTATTTTTATCACTATTATTATTGTTATAATTATTATTATCATAATTTTTTATTATTCATACTACTTTTTCTTATTATTTATTGTATATTGTCTGCAATGGTGCTGATTTTACGGCATTTCAACTGCGAGGAGCTTTTAAAGTATCGCTCTCACACATTCAGTTAGTCGGGGATTCGGGGATGTTGGGATTGTGGAGTGTTGAGTGTGGAGTGTGGGAGGGTCACACAAGTTGACCAAGTTAATGGGCAGCCCGACGAAGCAGCAAGAAGAGAGCTAAAGTAAAAACAGTAAACTAGTTTAAATAAATACAGACTGGGTGCGTAATAATATATGTATACTTAGACGTATTTGGGCAGACGAACAGTCAAACAGACTAAGGCAGAGAGACAGAGAGAGGAAGAGAGGGGAAAAGGCGTTTGTTTGACCCGCATTAATCACATGAGTCCGTGCCCAAGTCGATAGCCTTTGACGTAGCCCCGACCCAAAAGTCGAGCTCGTACCCAAGCCCCAAGAAATGGCGGAATGGAACGGAACGAAATGAAACGGAACACAATGCGATAGCATCGCCTATGCGAGACCGAGACAGAGTGAGAGAGAGAGAGAGAGAGAGAGAGAGAGAAGTGGGCCAAAAAGGAGCTCAGATGTCGCACCATTACATCCAATAACAAATCGCAACTAAATCGCAACGAATCGAATTTAAAAGCGAATTACAATCAAATGTATTTAAGCACTAAGCCGACCAAAAATTTAACCTCTCCACAACAACACACACACACACACACACACATCCACAGAGCTCTCAATCAGATACACACGCCCAAAAGCCGAAAGAGAGACGCCACCCAATTGACTTTCGTTACACCGAAAATAAAAAAAGACAACAACCAGACACTAACTGTGTGTGTGTGTGTATGTGTGTGTGTGTGCTCCAATTGTTGACTGACTCGATTGAACTTTATACATGTGTGTGTGTTGTTTTTGCCCCCATTATGTGCATGTGTGTGTGTGCGTGTGTGTGTGGGAGAGAGGAGAAGGGAAGGGTTTGTTTTTATATAGTGCTGCTAGCGTCAATCCGTTGTCGTTGACGCCGCCGGAAGCCGTAAAAATCCCCAACAACAACACTCGCACACACACACACACACACTCGCACACACACTCGCACAGTCAGCCACAGAACTGTGTTACAAAGAGTGAGCCTCGAATAGGCCGTTACGAGAAATTGCCACAAAAAACGCAGCCACAAAGCCGACATTGCATTGCCGAAATGGCAAATGAAAGCGAGAGGGAGGGGGTGGAAAAATAGCCCACATGGCATTATTGAAATTACCTCTGTGATGGACTTAAATAAGTTTTCAGGTATTCGATGGGATCGCCAACTGTTGCCGTTTTGCGTCGCAATCACAGCCACCATCATCATCATCATCATCATCACTATCAAAGTGAATTCAACTAAATCAACGCGTCGAATTTGAAATTGAGATGATCTTCATATTGATTAGCGCTTCACTCAAACATTAATTGACACGTAAGCATCATCGCTGGCTCTCTTTGTGTGACCGACGCTCAAATACCCGCACCACCAAGCTACGAAAATACCTCAAGTGGCCAATTAAGCCAAGTACTCGCATTATGCTGAGTTCATGTCAAGTGCAGACGTTAAGTGCTCTTGGTTAGTAAGAAAACGCAGCTAATTCGAGATACTCTCGGCACACTCACGATTTGTTCTAAACTCGAGCAGTCTGAAGGGCCCCAGCCTCTTAATTAAATGCGATTACAATGTAAAGTCACACAAAAGATGTGTTAAGCATCACTAATTACATTTCAAACACACGCACATAGAAATATTTCCACATATTTACAATTTTCTGTTGCATTATTAATAATTTTAGCCAATGAAGTGCAACGAAATGCAATAATCAAATGTTTAAAAATGCATTATTCGCTGCTTGATAGCAAATCATTGTTTTATGCAAATTTAATAAAGTTATAAGCATAGCAAAAGACTAATTATGAATTGGCAATATTTGCTGTTAAATTAAACAACAAATAAAAATAATTAGGTAATCAATAGTATCAATAGAAAATCTATTTGCACATATCAAATTAAATAAAGCAAATAAACAATAAAGTTCTGACTACACTTTGTACCTTCAAATTAAATTGTAATTTACAAATAAATATAATTAAATTTATTATTATTACAATTATTATAATCTATGCGTTCGATAATGAAAGAATTAAAAATGAAGTGCAAAAATTCGAGAAAATATTCAATAGTAATCAATTGGTTTTGCATAGTTGAATATTTTACATATATATTTTTCGACTTTGAAATGCAGTTGACGCAGCTATACGCATATATTCGCCATAACACGGATCAGGACTCCCAACGATTCGCTATATCATTTCTTGCTGTTGGCATTTAACCGTCAGTTGATGGTGCGTTTGCTTATGCCCGAGTATGTATGTTGATTGGCACTACCAACCCGGAAACTCTGACTATAGACACCCGACCGCACACACACACACACACAGACAGACACCCACTCACACACACACACACACATATAGTACAATCGGCAGAGAGGCGAAGGCATCGACATGGACATGGACAGAGACATGGACAGGCGCATGAAAACCAATAAATATTGTTCATCCACTCGAATGCTTTTTAACTGAAAACCGTTGAACCCTTGCCTCAGCCTAAAAGTGTGCAACGAACACAGTTCTACACCCAGAAGCGTCTCTCTGTGTCCATGTGTGTGTCCATGTGTCGATGTGTGTGTGTGTGGGGCATAAACATAGACCAACATCCGCTAAATGCGGCGCAGTGGAGCCGAGCACAGATACCAGACTGCTTTCTGCTTTTGTACCGTCAAACAGATCGATGCTCAAAACCCAACAGCAAAATCGGCCAAATACTAAACAAAAAAAAAAGAAAGGGTCGTGCAAAAAGTAGGAAAACACAAATGGGGAAAACTGAACATTTTCATCAGTTGTATTTCATCTGGCATCAAATATTATAGCGCCATGCATTATACCTGGCTGCTGTAAGTCTTGCTTAGCTGTTGTCCTGCTGTCCCCCCTCTCCCTTTCGTGCTGACGGCGCTGCGAACTCGTTTTTCACATTAGTCTACTCAGTAAGGGATTCCTTCAACCTAAGCAATGCTCAAGTAATTAATCATGGTGACAAAGAAAAAAAAAACACAACGAAAGCAAAGCAACATACTTGCTTAAGAGCGCAGTAACTCGAAATGTAACACGCAGATACCCTGTAAAGACAGTTCAAGTTCAATTTAATGTATAAAAAAATATTTAAAATAATCTTAAAGTTTAACAACACAATAAAACATTAAATACGAAATCATTTCTACAATCCAATATTAAATACCTATACAAATTAAAAATAACTACGCATAAATAAAAATGCCATTCTTTATCGCAATAATAATCGAGTCGAAGCGAAGCATTATAATACAATGTTTAATATTTAAATTTAATGCGATAAAATAAAATAAACAATATTTCGAGCTGTGCTGCTTTTGTGGCCAAAACTCGCCTTGCAGGGTATAATAAAATAAAGTAAAAACAAAATGTCAACAAAAAATGATTTTAAAATGCCCCTCGGTGATAATTTAGCTGATGCTCTAAAATAAATTATAGCTAGGGGAATGGCTAAAGCGTGACAAGCCGTGATTTCAACTGGAAGCAGAAGCCTGGGGATTCTGACAGGAGGACGATGCATAGTATATGTGTATGCTATATATGTATTAATGTATATTGTGTGTGGGTGTGTGTGTGTGTAGGTGGGGACATCGGATGGTTGCTGAAAATTTGAATGTCAGTTTGGAGGACGCTGCGATTGGCGATGCTTTGTTTGCTTGCCTGTTTGTTTTGTTTGTTATGCGACATTGCATTGGCAATTGCATAATAAATGAGCCACTTCAAAGGGTTCTCCACGCAGCAGCAGCAGGACAACAGGAGCTGCAGGACAACGGGAGCCTGCAGTTGCAATACTTGTTAAATTTATAGCCTTATTGAAAATTCCAACAATTTTCAAACGCAGCTCTAGCAAATGGACGGAGAAATCGTCGAGCAGCGCAACGGTGCAGGAGAACGAGGAGCGGAGAGCGGTGAGCGGAGAGCGGAGAGGGGAGAAGTTAGGGGCATGCAACGCGACGTCATTGTGGCGGCAACAGCAATAATAAATTTTATAAAAGTCATTAATCTTTTTTGCAGTTAAGAGCCCCTGAGCTGGGCTGAGCTGAGTTGAGTTGAGCTGGACTGCCGAGGGCGACGGGAGACGGTACGTGGGGGAGGGGCGGTTGAGGGGAGGCGGGAGGCGGGAATCTGCTTAGCTGCCACTTCCGTTGCCGCTTGATTTCTTAGTTGGCAATAAAACAACGTAATAAGATGTCTCGACACTGCACCGCCCCGCTGTCATGCTCTGCTCTCTGGAAATCTTTGCTGCTGCAATTTTATATATCCGTGTGTGTGTGGGTGTGTGGGTGTGTCCCCTGTCAGGCGTGTGCGTGTGTGTGTGTGTGTGTGCGTGTGTGTGTGCATCAACATTTTTGCGTTTGCACTCGGAACTTTTTAATATGGCTTGTTAGACGAGGATTTTCAAGCGTGTTTCATTGCTATGCAGCAAGTGCTGGCTGCGGCTTGAGGCACATGGGGCACGTGGGGCACATGCGGCATGCGACGAGCAACAAGCAAGGAAATCGTTCTGCCGAGAACGTCAACATGTTTTGCCGCTCCTACAAAGTGCAGGCGATCCATCAACGTTGAAGTTGAAGTTGCAGTTGCAGTTGAAGCGAAACTTTCGCTTCCACACAACTTGCAGCTCTTTTTCCAGTCGGGGTCATTTGGAGCGGCAAACACTTTAAACTCAGTCCAACTTTCGCTCCTTTCCCATTTCGTCCTTGCTCCCTCCAATGCTGCGCTTTTTTAGTGGATTGATAAATTATTTACACTTAGTTCGAGACGTCGATGCAAAGACATATTCGATATAAACGAAGATCGATCAGCGCGTGAACATTGTGTTTCTACTTTACCATTGATTAATCACAAAACTGATTTGCGATTTCATTTCGTCACTATCTTTATTTTAGGTATAATACATTTGTTGTAAATATTTTTAATTTTATATATTTTTTAAATGTTGCTTCATCTTTCTAAACAACTTAATTAATTAACTCCAGGTCATTAGTACTTTAATGTTTATTATTATTTTTAGCTGTAATAATTTACTTAAATTTGCATTTAATTGATAATATGAGTTTATCAACTATCACTATCTAAGCTGTGTTAATATTGAAAGCATTAAATTTGTAATGAAAACAACAACGCTTAATTTAAAAAAAATAAAAAGATTTTCGTTTGTCGCCAATATAACCTCAGCAGTTATTAATTTAATTAGTAGCTAATATTAATAAGAAGATTATTAATGCTAATATATAATATTATTAATATTAATAATAATATATATCAATGCACATTTTCCTATTCATTGAGATTATGCATATTTCTTTCATAAAATGTACAATAAAAAATTGCTTTCGCTTTCAAAGTCAATTTGTTTTCGACATCTAATGAATCTCTTAAATGGTAATTGAAAAGTTAATGTGGATTTAGGGGAGAAGTGTCAAATGATTTAATGGCAAGCCACTTGGAGATACTCGCAACTTGTGCGAGTATTTTATGATATATTTAGGTAAGCGAATAATGAATGTAATGAATATTAATTATTGTGTGTAGTTGTCATTCACAACGTGCTCCGTTGTCATTCCGTTGTCACACACCACACACCACACACAGACAGACAGTCAGACAGACAGACAGATTTACACACATAGACGGCATTGTCGGCATTTTGTTCATATTTAATTTGAATTTCTAACCATTAAACCGCAAAAGTGTAATGCAATTAGGCTGATAAATAACTGAACTAACGCACGAGTCCTGTTAACCCAGACGCCCTCCCTCGGGCCACACCTCAACTAAATGGCATTTTAATTATTTACAAAATTGATTTCAATGAATGTCCCAAAAAGACTCGCACTCAAAAATATGTCACGGCCCCTCCTCTCTCGCCCCCCCCATTGCCGACGCAGTTCCTGACCCAGCCCAACCTCAGCCTAATTAACACTTCATTAGCTTGATTTAGCGTGGCAGCTCGGACCCTAAATTGAATGCCATTGGAGCCTACACAAACCCAAAATGATAGCCGACTGATTATCTGGCGGGGGATTGCAGAGAACAATAACAATAAATCGGCAGCGGCTTTTGCGCTGGCATGCGTATTGATTTTATTCTCTGCATATTGCGATTTATTTTGCAATGTTGCAAATCGACACGGCTTATTAATTATTAACGACGATTTAAATAGTTTACAACGAGTTGAACAGGAAACAGCAGTAAATGAAAATAATTTGAATATGCCTCGAATTTATGTCTAATACTTTACAATTAAATTGCATTTCAACTTCAAATAATAGTCAATGGAAAACCGGTAGATGATGATTTATTTGGATGTATTAATGAATGAAGATATTTTATATAGTTTACATAGAGTTGAATTTAATAGATATTGTAGTAATATTTAAAAATTAAATTGCAAATTAAAACACTATACATAAAATAATAGTAATTGAAAACCGACAGATAATGTTTTATTTCCATGTATTAATGATGACAAAGACAGAAGGCAGAAGCCAGTAGGGAATAATAAAATATTAATATCTCTTGATATCTTATCTAATATTTAAAACATAAATGGAAAAGTCAAAATAATATACGTAATTTATTTACACTTTTAGAACTTTATTTAATCAACACTGCTTAAAAACAACGGCTTTAAATATACTTTAATTTTTAATTTTCTTTTTCTTTGCTGGAAGTATTAAATTATTAACTTATTATTATACTTATAAATTGTATTTGTTGAATACTGGTAAATTGAAGAAAGCACTCGAAGTGAATTTACATTGCAATTGGGAAACTGGCAGATAATATTTTATTTCTGCTTTAAAATGGGCAGCGGTTGGGTAAAGAGCGAGAAAGAGGGAGCAATAATTGTCCAGTTGTGAAGTTGGCAACATTTTGGGTTCCCTTGATAATTGAGGAGCTGCCAATCTGTAAAAGCCTATTGAAGGTCACCTCGATGCTGGAAAATGCCTATGGCACACACACACACACCCCCACACACACATAGACAGACGCATTTCCTTTCATTTTGCCAGAATATACGAAAAGAAAGAGAAGAATAAAATGAAATGTAAGCAAAATGCGAGAGGAGGTGGAGCGGAGGAGGCAACTGTCTTAGGATGCCTGTCCGTCTGTCTGTCCGTCTGTCTGTCTGTCTGTCTGTGTTCTGGTAGAAACAGGTGGACTTTCATAGTGCTTCAAATTGTTTGAAGTTTTTGATGAACGAAATATTTGTACAATTGATTTTTATTGAATGAGAAAATACAATTTGAGGCCAGATGAAATCTTGCGTCAATTATGTAGGCTAGAAGCTGCCCCATTGTGTGGCATTTGTAACTGATTAGTAAGGGAGGGCGGCAGAGAGGGCGGCAGGGCAACAAAAGACACGTTGAAAGCACAGTCGACTCAATCAAAAATGCATTGCATTCAATTTGAGTTAATGCCAGGCCTAAGCCGCACTCACGTCTAAATTAAACGATGGCTTTCACTTGAAATGCATTTCAATTGCCATCACTGGACACGGACACGGCACGGCCACGGCCACGGACAACTGTGGCAGGTGAAAGTGCAACAGGCTCGGCTGTTGTGGACCATGCCGCATTGCCAGAAGCCCAAGCAATCCAACCGGTTGACATGCTACAGCAGCTTAGACCAGAGGCTAACCTTAGTCCGCGTAAGCAGCATAAGAAAATTGTGTGGCACTCATAATGCAGCTGCTCGCCGGCATCGACAAGCTGAACAAGAATCAACTTGAATGCGGCCAAACAGACAAAAAGGCAGCACAAAAGCTGAGTACACAAAGGCAGAAGGAACCGCGCCAACGAAAGCTGCTTATGGAAGGCAGCTATATACTATACATACTATATATACCCGGATCATGGCCTAATCTTTTGCCTTGCCGCTGCCACAAGCTGTTCAATGTTTTTACAGTTTTGAGTTTGTGGCAACTGCATTTTAAATTAGCGGCAATCGTTGCCCAAATCAAACGGCAAACAGCCAAGAGCATTATTGATATTCCTAATACCATTCGACTTTACATACACGATCTGCTTTAAACTGCGTCGCTTTGAACTTTTCCAAGGAGGATTCAATACCCATATCCCAAAAATTACAATTAATGTAAAAACTTTGTCTCTACTTTACTTTAAAAATTATATTTGCTGCCAGAATAAAATTGTAGACAAGATTTTTCATTTGTTTTTCTTTCTGCTACTTTGTCATTATATACAAATAAGTTTGAGTCATTATATATGAAATTTAATTTTGGCGCAGAGAATTCATATTGAGAAATATATATTCTAAAGACAGCTACAAAAAATTAGTACATACATAGATGTATATGTACATTTATAATATTGTTGGATACTTTGTCATTTAATAAATAATTTTAAGTATTACATTAAAATTAGGAGCACAGCATTTACATTAAGTACTACAATTTTTTAATACTGCTAAAAGCTGAATTAAATTTATTTTTATTTTTAATTTGTTTGGCTTTGATATTTTATATTTATTAAGGACGAAGAAAAAGAAAAATCGTATTATTAACTTTATATTTAAATGTCGACAATAATATTATATGTATATTTGCGAAATCTGTAAAAGCTTAATAAAATATTAAAACGAAGCTGCTGTGTTTGTTAATAGCGATATTCTACAAAAGCGACACTGACCACAACGACATAATTTAGAGCAATTAGAGTAATTATATTTTTATTAAGGATGAAGAAAAAGAAGGTAAAAAATTAAATTATTAAACCGTTTCTATTTTATATGTCAATGTTGATAATATAAGTAATTTAGCCAAAGATCTTATAAAAATAAAACACCAAATTTACGATATTCTACGAATGCAAAACTGACAACAGCGATTCTTCTTGACAAACACTAAACTGGATGATAAAATTGACTCAGAATAGCGACTCGCATTCAGGGAGCGAAGAGAATGCAACAACAGGATTTTGCACTCAGCTGCGCGAATATAGTTGGTGATTCAGACAACCCATTTGCTCGTATTCATAAGGTATAATGGCATAACGTTATAAAGGCATAATATAAATATACTGTATGTAGAAACTGTACATAAATATCGCATGACTTTGGTGTAAGTTGAGGCATCGTGCACTCAAGTTCACACACACACACACACACACACACACACACACACACACACACGTTAAGTGAGACCGAGAGATGAAAAGTGTATGTAAAATATTTTCACGCGCCCCAGTGAATAATTCAACAACTGCTGCGAACGTCGTCGTCGTCGTCGTCGTCGAGGCCATCATCAAGTGCCGAGCCGAAAATGAGTTACTTTACATAAGTAAGTAATTGGCGGGCCTCAGTGACAGCGGCTCAAACGTGAAATTATTATAAACAAACCATTCGACAGTCGTAAAAACCAAAAAAAAAAACAAAAAACAAAAAGCTGAAAAAAAACGAAGAGTAAATTTGCTGGATGACATAAAAACGGTGGAAAATTTCTTCATTATGCAGAGGCTCGTCCACAAAAAAAGCGCCAGAAGTGCCAAAGGGAGCAGCCGAAGTATAAAATATATAACATATTTAAATGCAATAAAGTAGCAGCAGACACACACTCACACACACACACACATTGCCCCGCCCATCAATTGCCTCATAAACGTATATATGCAATGCGTCAATATAATTACACTCTGCACCCGATGAGTACATGAGTGTAATCACTTAGCAGCAATCTGCGTTGCAGACATTAAACAACAGCTTTAAATATATACATTTATACTTTATGAATCCTATGGATTATTAGTAAATTTTAATAAATAAATAAAATACATATTAAAGAGTTTTTATTTAGCGATTTATTGTAATAAATGAATTAAATTCATTGCTGGGTATCTGCTAGTCGAGCAGCATCAACTCTGCTAATAAAGTTACTTTTGCAATAAGAATATTATTGTTAAAGGTTGCATATTGATTAAGTAAATTTTGATAAATCTGGAACTATTATCGAAGTAGGTTTTGACATTTATTGCAAATCAATTGCACTTCACCTTTGACAGACAAGCGAGTCGTGCAACAATAAAAATCGGAAATCAATTCAACTAAAGTGAGGTAAATATGTTTGGCACTTTTGGGGAGGATCTTGATGCCATCATAAGGGAGGCAAAGGAGCTGAGGTCCGACAACTACATTGTGGTAGCCATTGACATTGCTTTCACGGGATACTGTCACAAGGATGAGGTATGATGATTTCGATGCCAGACTCCAACTGCAATCGCACACTTTCAGGTCTTTCTGGTGGCCGCCTTTACACCCAATGATCAGTTTGAGCTGTGCTCGATGCCATCAAGATATCTGAATACAGCTGCTTCTCGGCGACATCATGTTTTCGAAACTGCTGAGAACGATAAACGGAGTTTAATTTCCCGGCCATCCAACACGGTGAGAATAAATGTATTTAATTAATAGCTGCAGTCTCAGTAGATCTGTCCAAGAGCGCCACATTTTATTCGTTTGTAATCTTGTAGATATTTGATACTGTATCGGAAGTCGTGGTGCTTCAGAAGTTCATTGACTGGCTATTGAAACTGCAATCGGAGTCCAATTCAAAGGACATTGTCTTGGTCTACCATGGCAGGGACAAGTGCATTCCTCGCATGATCCTGAAGGCATTACGGAAGTTCGATTTAATTTTGCCATTCAGCAGAAGTGTCAAGTGGCTGGTTAACTGCAACAACCTCAGTAAGGCAAATATTGAAACAAAATACTTATTTTTAGTCCTCATTGCCTCTTTGTAGCATTCAGAGATATATCGACAGTTGCGGAAATGTACGACGAAGTCGAAGATCTTGGGCAAGTTTATGCGGAATACTACAGAGATGATGTTGAAGTTGGATATTATCAAGAGGATGAAAGGGACTTTGAAATGGAAGGAATTTATAACGTCGACAGTGAAGGATATGAACAAATCTATGTTAATGAAATCGAAAACGAAGATATTTTGGAATTCGACATAGCAGATGAATTGGAATATGACCAAGATGGAGAAGCAGAAAATAAAATGGAGTTTAACAACGAAGACGCCGAAGGAGATAACAAAGAACATGATGAGGAACGAGAACATGAAATGGAATATTCCAAAGAACCTGGCGAGGAATACGAAAAAACATCTGAAATGCAATATGCTCAACTGAATGACGAAGAAATGGAAAATTACCAAGACGAAGAGAAAAAAATACAATATGATTTGCAAAATATGAACTGTGAAAAAGAATATGTACCAAGCTGGAAGGTGGAAAATGAAGGAAACGTTGACTTCGAGGATGACAGAGAAGACGAGCATGAAGACAACGAATTTTCTGAAAGCGAAGATGATATAGAACATGAAATGGAATATAATGTGAATAGTGAAATGGAGTCCAACTACAACATGGACTATCAATACTACCACGACATACACGACTACTACCAAGAAGTTGACAAGGCAGAGGAAAATGAAAATAATGAAGACAAGATGGAATCTGACTTCAATTTTGGATGGGAATATGGAATGAGATTTAATATGTACTATGGAATGGACTATGAAGCGAAAGATGAAATTGAAGATTACAGAAAAGAGGACAACAAAGCAGCAACTGAAGAAGACACAGAAGATGTCACAGAAGATAAAAAAGACGATATAGAAACTTTTTATAACGCCGATACTGAAAATGAGGATGAAGAGGAAAATAAACACGTGGATGAAACTGAAAACTATGTAGACAACTGTGAAGACAATAACGAAAACACTAATGAAGAAGACACAGAAGATGACCAAGACGATATAGAAACCTTATTTGACCCCGATGATACTGAATATGACGATGAAGAGCAAAATAAACACGAGGATGAAATTGAAAACGATGTAGACAACTGTGAAGACGAAGGTCCCGTCCAGCACTTTGGAAATCCGAGTAAACGCGCAAAGCACATCTTTTATTGGGTATTGAAACTGGCAAACACGCAATGGAAATCAGAAAACTGTACAGAATATATATTCGATATCATTACGACGACTGCTGAGGGCATTGAAGAGTACTTGAAGGAGGAGATTAACGAGACTGTGAAACAAACACGAATGAATACCTTTCGTCCCCTGTTTTCAGACAACGCCTCGAAGGCGCTGCAAATAGGTTTGTATTCTTCACGTCTCATCTTGATCGAACATTGCTTCGATCTGCCGACATTACGATTGATCTGGAACGAAAGGGGAATATTCGGCTTGTTTGTAACCCTACAAAGCATTTATAATCTAACCTGTGCTCAAAAGCAAGAGCTAATCGAATTACTTGTCAATCACTTCATTACACATAAGTCAACCCCGGACGAGCGGCTGTAACTTGTAAATTGTACATATAGTATATTAATATATATAATAAAAATCAAAAATGTGGTTTAATTCTGGCCACTTTTCTCTGAAGTTGTGATTAATAAATATAATAATAATCAAAAATGTGATTTAATTCTGGCCACTTTTGTGCGTATACATTAATAAGATATTGTGCTGCCCTCTGGCCAGATATGTATATATTATAGAGAAAACAATTGCGTATTTAAGTTGATACCCATGAAAGTGTTGCAAACAGGTAAATTATGATATTTTGAGATATTCAAATGTCTTCACAACCATAGACAATTTACTTCAATTAAGATATTTAAATTATTTCATTAATTTGCGAAAACAAAGCAAAGCAAAGCGAACTTTCGAATAAAAATCCAAAGTGCTCGAACGGCGCAAATTTCTCCCAACGGATGTCTAGAGCTAAGAGGCGAACGACGAGGAGGAGGAGGAGGCCAGGATCAGGGGCAGGGGCAGGGGCAGGAAGTGTGCTCCTCTGCTTTTTGTGGGTCAACATAAAGTGCGTTTGCCTCTCTCTTTGGTTTTTGGTTGGTTTCGTCTGCTTTTGTTGTTGTACATTGTTGTCGGTTGGCCGGCTATTTTGCTGTTGACTCGTTGTCTGTTTGGTACTCCTCCTCCGGCTCCTCGTCGACCTCCTCCTCTCCTGAGTCTCCGTCTCCATCTGCTTCTCACGCCTTTACCGCGGAACGGCCGCGGCTTGCGTTGATTGTTATTTTATTGCCAGCGCATGGAGCGTCACGGGCCAAAACAGAAATTGTTTGCTGCTGTTTGCGGTTGAAATCTCATTTCATCGTGCAAGCCTCGACACCACAATATACCACCGCACCACCGCACCACCAACAGCAACAGCAACAGCAACTTTGTACGTCTGTCTTTGCCTCGAAAATTGGCAAACAATTTTGCAATTAAAATGTGAGCACAAAAGTTCTGCGAAATACAATTTGTAACCATTTTCTGCTAATTATATAAGTAGTCGCCCAAAATGATAGTCGGTGGCAGCAAATGACTTTCGACTGCACTCGCCATTCTAAGTAGTATTCGTGTGTTTTGGACTTTTTCCAGAATGACATGGCAAAATTCAATAGACTATTTACACAGCGTACTTCTTAATGCAACCCAATAAGTTTGGGGCTTCCATTGCATATTTGTGGCCAATTAAGGGCAGAAGTTCTACTGGAATTACGATACAACCATAGTTCGAATGTCATGTCAATAAGTACAGAGAAAACATGTATTTTCCATAACAATTTCCAGAGTCCCAATAAATGGAATTCAAATAAATGATTTCACATAACTAAAATTAATAAAGAAAATGTTTTCGATAATGCTAACAAAATATGCAATGTAAAAAAATATAAGTAATTTATTTTACTTACATGCAAATTCAATTTTCAAGGTAATATGTTAGTTGCGTATAAATTAATATGTGTAATGTAAAAATGTCTTTTATCAACAACATTTAAATAAAATGTGAAAGGTAATAGTTACATATAAATAAATAACCCTAAACATTTTTTAGTTGGAATTATTATTCTATAACAAAATAAGCAAGGAAATAAATAGTAATACAATTATTATATATTATTAGCATTAAATTTAAGTCGCCTCTAATTACAGCTATTTTAGCAGTCAATAAATTGTTTGTCTTTCAGTCTTATTACCTCATCAAAATGAGAATAATTGGCAGCTTTACAATTATTGCAAAGACTCGCAAGCACTTCAATAAAATTAATCAATTGAAATTATAGCTGCAAGTAATTTACGTGGACTTGTCAATCGACAGACATTAATGAATTTACTTTGTTGAATGAATAAATCTAAATAGATGCAACTAGAAAACTTATATTTTCAGATTACATGCCACATAAAATACAATCTGCCAACCATTTTTCGTTTTCATCGATCCTTTCAACTGCTACTTAAGGCAATAACCAACGTCAATGTGACACTTGAAAATCTGAAAATCTGAAATAAAAATCGATATATGTAAATAAATATTTGTGGCTTTGTGCACTAAACAAATGGACAGCAAATACATTTGATTGTTTGCGACATTTAAATGTTAATTAAAAACGTTTGCTAATAAGAGATGCGAATCCCATCTTTTGACAGCTCTAAGCATCGAGCTTTGTGCGAATGTGCTGGAAGCGTGTGGTGTGGGCGTGACAGTGGGCTAATGAGCGTGTCAACAGCAATTTGAGAGTCCGCACGGACAAGTGGCTCAAAAATGTTGAGGGGCACTTTATAATAACTTGTTGACAATTCAAATTATGCAGATAAGTTCGAGGCAAGCTGCAAATGTGTTTCTAAATGCGGCTTAAATATGCATATGTCCAGCACGCACACACACACAAGTACACACATACATTTAAATTGTATGAGCATAAACAGTGGTCATCCGATAATTAAAACGCTTTGGAGTACAGTAAGAATTCAAAAAATATGCACGATAAATACAGTTTTCCAAACTGAAGAAATTATACGATTAAATTGAACTAAAAGTATTTATTTCTAACGTTTATACCTCGTTGATGGCCTTAACTAGCAACAACAAAAAATTGGTCGTTAAGTGAAAAATCGATAGGTGAAGTAAAATAATTGTATAGTTTTTTAATTTGTTTTATAGCTTTTAAAAAATAGTTATTTTTGTAGAGTTTTTGTGAAATATAATCTTGTAATCAAATCAATTGTTAGTTAATGTTTACTTATAAGATTTGCTAACATATTGTTAGTCTCAAGTTAAGAGAATAATAAATTAATAAAATAAATAAAAATTTAATTACATTTCACTTGTGTGGAAGTGAATTTTCCAGCGAACATGATTTGGTGTGCATCGAAATAAATAGTTGCGAAATTTTAGACAGCGGCCACTGTACGAGCTGAGGAATATATAAATTTACACATATGTATGTGAAGGAAAATATATATTTATGTGCACATATAAACATATACGAAGAGCATTAGAAAGAGGCAGATAGAGAGAGAGAGAGAGAGAGAGAGAGAGTGAGAGAGTCCGTTTATTTATGTTAATTTAAATCAACATGCAAAAATTAGCGCTTGACATGACAGGCAGACAGATGTACAGATAGACAGACGGACAGACGGACAGACAATTAGACAGCCAGCAGTTGGAGAGAGTGAGAGAGAAAGAGCGAGTGGGGGGGGGAGTTTTATGCATTGCGGCAGGCTGAAACCATTTAATTTAGTTAATTACTTGGCCCTTGATTAACATATTTAAATGAAATGCCGCAACGCTGGCAAATTATTTCACTTAGCCAGGTGATGGTTGCTTGGTCGAGGGGGCAGACGGAGACAGGCGAGGGCCATCGGGTTAAAGGATGAAGGACGAAGGGGCCACAACCTGATGACACGACTAGGCGAGGGGGCGTGTCAATATAATGCACGCCTGATTGCCGCCTAGCACGGTTAAACAAACCCCAGCTGACTCAGCGCTTTTCGAATGGCCCCAACTGGATTTTGTTTGGTTTTGCATTCTGATTTGGCCACCAACATCTCCATGAGCATGTTGTTGCCCTCCGGCTTGCAGTTTGTTGCTCCGCTCTGCTTAGTCTTGTGTTGCTCTTTGCATCGGGTGTCTGCTCACAAATAATTCTGATTGAATTTGCATTAATTAGCTGCGCATTGTGCGCTCTAGCGTTTGCTAAATATCCTCAAATATTCAACTGATATTTCGCAATAGAGTGTGAATACTTGAAGCCCTCAATTACAATGCAATTTGCATAAACTATCTTGAATCCGCAATAATTTATGTGCATACTCTTGAATGCCATATTTATGTTTTATTGTTATCACGTATATTATATCGAAAATATTAAATTAATGTCGTAAATTGATTTTTGTTTCAACGACTGCATAGTTTGGGGCTTTCCAAATTCCCACTCTCATTGTCTTAAATCGCACTTTAAAGTTGAAATGCAAATCTTTGTTTTTGGATAAACTAGACTTTTTTAAATTATGACAAAAACTTATTTATTTATGGTGTTTTTAGTTCAAACGTTGTTTTAGCTCACTATAATTATTGTAAATAAAAAAGCTCATTTGACGTGAATCTTAAATAAGCATAAACACATTTTTTTACTTTTGATAGTTTTAATTTAACCCAAGAAAAAGCACATAAACAAATAAACTCATCATATTTATCGTAAAAATATGTTTTATTTCCCTTTATTTTTAAGGGCTGGATATTGCATAATATTTAAATAATACTGCAAGTAATTAAAAAATACCAAAGCTAATAAACAAATAAATAGTATTTGGCCCGAGCGAAACTAGCATCCTTTGTAGTTTATTTTCTAGCTTTAAGCAACGGCTTCAGCTTTACTCTTAACGATCCCTTTAATTTGGACAGATACTTGCATTTAAGCAACTTCTTCAGCCTTACTCCTAATGATCACTGGTGCTTCAACTTAATTAATAGCAACTTCTGTTTACCATGATTCTTTGAAGTATGTACATATATTGTCTTTCTTTAGCTGAACTACTGGCAATTTCTTATGATTTACTTGAAATACATTTCTTATTTTGTAACAGCTCTTTTTTAACTTTAATTTACTGATTCAATTTATTTCTGTTGCTAGCGTATTTAAAATTGATTCACTGGCTTTTGGAAGCTGCAATGAATTCCTTGTAAACATAATATCTATATAATTAATTCTTCGTTCTGACAAACGCACAGAATTAAGTATTAACGCAGAACCAAAATATTTGGAAGTAATAAATCAAGCAAATGATTTGCTGGTATATTCGAATATAATTAAAATGATTTAAAAATTGTATTGCTAGTCGAAAAGTAATTCAAATTGCTTTAGACGCAGTTGATTAACATAATAACTAGATGGATGTATTTTATATCACTCAAAGGCTTTTTGGTTACGTAGATAAAAATGGCAGCGATATTTCAACGTATTACTAAAAAATGAATAATCAAACCTAGAAATAATTCTCGGAAAGGCGAATCAAATACAAATCGAATGCAAATGCTCGGCGAATATTCCCAGGTGGACGTGAAATGAAAGCAAGCAAATTGGCAATTGGTTGCTTAACAATGACATCATGAAACGAGCGAGGGAGCCTAATGCTGGCGGCAAGTGTGCCTTTCCCTTATAATTACCATTTGAGTTGACAGCAAAGCGTCCGCATAACCACGAAACCAGCCAAACCCCAGGCCCAACCACGGCGACCACTTGGAGCAACAACTACGAGTAGTAAATGCGATAAGACAGGTCGAGGACACGCTGCCAAGTAGCAAAGGAGCAGGGAGCAGGGAACAGGGTCGCCTTTCTGGCTAAGCAGATTAAATGCTTTATGCGCAGGTTGCCTGGCGACCAGGATCAGCCGCAAATGATAAAAATAGAAAGTCCGCCAGGACTCAAATGCGACTGTGTCGGCAACGGCAAAAATGGTGTCGGCGTCGATGTCACAGTCGAACTGAAAGTCGATGTCGTTGTCGATGTCGATGTCGCTGCCAGGTGAAACAAGTACATAACTAGATGTGTCTGTGTGTGTGGCAGCATGACGCATGCCACGTCTAAGCTGTCGATAGCCGGAAGCATGGCCGAAGGACACAGGAGGAGGCTGGCTGGCTGGCAACATGCGAACAACGGGGCAACCGAACAAGCGCCATAAATAAATTTAAATTGCGCCAAAAATCGCACGCTATTATTATTATTTATTATGTAAGCAATTTGCTGGCATTTGTGCGTATATATTATACGCATGTGCCTGTCTCTGTGTGCGTGTGCGTATGCGTGTGCGTGTTTGCCAACGAACAAAGTTTATTAGAACTTTTGTCACAAAATCAACGCTGAACAACTTTAAGGAATTTAATGTCCCGCAATTTACCATTTGGCTGCCAATTTCTCTGTTTCTGCAAACACAGCAAATATATCTTGCAGACGAAGTGACGCGACGACGGCGGTGGCGGTGGCGGTGGCGGTGGTGTTGGCTGTGGTGTTGGCTGTGGCGAGGTGGATATCCTGAACAGCGCTCAACTAATTATTATAGCAACGACAGTGGAACATACACACAATAAACAATGCGTTTTGCATACCCATTAAATACAATAATAAAGGCGCGAGAGAACTAAATCAAAACATATAGACTTTGTATTATTATTTGATCTTAAATAAAATAAATTTAAGCTCAAGCATTTTACAAATCTATATTTTTATCCGTTCAATTTTAAACAGATACACAAATTACAAAAATAATCTTGACAAATCTCAAGTTGAAATTTAATAATTGTTTAAACTGGATTTATGTTAGCATTAAATTTAATTATTTATTTTTCAGTGAAACATGTTGTTAATAAGAAATAATTTGTTAAATTTAACTCTTGTCTGATCAGTCAAAACGTTAAAGGAAACTTTTAAAATAAATATAATCACAATTTTGTACACCTACATATTAAAAACCCAAGATTTAGGTAGTAAATTAGTTACTAATTTATTGAATTGAATACAAATAAAATTATTCAAACTATATTTTTATTATTCAGATTACATTAAAATTCTTCAAGGTTTTTCATAATTTATTGAATGAAATAACATTAAAAGTTTTCAAACTATATTTCTATTATTTAAATTATATTCAAATTCTTTTAGGTTGTTCATAATTTATTGACTTGAATAATTATTCAAATTATATTAAAATACTGTGAGGTCATCAATAATTTATTAAATTAAATAATATTAATAATAATATTCAAACTATATTTTTATGTTTTTCAATAATATTAAAATTATTTACAAATGATTTTAAATTTTGACAATTGAAATTGAATTCAAATTATTTTTGATTACAAATGACATTTTAAATTTATGATAATTCGCGAATCGGAATGAATCCAAACCTCTTTTAATTTTGCCATCACATTTTTGTATTGTGGTCTGCAAGCGAACACAGTGTGTGGCCGATCATACCCGACTGTGCTGGCGATTCAAGGTGGCGAGTCCGCGGCCTAAAAGTATGCATTAAAACTAATTA
The DNA here is from genome assembly GCA_963583835.1 of Drosophila immigrans. Lineage (NCBI taxonomy): Eukaryota > Metazoa > Arthropoda > Insecta > Diptera > Drosophilidae > Drosophila > Drosophila immigrans. The sequence continues at coordinate 22,637,546 of OY757144.1, read as the reverse complement.
ACTTTTCGCTCAGTCACCGGGGAATGCCCCAAGCTTGGATTCATGTACTCGAATTAGTTGTGGCTGGTTCCAGTTCCAGACTGTTGCCCCCCAATGAAATTATTATTATAAATTTCAAGCTCTGGCGCTTTCGGCGTGCCAAAGAAATACACAATTCGTACACTCAGTTATTGAATTTATTTCATTTTCATATGTATACAATATTTTAGTTTTGTTTCACTTTTTGTGGACAATAAAAATAATTTGTGTAGCTTGACATACGTGTTGGAGTATGTAAGTAAGTATATGTATGTATGTATAGTATAGTAATGATGTTCATCTATTTACTTATTCGTACTTGTATATGTATATGTATATATATATATAATTAGTTATTCGTGGTGTACGAACAGTAAAAAAAATAAAACACAAGGATTTATTTTTTTTTTACTTAATAGACTACTTTATTTTTATTTATAAGCTCGCGGGCTACGCGTCTTAAGTGAGGAAAGTGTCTTTAAAAACTAAACTCACAATATGCTGAGCTCTAACATGAAAGTTCTTATTACGACTTAGGGCTAACATACGTGTGATGTTTTGTGTTTGTGTTAGTGCAGTAATGCTGAGTCCTCAAGTTGCAAATGGAAAATTTTAATGGACTTGGGATTTTTTTGGAAGTGGCACGATCGCCAATGTAATAGGATCTTTTTGTTTGGGACAGTTGGTGCCGTTGCGACAAATGTTTATGTTTGTGATACGATTTGTGGGAAAGAATTTGGAAGGGGAATAATTATGAGTGTTTGTCATGTACGAGAAATTATTCTGGTGGTGGATATATTACTCCCCCAACCTATAGAGGTTAGCTTGTCCTCAAGCGTTTAGTTCGGGGTACATAAGTGGGACTGGAATTACAATATTATCGGTTTCAGCATTAGCACTTATGTCTGTGTCATGTGTTTTTACAAATTTTTGTGTTATTATGTTGAATAGTGTTTTAATTTTCTTATTCACTAAGTTGTATATAACAATGAGGATTAAAATTAATACAATCATAATTATTGGATATTTATAATTATTGTTTACTCTGTTGTTATACATAATCATTTCTTTTATTTCAATGTGTGATAGTGGTTCTATTTTAGTTACATTGTATTCTGTAAACATAATAGTTGTAAATTGTTGCGCTCTATTTGAAATTTTAACATTTTTTAATTCAATGGTACAATTAAATATTTTTATTATTTTATCTTTTTCGATGTATATTTCTAAATCATTACAATTTTGATTTAGTTTGGTTCTGGTTAAGTTCCAGGTTATTATGATGTTTGGTTCTACTATTTGTATAAATTCTTGTTTACGATATTTATTAAAGGTGCAAACTGGAATTTCATGTTTTATTATATTAGTTATGCATTGGTCATTTATGATCTTTTTAGAGATTGAATTCGAAACAAAGTTATTGTGTAAATAAAATTTTCCTTCAACACTTTCATTGATGATTTGTCCATTCTTATCTGGGTAAGGGATTACTTGGAAAGTTTTAGTTTCAAGATTACTCAATGGAATATGGGACATGATGAAAATTTCATTTGTAAGTGTACTGAACCAAGCAGAAGTTTTAATATTCATCAACTTTTCGTGATTAATGTGATCTATTTGATCGTGTTTAAGTAATTTTGGATTAAATATTCCTAAGCGAGTTAATTGTAGGCTTAGTTCGATGTCTTCTATATATTCGGTAAAATGTTCAATGTTAAAAATTAATGAATTTAATTGTTTTTCTTCTTCCAAAATTTTGCTTTGATTATTTATAATATTAATACCTTGATTAAATGTATTTATAAAATCATTAAGATTATTTGCCTGAATTGAATTATGGGCAATAATGTTAATTTGGTTTTCAAATTGTTTCTTATCTTCTTCATCTAACGTGCCAAAAAGGAATTTAAGTGATGATCCTATGAAATCGAATAAACCTCGTTTAGTACGACTTGTTATTCTGATACCTGCCATTTGCTTTTCTAATTTATTCATTAAATATTTTATTTGGGGGTACTTGTTAAAGATATGGCTTTGAGTTAATAATAAATCAAAAGAGTTCTCTATTTGTGTTACGTTTATAGTTAAGCAATGATGTTCGAAGGATATTGGTAAATTAATTGTTCCGGACTCAAATAGGATGAATCCTTGATCATTTTGAATGGGATTTACTTCGACTTGTTGAGTGTTTACAGTTGTACAAATAGTTGACAATATGAGTAACATCAGCAATTTAAGATGTTTCATCATTCGGGCTGGAATTAACATATTTACTTTTGTTAATTATTTTTTTCTTTTTAAACTTCGATCTATAGTGTGTAACTTTTCTACCTCTATTAGTTTCTTCGTAATGTTTTTCATCAAGTTTTTTAATATTACCTGTCTTTTTGAAAGGATTTGTTGTTTTTGATTTAACCAATGGAGCTTGTCTAAATCGTGTATCTACTTCAAAATCACTTCTGTTTTTATTGAGGTTATTTATTTGATTTACTTTATTCTCTTGTGAGTTATATTCAGGGGTTCCTGCATAAATAAAAATATCTGCTGGAGTTCTATTAGTTGCCTTATGTTTTGTTTTATAATTATAAGTATATAATATTGTTTCAAACTTTGTTATTTTATTCTCTATATTATCGTCACTTCCTATTATTCTTAACTTTTCATTTATAGTTTTATGAAACCTTTCTATATCTGATATTCCTGTTTTACTTGTTGTTATGTTAATTTTTATGCCTTCTTCTTGTAACCAAATTTGCAAAGCCACACTGATGAATGCTGAATCTTTGTCTGCTTTTATCTCTATGGGTTTTCCCATTTCATTGAAAACTTTTAGTAAAGCTCTTTTAGCTTCTAACCAATCTCTACTTTGAACTTCAACTAATGTTGTGAATTTAGAATAAACATCTATACAAGAAAGAAATTGTTTCTTATCTACCATATAAAAATCTATAACATATTTATCCCTAACATTAAGTACTTCGGGTGTTATCTCGAACGTGAGTTTTGTATCTCTATGTTCGGTTTTAGCTATGTTGCAAATTTCACATTCATTAATTAGATTTTGTATTAGTTTTTGGTAATCTGGGTAATAATATTTTTCCTTAAACCAATTTATTGTTTTTTCTATACCTGGATGTAACAATTTTTTATGTGTTTTTAAAATTAATTCTTTAAACTCTGCAAAAGTTTGTAAGTCAATTAATTTTAAGCTTGTTTTCATTATTTTAGTTATATTACTTGGATTTATTATTTCTAAATAAGCTCTTTGGAAAATTGGAAAATCTATTTCATTGTGAAAATAGACAATACTCTTTTTCGAGCAAAGATATTCCTTTATCATATCTTTAGCATATTGATTATTCATTTCCTTATAAGAAATTTTTATGTTAAGTTTATGAAAATAGTGGTTTGTTTCAACTTTATTATCGTCACCTTTTATGAATTCTATTTGCCTGTTAAAGTATTTTAAAGGTCTTTCGGTTATTGGTATGTGATATTGACTGTCCTCTTGAGCACTATGTATAGTTGCTCCTGTGCTAATTGCATCTTCTCCTAAGAAATTCTCTTCTATTTTTATACGTGAAAGTGCATCTGCTACGTTATTTTCTTTTCCTGGTAAATACTTGATTTGATAATCGTATTCGTTTAATCGGATTTTCCATCTTTGTAATTTCATGTTTGGTTCTTTAATGTTACTGAGCCAAACTAGTGGTTTGTGATCGCTTAAGATCTGGAATTTTCTACCGAATAGGTAAGAACGGAAATATTTGGTTGCCCACACGATAGCTAATAGTTCTTTCTCTATAGCTGAATAGTTTGATTCGTGTTCGTTTAAAGTTCGACTTGCATAGCAAATGGGTTTGTGTTCCTGTGATAGAACGGCGCCTATAGCGAAGTTGCTAGCATCTGTAGTCAATGAGAATGGTTTCTCGAAATTTGGATAAACTAGTATCGGATCGGACGTTATTAAAACTTTGAATTTTTCAAATGCTGACACATAAGTGGGATCTTTTATGTTTATGGTGGCGTTTTTCTTCAACTTTGTTGTCATGGGTTTTGCAATATTTGCGAAATTGGGTATAAATTTGCGATAAAATCCGCATAAACCTAGGAATGATTTGATTTCTTTTGGTGTCTTTGGTATTGGGAATTCAACAATTGCCTTAATTTTGTTTGGATTTGGTTTTATACCTTGCGTGGTGATTACATGCCCGAGGAAATCAGTTTCCTTCTTCATGAATTCACATTTGTCTAATTGTAATTTCAAATTTGCTTCCCGAAGTTTTGAGAAGACTTTCGAAATGGATGATATGTGCTCTTCCAATGAAGTGGAGTAGATAATAATATCATCTAAGTAAACTAGACAATCCTTGAAGATCAGATCTTCAAGTAGGTTATTCATACAGCGCTGGAAAGTCGCTGGAGCATTTTTAAGCCCAAAGGGCATACGAGTAAATTCGTAGTGACCATGCTTGGTTGAAAAGGCAGTTTTTGCAATTGAATCGGGATCCATTTGGATTTGATGGAAACCTTTTGCAAGATCGATCGTAGTGAAGTATTGGCATTTGCCTAACTTGTCTAGGATCTCATCCATATTTGGTATGGGGAATTTGTCGTCAATGGTTATTTCATTGAGGTTTCGGTAGTCAATGACTAACCGGAATTTTTGTTTTCCTGAAGCGTCCATTTTTTTTGGAACAATCCAGATGGGTGAACAATAAGGGGATTTTGATTTTTTAATTATGCCCTGCTCTATCATTTCGTTGATTTGTTTATTGACTTCTTGATCGTAAGCCTGTGGGTATTTATAGGGTCTTTTATATAATGGGTCTTCGTGTTTCGTTTGAATTGAATGCTTAATCGTACTAGTGAAAGTCAAATTTTCACCTTCCCGGTACTGAATATCGCGAAATTCATGTAAAACCTTTTTTAGTTTTTCTACCTCTTCTCTGTTAAGATGTTCAAGTCTGAACTCATTACACTCTTTTAATTCATCTTCGATTGCGAAGTTGAATGGCCTATCTTCGGTCAAGGGTGGATTTGCACAATCTTCTGTGTAAGCTTCTTCAGAATTTTCTTCTTTGTTTTGAAATGTAAATTTATATTCTCCAAATGTAACTGTGCCATTTTCGTAATCAATTTGGGATTTACTGGCTTTTAAGTATTCTCTTCCTAATAGCATATCATAATTTTCAGAGAAATTATGAATGTAAAATTTTTGTTTTGTAGGGCAAAGTCTGCTGGGACCAAAAAGTATACTTTCTGATAATTTGGTAGTGCCATTAATTGTTTGAACATTGATTGGATTTTTAAGAATTGGAAAACTGAAAATATTTTGTTTTAAAAGGTTTATTGAAGAACCTGTATCAATGATACATTTTAGGTTTACTTCATTCATTTTGATTCTTATGTATGGTGTGTTTGCTCTGCATTTAGTTCCGAGGCACTTTGATGAAAATTTTCACCTTGCTCCATTTTGAACTGGCCACTTTGGCTTTCCCTTTGTCTTTTTACCGGTGGGTTAGGCCCACGGCTTGTTGAGGTGTCCCTCGAATAGTTATAAGGGTTTTGGGTTTGAGTTTCTTTTAGTTTTTTATTGAATTCTTGGTGAAGATTTTGATTATTCTGATTTGAATTTGAGTAATTGATTTGTGGTTTTGAATTGGACGACTCATCTGAATGAGAATTGTTTGAATAGTTTGCGTAAGATTTATTTTGATTCCTACGACTATTGTTTTCACTTTTATGGTTATTCTGAGTCTCATAAGACTCATAAATACCTTCTGTTTGAGCAACGGCTTTTAGTTTGCTTATTGAAGTTATATCATGCCTTGCTAAGGTCATGTAAATCCTGTCTGGTAATTTTCTGGTTATTACATTTTTTGTAGTAATTTTTAGAGCATTTCTGTATATTATTGCTGTGTTACCGTCAGTGTCTAGTGCTAACTTATTGCTAACAATATAGGATTTCCTCTCGAGCTCTTCGACGAACTTACGTAGACTCCCATTCCAGTTGGTGTTGTATAGTCTTCTTAGTAACTCTTCATAAGGTGTCTGTGTCCTGAATTCCTCGATTAGGGACGATCTCAGCGACATCCAATTGTTGGATTGCGTAATCTGGGATGTACGCAAGGCTTCTCCATCCAGTTGTCGTTCAATAGCACCAAAGATTACGCTGCTTTGGCGTACATCAGTTGTTGGGTATAGAGACAGAATAAAATCTATTCTCTTTATAAATGCCGACAAATTTTCTGCTCCGTTATCAAACGCTGGCACGTGTTTGATTTGATTTATACACTGGTTTAAGTGTGCTTCTGTTAGTTCGGTTGCCATTTTTGAGTTTTTTATTATGACGGATTTTTTACAAGGTTTTTTGTATTACCGTTTTAATAACGCACTCACGCACGTAGATGTTTTTCGCGGATACGTTTTGTATAGTTCACAACTAGGACGCGTTCACCCAGGACAATGTTAAAGTCCTTCTAGCGGTTCACGACTGCTTTGTTGATTCAGTAACTAGTACGACGTATCCTACCGGCTGCGCCAATTAGTTATTCGTGGTGTACGAACAGTAAAAAAAATAAAACACAAGGATTTATTTTTTTTTTACTTAATAGACTACTTTATTTTTATTTATAAGCTCGCGGGCTACGCGTCTTAAGTGAGGAAAGTGTCTTTAAAAACTAAACTCACAATATGCTGAGCTCTAACATGAAAGTTCTTATTACGACTTAGGGCTAACATACGTGTGATGTTTTGTGTTTGTGTTAGTGCAGTAATGCTGAGTCCTCAAGTTGCAAATGGAAAATTTTAATGGACTTGGGATTTTTTTGGAAGTGGCACGATCGCCAATGTAATAGGATCTTTTTGTTTGGGACAGTTGGTGCCGTTGCGACAAATGTTTATGTTTGTGATACGATTTGTGGGAAAGAATTTGGAAGGGGAATAATTATGAGTGTTTGTCATGTACGAGAAATTATTCTGGTGGTGGATATATTACTATATATATATATATATATTTATATATATGTATGTATATTTATTTATTTATTATACTTGTATTGTTGGACTCGAAGACCATTTAGCCATAGTTAGTTTCAACTTAGTGTTGTACAATAAAGGAGACAATCAACGACAACTTAAATGCACTGGTTTAGTTATTAACTTAGCTATTAAGTTATTAATAAAAGAAGAATACGCTATCGATACCTTTATATTTGTGCATTTGTCAGAGATAGTTTTCTTTGTCCGTTTCGCGTGGTTTTGAATACTGAAGGAACCGGTTTTGTTGGCAACACTTTTTTTTGCTTGTTTACCATAATCTTTGAAATAGATATGAAACTTGGTACAATTGATCGTAAGTTGTGTTGTAATTGCATAGATATATGTTTGTATGTAAATAAGTTATTCACCGCCGCAACTTTAGTGCTCAGAAAAGTATGCTATGCTCCACTTGAAGTGTAAGTCGCGAGCAATATGTGAATTCGACTAGTTTTTTTATTAATTGTTATTGGTTTTGTTGCTTGTTGGTTATATATATTCTACACACATATCATTTGTTGTACGTATTCATATTGAACTTGATATGTGCCAAATGCTTAGTGCTATAGAGATAATGTTCGCGTCGTTCTCCATCATATTATAGGGACAGCTGTCTTGCATTCTGATTGGTGTTCTGTCTTCTCCTATGGTCAAGTTTGATATACAATAATCATACACACACACACACACACACACATACACATGCACGAACAAGGATAAGGAAACCAGAAACGTACCTATAATTGAAATGACTTTGATTTCGATTGAGGGTATTCTACTGTTCGGCATACCCCAAAAGGTGTTTTTTGTACGATAACTAAGTTTATTAGCATATAAAAAATACAAAATGATTCCTCATATATTATTCGCACTTTGGAGTTTGGCAACGAAAAGGCAGAACTTTTTATCTGCAACTCTCCCACTCTCTCTCTCTCTCTCTCTGTCGGTCTGTCCATCTCATTCTTTTCCATTCACACACACACACTCAAGCTAAGGACGAGAAGAAGTGCTTCGCTTATATGGTATATCTGCGAATTTCGATTTGGGAAATATTATTCTATTTGTCGCGAAGACTTCAAGTTTGGTTTTTGTTTCTGTTATTTTTGGTTGTTGTTTATACATTCAATATACATACATAAATAGTTATACAAATAGCTAGTTACACAGTTATCTAGCTTACAATTACAAATTGTTTATATCTACTAAATACACAGCGATTACACACACACATTTATTTGCAGATTCGCAATTCTGCACTTTCGACATATTAATGTATTTTGTTTTAGGGGTTTTTAAGTTGTTTCGAAGTTGTTGTTTTTCGTTAATGTTTAATTGTTGCTGTTGTTGCGCTAGTTGCTTTGGTGTTTTGCTGTTGTTTAAGTCTCGGCTTTGGTAAATTATGGCCCAGGCTATCGGCTTATAGTCGGTGAATGCCCGTGCCCAAAAAAACTATGCAATCGGTTTATCGTCAGATATTCTTTTTCATAGGCACAATGACTGACGTTCTCAAATTACTAAATACATAAATTAAATTCTTTTCGATATTACGAAAATTGTACAATACACAAACTTGCAGAATCCATTTTAGGCAAAATCTATACTCTTAATTTTACAGTTTTACATTTGTTTTTAAGACTTCGTTTCGTGCTGTGTAATATAAAAATACTACTTACTATATAAACCATTAATTCGAATGTGGAATTCAAAAATTACTTCTGCTACTTTCTATAAATCTTTAAGTATTCAGAGATGATCTCGAAAAAAAAAAAAAACTTTATCCGCACTCTGCAAGTTTATGGGAAACAAACAATGACAAACTAAGAGCTCTATAAGCATAAAAAAACAATTGTAGTTCGTGTTTGTGCTTGCTGCGAGACGCGACGAGACGAGACGTCTTGAGATCTGTATTCTGTTTACCAGACTTCGCACTTCTTGGTCGGATTCATGCGCTTGTCGGGCTTGCATTGGAACACCTCGGCGAACTCCTTCATGTTGGACAAGGTGCCAATGACGCGGAACTGCGACGGCGAATGCGGATCCTTTTCCATCTGCAGCAGATTTGTCTCATCCGTTGTGCTGGAGCACCACACCTGCAAAAAATAATATTGCATTCAATTATATATTGCATAATTAGAACTATGTACTCTACTCACCTGTGCAAAGGACACAAAGAAGAGCTGCTGATGCGTTAAATTCAAGCCCGGCAGCTTAAGGATATCGGCATCCTTTTCGGGCTTCGTTCGCAAGTAGGCGTGATAGGCCGCCTTCAGGCCACCATTGTCAGCGATATTCTCACCTACAGAAGTACAACAATCGCCCATTACTATCAGCACCAAGTTAACTTTTTATTTCGTTTCGCTTAAACTTAAATTGAAACTCAAAAAACCTGAATTTTGCAATTCAATTGTGTTCCAGAATGTTGGCTGTTGACATTTTTGGTTTCATTTTTGGGAAATGGAATCGAAAAGAGCTCAGAAGAGTAAATAAATATAGCTTTCTGCTCGCTGCCCACAGAGATCGACGATCAAGGAATAAAGGTGGATATATATTTATGTATATTGTATATTTGGTTACCTACCCAAAGTCTGTTTGCCGTTGAGGTTGCGTCCGTTGAGCTTGAAGCCGCTGTACTGTCGAGCAATGCACTCGGACTTCTCGTTGAAGCGCTCGATGCTCTTGGCGTCCCACCAGCGATTAATGTTGCCATACTTGTCGTATTCGCGACCCTGATCGTCGAACGCGTGCGTCAGCTCGTGCCCCATGACCACGCCCATAGCACCGAAATTGAGACTCTTCGGATTGTTGATGTCGAAGAACGGTGTCTGCAGGATGCCGGCGGGAAAGACAATTTGATTTTTCGTGGGCGTATAATACGCGTTCACCGTCTGCGGTGTCATGCCCCAGTTGGTCTTGTTCACCGGCTGATCGAGCTTCTTCAGATTGCTCTTCAAATTGTAGATGGCCACCTGAATGTTATTCTCGAAATACGAGTCCGCGGTGATGTTCAGCTCTGCGTACTTTTTGTCCAGCTGCTCGGCGTCGAGAATGTAGTCGGGGAAGCCAATCATATCTGAGATCTCGTTGGCCTTCTCAATGGCGCGCTCACGCGTCTGCTTGTCTACCCAGCTGAGATTCTGCAAGTTCATTTTAAAGGCTTCGCGTATCTCGCCGATCATTTGCTCCGCCGCCGGCTTGGAGACGCCATGGAACGCCTGGCGCACAAAGATGGCGCCCACTGCAAACCCAACCACATTGTTCGTATCGGACACGCAGTAGCGCCACACCTCCTCGCCGCCATCGGAGCCCATCAGCGCCTTACGCACGCCCTTATACGCATCCCGGAAGGGCTTGGACAAGCAGCTGGTCAGCGTGCGCACTGCCTGCCACGTCAGATAGTTGTTCAGAGTGCTGCAAAACCCGAGAGAGAGATCAGCTCATTACTATTAGCATTATTGCGAATTCAGTTTAGTCGATTTTTGTGAAAACAAAATATGTATACTAAGCAATCATAGATATAGAACTGAGTCACTTTTTATTGCTTGAAAATTTGAATACTTTATGGAAGAAGATGAATGAAGACTATTCACATTTGCAAATGTTTATCAAAACAATATATGAAAACTCTAAAACATCAAAATACAGATGAGTTAATTATTATATTTATAAATTAAATTTGGACACTTTAGCGCTAAATTAATTATGTTCACAGTTGCCGTTTTTTAACAAAACAAATAAAACTAAGGAAACCGTTTCCAAACCATCCAAAACTAACAAAAAATATGACAGACGCTGACATTAAAAAAACATTTCAGACAAAGACAAGCAAACAAAATTACAAGCAAGCGCACATAATTATTATAATAATAAATACTTTAATGTTCAACGACATTCGGATTCCATTAATCGATTTTTATGGAAACAAAGTATAGTAAATATGAAATCTTTAATATTCGTTATCAAAAATTAACAGATTTCTTTCTGATTTAGTTTTTAAGATTTCATTTTTAAATATATAAAACCTTTTTAGAAATAGAAAGACAAGTAAAAAATAAATATTTGCAAACAGAGCAGTTAATTATCATTGTATTATTATAATTATGGATCCAAGTCAATAAAAATTGCATGAAAGTCTACAATTTAAATAACTAATGTCAATTATTTTAGAAAACAAAACCAAGTAATTTACTTTTATAAATATATTTTAATTGAAAGCTAATAATAATATTGCAAATAGAAATTAGGAATTGAAATCTACAGCAAATCCCTACAAACTTGTTGCTTCCTAAAACAAAATTATAATTATACTTTCGACTGCGCAAGACCAAGTAATTTTCTTTTTCTTAAAGCCAATAATAATATCGAAATAAAAATTAGGAATTCAAATCTTAAGCATAATTGGCAGATATTTGCTATGTAATTTATTTTATTATATTGTGAGAGTGAAAGATGATGTGGAATACTGATGAGTAACTTTGTTTGGAAGGGGATAAAAAGACTCCCAAACAGACGGATCAAATATTCTGTTTAATTTCAGCGAATGCAAATTACACTCGCAACATCATGAAGTTAACAAATAATGTAGTTTGTAAATTTAAGTAAAATGACTGAAATAATAAAAAAAGTGGGAGAAGAAGTTTGCACTTACATTTTGCCCGCCTCCGTTTGCTGCATAGCCATTATGATGTTGGAGAGATTCTTGAGGAAGTCGGGCGCATAGACGACGACGACCTCGTCGTCGGTGACGCGCCTGTTCACCAGCTGCATGGCATTGTCGAAGTGATCGGTCCAGTTGAGGAACGGCGCCAGCTTGGTGAGATCCTTCAGCTTCATGGGGTGGTACATGGCCTCCTCGTTGCGTCGATCCTCCATCGGGATGGTGATGTTGGCGATCTTCTTCTCAAAATTGATGACGCCCTCCATCTGGGCACGAGCGTCGGTCTCGTTGGCGCCCAACAGCACACAGATCTTGGTCATGTACTCGATGTACTCGCTGAGCACCTTGCGATGAATGTCCGTCTTGTTGTTGTAGTAATCGGCTGTGGGCAGCGTTAAGCCGCCCTGATCGATCTGGATTACGTGGCGTGTCGAGTTCTTGTCGTCCTCGCCAATGGCCCAGCCAAACAGGCAGTTGAAATTGTATCTGAAATGGCAGACGAACATTATTAAATTGATCTAGCACTTTGAGATCGGAGCTCTCACTTGTTGTGCAATATTTTGAGGGCACTGCCGAGCTTCCATTTGGTCACGTTGTAGCCACTCTGGGTCACATTCCAGCCGCCAATTTTGAGCAGCAGGTCGTTCATGGGCTTGGCGCCCAGCTTCTCCATGTGCTCGTCCACGTCCAGGCAGGACTCGTAGTAAACCTTCGCCTTGCGCTCCGCGTTCGACTTGAAGCTCTTGGCCGGCTTGTCCAGCACATTGCGTATGATCAGCTGGTTCATCTGCTCCAGCTTGCCGAAAGTGCCCCACGTGGACTTGCCCTCGGGTATGGGATTGTTCTTAATCCACTGATTGCTGCAATCAAAAATCATCATAATTATTATTTTAATTATTTTATATTTTAAATACCATATTAACAATTGCAATTTGCACCTATACAAACAATATTAAAGATCAACAAAACTAAATTGTTGTTTCTAAATAATCGCAATTAAGAGCAACTTTTATTTAAATAAAAATAAATAAAAATTGTGAACCATTTTAAAAAACAAATTTTGTATTTGAGGGTTAGACCATAACTCTTGTTTTTGATTCTAAAATCAATAATTTTTAAAATTAAAAAATGCGACTTAAATTTCAACTTCAAACGTTTATACTTTTTTTTAAATTGATTGATTGATTTATAATTAATAAATTGAAATGAAGCTCCTGCTCTTTTATTTAAATACAAAATATTCAACTTAAAAAAATAGGCAAAAATTCCTTATTTTAGTTCCACTCTTTTTTTTTTGAAATTTGTATTTTAAAACGAATACTTCTTTGCTATGTCGAAATGTCGAAACTAATTGTATGTAGTAAAATAGTAACTAAATTGACTTTTTAATTCACATATACACATTCTCTCTGTCAAAGCATCCTTACCAAGCATATCCATAGAAATCGTCGCAGGGATCCACACTGATATCAATAGACCTGAGAATCTCGCTTGACGCGAATATGCAATGCTCGTTGAGACAGGGCAACTCATTGGCCGATAGACAATCTGAAATGGAATCAATTAACTGAAAGTCGACAATTCAAATGATTGCGAACTTACCTTTCTTGTGGGGCTGGACATGCAGGACATGCTTTGTGTTGTCACTGGAACTATTGGAGAACAACACACAGAACTGCGTTAAGATCACAATGGCCATCACAAACGTAACCATCAGCAAGAGTTTTTCGGTTTTGTTCCGTGATCGCCAGTTCCATGTGGCCTGTCAATTAACAATATAAGTGAGACAATAAAATAATTGCTGTACAAAACTAGGGATATATTTTAAATAATGATAGATATACACTTAAATATGCAGCTTGATTATAAAATTCTTCATTGCAACCAAAAAAAAAAACGTTTAATCTGTTCGCCCTCAGAGCAAGCTATGGGAAATAGGGATCAACGTTGATCTTTTCTACTTATTCATCAATTCAATAAAAATCGAATGCTTAATTTAATCAGATTGGCTCAAAAAAACAAACTCTTTTTATTCTTTATTTGTAAAGATAAAAACTCTGAAGCAAATTACATGATAATAATATAGTAACAGTAGTTGATAATGTGTCTATTTCAAAAAGATACAAATAAGAAAATCTTATTAAAAGACTTAAACCAAGAGCTTCGTGGCTTAAACCTATTTGTAAAAATGAAAACTTACACCAAAGTTTTATGGTAATATGGTAACAATACATGTATAATAATGTAAACGAGTCTATTTATCAAAGAGATTTAGAAAGAAATCATTAAATCAGTAGAATTGAGAGCTTCGTAGCTTAAACAAACTCTTAAATATATTTAAATTTCTCAAACTCAAGGCACAGCATCTGCAAGTGTATCTGCCACTTTGTTTGCTTCTGTATCTTGTATCTTTAGCTCTGAACATAATATAATAATATATTTTAAAAAAATTATTAAAAAAGTATTACAAAATAAATTAATAAAAGCAAAACTTGCAACTGATTAATGCCGTCATTCACTTTAGGCATTACATCTGCAACTCTGCTTCTGAATCTTGTATCTGTATCTTTACTCTGAACAGACTCTCATATTTATATAAAATTTAGTAGTTTTCAATAAATTAATAAAAGTAATGTGAAATAAATACTAGTGTATCAACTTCTTTTAAATTACTACAGATTAATGCCACCCTTCATTCATGGCATTACATCTGCAAGTGTATCTACAACTCTGTCTGCTTCTGTATCTTCACTCTGAACAAACTCTTAAATATAATTAAATTTAGTAGTAAAAATAATGCAATATAAATACGAGTATTTAAGCTTCATTTAAATTACAATTGATAATTGCCAATATTCGCTCAAGGCACAGCATCTGCGCGTGTATCTACAACTCTGACCGCTTCTGTAACTGTATCTATATCTGCGTCTGTATCTTTATCTCCATCTTCAGCTGATTACTGTGCGCTTCTGTAGTTGTAACTGTAGCTGTAACTGTAACTGTAACTGTACTCACCCGTGCCGTGTGATAGCGTATCTGCATGCCTGGGTGTCCCGTCGCCTCGTTCAGCTGAATGCCGCCAATTGAACTTGAATCATCTTCCGTGAATTCGGTTTGCTTGTAGCGTGTCATCTGTGTGGAAAAAGATTCAGATTCAATGTCAGTCGGTTAGTAGTTACAATCCGCATTATGTTAGTGCAGATGCGCAATGATCCAGATTAACATCTGCCACTCTACATATACATACATACGTACGTATGTATATATGTTTGTATGTAGTTGGGGGCAACCTTAATTAAGTCGATGATTTTTATCAGCGTCTCAGCTTTGCCTGCTCGGCTATTGTTGAGCCTTATACATAAGTAAATTGCAAGTAAGCAAAACACCAACAAATTTCCATAACAAACAGACGCTCACGTTCATTTCCCTTTCAATAGGTAAACCTCAAGAATGACATTCAGAAAATTGTACAGAAAAAGATTATGATATTAAATTGAATGCGAAATCTAATTTTTATAACTTAAGAAACAAATAAAAAGATGTATTATAATTTAATCTTATTTGGGTTATGACTAACGCCAAAACATTCAGCAAATTGAAAAAAATAATATAAATTATTGGATATTGGGATTATATATATTTATATATATTTAATTTGAAATAAAGCTTTGTAAGCAAAATGTGAATTTTAGTAATCTTAATTGACGAAGTTTTTTATTGGAACCTTCAGGAAGTTAAAAAGCAAAGAATGCAAATTTTTCTATACTTAATTAATAAGAATGTTTAAAGGTTATTTTATATCATTTTTAAGGACACTCAAAATTGTCATTTTCTAAATCTGCGATGCAATCGACGAAGTTTTTTGGTAAAAACGTTGCGTAAAAAATGCTTTTAATTATTGTGATCCTATTCACGTGGCGAGCGCTGTAAGTGCTTGCTTATTTGTTTATTGTAGATCTGATAAAAGAGTGCAATACTCAAGATATCCCCCACATACATAACAAACATACGCACACATTCGCATGTGTCGGAATATGCGGGAGAATATCAATTTGTATTATTTGGGCTTTTGTCGGCTAAAGCTTTTTGGGGCCCTCCATTCTGCTCTCCTTCTCCTTCGCTCTCTCGCTCTCTCTCACTCTCTCTCTCTGTCCCTTTCCCGCTCCCTCCCTGTGTCTCTCCTCAGGGCCTCAGGGCTGGCGTCTCAACAGCTTGTGCTTTTTCTCACATTTGGTGCCCAGTCTCGCAGTCTCTATATGCCGGTCAGCGATGCCGAGATTTGGCATTTGTTCAGGTCAAATATATAGATACGTAATGTTAACCCATTGTTGGACGACTTACAGCACTTTGCATTTGAATAACAACTGCTGATCTGCAGATGCAGATACGTAATGTTAACCCATTGTTGGACGACTTACAGCACTTTGCATTTGAATAACAACTGCTGATCTGCAGATCAAATGCATATATTCGAACAATATGCACATTTCTAAGAAGAAAACAACCAATCTTGCGGTCGCGTTGTTTACATAAACAAAATCTTAAGTACTCTCGTTAAAGAAGTGTGTTTGCATATCTACAAAATATTTATACATTGTGCACTCATTGGAAGCACACAAGAAAATATACAAACAAGGGATTCAATAAAGTAAATAAAATAATGCGGAGAGATTGCAAAACTTTTTTCAGAACTTTACCAGCACAGAAAAATATATGTAAATGTAATTGCAAGTAATTCTTAACATATTTTGTTAGCATTGCATTTTTTGCCATGGCTTTGTTATTGCACTCTATGTTTTTTTTATGGCTGATACGAGGGACATGTAAATTGATACAAAAAAACAAAAAAGGAGTGCGAGTTATAAACATTGATATTGCCAACGATTTTATCGCTGTTTGGCCATAAAAATCAGTATGCGAAATGTGCTCAGTTTGATAAGCCAAATATCCAGACACACCCAGACATATCCGCACAACACACACACACACACTTTGTTACACCTACCGTGCGACAATCGGTGAGCCACATTTTCAGTCAACAATGAAAAACGAACTTGATCTACGACAAAACGTAAATATATATATTCTTTCAGTTTATATTGTTTATTTATTGGTGTTATTGTCGTGTATTTTGCGGGCTGTTGTTTTGGGCAAATGTTTGGCGCGCGTTTCGGCTAATTGGCTTAGATCTCAGACTGAACTGGACTGGAAGTGTGAGGGAGGCCGGAGATAACGCGTCTACACAATACATCCGATGTTCATCCCATGACCGTTGAATGTGCACTGAACGGCGCCACGATACCGCGTTGCTTCGATACCGATGCTGATGGCGATGGCGATGGCGATGACTCCGACGCTGATGTCGATGTCGCTGACGCTGACGATGCCGATGCCGATGCCGATGCCTCTGGATACGATAGCCGCAAACGAAGCAAATCCGAAACTATAGCAATATATATATATGTATATATGCTGTTACATATTTGCATGTATTTGTAATTTATTTGTACACTAGGCTCCGCATTCTAATAGTTGTGCACCACAAGCAAATTAATTGACTCAATTCTGTAACTGTGAGAGTGCGAATGAACTTTTATATATACATATGTACTATATGTATGTTTATTTATTGGAATAATTGCTTGAGCCTCCTTGAACTTCAATGAAGAACGCAAAAGAATTGCGAGAGATCATCATAATATTTGATAAATTTACCATTATATTAATTGACGCTGCCAATTTAGCATAAATCATCTGAATTTGTAATGTGACTGTTAATGTTCGTCTTTAATACACACAGGCATTCTGTTGGTATGGCCAATAAGTGAAAGCAACAGGACAACAAATAATGATGTAAGCATTTTGTGGAGCACAATCAGACCAACATTTAATGCACAACATTTAAATTTATTCAATACATTTTATTTCAATTGTAACGAAATAATTTTCAATTCATTTTGCAGTTTTCAGTAGAGAAATTAAGTGAATTAATGATTGAGTGATTTATTGATGACATTTAAACTAAGTGATTAATTGACCTGCTGTTTTAATGTCCAACACGCTATTTTGCTGATTGATTGCCCGAAAATGTTAAACAGTATTTATTGTTAATTGTTCAGCAGTTCAATTTCTATTTAAGATTCTAATTGCCTTGCCAAAAATCGTAATCGCTTTTTACTGCACTGAAATTCAATATGCAATGAATTTTATTGCAGTGTATATTACATATTTGCGTTGGAACAATTTGTTTTACGTCGTTTGTGGCTGATAGGCAGTGATCACTGTATTTATTTTGTATTGACTTACAATATGCTTGCAATGCCCGTTGAAGATGAAAACTGTTGCGCAGTTCAATTTTTTGTTTTTGCGTTTTGCTTTTTGCCTTTCCTTTTTTTTGTGTGTGTGTGTGTGTGTGTTGTTTTTGGCTTTTTGTTGAGTCAGGGGGTGCAAGGGCAATTTTGGGGCAAATTTAGCGCCGACATGCAGCCGAAATGTTGAACTCGTGTAAACACGCAAAAATAACTTGCCACTATCCAATGTAAACAGATATTAAATCGCATTTAGCCGGTCATCGGACATTCTTTATACCCACATATTTCCCGATGGGCAAACACAAGTTTCAAGTTCAATCGGCTGACGTGCAGCATCAATGACAGCGGAAATGAATAATTTAATGTATGTCCATGTGAATGTTATCTGCAGCTGGAAGCGCATCAGCTGCGATATCAAGAAGTGATCGCTAAGAATATAACGCATACGACGGGTGCCACAACTGAACTGAGCTGCAGCTAACCGAAGGCGTATACTTCATTTTTGCTCTTCTTTTATTTTTAAATGCCAATAGCTTACCTATGAATTAATTGACATGTTTGCTGGACAATAAAATAGTTTGAAAAAAATCTACAAATAAAATCCCCTGCAAGAGGACCAAAAATAAACAAAAGATAAACACTTAACCAAAATGAGTAAATCTGAAAAACAATAGATTGATAGATAAGTAAAAGTACATACGAAAACACTAATAATTATTGAAAATAAAAAAACATAATAATATTTCACTTTTCTATAAATGCTGTTATTGAAAGTACTTTTCATAAAACATTAAATTTGGAAATCAAAATGTATTTTTCACAAGTAATTGATTTGCGCAGTAATTGAATATTGGACACAAATTAATCGAAGAGAATCCGAGTAATAATAAAAAGTATAAAACTAAATATACAAATAAAATTCCCCTCAAGAATACATACAATAAACAAAAGAAAAGCACTTAACCGAAATGAGTAAATCTTAAAAACAATGAATTGTTCAAGCACATTAGAGTTTTCTATAAACACTGGTAACATAAATATTGAATATAAAAAAACATATAAAATTATATGTGATATATCTTTGTATGAATTGATCAAAATTGCTCTGTAATTGAATATTATTGAGAGCGTTACAGATAAAGCAAAATTAACATACATAATTAAGTACATAAATGTATTTTCCATGTACTGATAAATAGTGAATATAAAAAACATAAAAAGAATTTCAACTTTTAACAGTGCTGTTATTAAAAGTACTTGATATGTGTTTGTATGTATTGTAATAAATGTAAAGAATTTTAAATTATGGTTAATAATAAATATGGAAATCAACATGTAATTTATACAAATTTGCGCAGTAATTGAATATTATTGAGATTATTAACGAAAGTACACAAAATATTCGCTATACACTGATAAACATTGAATATAAAAATCCATAAAAAGAATTACAATTTTAACAATGCTGTAATTAAAAGTACTTTAAATAATAAAGTATGTTATTATACGCATCGTAATAAATCGAAAAGTATTTCACACAAATTTGCGCAGATATTCAATATAAATATTTCTTTTGTTTTTATTTTAAGAGTATTAACGAAAGCACATAAAATATTCTCTATGCACTGATAAATATTAAAAAAAACCTAAAACACTTTTAAAATTTAACAATTAAGAGTATTTTAAATAATAAATTATGTTTCTTATATGCATAGTAATAAATTTGGAAATCGAAACGCATTTCACACAAATTTGCACATTAAACATACAAATACTTGAGCTCAAGTGTAATGCAATTTAATTCTCTAATGAGCAAAAGTCTGTAAGATATTGTGTTTCAATAACTTGATACTTTGTGTACGAGGATTTCAGACTCAAGCAAACTAGAAGTCCGTATAGGTTTGTGACAAACTGCGCATATTTATCAATAGATGTGAGTATACACAAACTGACTGTGGAGCTGCGAAGGGGATGTGGATGTGGTTGGCAAGGAGCAAGGGGGGGGTGGGGGGGGTGGTAGGATGCTTGTAGTCAGGGAATAGAACTTAAGAATGCAATTTGCAGCACAGCAACAGCAGCTGTTCATGCGCCAAATTGCATTTGAGACAAGTTCAACTTTGGTTGCTATCGCATAATTGTAATCGAATCTGCTCACACATAAACACTCACACACACACACAAACACTCACACACACATGCAAACACCCCAAAACATTCTCTCAGCATACATATGTATGTATGTTTGTCGCTTGCTCGCTCGCACATTCGCTCTTCGGCTCGCTTGACTGTGGTTGGCTTAAGTGACATATGTTAGACATATGTCTTGGATTCAAATGGCTGCAAGCTCCGTTTACAGTGCAGTCCACTTTACATGTGTACAGCGGAGGCCACTTTAAGACGAGGAGGCGTGGCACGGAGGCTGGCAATATGAGCTGATTGAATTGCGATGCCAATTAAAAATATTTCATTTGCTGCGAAACTCATTTGCGCGAAGTGCGAGAGAGAGAGTGCGAGGGGAGGGAGAGAGCCGCAGTCGATGGCCTGCAGCATTGTTGATATCGCAGTCAACACACTCACGCACACACACGCACTAACGCAGGCACACGCACAAAAGAGAGTGAGAGAGGCAAAAGTAAGAGAGAGAGAGAGAGCGGCGCTCTTTGCCTACCTTTGCGCTCATTTTCTTTATGCGCCTGAATAGATGCAATAAACTTTTTTGCTGCTCGCTGTTGCTGCTGTCGATGCTCCTGATGCTTTCCTGTTCTTCCTCTTCTTGTTCTTGTTCTTCTCCTTCTTGTTTTTGTTATTGTTGCCACTATTGTTAATGCGACTGCTTGGCTTATTTATTGATATACACACACATAGTTGTGTACATAAATTTGGTTATATTTCACACTCGTATTTGTTGCTTCTCATTTTCATGTTTATGTTTTTTTTGTGTTCTGTTTTTTTTTTTTTCTTTTTCCTTGTTGTGCCTCTTTAATCGCGCTTTATTGTTTTGCTGCTTGGGCTGGCGATGGCCAAGGCATTTAACTACCACTTTAACCGCATTCCCGCTTGCCAGCTTTTGTTTATAATTGAAAACAATTTGTTGATAATTTTACGATTGGATCGAGAGCAAAAAAAACCAAAAATAAATATTCGCCAACTGCTTTGGCTGCCGCTGTTGGCGCTTGTGCTGCAACTGAAATTCCACCACCAGAGCCAGCAGATTGAAGCCTCCAAAAGCCAACTTAACGGCGGACCGTGAGCCGAACAATCTCACTAACACACACACACGCACGCACACACACACACACGCACACACGCACACACTCAAACAATGGCTGACGGAGTGCGACGATGCTGCGAAAAGCTATTGCCATCGGTTGGAAAACCGCAGAATAGAAGAAAACAACAATAAACACACGAGCGTAGTAAAAGCCCAAAACACACACACACACACACGCTCGCACACTCACACACTCACTCTCACACACACCCTTGGCTAGTTCTGGGCATCGATGCCCGTTGGAGGGCATAAACTTGCCTAGTGGAGTGTTGCCTTCCTTTGGATTTTGATAACCAGTTCAAATCGTCACTGCGTTTCTATTGCGCAGCTGCAGCAAATGACAGAGTGGCAACGCTAAGCAGCGCTGCCGTATCCACAAACGCCAGATGGCGCCCTAGTGCGAATTTTCTTT
The DNA here is from genome assembly GCA_963583835.1 of Drosophila immigrans. Classification (NCBI taxonomy): domain Eukaryota; kingdom Metazoa; phylum Arthropoda; class Insecta; order Diptera; family Drosophilidae; genus Drosophila; species Drosophila immigrans. The sequence goes on along the minus strand of OY757144.1, from coordinate 22,615,839 downwards.
TCCTAACAGCTTATTTATAGCTAGTTTCAACCGCGTCCCTGAAAACAAACAAAAGGACATCGTTATTTTGAATCAATATGTTTCCTGTTTCTTTTGTATTGTTGTGTAATTTATTTAAAATTATGTTAAAGAACTTACCTGCTGATTAACTTAATATGTAGTCTTTAATATTAAGGTGCCAAATGAAACAAAGTATTGTTAATATATTTTGGTATTGTTTATTTATCTATCTGACAGGTTTCGTGAAATCAAACAACTTTAGGGTGTTGCACGGTAGCACGTAGAGTTTTCATTTATTAACAATAATTTTAAATTAATTTAGTAGGCGCTTGCTAAGAAGCGGTTAAAATGCTTTGAAGCTACAATTGTGAAACATTAATTATAATAATAATGATTTTGTTTCCTAGGGCGCGGCGAAGCTGCGGGCTAAGTTAGCTAGTATATAGTATATGTACATATGTATATATTGGTGAACTTTTATCAACTTATATGTGAATAAAATTTAAATTACAATGTTTCACATTACTTGTATTCACACAAACTTTAACATTAAAAACATGTTTTTTATGTTTCAACAATAAAAACTTATGGATATTTATAACTATTTCTACAAAAAACAAAAATATTATTATAGTCTAATTAATGTAATTAGGAACATCGTCACTTGGTTGGATTTGTAGTCTGTGATACCAAATTAACAAAACTAATGAGAGACAATGTACAAGTAATATTTTTATATTGCCGAATTTTTAATTTTTATGAATATAATTTTATCACAACCAAATAGTCTAAAGTCAAGATTCAATATATTAAGCCACATTTCTGTGTTCACAATTAGACAAATTTGTATAAACCAATAAGTCAGGAACAGTAGCTTTTTTACAATTAATTTAAATCAGAAGTAATTTTAATGATAAAATATTCCAAATATATATTCTGGCGATTTATTTTTCTTGTAGTGGCAACAAAGCTTTCTGCTACTTGATGTAATTATTTACAACCAATTAGTTAATAAAGAACCCTACAAAATAATTCACAAAATTCGCACAAGTTTTGTTGAGAGTTAAAAAGCCGATAAATCGCTGGCTGGAAACAATATCTCTGGGAAAACACTTCCATGTAGGCGAGCAAACAAAAGTCGACCTATTTATTACGCATCTGCGAACACGGCTCGAATGCTGTCATACAATAAACAAATGCAAACACATATAGTAAGTAAATATACATATGTGGCTGAGTGTAGTTCGACTATGCGATGACTGCGTAGAAAGCAAACAACATTTTCGTGACCCGTCGACAATTGTTGCATGTGAATAAAGCCGCAAATATTTAACTTTTGCTTCTCTTACAACAACGCGAGTGCATTGTCTGTTGGTCTCTGTCGCAGTTCAAGACTCAGTCTCAGTCTCAATTTCGATTTCGATTTGAGTTTTGGGCCTGTCATAAACGAAATGTGTTAAAAAGTCGCCGCTCGTTCCCAAAATAAAAGTAAAAGTAATTCTTTTTGCAGTTGATGTTTTATATAGTCATATCGGAATTCTGGCAGCTGGAGGACCAGAAGCCGAGAAGCCTTGCTCCAGCGCTTGTTCCATCGCTTCGTCATGCATATCATTAATGAGCCAGCAAATTAACGTGTTCTATACCGGAAAAAAAACTTGTGCCTCTCACGTAAATTCGTGCAAATTACAACAAGAACAACAACAGCGGAGTCTTACACAAATTTGCGTGTTCTGTATTGCAATAATACGAAGCAACAACCACAAAAAATGATCAAAACAATTTGTACAAAATAATATAATTATTGAGCTAGCCGCCGCATAAATACTCTAACATGTCAAAAGGTATTTTCGATGTTCCGTCAGCACGTTATATTTGTGACTAAATAAGCAACTCAAATTAATTTCAACAGCTGAAAATAATAAATTATAGTAACATAATCAATTTATCAACAAAACAATATAGTATATCTGAGAACCACACATTAAAATATAAAAAAAAAAAAATAAATAATAGAACAAATATATATACTACTCATTGTTTAAGAATATTAGAATAGAATTTGGATATTTGTGCAACATTTTCTTGCCTTAAAATAGTTAAATCTAAATTATCATATTTATGCATACTGGCAGCAATTGCAATTCCTTATATAAATAAAGATACAAATTAATCATTTAATTTGGGGATAGTAAATATCCCTTAATTCCTTTCTAGTTTATTTATATAAGTTCACAAAAATGGAAGGCCCCATTTTATTACTTTTTTCAAAATTAAACACTATAATGTTAGTTTCTAAAACATATTTAAAAAATATTATTATCAGTCACCAAGCCAAAACATGATGGAAATTTATTGATTCACTTAATGTAAAATATTTTTTAATACTTTACTGTATTATTTATTTTTTCCTCTTGATTTGAGCTTGTGGTTTGGTTTTAACATATTTTCTGGAATGGGTTGTTAAAGTACTATTGCTGATTCAAACTTTTAATAAATAAAAAAATAAATGTATTGTGTGTTATTTTCTTGATTTGTGATACCTCCCAACCCCAAGAGATTTCTGTTAGGCCCGACGAAAGGGCGCCACGAGCAAGTAAACAATTAAAAGCAACAACAAAAGTAATTATGACTCGCCGACAACAACAATATTGGTATTTGCAGTCGCAGTAAGCGCTCAACAAGCAGATCGCCAGCGAGCGAGCGAGAAAGAGTTAATCGGAGGGGGAGCGAGCGAGAGGTTGTTGTGAAGTCGAGGTTTGGCTGATGGGAACCAGTTTAAAACCGTCGACGTGACGCCGCCAGCGAATTAGTTGCAGCTAGTCGGCCAGACCCTAAACATGTCTCAAAGCGATCGTCGGAATTGTGTTGTTGTGATTTGCCTTCTGGCCCTGCTCTCAGTGGGTGAGTGCTGCTGCAGCTCCTTGGATTACCAGTGAAACAACATATATTGAGCAACTAACAAATTACACATTATGTATCCGCAGTGTGCGCCCAGGGCACTTGGGGCGGCGGCAACAATGCAAACGCTGGCGCTGGCGCTTGGTCGAATTCGCAGCCCGCTGGAGCCGGAATGCATCCACCTGGCAGCCTGGGCGCCCAGGATCCGCAGCTCAGCTACGGCTATGCGGGCGTCGACTCGCGCGGCGGCGCCTACGGCGGAGCGGGCGGCAACGGCGGCTACTACGTGAGCGGCACCGACGAGCACGGACGTCCGTTCTCCTACAACGGCGGCGTCGGCGCCGGCGGACAGCCGCTGCCCGGCCAGCCGGGCTATCGCAATTACGGATATTACAGCAGTGCCGGCGTCGTGGCAGCATCGCTGGGCTTCGTTCTGGCCATGGCTCTGGTCGCCTCCAGATCCTAGATCGAAGCTCATGGACAACCCATTTTTTTTACTTTTTTTTTGTAGTTTGTAAGCATAAGTTTTATTTATACAAATGAGATACCAAAATTATTGTGATTTGTGAGCAATAAAAAATGAGTTTGTATTAAGAATTAACGCTGATTTTATTTGAGTTTATCAATTTGTTGCTTAGCACGCAATAGTAATTGAATTTGTGTAAACAAGCCAGCCGTGTAATTACAAAGTAATTAATGAAACTGCGAATGGTTGGCAAGAAGAAAAGCTCACGACTCTTTATTCATATTGTGTTGAGTATGAATACATTAATTGCACTCTCTGCCAGGCATATCATATTGCGCTTCCACATTTCCATTTATTTCAAATGATTGCCCATTAATTAACGTCAATTTGCGGGCCCTGCTCTCGTAATGGAAAACAACAAATGATTTAATAAACGATTCGGTCTCAGGCAGCAGAATAATTCAATGATATAATTTAATATTCACACTAGAAGTTTAATGAGTTCAATTCCACTTGTCACTGCACTTTAAATTCGAAAATATCTTTTATAATACAAAAAATTATCACTCAGGCATATGAATAAAGAAAATTGCAAAAATAAATTTTAGCTTAATATATTTGTTATGGCAAAATGAAAATATAAAGAAAATATATATGCATAAAAAATAACGATATCTTTGTAATAAAGACCATCAATCGCAAAGAATAAAAGTCCCACAAATAAATGTATTCATGACAATAGCAATCTTGAAATAAACAAAAAATTTTAAATGCATGATTAATAAAAAACACAAAATAAAAATAACTTTATAAGACAACGGTAATATTGTATTAAATAATGTTAAATTACCACAAATAAATGTATTTGTTACAATAGCAATTTTGAAATAGAGAAAATATAAAAGCATAATTAGTAAAGAACTTTAAATAACAATAACTTTATAAGACAACTATAATTTTGTAATAAATACTAAATATTAAATAGTGTCTTGAAGTTCCACAAATAAATGTATTTATGACAATACTCATCTTAAAATAAAATAATTACAATATATACAACAGCAAATTCTTTTAAAATGAGTGTTTCATTACTTCTGCCTTCCGTTTTCGTGCTCGCATTAAATCTCTTTCTCGTCACTTTCCTTCACAACAGTTTGTTTCATTCTAGAACCTGTTTTATTCCAGTTAGCACAATAAATTTCTTCATCAACAAGTTGAAGTGCTTTTTACCAGTTTCTAAGACACACATCAAAATGCTCTTGTGCCATAAAACAATTGTTACACTGACTACAAATCCGATTTAAACTTCCCATTTGACCCTGAGTATTTAGTTTATTTCAGCTTCACAGCTCGATCAGATTTCGAGTTTTAAATAGTTTGTAACGCAGTCTAAGTTTTCGTAATTTCCCACGCAGTTGCACAACTTAATCGACTGTCAACCAGATGAGCAACATCGTCGTGAGCACGCCCCCATATAGCTAGGTAGGTAGGTACATGTTGTTATTAGCCCAAAGCATGGAAAACACATCAAAACATTCCAGAGTGGCCCAAAGCGTAGCTTGTAAACTGTAGCAGACACCTGTAGATAAAGCACGAGCTATATCATCTGACTCACTCGGTTATGAGCTCATCAGAACGCAAACGCAATCGCAAACGCCAACGAAAATGGAAACAGACGCCCAAAAATGATACGCTGATTCTCAGCTCAGATACACGAGTATTTATTTATTTAGATACTAATTGGTGGGCACATCTACAACTCACTCCAATGCGAATACGCAAATGAATCCAAATACGTATGCGAATGCGCCACTGAGTGCTCTAAGTGATTCTGTACACAGTGGGGCAAAGCACTGAGCCAACGAATATATTTTCAAACAGTTGAGATGAAAAGACGACATTTTGATGTCGCTTGTGACCTATTGAAGAGAGTAAATTTCCATGTCAACAATTTCATTAAGTCTTAATTTTTTAACAGCTACAAGTTATAGTTATATGTTAATCCATTTCGAGTTATGAAAATATATTGATGGCAAAAACCAGAGATCACTAATAATAATTATGAGTTACAACAAAATCACGTCCTGAAAAGAAAATCAGGACATGTGGATTTAATAATAATATTATTTTTTTGTTGCAAATTCAGTAACGTACATCATATTTACCAAATTTTAAGCACTGAACCGTAGAGCATATATACAAATGAATAAAGAGATATATGTATATCTGAATTGATTTTGATTTTTACATTAAAGTTGTAATATCAAAATCGACTTTCATTTTTATTATAAAAATCAGTTCTTTTTTTTTGGTTTTTTATAAAAATTCATGTTTAAATTGTTACAAATAAAAACGTAAAATGAAAACATATATTTATTATATAAATGAAATCATAATTTCCATTTTTGTTTTTAATAAAGTAAATTCAATTGAATTATTCCCACATTTTTATTTTATTTATTTATTGTAAAATAACTATTGAAATAAATCATATTTTTAGCAGCTACAACTTTTGTAATATTTAACACATTTTTATTGACATCTTTAATAAATTATTTGAATTTTTAAATATTTCTTGTATCCTAGGTTTGATCCCACTGTGCGCGCTTGTTGTAGAACTTGCCAAGCCTGCCGCTGATTTGTACACACGGGGGTAATTGGCCTGCTGTTGTGTTGTGAGAACATGAAAATGAATTGCTGACTTTCTTTAAATATGAATAAGTAATTTACCTAAGCATGAGAACATGCCACAAGGCAGCAACAACAAACGAACAGCAACAAATGCTGATGCGATTAACTTAATTGCGGTCGCAACTAATTTCAGTTAAGAGACTCGCAGAGATTTGCTGCGGTTGTCGCTATGCGTCAGTCGAGTCGACCCGACCCGAGCTCATCAATGTCAAGTCACCAGTTTGGGGAGCACACTGCGAACGTGCAACATCTCGCTGGATGTTTATCAGCCTTGGCTAGGCCGCCGCGGAACTTTGTTGTGGGGGCGTGCGTGACTGACGATGTGTCAGTGGCGTGCTAATGGACTTGCAGCACGTTGGAACTGCCAATGCGATTGCGATTGCGGTTTGCCCAACAAAACCTTCCCTCCCATCGGCGTGTGAACTTGACATGGCTGCCTGCCACTGCACTCAAGGTTGTGTCATGTCTATCACATCAAAACAGTTTACGACTGCTACTCCAAATTGCAACTGATCAATTTGCCTATGATAAACACTTTACACAAACCCATTTCGAAATCCATTGGAATAATAATAGAAATACTCGTACTATTCGATCAAGTTTTGCTTCAGGAATCTAACAAAACGACGTTCAAATTTGCATTGCAAACGCTGTAAAATATTATGAATTCAGCAACGCTGATTATCACATTTATCGGTTAATTAATCATTATTACTCAGCATCATCTTAAACTTCTCTCACTCTCTCGCTCTCACAGGTATATTTCAGTTTTCAGCTAATCAACGTTGTTCCCTTGATTATTATAATAATATTAAAATAATAATTAAAGTGAAGTTGTAACAAATGTCAAAATAAAAATAAATAAAATGTAAAACACAAAATTGTAACTACAGTTAAAATTTAATGCTTCTAAAAACTAAGCAACAAAAATTAAAGACACATTTTGAATACAGAAGAAAGATTTCAAACGATGATATAATATTGATATGTTCAATAATTCGAAAATATGATCGTTGTAATAATTAATGACTTCCGAATTCTTTGTGAACTAAAAACCTGCGGATGTATATTTAATCAGTTAAATTAGATGGCAATTTTGTAATACAAGTTTTTATAATAATATACTCAATTTCAAAAAGGCGATTTCAAATATTTAATTAGAATTTCAAATCGATATTTTGTAAGCGATTGCAATAAAATCTAATAATCATGTACACAATTTATAAATTATCATTTCCATATAATCAATTAAAATTGTTACCAACCTTTTTTTATGGTAAATTACCATATTTCCCATTACTCTGAAATGCATTTGCCATTTTTAAAGAGACGCCCAAAAGTATGCAGCACAAAACTTTTCATAAAAAACACTTTCTCTACACTTTCTCTACTTATATGTTAATAGATATGTAAGAAAGCATTAATATTCTTGTGATATAGCTTGCAAAAGAAAACGATACACATTTTTTGTCTAATAAACAATATTTTGATTTTTATTGACCATTTTCGTGTTATGATTTTGTAATTGCTAAATGTATTACTTCGCTCATTAGCATTGTACAAACATTTCATTGCTGAAGACGATATTACAAACAAACAGAAATAAATAGAAAATTGTGTGTCATTTAAACAGAACATCGATTTTGATCTCATTTGTCATTTGTCAATTGGGCAATTTGGGGCGAGTTTTGAGATGCCCAGTGGTAAATGGGCAGCGTACAAATTCAACTTGATTACATACAATACATAATAATAATTATACAATAATATTTGCAGCAGCTTGTATACTTTCCATATACATATATACTATATATGTATGTATATATAGAATATGCATTTAACTATTTTTGGGGAAATTGGAAACAAGTTACACAAAATGTTCTTATGCTTGTGGGAATCGAAGGGAAGTTCATATGGTATGTTATATGGGGCGGAGATGGGACGGTTGTGGGGAAACAAACATTTGATTTTAGTTTCATTTTGGCTACACGCTAGTACAATTAATCGATAACATTCGTTTCAAAAACCATAAAATTTTGTTCATTTACTCATTTTTGTTACGTTACATTTTGTAGATTGGTATTTCTCTTATTACTTCATGTTGTTCAGGCATTCTTTGTGTGTGTGTGAGTGTGTGCGTGTGTGTGTGTATATATTTTGTTTTGTGCCGTTATTCATTTGCAGATCAAACGAAACATTATCAAAAAAAAAAAAAACATTTTGGACTATTATACAAATATATGTGTTGTATTTTATTCATTTACTCTGGTGTTACTTTTATTTTAACCGTTACTGTTCTTGTTCTTGTTCTTGCCGTTGTCGCATCGTCTATAGAAATATATATATGTGTGTATATAGTGTTGTATATGTATATGTATTGTAGATCTGGCCAGCATGCTACTCTGGCCCAATATATGTATGTATGTACTTTTAAGTCTGCCTGTCTGTGTCTGTGTGTGTGTGTGTGTGTGTGAATGTGTTGCTTGTGTGTATGTGTAGTATATATACCTATGTATAGTTGGGGTATACGATGTCGTACAAATATAATTCGTGATTCATTATTTTACTTTGTTTCATTTTGTTTTTTGTTTTGTTTTGTTTTTGGCTAGTTTCTTGCTCTCTGTATACCTCTCAATGTTGTAATTGAATTGTTTATCCTGCTTCTGAGTTCGCATACTTTCCCCGATCCCCATTCCCATCGCATTACCCATTACCATTCCCTATATGGTCCGAGTTGTAAACTGTTTTATTTGGTTTTCTTTATCTATCGTGTTTTTTGTTTTTGATTTTGATATATAAGTTTTGTATTTTGGTATACATGTTTCATATGTTTCTGCTATGCTCCCTATATACTTACTTATGTATACTTTATATGTACGTGTGTATATGTGTGTGTGTGTGTGCATGTGTGTGCGTTTTTAATTGCATTGCTGCTGCTGCTGCTGCTCGTTTTTGTTGTTGTTGCTAAGCACACACACACATGCGAGTAATCGCTTCACTACTACGCTCTCTACAGCTCTACATATAGCACTTGCCACGCCTACTTTAGCCCCCTACATGCTTATACATACGTATGTACGTGTGTTTATGTTTTACGCTTTCTACTAATTTTCTTGGCACACCTTCAACTACCTCAAATCGTATACAATTGAAATAAAATAAGCAAACCTTTTTTAGCCCTCGCAGCCCAAAAGTATGCAACACAAATTTACTTGTCTCAAAAAAATTATAAAATATACTATTTAAATTTCGAAAATCTAAAATTCCGCTCCATCTATAAAGATTTTTAAATTTTGTTTACGATTGCAAAATATAAAATAAAAATAAATTTCAACACAACTTATTGCAAAATAATCACAAATGAAAATCAAAATTACACTCCAATAATAATTTTCTAATTTTGTTCACGATAGTAAAATGTAAAATAAAAAATTGTCCTGTTTATTAAACAAATAATTAAAAGATTCGGCAAAGGGCTCGTTGTAAATATGCATAGATCGATTAAAATGGATTTTTATTATGGGCTTTTCTTTTAATATCATAAAAAAAAGAATTTAGTAAAAAATAATAATGATCATATTAATAATAATATATATAATATATAGATAATACACTGTATATATGTATGTATGTATATGTTGCTTGTGTTTTGTGTGTGTGTTTGTTTTTTGTTTTTTTTTTTTTGTTTTAAATTAAGTGCATAAATTAATTTGTATTTGGTATAAAACAAATGATTCTCAATTGCTTACGAACTAAAAACGCTAAGCATTACAATTAAATAATATAGTTAAAGTACTTGTTGTTAATGTATGTGACTTGTTGTTGTTGTTATGTTTTGTTTTTCTCGCGATCGTTTATTAAGGATTTTTGTTATGCAACTTAAAGATAGTGCTTCAGTTATGTTATGAATATATATTTATATTTATATATGTATTTATACATAATTATATAAAAAAAAAACTGTTTAGTATATGTACTTAATTTGGTCTAAGTCATAAAACCTATGAATAATTTGTTGCAGAAATCAAATTTCCCAAAGTATTTTGCTCAACATAAACTACAAAAAAAAAAAAAAATAATCAAATAAAACAGGAAAAATAATTAAATATATTATGCATAAAGGTTTAAGGTTTTTCTCATCTCTTGTTTCCCGTTCTCGTTTTGTGTTATGCTTTCTCTCTTCACTTGCTGGGTTTTCTTTTTATTTTATTTATTTCTTGCTTACAAAAACTAACAACAAAAAAACCAACAGCGCGTAGAATTGTGTTAAGTTTTTTTTCTCTTTCATTCATAACTCTTTCCATCTGCCTATCTCTCTCTCTCTCTCTCACGTTTCCTTTCTCTTTCTTTTGGATTTTGTTTAACAATAAACTGTTGATTCTCCAATTTAGCAGAGCGTGTGCGCAAAGTTTTGTTTTGCCTGAGCATTAATTTTGTGGAGTAGTATAAGTTGAAACTGAAGTTGAAGTTGAAGTTGAAATTGAAATGAAATCGAATTGAAACTAAAAACAACAAACAAACAAAAAATCAAATAGTTCAGAGTGAAGATGAAACTTAAGATTGGTGACTAAACTCAATAATAAATACGTTTAACTTAATAACAAATTATGCGTGTGTGTGTGTGTGTGTGTTGGGTTGTTGTTTTTTTTTTTTTGGGTGTGTGCGTTGGGCGCATAATAAATAATAAATTATGTAAATTACAATTACATATACAATGTAAATCCGTTTCTTGCATTTCCCATTTTCAGATGCATTTCTCCGTTTCATTTTTTGCCCTTCCCATTTTGGTCGTGTATGTGTGTGTGTGTGTGTGTTGTCTTTGTTGGTTTAGCATCGATTGATCTAATCCTTGTTGTGCGCTGATCGCACTCGCCTCTTATAAGCTAATGAAGCATGCGTATCCTAAGTTTTCCATTTTGTTTATCCGCTTCCACATCTGTAGCATCTGCGTCTGTTGCTATTTCTATCTCCAGTTGCATTTCCATTCCAATCTCTTTGTGCTGCTGCTGCTGATGTTGCTGCTGCTGCTGATGTTTGGCTCGGCGCTAGCTGCAGACGAGCGCATTCTTTTGAGGCAGCTTGAGCAGGCGACGCGTCCGAAACTCGTAGGCACGACGACAGAACATCACCAGCTCCGGATTCGTATGATCCGGAACAGTGCGCACCGTAAAACAATTTGCCGTATTGCTGCGTCGCGGCACAATGCTCACATCCTCCACATCCTCCTCGGCAGCGCGCAACCGTCGACGATATCTAATTGAATAGCATAATTAATGTAAAATTCAATTTGTTAATAGTCAATGTGATTGTCACTCACCTGCAGTACTCGCTAAAGGTCAGCACGTAGCACTTGTCCTCGATGCAGGCCACCGAATTGTGATCGCGATGCCGCGATGCATACACCTCGTCCGGACAATCGTTGCGCTGCCGTCCCTGATCCGTGTGCTCTGGTCGATAATACCACAGCAGCGACATCATCATCTCGCCTGCAAATGCCACGCATAATTAGTGATCTACTTCAACAACTTAAAGATTCAAATTAGATTCGAAAGATTGCAACGATTAAATGATTTTTATGCAGCTAAATAGTTAATAACTATACAATTAAGGTAATCATTGCGAGAGCATACAAAACACGAGTGATATTTGAACGTAAAATATACCAACAAATATACCAAAAAGTATTTTTATGTATATATTCGATTGCATCTGATTTTTGTCCCATAAAGTTGTTTCTTGTATAACTTCTTGTAACAAACTCTGAGGAATCATTTTGAGTATAGTTAGTACTATGCGTAGCAAGGCTCTAGCTTTGTTATTAGATCTTATTATATTTGTGGGGGCTGAAAGGCGCGTGGCAAATAAGTAAAACAAACTTGTATTGGGTAAGATTTACTCGAGTACTTTCACCAAGTTTGATGTCTCTAGGTTTTATAGTCTCTGAGAACTAGATGTTCATACAGACAGACAGACAGACGGACGGACAGACATGGCCTGAAACTGAGCAAGAATATATATGGTTTAAAGGGTTATTCTACATTTTCTGTTGGCACTAAGTTATAATACTCTTCTGGTATTTAAATACACATATATGTACTTCTTCTCTGAATTAGTTTCTCAAATGAGACACAATATTTTCGCTGATTTAAGTGACTGAGAATCTCTAGCAAGCAAAGTGAGTGTCAAACATGCAGTTGACAATGAGGCAAAAGCGAAGAGAGAGAGAGATTTTTGTGATGAGATGTGAGATGGCGCAGTACATTACAGGGCAGCTTACCATCCTCGGGATTCTGCCAGAGATGCGCCACCTTGGCCACGTAGGGCAGCTCGTTGTCCTCGTTCGCCTTGAGCAGCACGCAATCTCGCGTCCTGATAATGTCGCCCTCCACGTGCCGCATCGCCGGATAACAAGTGCGCAGCACCAACGGATCATCGCTCTAAACGACAGTGGAGAACAAAATCGAATGAGCAATTGAGCTGGGATCGAAAGACGCTTGCAGACTTACATTGAGAAAGACGGCGCCTTGGAAGGCTTTGCCCTCCCACATCCAGCCGTTGTTCCACTTGGGCACGACGTTGGCTCGCGTCGCCGGCGGCTGCGTCTCGTCCAGTTCGTTGCTGACGCCGCCGGGCCGCTGACGCTGCTTCTTCCGATTGCCGAATTTGCACCGCGAACGCGCGCGTTTCGTATGCGTTGTTGCGTGCGCTTGACGCGCTGTTGTTGTTGCTGTTGTTGCTGCTGTTGCTGCTGTTGTTGCTGCTGGCGTGGGCGTGGGCGCTGGCGTAGCAGTGGGCGTGGGCGTGGTCGCAGTTAACGTGGACTCGAGCGGCGTTGGAGGCACCAGGAACTTGTGTTGCTCATCGGAATGTTGCTGAGGCGGCGTTGTTGCTGCTGCTGCTGCTGCTGTTGTTGTTGTTGCTGCTGTAGCAGCTGGCACTGTGGGCGTGGCACTGCCTTTTTGCGCCTGCAAATCGGCCGTTTGATACTCATTGTTGTTGGTCTCAGCTGCAGTCGCCGCCACTGCTGCTGCTGTTGCGCTGGCAGCAACTGTTGCTGCTGCTGCTGCTGCCTTGCGACCCTTGACTGTTGTCTTGGTCTTGGCCTTGACCTTGGCCGGCTGCTTGCGCGCCTTCTTCGCTGGCGGCGCCTCCGCGCCAGCTGAGGTAGTAGACTGTTGCTGCTGCTGCTGAGTTGCTGCTGTCGCTTCGAGCGTCGTTAGCGGCTTCTTCGTCTCGGACTTGGAACGCTTCTCGGCCGCTGTGGCTGCGAGCAGCGTCGAAGGTGTTGCCGGCGCATACAGACCGCCAACGGTCGCCTGGCTGCGGCAACTGTTGCCGCCGTTGCCGTTCAGCTCCGGGTCGCTGAAGTAGCCGCGCGTCAGCGTCGTGTCCAGCCCCTCCAGCAGATGCAGCGCCGCTATCGTCTGCTTGCGCGGACGCACTCGCTTCGGCGACGCACTCGGCGAACAGCCGCTGGGCAGGCACAACGTCGACGTCGATTGCTCGCAAATGTCGCTGGTGCCGATGGCAACAGTTGCCATCGTTGTTGCCGTCGTCTGTTGTGCCGCATGCGTTGCCTGTTGCTGCTGTTGTTGCTGCTGTTGTTGCTGCTGCTGTTGTTGGTCGCGTCGCTGGGCGCGCAGTCGCTGCTGTTGGCGCTGTTGTCGCTGGGTCAGCACCAGCTGGCGACGCTTCACGTATTTGGCCGGCGTGCGGCCGTAACGACGCATAAACTTGCGGCCCGGACACAGATAATTCTTTGGCTCCGCCTGCTTGATGAGACTCTTGTAGCTGTGCTTTTTGCTGGCTGCTGTTCCGCCAGCTGCTGCTGCTGCTGCTGATGCTGCTGCTGTTGCTGTTGACAGCAAATTGAGACGCTGCTTCACAGTGTTGTTGCTGTTGCTGGCAACTGTTGCTGTTGCTGTTGTTGTCTCCTCCGATTCGGGCTCCGTTTTGATTGTGGGCTTCAGATCGTGCAGCTTGCTGATATGTGTGTTGCATGTTGCTGCTGTCGCTGCAGCTGCTGCTGCTGCTGCTGTTGCATGTTGTGTGCTGCCAGCAACTGTTGCTGCTGCTGCTGCAATGGCTGCTGTTGCTGCCGCTGCTGCTGTTGCTGCATCTTCGTGCTCGATTTTGATTTTGGTCTCGGTTTCCGCTTTGATTTCCGCTTTAAGTACAAAAGGCAATTGTGGCTCTGCTTCTGCTTGCTTCGTCAGTTGCAGTTGCAGCTGCAACAGTTGCTGCTGCTGCTGCTGCTGTTGCTGCTGCTGCTGTTGCTGCTGGGCTGCGTACACCATTTCCCTGGCCATGCTCTTGCCTATACGCGCTTTGCGCGGCGCAACTGCCACGCCCACCGTCGGCGGGGGCGGCGTGCTGCCCGTCAAATCGTAGGATTCAATATCCTTGGCCGGTCGCTGCTCGCGTTCCGCCTCCAACTGTTGCAGTTGCAGCTGCAGCTGCAGGTCGGGCTCGTTGTCCTGCTCCTCCAGCAACTTGTCGTCGCTGGCGCAATAGCTTTCGGGCGGCGTTGGCGGCGGCATCACGTGCGCCTCGTATTGCATTTTGGTCGTGTGATTGCTGCTGTCGTCGCTCGACGATTTCAGCTCCGTTTTCACCAGCATTTGGCACTGGGTGCCGATGTTGTTGGTCGCCGTTGGTGTTGTTGTTGTGCCGGCTGTTGCTGCCGTCGCTGTTGTTGTCGCCAGTGTGGCGAGTGTTGCTGTTGTGTTGGTTGCTGCTGTTGCAGTTGTTGTTGTGCGCATATTGTTGCTGCTGTTCATCTTTGTGTTGTTGTTGTCAGCGTTGCTGTTGCTGCTGTTGCTGTTGATGTGGTTGATGTTGTTGTTGGTGCCATTTTTAACTGGGCCCCTACTGGTAGTCAGCGTTGTTGATGTCATCGATGTTGTTGTCGCTGCTGCTGCTGCTGCTAAAATGTTGCTGCTGGCCGTCAATGTGTTGCAGCTCTCGCTGCTCGTATTGCTGCCAAACACAGGCATGTTGCTGCTGTTGCTGCTGTTGCTGTTGCTCGTAGCACTCAGCATCAAACTGTTGCTCGTCTTGTGCGAGAAACTGTTGCTGTTGTTGTTGTTGCTGCTGTTGCTGCTGCTGCTGCTGCTGTTGCTACCAATATGAGGCCCAGTATGGACGTTTTTTGGACACGACTGTTGCATTGGGCATGGGCACTGTGGCGGATACTCTGCAAAAACACCAGAAGAGAGGCGAAGAGAAATTAATTTTCACTGGCGTGATAATTTCTAATCACTTCCACTCGTATTCTTAAGCAACACTTTAGCAGCTTAGTGTAAAATATATTTTTATTCAACATAGACTTTTTTATATATCGATATTGAACCTGCATCTTAACTCTCTATAATTATCTGACACTATCTACTTCGATCCATATCGCAAGCTGATTTTATTAATATAAAACGTGTCTTTATTCAAATTTCAATAACAATAAACTTTCTATCTAGAACGAAATTTTATTAATATAAAACATTTCTCTATTCAAATGATATGTTTATTTATTAAAAAAAAAGGTTTTCGCCAGAAAATAATAAACTTTATGCGATACGATCATTTATTTAATTTTAGAATATTTCTATGGAAATCTCGATAATGCCTGATTAGCAATTTTAATCTCATGAAACGGTTTAGTTAGTCGCTTATTAATTTTGTTGTGATTTCTTAAAAAAAAAAATAACGAAATGTGGCGCTTAGATTTGTTTTTTTTTTTTAATATTATTTTCAGGCTATGATTGCAATCAAGAAGATTAGTTTTACTAATTATTTTAAATTTTTGTATGCCTATTATCTTTTTTTTTGAATAGATATATTATTTCATTTGGAACATTAGAATAACAAGAAAATTTGAAATAAACTTAGCTTTGGGCAACAGAATATTTCTCAGTCTTCTAAACAAATTTATAATAATAAAAAACAATGAAATAGACAATCCATCTTGATTTGTACTACATAAAAAATGTCTTATAATTAAATCAAATAGTCCAAACCGTATTTAAGATGATTTTTATATTTAACTAAGAAATACTATAAAATAATTTGTTTTTTTTTAACTAATCGCGAATTGTTAAATTTATTCTCAGTATGTGGATTGTGGATTATGAAAAGGAAAATCAGCATAGTGGTTGTTGACTGCTTGACTAGTTAGGCGCGACATGGATCTGACCAGGAGTAAGAATTATACTTTTAAAAATATATTCGAACAATAGTAAATGAGATAATGTAAAATAATGTTTAGGAAATAAAATCATTTCCAATAATCATATAAAATAATCGATCTTAACTACTCTCATACATTTTTTTATTTCCACAGCCAATGGATATCTAAATAAATTATATACGGAATTGGATTATATTCAGAGTTAAATGATCACTTAACTTGCTACGCGTGACATAGATCTGACTGAGAGTAAGTATTATTTACAACAAACAATAAATGAGATTATGTAAAATAACATTTAGTACAAAAATTATTTTTCTTTATTTTTTTTAGCTATTCTTCCATATTTTGAAATTTTCCCTGGCAATGGATAACTGGATAATGAACTAAAAACGGATATGGATAATTTATTATACTTTTAAAAATATATACTGCAAATAGTAAATTAAATAATGTAAAATAATGTTTAGGAAGTAAAATCATTTCTAAAAATCATTTGAACGAATCGATTTTAGCTACTCCCATATACTTTTACATTTTCGCTGACAATGGATAGCTATATAAACTCTATACGGATATTACATTACTAGCTAGGCGTGACATGGATCTGACTGGGAGTAAGAATTATTTACCACAAACAGTAAATGAGATTTTGTAAAATAACATTCAGTAAAAAAAAAGATTCTTCTAAAAGTCATATGAAATAATCGATTTTAGCTATTCTTCCATATTTCGAAATTTTCCCTGGCAATGGATAACTGGATAATGAACTATATATGGATATGGATTATTTTCAGGGTTAAATGGCCGCTAAACTATACTTTCAATAATATTTACGATAATCAGTAAATGAGATAATGTAAAATGCTGATTAGGAGATAAAATCATTTGAACTAAACGATCCTAACTACTCCCATATACTTTTACATTTTCCATGGCAATGAATATAAACTATATACGGATATTACATTACATTACTAGCTAGGCGTGACATGGATCTGACCGGGAGTAAGAACCATACTTTTGCTTACCCATATAAGGACCCTGCAGTCCTCGCGTGTAGCACTGGCCGGCGGCGCTGCCGCCTCCCGGACTGTAGCCGGCGTAGTAGCTGGGCGGTCCGGGATAGTGCTCCAGATGCTGCGGCTGTGGCTGAGGCGCGGGCACAAGCTGCGTGCCCGCTGGCGCTGGCGTGGCGCCAGCAGCTGCTGCGGCGGCGGCAGCGGCGGCGGCGGCGGCTGCGGCGGCGGCTGCAATCGAGACCGGCTGCTGTTGGTGTTGCTGCTGGGGCGGCGGCGGCGGCGGCGGCGGCTGTTGTTGGTCGTAGAGGTCGGGCGGCGGCGGGTGGCCGGGCGGTGGGGCGGCGTGCTGATAGTAGGGATAGCGACGATAGGCGCCCGGCGGCGGCGGCGGCGGCGGATGGGCGGCCGGATGCCCCTGCGGCGGTGGCGGCGGCGGCGGTCCGCTCTGATAGACCTTGCTGGAGAAATAGGGCTGATAGGCGGGCGGGGAATAGCACATGACCTCGCCCGGATACGGTGTGTAATAGTTGAGCGGATACGCTGTCGAGTAGTGCATCTGTGCCGCGTGCATGGAGCGCGGATACGGCACGCCCGGATGACCGGCGGCAGCGGCTGCAGTTGCCGCCACGGCGCTGGCCCCAGAATACGCCTGTTGCTGCTGCTGCTGCTGTTGCTGCTGCTGTTGCTGTTGTTGCTGTTGCGCTGCTGCTGCGGCGGCTGCTGCTGCAGCGGCGGAATCAACTTCAGCTGCTGCTGTGCCGTCGATGGCAGCGTCTTCGGCTAGCTTCTTAACGGGCTGCTGCTGTTGTTGCGCTGCCGCTGCTGCTGCTGCTGCTGTTGGCGGCGGCGGCGGTGGCGCAATAACGTGCGGCGAGATCAGCGGACCCGCCGGCTGATAATAGCCTGCAATGGCAATAAAGAAAAGGATAAGCGTTAAATAAGTTGTGCGGCCAAGTGAAATGCGGCAACGAAGCATAAAGTGAAAGTTGGTCGGTTGGCTGGCCAAAAAAAACACACACAAATGAGAAAAGCAAACGCAACAAGAAAACACAGAGAAAACCAGTTCTGCAAGCAGCTGGTCGTGCAACAATCTCAGCCTAACAGACCCTGCGAGGCAACCCCCAAAAAAAAAAAACTCTTCCTGTCCCCCCTTCCCCCCTCTAGCAGTCTTCCACTTGCTGCTGGTTTTTTACCTCGTCCAAGCATGTGGGCCGCATACAGAATGTCGCGAAAATGATGCGCCGCATGTTGTTGCAAGAATGTGAACGACTCGGCAATGTTCGCTGCCAGCGCCTCGGCGGCAGCTGCCTCGTCCAAGCTGCCCGGCAACGTGGGCATCGCAGCCAGCGGCGACAACGACGATGACGACGATGACGACGATGATGATGATGATGATGATGATAGTAATGCCGAGGCGGATAATGTCGATTGCGTTGATCGGTCCGTTTCGCAGGTGCCGCTGCTGCTGGTGCTGCCGACGCTCGAGCAGCGCTGCTGCAGATATTGTTGTTGTTGCTGCTGTTGCTGTTGCTGTTGTTGCTGCTGTGTAATTGTTGGCGGCGAATTGCGCAGCGTTTTCAGCAGCTCGCCCGACAGCAGCGACGTCGACGGCGTCTTTTTTGTGGTTTCTTTTAGGCGCATCACGTTTTCTTTTTTTGTGTTTTTTTTTTTTTTTTTTTTTTTTTGTTTTGTTGTATTAAAAATATATAGTTTGATTTATGTACAAATATGGTATTTCCTTATGCTTATGTGTATATATTTTGTTGTATAAGTAATTGTGTATATTTGTTGTATATATCCGTTAATATTTCTCCTTTTTTGTTTTTTGTATATGGTTTGTTAGGTTATGTCAACAGGGAAGTTTCATTGTTAAGGCAACTCTTTTAATATATATTTTTTACACTTTTCTTCTTCTTTTTTTGTTGTTTTTATTTGATTTAATTTGATTTGATTATAGCATGTCTCTCATTTCGTTTTTTATCCATTTGCTGCTGTACGCAAAATAAACAATTTTCATCGATAAGCCGAGATGTCACACACACACTCTCTCACACACACACACACACACACGAGTCGGTCATAAAAGTTGCAACATGCTTGTAAAATATTTTCATTTCGTTTCGTTCGGTTTTTCTTTTCTTTTTTTTCCCCACATTTTTGTCGGTTTTTTTTTTTTTGGTTTTGGTTTTGTGGACGCGTTTCACGCGCGGTTTTCAATGCGGAGTTTTTGTGGCGTTTTTCGTATTTTGTTGTTTTTGTTGAAAAGTGCGCGTTTCTCGCGAATTTTTTGCTTGTTGTGTGTGTAATATATATCTACGCTACAATATTGCTCGTCCCCACAACATTGTCGATGTCAACATTGGCAAAATGAATTTTCCGAGTGTAAAAGTCACCTGGTTGTCAAATATTTGATCAGCTCACAAAAGGAAAGAATTCTGCCCGAGAGCAGGACAAACACAAGGTAGTGGGGATAGGGGAGAGGGGAGGACAGAGTGTCGGTCAAAGGTTCGTAAATACATTGAAGCATAGCTGAAAACCACTTGCCGACAGGTGGCGCTACACTGTGGTGGGGGGGGGGCAGCTGTAATGCAAGCCCTCCTGCATAAATACAGCTATGTACACACACACACACACACACACGCAAGTATGTATGAGGATGTATTTGTGCCATTGACTGGCTTCGCACTCGCCCATCAGCAACAACAACAAACAGCTGTCGAATTTTCGGTGCTCTCTTCACTCTCTTTCGTTCGCTCTCGCTCTCTCACTCTCGCTTGCTGCTGCCCGCCGATGGAAAAATCGAGAAGTCAAAAAGGCACAGAGGGAGGGGGGCAGAACTCCTCCACAAAATGGAAAAAAAAAGAAGCAACAACGCGTCTGTGTTGAAGCGTGTGAACATTGACGCCAAACGCACATCGCACAGTGGTAACGTGGCATCAATTGCAACATCATTTCCAACCAGACAATATTTTAGTTGTATCATTAAAAATATAAATATGTTAACAAGTTTTTTGTTGCGTAGTTCCCAACAAACGCAAAATTTATTTCAATTTTCATCAATAGTATGCAATCAACTACATTTTTTTGAATTCAGCAGAATTTATGTTAATTTGTATTTAGACTGTTGATCAGCAATAGTTTAAATTCAACAATTTTTTATAAATTCAGCAGAATTAATGTCATTTTGAAACACACACTTATTTATACTGTTTAGCAGCTATAGTTTGCAATCAATAATTTTGTTATAGTTCAGCAGAATTTATGTCAATTTTAAAAATCATACTCATTTATAATGTTTATCAGCAATAGTTTGCAATCAACTACTTTTTTTTTGTGCTGCGTTCGACTTTTCAAACTGTTGAGCTCAGCAGTTAATTTATTTTAATTTTCACGCTTGTGCCATATAAATTGTCCACAATTAATACGGAGTTGAATCAACTTGCAAATTAACTAGTCGAATATTTACTGAGGCTTTACAATTCCTATGAATATATTTGCAAAGTTAACAAAAGAGCAAATATATAATCAGTTAGAATGTGTTTTACTGTTATGTAGAATTTACAACTTTTAACTAAATCATGTTGAATTTATTAATCTATTGAAATGTAAATTTTATTTCATACTAATTTACAAAGTGCGCACATACATCTAATCAAATATTTACTGACATATTACTTGTATATCTATTGTAGATAAGCGCTGTTCTATGTTTGGCGAATGACTGCATTTCAATTGAATGTTTTCCACTGTGCAACGGCATGCCAAGCAGCACGTAGACAAGCGCAGACCGAAGAAGAAGCCAGCAACAACAAGAACATTGCGAGTGCAACGATGACAGCAACAAAAGCGTATGCTCTCCCTTTCTCGCTCTCGCTCTTTGTCTGCCCTGTGCTCTGACGTCACTGAAGCGATGACATTCCAAATGACAATGATGCTGCTCTGCTCTTGATGCTAATGATGACGTTCTGTCATAGCATACAGCAACCGTTGCCCCCTCCCCCGCCCGTGTGCTGAAACGTGTGTTTTATAGACAGAAAAGCTTTTGACGTTTCGCGGCGCATTTACTTAGCTCGCAAGCTCAGTCAAAGGGCAAACAGAGAGAGCGAGAGCGAGAACGAGAGAGCAGCAAAAGAACTGTAGCAGACAGGGAAAGAACATTCTGGTGGTGGATAGGGTGAGTTTGTCCTGTGTGGTGGGTTCGATGGGCTGGTGGGTTGTTGGGCTGGCGCTTTGAGTGTTGCTGTCAGGTGTTATTATTTAATGTCGGCGCCTGTCAAATGCAACAAAATTGTATAAGACGCATATAGACAAACAATTTGTCAGAGCTTGCACTTGACCTACAACGCGAGCAGACTTTGCCCGCTGCTCTCTGTTCTCTCTGTGTGTGTGTGTGTGTGTGTGCGAGAAGTGAAGAGAAAAGTGTAAGAGAGGAATGCGTGACGTATACGTCATGTATGACAACTAGTGGCGTTAAACCTTATATTTCACTTTCTCCTCCTCTCCGCAATGGCCGTTGCAAGGCTCCTCCTCTCCCCTTTCTCCCTCCTGCTGGTTTTTTTTTAATCAAATTGAGTGGCAATATTATGGAAAATGGTCTAAACAACAACAACAACAACAACAGCGCACAATTTTAATTTAATCGAAGTCTATTCACCATACACGTTTGCATATAATCGATTCTCGGCTATTAAAAGGTTTGCAAATGCAAATGCAAATGCAATTTGCATTGCCAGTGTTGCGCAACGTTTCATAATAACAAAGATTGGATGAACTGAGAATGAACAGCACTTAGCATAAATTAGCCTAACAAAATGAAGATCTAATTTAAAGAATTATTATTTGAAGAATTTTCACATTTCATTTTCATAATAAAACGTCTATGGAAATTCACAAAAAGGAATATAATCTTGCTAATGAATAATCAATTTTAATTTCGATTTACGCAAAAAGAAATCGACAGAAAATTAATTCAAACCAGGAATTTTGTTTATAATTTTTCCTAGTAAAATTTAATGTGCCAAAATTCTATTTAGTTTTAAAGTCACAGTCACAAAACTTATATTGTTATCTCTCTCAATTAAAAAATTAATGTACAAAAAATGCATTCATAAAAAAAAACATAAATGTAAATTAAATTTTTTTCCAATTACAAATCATCAATTATTTCTATAATACATTCAGTTTAAAAGCAACTGGATTGATCTACATTAATTAAATCTATTATGTGCTGTTCTAGTGAATAAATAACTGTCGACTAAAATTTTAAAATTTAATTTCATTACTTGATATTGACACAAAATACTTAGTTAATACTTTAAATTTGAATATTTTTGTTTAATATTTATTTCTATAATTCGCTCCACTAGATATTTCTAATAAACTAGATTATTTTCTATTTTAGTCCATAAATATTTGTTGCTTTAAATCCCAGAATTCACTTTCATGTTATACATCAACTTTAATAATTGATATTGCCACAAAAGTATTCTCATTTTTAATATGTAAAATCAGTAAATTAATATTTTTCTTTTAAGCATTTTCGTATAATATTTATATCTCAGATGAAACCTAATATTTAAAATCACTAAATTAATATTATTATTTGTAATAATTTCATTTAATAGTTAGTACTAATTAAAATTGATTATTTATAGTGAATAAATATTTCTCGCTTAAAATCCCGAAATTCACTTTCATTTTATACTCCAAGTTTTATGTCTGTTGCTGCCACAAAAGCATTCTCGTTGTGAAATCAGTAAATTAATATTATTATTTTGAATATTTTCGTTTAATATTTACATCTAAAATGCACTCAACCAGCGAGCTCTAATTAAATCGATTATGTGCTGTACCGGCGAATATGTTCGCCCACAATTAAATGCTGATAATTGCAGAAAACACTCTGTAGCATTTTGTAAGATGTGCTGCTTGCCTGCTTCTAATGTGCCCAGTTAGTTATCGCTAATGGGCCGATTATGAATCACGTGAGAACAAGCGCATAAAAAATGTGCAACGAAAGCAAACACAACACAACAGAAACAAAAGCTAAAGCGTCGGCACGTCAAACACCTTTGGATGGGAGGATGGGCGATAAGACCGCTAAAAACTGGATCCGTCAACGGATGCGGATCGGGGTGGCCATGGGGCAATTAGCAGGCGGCGGCTGCGCCAATTAAGAGTTGTGATGAGACGACGACGACGGAGCAGCAACAAAAAAAAAGGGCTCAACGTTGTTGGCATAACAACCAAAGTGAATAATTACGCACAATTAAATGCACGCAACAACGTGACACGCCTCCTTCTGCCTCGCCGCCCCCTGCTCAACGAGCCTAATCCCACGCACACACACACACAGATACAATTGCACCTGTTGCAAGTGCAACTGCAACTGCAACTTGAGCGGCAACTGCAGCGTGTGAAAGTCGCCGCCATCTCTCGTTGCGTTCCTGCAGCGTGTGGCATCAACAACAACAGAAACCAAAACTTTCTCCTTTCACAACAACAACACCAACATCAGCAACATTGGATGGAATTTATAGCATGTATCGATCGCTCGTCTTGTCCGGGTGAAAGGTAAAAAGGGGGTCGAGCCATCGTCCGACTGCAACTCCAATTACATTTCGGGCAACACGAAAATCGAATACTCATCCCGTTTGAGTGCCCCACAGCAACAAATTATGAGCCGAAAATCAATGGGAAACATTCCTCTCAACGGCAACAGCAACAGCTACAAACAACGGAAAATGTTGCACAATTGCAAGAAAACGATTCGGATATAATTTTGTGATAAACTCTTTTCATTTCCGACCGAATGCACGTCTCAATTGTTCCAGCTGCCGCTTGCACAACACTCGATAGCAATGCATTCATCAGACATATTCGATAACTATTCAATGCAATTGTTGCAAAGTGCGCTGAGCAATTTTCAATGCCTTTAACTTAAACCTTTAAGCTCCCTCTTATTAAGTTTTTAAGTATGCCAAGCCAAATTCCTAGAATAATCCGTAAATATATTCCATATTTTACTAATTAAATTCTGATATCAAGTAAAAGATATTCCTTCAGAGTTCGAGTTTATTAAAATTCAACAATAATATTTTGAATGATATGATAGCTTTCAATAATTTCTTTTGCTAATTTATTCAATGGATATTTAAATAGACATGGTTTTTAATAACCTGAGAATGCAATTATTAACTGATGATTTCTACAAATTTATTTAAACTGTAGAGTCAGAATACTTCGTAAATCATTTGGCAAATATATATTTATTTTTGACTAAGTTATGGTTACTTTTTACTTTAGCTAATTTATTCATTAAATATTTATTTAATTGAATACTAAAGCTAAGTTCATTTAAAGAGCGTAAGCGTCGCTAAAAATTTAAAATGTGAACTGCTCTTTAATAAACTGAGAATGCAATTATTATTGCATGATTTAAAAAAAAAAAAAGGTTAAACAGCATTCTAAAATTCACCCCATTGGAAATCACGTATTTAATTAATCGAAATTAAATTATTAAATAGAAGTATAGACATTATAGGTTAATGCTCTTAAGAAATGTGAAACAATTACCATATATTTATGGCATTGTATAACTTTAAGACTATATAGAAATGCAATTAACAGCAAATAATCCTTTAATCCAGTGCGCATTACATTTGAGCCAAGTTTGCGTTGGGTTTCCCACAAATTCGTAATGATGCAAATGAAAGAAGACAACTCTGAGCTCATTCCCGTTTCGCATTTCAATTCGCATTGTTTGGCTCGAAAGTATTTGAAGCCACTTTTAAGTAGGTATTAACAGCAGTTGGCATTGCGAATTTCTTAAGCAAATTAGGCACTAAAACAAGTGCCAACAACAACAGCAACAACAACAGCAACAATAAGAACAACATTCGAGCAATTCATAAAGAAGATAAATGAACGGAAGCCGCAGTCAACAAGGCCCAGCATAAAATGAACAGAAAGAAAGAAAAAACAAAAGGAAAACTTCTGCCTGCGACTCTGAGGGAAACGAGGGCCAACAGAAAGTGGCAACAGCAGGCAGTGCCTCGCTGCCCCCCCCCCAACCTTCTTGCCCCTTCAGCTGTGGTCGTTGGCGTGCAGTCAACAGTAAAAGTCAAATATTGTAATTATGCAAAATACATAATTTACTTTGAATTAACAGCTGAAAACGAAGGAAGCAGCAGCAGCAAAAAAAAAAAACACAAAAGGAGAACAAAAAGAGAGAACATAAAATGATATTGAAATTGCCCCAGAGATAAGACTGTGGCAGAGGCAGGCAGCATGGGGCAAGTCGAGGCGAGGCGTTGCCCAAATGCCGCTCGAGAAACTGAAATAAAATTCAATTAAATTGCAAGCGGGCCGCAACGCTTCGTCGGTCAACAGGTAACAGGTAACAGGTAAAAAGGTGAGCGTCTGCTTTAGTTTTGCGGTTTTTTGCCTCTGCTGTGCTGTGCTGTGTGTGTGTGTGTTGTGGCACCTGCCACAAGCCACAACAGTCAGAGAGTCGAAGTGGAAGTCGAAGTCAGCTGTGCCGGCTGAAACATGTGCGAGGATCGGGCGGGCATTGCCCAGAGCCAAATATATCATCGGCCGTGTGGCATCATCATCATCATCAGACAGCTGCGATTGAGGCAGCAGCAACAACAACAAAAGTGGAAGTAGGGGCGTGTCCCTATTCATTATTCACTTGGCCCAAAATGTGAATGAGTTGAGCGCAAGTGGCGCAACAAATGTCATACAAGCAATGCGATTATAATGCCAAAAGTGAGCTGAATGAATTCGGCAATAATTCGGCAAATTTGGCTAATAATTGCGGAACATCCTCTCAGCCAAAAAATATAGTGCTCAAATAAATTATATACTACGGAAAGATTCATCAACTGACAAATAATCGTGGCTATAGAGAGTCATCTGATTAATTGATAAGATATTTAATAAGAATTAATATCGATATTTAAGACATGAATGCAACAATAGTAATAAAAAAATGAATTAAACAAGTGACTAAGAGGATTTGTATTTTATGAACTCATAGCATTAAGCGAAAGTCAGCAATATTTATTTAATTAATTATTATTATTGATTTATTTACATAATTGTGCATAAGGAGATGCCAAAATATAGTACACAAATAAATTATATACTAAGGAAAGATTCATCAACTTTTAGCTCTCGAATAGACAGTCATTGAATAGGCATAGTTGATAAGATATTTAATAAGAATTAATATCGATATTTAAGACATGAATGAAACAATAGTAATAAAAAAATGAATTAAACAAGTGACTAAGAAGATTTGTATTTTATGAACTCATAGCATTAAGCGAAAGTCAGCAATATTTATTTAATTAATTATTATTATTGAATTATTTACATTATAGTGCATAAGGAGACGGCAAAATATAGTACACAAATAAATTATATACTAAGAAAAGATTCATCAACTTTTAGCTCTCGAATAGAGAGTCATTGATTAGGCATAATTGATAAGATATTTAATAATAATTAATATCGATATTTAAGACATGAATGAAACAATAGTAATTAAAATAAGAATTGAACAAGTGACTAAAAAGATTTGTATTTTATAAACTCAAAGGACTAAGCGAAATATTTTTTAATGAATTATAATTATTGATTTTTTTACATTATTGTGCATGAGGAGACGTAATAGATCAATAAATAAATATTTGGAATTATTGACTTGTTAAACATTAGAAAAGTTCAATAAAAGAACAGACACAAAACACTGAGTTAATGAATGAATTTACGAGCTTCTGAGTGCACTTTATTATACATTTACAGCTCGCATAGAATTATTAAATATTAGAAATGTTATATGTGAGTGAGTATATTGTTAGGGGATGAATGCTGCAATTATTGGAATGCACTCAAAAGGTGCATGAATCGCATTCTGTTGCTCCATCTGCTGTGCTTGCAGCAAATTAAATGATTGCGCTGCAAAATCGAAGACAGGTGCAAAATTGTTGCCGAAAAAAAAAGAAAAGAAAATGAAGAGGAGCAAAAAAATAAAAGAAACAATTTGCCAAATGAATGATAAATGGCGCGGCAATAAGCGACTTGTGGGCGTGAGCGCAAGGACGAAGGACGAAGGACGACAGGACACTTGCGGTAATGAATGAATGAATGAATGACGTTGGAGCGATGCAGGGGGATACGGTTTAACAACAACAACAAGAGCGTGATTATGTTAAATTGAAAGCAACAACAATTTCGACATGAGAACAACAACAACAGCAACAACGACAATAAAATTACGATTAAGAAGAAGAACACTGAGAGACAGAAGACGAGCAAATTTATACGTTGACCAAAATACTCACACAGCAGCTGTCTCTGTCTCGCGTCTTCTCTCTCTTTCTCTCTCTCACTCTACCACACGCCTACGCTCCCACTCTTTCTCTCTCTCTCTTGTCCCTGCTCTCTCTCTCTCTCTCTCGCTCGACTTCTCTAGCAATGAGATGTTTTGCTCACACTCGCGAATTTTTCGCTGATTTTTGTTTTTCACTTTTTTGTTTGTTTTAAATTTTATCTTTTGGTTTTAACGTTTTTTTTTTTTCTTAGCTGCAAAAGAGTATTCGAACGATTGAGTGTGCGTGTGTGTGTGTGTGTGTGTGTGTGTGTGTGTGTGTGTGTGAATGATTGTGTGTGTGCGACTTTTAGGCCAAGCAAAAACCGCATGCAAAAAAAAAACAACAACCAAATTGTTGCCCATTTCGATGCGCGCTTTTTTATTGCCTTTTGTTTTTGTTTTTTTTTTCATTTGGTTTTAAGCAATTTTTTTTTTTTTTTTAGTTTCTGCTGTCGTTTGGTTGTTGCTAGTATTTATTATTGCTGCCCGTTTATGGCTCATATTTATTCATTAGCTTTGCCGTCGCTTTAAGTTATTTAATGTGCTCCGAACTATGCCAACAAAAAAAACACGAATCCAAAAGAAAAAAATTAAATAAATAGCAAAAGCAAAAAAATAAAGGCACAGCAGCGAATTTAAGCGCAAAAGAGGAAAAAAGACAAACATCAAATAAAAGGTGTCGCCGCGGCTCGCATGGACTAAAAAAGTCGCAACACTCAAATTCAAAATCAACTGCCTGCCAATCAAATTAACACATTCCAATTAGCATTTTGCACGCAACACACACACACACACACACACACACACAGATACAACGGTTTTCTGCCTCTGCCGCTGACCCTTTCACGACGCCTCTTCAATATTAACAAACATTAATATGAAATTGTGCTTTGGCCTGAAAAGGTTTCGCAAGCGAATCAACGAAATTGAAACTGCAAAGTAATCGATCGTGTTAACACAAATTATCGATCATTTATTGCACAGTTACTTTCGGCGGATGATTCTTCATTCGAGATAAGTTGTTATTTCGTCTTGAAAATAAATCTTATTTGAATTCGTTCAGAACCTGCTTTGATAGCATTTAAATGTTATCGATAGTATTGCAATGCTATAATTTATGGATATTTCGCTAGACTTAACTTGACATTTATTTCTATGCATATTGCAATTAAATTAATGTTTTTTTTAATTGGCTATTTTGTATATTTAGAAATATCAAACTAAATCGCGAAAATGTTATCGATAGTATACGATGTTGGTTTCACTATCAGACAGTCTGCAAAGAAAATTGTGAATTCGAATTGCGTTGAGCTAAAGTCGCATTTGGGGAACACCCTATATATATATATATACATATATGCTATTATTGCGGCAATAACAAACTAACTATTTATGGTCATGTGTACATAATAGTTGTGCACTTTAAATCTGTTGTTGACTTTATGTTTTCGTTTGTGGTTCAGTTTGTCGTTGAATTTTTATGAAATATTCGCAAGGTTATTCCACACGCGATTTTAATGACTCGCTGGGGGCATAAGTATTTGTTTAGGTGTTTTATGACCCACCAAAACCAGCACAACAACAACAACACCAGCAACATTAACAACAACAACAACACGCGTCAAAACAAAAACAATTTAAATGCATAAAAGAAACAAAGTACAAGGGAGGAAGAAAAGCCTCGCGTTAAACTATGAAAAACTATTGCGAAAATAACAACAAAAATATTAAATAATACTGAAAAATGATGTTGGTAAAATATGCGAAAAAAAAAACAAGTACAAACATTTAAATAAGGGCAATCCAAAGTTAATCCACATGGTAAAATGTTCGTGCATTGTTGGGCGTGGCAACGAATTGTTTGTGTTGTTCTTATTGTAGTTGTAGTTGTAGCCGCATTTGTTGTTGTTGTTGTTGTTGCTGTTTTTTTGTTGCACACGTTTTGTTGTTGTCGCTTTAAGTTTGCTTTTGGCTTTGTTTTGTTTAGCTGTAGTTGTAGTTGTTGTTGTTGTTATTGTTATTATCACATTGTTGTTTTTGTTGATTGTTTTGCTAGCTGTTAAGTGTAGATGTTGTTGTTGTTTTTGTTATTGTTGTCACTTGAGCCCTTAGTGAACTCGACTAGGCACCGAAAATAAACGCCAGCAAGCATTTAAACAATAAACAGACTGGCAACAGGCATCAATCCATAAGATACTTTTACAACTTGGGGGCGCAGCAAACAGCAAACAGCAACGGCAACGGCAACAAGAACAACAAATAAAACTTCAAATTGAAAATGACGGCGTTGCCGTCGTGTCTGGCAGCGTGGCGACAATTTGTGCATAAATCAAATTAGGCTGTCAATCTGACGCTGCCGTTGCTTCTGCGTGCTTTAAATGTATCTGCGACTGCGAATGTATCTGTTGCTTGTATCTTTCGCAGCCGTGTGCGTAGCTGATGTATCTTCGAAATAACTTCATTAGCATTTCGGCTGTTCCGTGTCTACAGCAGTGACTGACGTGCAGTAGTTTTGATATACACTTGTAATAAACGCTACGCGTCGCTACAGTGAAGTAAAGTCGAGACGAACTTGGCTACAACTTTATATCAAATACATCGTTTGGCTAGTACTATCAATAATTTATTAAAACAAAAAAATAACTAAGACTCTTATCCTTACTCGACTATCCATCGATTTATTTACAAGATGTAAATAAAAGTCGCAAATACTGAGCAAGTTAATATCAAAGTATTTTTGGATGCATAGTGTGTAGCGCATACTATCGATAAATTATAGATAAAACACAATTATTGCAACTCTTTTATTTATGGAACTATTTACAAGAAGTAACTAAAAGTCAATAATTCTGGGAATTTAATACCTAGTCACAAATACTAGGCAAGTTAATATCAAACTATTTTAAACGCATAGTGCGTAGCGCATACTATCGATGAAATATCGATATCACCATTCATTGGTAGCCCACATATGCGGAAATCGTGGAGCAAACGTCTAGCTTATTTGCTGAGCCACAGCAACAAGTAAACGGGTAAAGAGCTGCCCATCGATTTTGATAGCTAATGTTGTCGTTGACTGTATGGCAACTTTACCGTACATATATCGACTTCTAAGTGGCATTTTAGCCCGACATTAGGCGCTGGCGAAATTTACGATGATATTTCTCAATAGCACTTCACATTTTTGTCTTCCCCATTTTTTTTTGAAGATAGCAAACGGCTGCGAGAGCCGTTGAGCGGCCGCTCACTTAAAGCGAGTTACTTTCTATGGGCTGAGGCGGCAAAGAAGAGGAGGTTACGAGGCCAGGAGGAGACGGAAAAACATGTTTGGGTCGCCGTTCAACGCTTTTTATTGTTGTTGTTGTTGCTGCTGCTGCTACTTTTTTTTTTTTTTGTTTTTGCGCTGGCTTCCGGTTTCGCTTGGTGCCGGCGAATGGTTCATTATATTGTGGCTCATAGACTAAAGTAGCATTTGACGAATGCGACGGTGACGACGACGGCGACGACGCCGACTGTAAACGAATTAACATATGGAACTATGCGATAAAGCGTGGACTTGCTTCGATAGCAGTCGCAATGCGATACACTTCAAAAACAACAACGAACAAAAAATAAGCATAAGAGTCAAACGTGTTCTAAGCGAACCGACAATTAAAATTACTCGGTTAACAGCGGGCTGTAAGCTTTACAATGGCATGTTAGCAGCAGCTACAGGTAATGTTAACGTAACATAAACGATTTGCAACAATTATATTTTGACTGTAAGTTAACATTAAGCTTAATGCACAGCTAACAGCAGGCTGTAAACAGCAAATATGCATGTTAGCAGCAGCTACAGGTAATGTTAATGTAACAGTTGCATCCATTATATTTTAACTGTTAACTTAACAACGTTTAATAAATTTAAATTTGAAAATTTAAAATTTGTATGTTACCAGCAGGTACATGTAATGTTAACAGTTGCAGGAATAATATATTTAGTTTATTTTACGTTAAATACATAGTTAACAGCTGCCTGTAATCTCTGCCTGACATGTTAGCAGCAGTTGCTAGAAATGATGTGCAGCAATTATATTTTGACAGTAACAGAAGATTATCAGCTGCTGGTAATATTTGCATGTTAACAGTAGCTGCAGATAATGTTAAAGTAACAGGTAACAGCTGCCTGGCATGTTAGTAGCAGTTAACAGCACAACCATGGTGAAGGCAAGCAAAATGTTAAGATTAACAGCAGCCTGCACATTTGCATGTTAACAGCAGCGCAGGCTTGCTGCTATTAACAGTTGTCGATCGCACATAAGCGAAACGATTTACAGCAATTATACTTTGATACGTTTTTGCGCAGTGTAATGCTCATAATAAGCAGCGCTGGCGACGACGCGCTGCTATGCGAAGGTCACACACCATCAGCAACAACAACAACAACAGCAACAACAACAACAGACGATAGTTGGGGTTGGTGAAACGAGGGGCGTGGGCGGAGTTGGGAGACGAGGGCGCTAACAAAATGTGAAGCGCGGAGAACGAGAGTTGATTTGCATTCCATTGTGGAAAATTTGTCATCAGCAAGCGAGAGAGAGAGAGAGAGAGAGACAAACACACGCACACATACGCACATGAAGAAAGAGAGCGATGAAAAGAGAGCTTCTGGCGAGGCGAGAGCGAAAGAAAGAAAGAAAGAAAGAGAAAGGCAGCGAAGAAAGGAGTGGGAGTCAAAACAAAAAGCAAAGCACAAAAAGGGAGACGAAGACACAAGTGAATGTTGTCGTAGCATTCACGAGTACTCGAGTGAATACACTCACGCGCTGAGTGCGCACATAATCCATGATAATTCACTTGCAACAGTTTCGAGTACCCCGAGTACCCGAAAGCCAAATAGCATATTCACAGATTAATAAATACCGAGTCTCGACTTGTGTCAATTGAAGTGTCTCTCAAGACTCGGCCAACGATTGAACGAATAAGTGAACGACGAACGAATTCAACGCATGATTTATTCAACTCTGAATGAATATGCATGTGATTGTTTTTTTTTTGTGTGTTTTTTTGTAGATAATCAAATAATACGTTTATTATTCAATTAGTCCTCGCTGGTATTTATTTGTATTTAACCAATCGCATCGAATCACATTCACTTTGCATACGCTCTCTGCGTATTGAGGCTGTGAAGCATATATCAACTTAATTTAATTAAGAATCGCATCCAATATGAATATTTAAAATTATGCATATAGACAATGATATCAATTCTCAATTCAAGGAATTTCAAGACTTGTTGCATTATTGCAAATATTTTGATTAGCTATTTGTGCTTTAAATTCGCCATTTGCAAATGTAACTCGCACATTAATCAGTTTGAACGCGTTGTAATTATTTTTATAGCCTAAAATTTGGCAAGCCTTACTCAAGTTCCAGGAAAATCAAGTGTAACGATCGATATGGGATAGTTAAAATCGATATATGGATACTTAAAATCGGCAAAAAATAAATTTGAAAGCAATGTTATGTATGCGCTAATTTCATTCAATTTTATATAGTTATTAAAAAAATCGAAATTCCCAAATTGAACGCACTTAATATTTGAATGATTTTACTCAGAATGTCAAATGATTTATTTCACGACAATAAATCTAAAATTGTAAATAAATGTTTTGTAAGCTTAACAATAAATATTTGTATGATTTAATGGCGAACAAGATCTGCAACCCTTCTGAACAGACTTATGCGCTTAATGGCTGGAAATCTATGCATTCGAGTGTAATATTCATAACGCTTTGAGTGAAGCTTGGTTAGCGTGTTGTATCTACGTTTATCTAAGCGCGAGCAACCGCAAGCTTGGAGCTTACCAATGGTTTTATCGACTCCCGATAATATCTAAATACATACATACATGTATATGCCCACATGCCCCTATAAAGAGTTAACGATTTTATATGCAGACTGAGACATACTTAGTTGCCTCACTTGCCCCTCCCCCCCCTGGAGTTGCCCGCAGCGCGGAGGGGGCGGGGGCGGAGGGGGCGTGTCAGCTTGGAGCTGCTGACATTGCCGTGCAATTGCAATTGCGCAGCAAAAACCAAAAAGAAAACAACAACAGTAACAGCAGCGGCAGCAACGGTTTAATTGCATTTCCAGCATTGCCACAGATATGTCGGAGTCGGATCTGAATGGCTGCATGTTTATTTATGAGTCGATTCGAGTCGACTCGAGTCGACTCGAGTATCGACGGGGGCCACTCAGTTGCCCGGCGAGTTGCGTTTGCGATTTGCGTTTTGCTTTTTGCGTTTGCCTGCAAAATGCAAATTTTTGCCAACAATTCCCATAGAGCGCAACACACAAAATCGCAGACAAACACACAACATTTATAAAAGTCGGTCTAGGGGCTGTGCCAGAAGACAAGCAACAACTAGCAACAACAACAACATCAGCAACATCAGCAACAACAACAACAACAGTTTGTCGTCGCTCAAGGACATTTTTTTCAAAGTACGTCGCAAAATGTGAGCGAGAGAAGAAAACGAGTTTCAAATGCCATCCAAGAGAAATGCAAAAGAAGCCCGAGCAAAACCCTAAACACCAGCTGACAGCTGACTCTATGAGTGTATTCCGAGTCTGTGAGTGTATTCGAATAACAATACAATAACGCAATGCCGCAACAACGGGACAACCCTTAATTTCAATACGTTTCCCAAAACTTGCCAAAAAAAAACAGAAGAAGATGTAAGAAAAAAAACACTGATGAACCTTCTTCTTCCTTCCAAGTAAACCTAAAAAGCCAAATTGAAAAGCCAACTTGGTGTAGGCAACAAACTGGAGCAAAAATGATATCAATGCCGATTCGTTGATACCCTGCAAAAGGTTGGCAACAATTGTCGTCACAAACATTTCACTTGTGCAATTGTTTAAAGATGCTTATCAAAATGCATTATTTATTGTTATTGTAGGAAATGTAGTCATTTCCTATTGCTCATTTTCCACCATGAGTAGTAACTGATAGGGAAGAAAATCCAATTTAGAATGTTTATAATATATCACAGTACTAACTACTTCAGATTGATATTATTTTCATGAATTTTCAATTTCAAACAAATAAATTTGAATTTAAATAAATACAAAATCATTTTTTTTTATATTTAAATTGCATTGCCATTATTATTATTATTATTTAGAATAATATATGCATATATATAGTATAATACGATTATGTTTTTGATATGTTCATGACTACATTCATAACATTAATACCAAATAAATAAATTATTTGCCTAAAATATGAGAATGTAATAATAAGCTCAATTTGTTAGGTGAAAAATCCATATCAATTTAAATATGCCCATAATATGTTTTACAAAATTGTAGACATCGTATTAAATAAATAAATTTGTTGCCTGAAATATGACAATTAAAATAAATATGTAATAATGAGCACAATTTAATGAGGAATCTAAAGGTATTTGACTTCATCACTTTGAATTTATTTTGTTTATAAATTATTAATTTTTAACTATTTCATTTATATTTGTTAATTGTATTTCCCCAAACATAATTTTATATTGTAGTTTCTTCAATTGCTAAATAATATTATGCGAGTGGAGTAAGGTGAATAAATCCGCCTCCAACTAGATCAATTCGCAATAAATAATTACAGGATAGCTGATGAAACGAAAACCCCGTTGTTTTGTGGTATATTACTCAATGATCAACAACAACAACATCAATAATAATAATAATAACGCACATAAGCGTTATTATCATCACCATCATCATAATATCATAATAATCATAATGATGATATCAACAATGTGCGCTGCGTCATAGGTCGAAAACACACAAACAACGCCGTGTGCTGAAATGGAAGCAACAGCTTTTTTTTGTTGTCGCTGCTGCTGCTGCTTCTCGATTACGCATACGCCGACAACAACAAATAGAACGACAACAACAACAAGAACAGTATTGGCAGGCAGGTAGCAAAAGGCATAGGCAACGAAGGCAACGGTAAACGGCTGGCTGCCAAGCATATTAGCGGCCCGGCTTAAGTGCAATCCATTCATGAGCGGGCAACTGAAACGGATAAGCGGCGTGCGAACGAGACGGCATGCGGATGAGAACGAGAATGGGAATGGGAATTGGGAATGGGAACAGAAACGGGAACGCAAAATGTGAATGGGAACAGCCGCAAAGGATGAGAACGAGGCGACGACGTCGCTGCTGCTGTTTTCCTTGCTGACCCTACAAAGTGTTTTACCCTCTCTCTCTCTCTCGCTCGTCTTGCGAGCATATGTGTGTGTGTGTTTTCTTCTTCTTTTCTTTGGGTTCGTTGTGCACGTCCTGCGCGCGTGCACAGGCAACAGCAGCGGCAACAACTGTCGCTGTCGCTGCCGCTGCCGCTGCCGCTGCTTATTGACATTGGAGGCTTCGTGGCTCGAGTAACACCCGGCGCAGATGCTAAATAAGAAGCAGGAATTAAAGTGCAAAGGTGTACGCCGACAACAACAACAGCGCGAGAGTGAGACAGAGAAGGAGAAGGAGAAGGAGAGAAGAAAAGCAAGTTCGAGTATGTTGGTGTGCCTGAGTACTTAGTGAACCAACAACAACAATGCCAGGATGCGAGTCAATATACACGCATAAAGGCAACCTGGCGAATGCATTATGAAATGTCCTCGCACACACACACACACACACACACACATACATTAGAAACTGCGCCGCAAAGTTTTTAAAAGCGCAATTCAAAATTATTGCCCAGAAGTTGAATGAAGATCAACGGATCCTAGCAAGAAATATTTCAACAGCCAATTGTAAACAAACAACATCGGAAGTGACATCTACAAAATACAATTTTTAATTTAAACATTTTCTAATAAGCAACATGAAAAAACAACTTTAAATTTTAAAGTTTCATTACAGCAATATTAAATGTAGAAATTTAAATCTGATATGCCTATCGCTAGAAAAAACAACTTATCATTTTCAACCATTCTAATAAAAAAAAACACATTTTTAAATGATTAAAATAATAGTCTAATTTTTAAATAATATATGGAATCTACTAACTATTTGTTGTTGTATTTAAAAATAAGAGTTCTTCGTATTTTATTATTCAGCTTATAACAATTATAATCGTTACACTCGCTGCTACAAACAACAAAGTTGTTAATACCACATTTCTAATTTACATATTTGACTATAATAAATATGATATAGTTATTCGATTTAGTTCAGTTGCGAAGCCTGCTCAAAGTTTCATCAAGATATCTCGAAGAATGAGCGACAAACTGATAGTTTGAAATTGCTACAATATGAATTTAACACATATGAAATGATCATGATTTCAAATAGTTTCCCTGACTTTGTATTTGTTTATTATTCTTAATCAAAGTATTAGAAATCGAAACGATTTATATCAAAATTACAACATATTCTACTTTCGATAATTAGAATTGCAAGTTGTTTTTAATTGCAAGCGAATTACTATATTTAAACGATCTGGGGAAAACCCGTAAGAACTGCATACGAAATGCGTAATATCTGAGTACAATGTTTTTGCATGATGTCAACAAAGAAAAGTTCTTACACATTTTTGTTATGAAATATGATAAATTCACATTTTGATGTGATAAACAAAAAGCGCACTTGTTGCCCATAATAAACAAATCGATGGCAGCAGCGACGGCGACTTTGTTGCTCTGAGAAAGTCATATGATCTAATTGGAAATACCCCGAGTATTTATATGATTCGAAACTGATTGCTCGATACTAGACAGAAATGTACATAAATATACATACTATATAGTATGTATGTACATTTATTAAAACAGTCGTCGTTCCGCGTATGTAATTTGAAATTGGGTTTTGATCGCTAATCAAAACAAAACCACCAAAAGCTTACGACTTTGTCATATGGACATTTCCAGAAATATGTCCATTGAGCCGAAAAGAATAAATAAATACATGCATAATATATATTCATTTCCACACTATAGTAGTAGTAAAAATACTATATATACTATATAAGTACAGCGCATTTTACTAGATTTTAATATTTTCTGGCTTTTGTCCATGAAAAATATGCCAAAATACTTTCATTTGTTGTGATAGATCCAGAATGTTATTTATTTATATTAATTTGGAACTAGGAAAATTGTGTAAAATAGACAAATGAGTATTTATTTATTTAAAGTTGTTTTAAAAGCAATATTTACGTAACAACTGTTTACAACAAAAAGAAAGCCCCAAATATTTGAATTTTTTAAATTGAAAAACTAACTAGGATTCCTCGGATTGAACCCAAAAATAGTTTTATAAACAATAGTGTAGAGTATTGGGATTTCATAAGACAAGATTTTTCCTCATAATATTTTATAAATACAATGCTACAATTATATAACAAAATACTTTCAGGCCTCAGTCGTTTAAGTATATTTTTTATGCAATATTTTGTCGTTCAAATTTGCATTAAAAAAAAAACAATTTGAACTAAATGTGGCATAGATTGTTTAAGCAGTAATTTTGCGCATATATTTGCATAGAAGTTATGCATAAATAAATCAACGAATTTATGACTAAATTCAACTAAAACTCTATTCAAATTTCGCCGACGTTTTGGAATTCGCCGTTGTTGTTGTTCTTGTTGTTCTTGCTGCTGATATCTCGGTAAATTTAGCGGGAAAAAAAACAGAAGAAAGAAAAAAAAAATCAACTGAAATTCCATTCATTATCAGAAGTCACACAAATACATGGGCATTTTTATATATTTATGTACATTAATAATTCGTATGTCTGGCAGTCGGATTTCGAGTAATTTCTGCCTGAATTTGTTGTTGTTTCGCTGTTGCACGTTGCCGCAGGAGCCACAGCAAACAACAACAACAACAACAACAGCAAACTTGTTGCTTCTTTCACGTTGTCGTTGTCGCTGTTGTTGTTGTTGTTGTTGCAGGCAGCGAATAAAATTGCCAAATAAGCGATGAACATTTTTATCAGCCACAAACTTGTTGCTCCCCATATGTGTGTGTGTGTGTGCGTGTGTGTATGAGTGTATGAGTGTGTGTGGTATGAATTTATGCATGTGCAGCTGATTGCATTGGTGTGCGTAGGCTTACGTTTAATTATTAATTATTTGTGTTTATTTTGTTAGAATTTCGCTGGTTTATTTGTATTGAATGCACATTGCTTGGGGATATATTTTCCGATTTCCATTTGATTTTCGCATTTCTTGCGCACTTTTCACCACAAACAAAAACTAAAACACGCACAACAAAAAAAAAACAAAACAAATGTGTTTTTTGTTTTCTCTCTCGATTTTCGATTTTCAATTTTGTTTTTCACACTTTTTTTTTTTTATTCGCGATCGAAATGAATTTGCACGTCAACTACATGCACATGTGTGTGTGTGTGTGTGTGTGCGACGGGGCGTATGAGCAACGGGAGAGGCGAAAACTTTGCCACTTTGTTGCGTCGCCGTTTGTTGTCTGCGCAAAAACACATAAAAACCAAAAACAGCGAAAAACCAAAACCAAAAAAAAAAAAAACCGAAAACCGAAAACGAAAACAAAACAGCAACAAAAACAAAACGCAAACGCAAAGGCAAAAACGTCAAAGTAACGCGCAAAACTTTGCTACACACTGACGTTCGCTGCTGCTGCTGCTGTTGCTGCTGCGACCGCGGCGGCGTCGTCCGTCGTCGTCGTCGCGTTTTAATGCGGTCTCCGCGCGTTGTAAGCGAGTCGACAGGTAGAGCAGCACTGAATTCGTTCGCGCTGAGCACAGCGACTAAAAAACGCCGCGACACGAGAGAGAACGAGCGCGAGTCAATAACGAACGAACGAACGAACGCGCTCGCACTCACTCTCTCTCACTTGCTTACA
The DNA here is from genome assembly GCA_963583835.1 of Drosophila immigrans. NCBI lineage: Eukaryota > Metazoa > Arthropoda > Insecta > Diptera > Drosophilidae > Drosophila > Drosophila immigrans. Next base: position 22,576,331 of record OY757144.1, on the reverse strand, counting down.
CTCCCTCTCTCGTTTTGGATGGGAGAGCGAGAGCAGCATTGTTGTTGTCGCTTTTGTAATAGCATTTACATTGTGTGGTCGGACCACTTGGTAGTCGTCGTCGGGCTGGCAACTGTAAATGTTGCTGGCGTTATGCAACAACACAGCGACAGCGACAGCGACACGCGGCGACAACAACGACAAACGAACGATTCTGATTGGTCGCAGGATGTGCAGCCGAATGCCAGAGCATTTGCCGAACGCAAAACCGCGAGCCGAGCTCACCGCTCTCACACCACACACACACGCACGCACACACACGCATGCACACACACACACACACCAATGCTGACCGCTCTCGTTTGGTCAAGTAATTGAGCGTAAAAAGAGTGAGACTGAGACTCGAGACTGAGACTGAAGCCAGTGTTGCTGCTGTGAGCGCTCTTCTCGGTCGGTCGCTTGGTTGCCAAGAGGAAGGAAACGTTTCACTCATGGCAACTGAAATGTCATTGTTATCGTGATCACTATCAGCACAAAGTGAAAGAGAGAGAGAGCGAGCGAGCGAGCGAGAGAGAGGAAGAAGAAAACTGTCCTCGTCTGTTTTTGATCAAATCCTTTTCCGCAAAAAATGCAGTTTTTTTAAGAGTTCCGTATCTCAATGAAAAACAACAGAAAGAAATCGTTTCAGCCGATTGACTATATCAATTTTCAGATCAACTTAAATACTTTTTCATTGTTTATTTCGATACGTTCAGCAAAAATTAAAATTATTAATTAACGAAATATCCGACAGCAATATTTTTTGAACTACAGAACTACAACTATACAGACAAATTATGCGGTCATGATAATAATATAATACCATAATTCCGACAAAATTGTTCACTAAAATATAATATGAATATGCATTTTTAAAGATTATAACATATTTTTGTATTAATTTTGCTGTTGCTAATTCTTAAACTTTAAGTTTAATTTTTTAATACTTTTCAAATGTAATTAAATTCACTCTGGTTAAAGTGTAAAATGTTAGTGATTTGAATATAAGTAAAGAAAAATTATTAATATTAGTTTTAGGCTAATTCTAGCAGCATAAAACAACAATTTAATCAAGTCCCTAAAGCTTGTGAAATTATAAACATTTTGCAATCATAGTCTTGCGAGTATAAAATTAGTCACATATACTCTGCATTTAAATAGTTTCACAATTTCAGTCAATGTAGAACAGTCATTTTAAGCGATCTATTTTCGCAAGGAATCGAAAACACTAATTGCACAAGCACAAAATTTATAGACATACCATATACTGTAGTATATAGCGTAGACATGTATTTGCACATTTTCACATGCAAATTGCGAGCGTATTTCCATTTTAAGAGAGCTGGCTTTTTAACTAGCCATTAAATTGCTGGATAATTGCATTTAATTTCGCAATTCTCGAAATACGTAGGGCAACAAATAAATATTGCAATTTTGAAAATGATGCGCAAAGACTCGCTTGGGCTCTGGAATCTAAACTCTAGTAGCTACACGGCTCTACAAGTATCTGTTTAATATCACGCTGCCAGACCACAGCAACAACAACAACAGCAACAACAATAATAATCCAGACGACAATTAGCGATAAAGCATTCAAATTGTTTTTGAGTTTTTCGTCGCCGTTTTTATTTGTATTTCTTTTTTTTTTTTTTGTGCGCTTTGCAATTGTTTTGTTTTTATTATTTGCCAGTTTTGTCAGAAAAACAAAACGCAAAATGTTTGTATGCCATTTGATTATTATTGTTGTTGTTGTTGTTGTTGTTGATAGTGATAAACTGCGTTTTTCGTCACAACTGCGAATCTGAATTTGTTTGGTTTAGAGTTTTCGGTTGCCTTTCTTTCTTTCATTTTTGCTTTCTGCACATGTGGGTTGATAAGATAAGAAGCCATACATAACATATAAAGCGAAAAAAGAAGGTAGAATAAATACTATATACATATAGTGAAAATGGGCAGAGAACATGAGGCAGCCTTGTGTGTGTGAGTCATGCATACGAGGCGAGTCCATTAAAGGTGAATCATTCATGACGCCTCCCGCCCCCCTGCCTCCTGCCTCCTGGTGATTGAATAGCGCCCTTGACCCGTCACAATCGCCATTGCAATGCATTCGCCAGATACATTTTGGGCTCGCTTGTATCTTTGTTGTTGTATCTCGGACATTAAGGGCAGCGCCATACAAAAAATGTATGGTGAAAGTCGTCGCCTGCCATTCGCCGTTGTTGTGAAAATGCTGGCCCCAACTTGGTTTTCCGCTTGTAATTGCCAAAAGGGGGAAAAGAGCAACACAGAGAAAGACAGCGCGAAAGAGAGAGAGAGAGGGGTAGAGAGAGAGAGAGAGCGGAGGGAAACTAACTCGTACATCAGCGCATGCTGCTTATGTTTAATTTCTTTTCTATTTTCGTTTTTTCCATTATTTTTGTTCACAAAAGTTTTTAAGTTCGGTTGTTAGTTTGGCGCACGTTTTGTGCGCCAAATTTCTTCGTGCTCTTGACCATGCTCCAGCGCTGCAAACTTGTTTGAAAGCCTACACGCGACAATCGCGTCCCCCCCTCCCCCCTCCCCCCTCAAGTGTCGCCGCACTCAAACAATGAATGTGGCCAGGCACAGCTAGAGCTGCGGATACAGATACAGATACATTCGCAGATGCAGATACAGATGCAGTTGCAAGCGCAGAGAGTGCATTGGACAATGGATACTTGCGACTTGCGACTTGCAATTGCAATTGCAATTGGGATTTGCGACTCCGAAGAGCGCTGTGAGATTTTCATACCCACTAATCGAACAAGTAGCAGGATATTTTATTTTTGAATCTGATCGTCCGTTTAATCGCTCAAGACTTAAGATACTTAAGGCACTGAATTTAGTTATTTAGCTTTCTTTAAAATACCTTTGCAAAGAATATTACATTATTATTATATTTATGCCATTGAATTGTAATAGATATATAGTATTATTATCTATAGCTGTTGACAACTAAGTAGAATGATGCAAATTTTAATAATACTTTAATTAAATCATATTTGTTTTAAATCTTTAGCTATTCAGATTAATAACAAAAAATATTCCTGAATTTTAATATTTAACATTTTAACAGTTAACATACAAAAAATGAGTGTGGAAACATTGTTAGATCCGGATTCATTTAAATAATTTTTGTTTGCCAAGATGTTAACTTGATAGAAGTAAGAACAGCATTTATTTAAGCAAAATACTAAAATTAAAAACAAATCAAATTATTTCTAATTTTAAGCGATAAACAAATTGTCAACCTATACAAAATAGGTAGCTAAAGAATATCTTCAACTGTCAGCAAATGTAAATAAACTGAATGACTCTCGATTGATGTCATAATTTTACAAATTTATTCGCTTTGGTCACACTAAAAATGCTGGTGTAGCAGGTAGCACAGAGTCGAGCAGACTCGACTGCAGCTTTCTTAGCTGTTGTTGCTTTCTTCTTCTTTTTTTGGCACACATGTGTCTAGAAGAAAGGCGACCAGGAGAACGGAAATCAAAATTTGGACGCACACGAAGCGCACAACAACTGAGAGCGAACAAGAGCAGCAGAGAGCGCAAGAGAAAGGGCAGCAGAATGGTAGAGGGAGCGGGAATCGGGAAGCGGGAATCGGGAGCGGAGTAATAATGTCAAAATGGTCACGCTTACTTGCGCACATGGGCAGAAAATTGTGACCGTCACAAAAGTGGGAGAGAATCAAAAAGAAGAAGCAGCGTCGCGTCGCGTCGCGTCGTGAGAACGAAAGCCTCTTCCAGGGACAAAGCGAAGAAGCGTCCAAGCGTGCAACGATCAGCGAGAATGTGAGTGTGAGTGTGAGTGTGAGTGTGAGTGTGAGTGTGAGTGCGAGGGCCAGGAATGGGATAATGAATGATTAAGTGTTGTGATAATCAGAACTGCAGACAACTGCAGCGAAACTGTAAGACTCGAATGCACTCACAGCTACGGGTATTCATTCACTCACTCACCCGCCAAACGAATGAATGACAAGTTCCAGAAGAAGGTTCCAAGCAAACCTCAAAAACGAAATTCACAAGCCATCAAAATGTAACGAAAAAGATCTTCAACCAAATATGTAAATTGTTAATTGGTTGAGGACCAAATTTCGTTGCATTTAAGCATTAACAAACTACATTTGTTGATGTAAAATGAGCAACAACAACAAATTGTAGTGCATTATTTTATAATATATCTATGTAGATTCGAGGGTAGTCTGGAAAAATATATAAATAAAATTCACAAGCCATCGAAATGTAACAAAAAATAACTTTAAGCTAATATGAAAACTCTTAATTGGTTGAAGACTAAATTTTACATTTTACTTGAGCAAAAACATAAATGTTGCAGTATATTATTTTATAATACATGTAGATTCGAGGATAGCCTAGAAAACATTATAAATAAAATTTACAAGCCACCAAAACGTATCAAAAAATAGCTTCAAACTAATATGTAAACTGTTAATTGGTTGATGACCAAATTAAAACCTTTACTTTTTAGAATGAGCAAAGAAACATTAATTTAAACATTATTTTATTAGATAGAGAGCCAATGCTCTATAAATGTCAAAACGCTTCTATATTTTATTTATAAGTTCATTTAAAAAATATATATATTCTCTTAAAATATATATATTCTTTTAAAATATATATATTTTTTCTATAAAATAAAACATTCCAAAAATACTTTAGAAAATATTCAAGAGTGAAGCAGAAATAAGTTAAGCAAAAGTAAGTTAACGTTTAACGAACAAAAGTAAAATAATTCAACAATAATTCAATAATACACATATTGACAATGCTGCAGGAGGCGACAAACAATCGGTTATTAAATGCATTACAGTGTGTTAAATAACAATAACAAATAGCAAAGTTATTTACAAATGGCAATAATAGCTTTTATTTTGTATCTTCCGTCAGTTGAAGAATAAACCGAACATGAACCTTATCGCAGCAATAAACCGAACAATGGGAAACTTTTCTTTTCTGCCGATGCAAGCCTGACAGTCTTATTTATATAGCCAATACAGTGAAGCCTCGCGATACTGAACTTGAGAGAACTACCAAAACAATGCATAACAACAAATTGTACGGCAATAATTTAAATATAATGAAGAGTACAAGAAATGGCTGAGAAGTCGTTAATAAAATGCTCTACTGTCAGTTTTGCACACTGATTAAACTGATATTATTTAATCACCAGCTGTCAAAGCGCCACGTACTTAATGTGTATTAATTGTTGTTGTATTTGTTTATATATTTTTCGATTGATAACAATTGTATTAATCAGTTTGGCGAGCATGAAGGCGAAGGCGAATTCGCAGTGAAATCAAGTTCGCATTTCTGTCAGTTGCAGTTTGCAGCCTTGACACAAATAGCAGCAGCAGCAGCAGCAGATGCGAGTCCTTGCAGCAAGGACATTCGGTCGCCAACTTCTGAACCCGAACTCATTTGCCTAATAGAACAATTATCGACTCAGAGGCGTTGCATAAACATCGCACTCGCTGCCAACGCCAACGACAACGATGATGATGACGATGATGACGGTAATGATGATGGACAGCAATAACCACAACAAGCAACCGTTGCAACAACAGGTTACTCCACAAGCAGCAACAGTCAGAGGCGGCGACACTGTCGATGGGCAACCAGAAATCATGTCATTTATTTAAATGATCCAAACGTGGAATCAATATCAATATGTTAATACGATTCTTTATGGTAATTGACACCCCCGTCAGCCAACCTCGTCTCCCTGGCACACGTTCAAACTACGCCCCTGCTGTTAGCTTAATGCGTGGCCACGAGCATTAAGGTGAAAGGAAAACACGTTCCGTTTCAGGCCTTTGCTCATCAGCGTCGAGCTATCAGCGTTAAACCACATACCGCACAAATGTATTTGTGTGTTATGCCGACAAATTGGGAAGTCGTCGAACATCACGCAGAACACAACAACAATGCCGAAGAGCCCAAGAATTAGGCTTCAGTATTGACGGTTTACCGCCAGGGCTTAAAACAAACGTGTTAACTCTATTCAAATGCAGTCACGAATATTGTTTTTATCCTGACAGCGGGCATGTATTCATTTAACTTCATATATTAATGTTTTATTTCTTTTTTTTGTTGTGTTCATTCAAAAAATATATTCAGTGTATTTTTGAATTAATTCATATTATTAAAGGCACTGAAGTTTGTCGTTTTAATGTATAAATTATTAGATTATAATTGCATTTATTTTAGTTAAGTATAACTATAATGCAGTATTTATTATAATTGTTATTCATTTAAAAAATGTATACATATAAAAAAAAAAGACTCTTGACCCTTTAAAAGTACGTCGTTAAACTAAGGTTTCAAATAAAGCACAGAGCCGAAAAAAAACTGTAAAGCAAAGAATTTAAAATAGAAACATTATTACACATAATATTGTGATTTACAAAAAGTAAAACACAAATTATATATCGAAGAAATAAAAAACAATTTAGCCCAAAAACATAAGTCAAATAAAATTGCTATTTTTTGTATGCCGTCTAGCATGCTTTTAAATTATTTTAATATATGTATGTATAATAATTATTATTAATTATTTTATTTATTATTTGTAATTGTACTTATTTTGTTTGATTTAGTTTTATTTGTTATTTATATTATTTTATTTCTATTTTTGAATTTTTTAATTTATTTCAGATTAACGTAGTTTTTATTTTATTTTATGATTCGCTGCTAGAAAGTACGATGGATGGTATACTTAATAAAAAATAAAGTATACAGAAGAGCTGTTAAACATTCAGTATATTACTGTGCGGTATACTTAATATAAAATAAAATATACTGAAAGTCATTGAACATTCAGTATGTTAATGTGTGGTATACGTAATATTGAATAAAATATACCGAAAGACTTCAGTACATTAACGTATGGTATACTTAATATGAAAAATAAGTATACTCAATGCGCAATTGAACATTCAATGAAGTTTCTATGGAGCGTATACTTAATTTAGAAAACATCAATCCGTTCCTCCAAATTTACATTTATCTACAAAAAATGTGGATTTGTTTTATTCACATATAATTTGCCGTCAATTGCTGCTCCACAAAAATCGAATTGACAAGTTTTTGATTCGATCCACATGCAGTCCACATACGGTCCACACAATGTGACATCAATTTGCATATATGTTGTGTGTTATGCTGTGTTTATCGCACATTCTTTTCGCCGAGCAACCAAAATTCAAAAGTCGCTGCCGCTTTTGGCACAGGGCAAAGCATTTGCCTTAACAAGCTGCATACGACAATGGCTTTTAATGGCTGCCAGAAGTGGGATAATGGAGGCGAAGATGAGAACCAAGCGAGTGGATGGGAACGGGGGCACAACATCAGATGCCACATGCCAAAAACACACACAAAGCGAAGCAGGAAAAGCGAGGAAAACGCGGAAAACGCGGAAAACGCGGAAAACGCCGCGGCGCATGCATTTGCAAGGGAAGAACAAAAAAAAGAGAAAAAAACGCAAATAACGCGACAAGGACGATGCATGAAAATGGCAACGAGGCCATCGGGGCTCAAAAATGTCAAGGCCCTTGGGTTCGGTAGTCCTGGCAACCCTTTTGCCAAACGCCAAACGCAAGGACAATGACAATCCAGTTAACAGTCTCTGGCAACAAGCAACAAAGGGAAAAACGCGATTGTCGCTGTCAGCCACCAAAATTCATTGGATAACAAACTCAAATTCAAATTCGAATCCATCAGATTTGCATATTTATCACAAATGTATTAAACATTTGATGAAACGTGATCCAGAGAAAACAATCGATTAAAACCGCTCAAATTGACAGTTGAAAGTATTTCTCATTTTTCTTAATAATTCGAAATTTTGTGCAATGAAATTTGAGACACATTTTGGAAATACGAGACTTCCAAATACGATATTAATTCGTTTGAATTGCCTTTCAAATAGAAAATTAGCACCATAAAGCATAACTGTTTTCGCTTTGAGAAATGAAGAGAAATTTGGGAGATCATTTAACAATAATCAAATGAATTATTATTATAACGATTTGCCCTAAAAATATTAGAATATGACAAAATTCAGAAATGACATTGTAAAAAAGTTTATAGCTTCAATTAATTTTTGATTCTTATTAATGAAATGCAATCTACCGTTTGCCTTTAAAAATATTAGAATATATATTTAGCATATTACAAAAATGAAATATGCCCTTGATAAACATTTTGTTGCGTCAATTATTTTTTTGGATGCATTCAAAATAAAATGCATAATTAGTATTAATAAAATGCATTTGTACTCAAAAATATTTGAATATAAATTTGGCATAATACAAAATTCAGAAATGTCATTGTAAGCATGCAAAAACTAATCAATAAAATGCAGTCGGTTGAAAAGTATTTGTAAATTGTTTTGTATACACATTAAAAATACAAAATTATATATAATTTGCCATCGAAAACTGGATCCAGTTGGAATATAACTTTGATGAGTTGAAAACAATTTTGTGCCGCTTTTGAACTGGTTGCGAACCAGTTTAGAAAGCTCCGCAAGAGCAGCATGGCAAATTATTGAATTATTTGCAGAACTTTGCAATTGATTTGGAAAAATGAGCAGCGGAAAATGTGTAGCGGGAAAACTGTATGGATTAAGCATTGTTGTTGCCACCATTGTTGTTGTTGCTGTTGCTGTTGTTGAGGCAGCTGCCGCTTAATCGTGTTCCAGCAAAACACTTTGGCCAATCTTCCATCGCAATGTTCGTCTAGATTCCAGAATATTTTTGCACGCCAATCATTCTCCGTCCAGTGCGGATGGCTTCCTTCCAATGCCCCTTCCACAATTTGTTGCATGGACTTGGATGAATGTGGCCTGCAGCATTTACAGCTGCTGTTGGTTTGCGTGTCAAATCAGATTTTGTAATTTCTGTTGTTGTTGCCACAAACGCTTTGTACACATTTCTTTTTGGCGGCTCTGCCTTCTACCTGCTCACTTTGACGCCTCGCCGTGTGTTTGTGTTGCGATGTTTATCGAGAGCAATAATGTAAATGCTGGTAGCACTCGCAAATGGCCTGTTAATTGCTCAACGGTCGCTGGCCAAACACACAACACACACACACACATACAGAGAAAAGAAGGCGTGGCAAACAAAACGTTAAACAAAGCTGCGGCAAGTTGAGACCACCCACAGAAAAACAAATGCATGCAAATCCGGGCCGAAAATTTGGCATTCTGGGCGAATCAAACAGGTGCAGCGCCAACAGCGGCGCACACACAAAATGGCCACCGCACAGCAGGAAACGGAAACGGAAACGAAAACTCAACGCCCTCGAACACCAAATAAACCGCCTGCCCCCAATCCCCTCCTCCCTGCAACCCCTCTCTGCAACATCTGCTGTTCTGCCGCCAGTTCCATAAACCACAAAATTGAAACGTGCGTGCAGCGAAATTGCGTTTTCAGGCTAACCGAGCATTTACACACACACACACACACACACACACAGGCAGGACTCACACACACACACACACACACACACAGATTGCCCTGACCCAATTAATGCAGTGCGTGTCCTTGGGGTCCCGTTGGACTGGCCAAAGGTCAGCAGCCATTTTACAGCTTTTGCCTGCGTTTAACCCACAGCAACATCATCCCTATCATCATCATCATCCACATCATCATCATCATCATCATCCCCATCATCATCATCATCGTCAACATTGTGGCGACTGAAGGTTTTTTGGGCGGTGGGAGAGAAAAGTGTTCGGCTCGCAGGCACGTTCCTAAATGGATGATGGATGCAAATTCGATTTCATTGTTTTTGGATGCATCCAATCTAGCAACGTCACTGCCTCAGCTCTCCCCCTCTCTCTCTCTATCGCTCTCTATCGCTCTCTTTCTCTCTCTGTTCTTTTGGCAGCTTCGTTGCAAAGTTGGGATGCGAAGATAGCTTTTCAGTTGCATTCTGTGGCTTGAGTGCATTAATGATTGAATTGCAATCGAATAATAATATCGAAATCAGATAATACTTAACTAAACATTGTATACAAAATAAAAGAGAATAATTTAACAAAATTAACAATAGTTAAAATAACAACTTTGGCTAACAAAATATAGAGAGCAAATATAAACAAAAATACAATTATTGCTATTGTATTTCAATCAAAAGTATAAGTTAATCAGTTATCATAAAAATAAAGAAATATTGGCTGGAAGCCCCAAATAACTGGGGAAAATCCCGTAAATTTCATCAGCTCATTTTATATTAAAAATGCAGCAAAACAATTTTCAAACAAACAACTTATTAAGCATTTGGCAAAATTCTGCAAAACAAAATTAATGTTTTAAAATACAATTTAACGTTAGCTAAATATTTCCCCTTTTGTGAACCTATTCTGACCCACTGCAAAACTATGTCACAATTCGGAACCTTAGCTCAAGTAATCAATTAAAAAATAACCGCACACAATTCCCGCAATAAATTAAATAACTAATTACCCAAATAAATTACTAAATTTGGAAATACATCTATTGTGTTTTACAGCAATTGCCAATTAATATTCCCAATGGGTTTTCGTCACATCCTCTGTGAGTAATTGCCCTCATGACAAGCATTCCATCATCTATACCCTCAATTCAGAGTTCAAACTTAACGTCGACTTGAAGCTACATTCATTATCATACTGTTCCGATGATAAACGTGGCAACATTTAAAACTGCAAGAGTTTATGTGTATTACGAAATTATTGCATGTTTATTTATGCTTTATATATTTTTTGGCTTGGCAAGCACCAATAAAAAAGTTTTAAAAAATCCCCAAGCTAAAAAATTATGCACTTAAATAAGTGATTTGTTTAGTAAATATATTAATTTTTGTAATTGAAAAGACCAATGGAATTCGTGTCCAAAAATATGAATTAAAAATTCTTATTGCCACTAAAATATAAAAATCTTTCTAATTAGGTTTAAGCTTTAAATTTGATTGCCAACAATTGAAGTGATTAATTAAAAAATGTTGTTAATAAAATTGTAATAAAATTTGATGGAAAAATATATAATAAAAAAAATAATAAAACAATAATAGAATAAAATAAAGTGGCTATAAAATTTGTAGGATAATGACATAAATTGATCAAATAAATAGAATTGATTGCTTTAGTGAATATTTTACTTATTGAAATTTAGTAAAAAAAAAATGATACTACAATTTTTGGTAAAATACAAAATTTGATTAAAGACCAGAATACATTTCTTTAGTAAATATATTACTTATTAAAAGTAAGTCAAAATAGCGCAATTGATTCATTTAGTAAATATATTACTCATTGAAATTAAGCAATCCGCTTATTGATGAACCCATTGGAAATGGCTTAAAAATGCGAAAAACTGGCAACATAAGTGTTTGCAGTGCTGCCACTTGCTGTTGCAGGGCTGCCACTTGGCAGTTGAGTGTGAATTGCATTGTTGTTCGAATCTATCGTCATACTTTTAGCATGTGCATGATAAATACGCATTGAAAGCATCGAAATTGCGCATTGCTAAATTATGATTCTCTGCTATATTTATGCAACTGCAACAAACCGCATGCATTGTGTGTGTGTGAGTGTGTGAGTGTGTGTGTGTGTGTGTGTGTGTGGCAGTGTGGAGAACTTAATAAACTGCCAGAGCTAATCATTGTGTCAGTTGGTAAACTCGACATGCGACATGGGAGCAGGTCACGTACGGCTGTTGGCCAAGCTATCATGTCTACTAAATTTCTCCCCAGTTGCATGGATAAATCCCCCCCCCCCCCCCCTCCCCCCTCTCTCTCTCTCTCTCTCTGCAAATCCACACTCACTTTTTTATGTGTCACGTTGAGTTATTTTCAACGCGAATTTTCGAAATTTATTTGTCGAACATTGGCTGCGCTTCAGGCCGCAGGGATCTCCAAGGGGGGAAAGAGGAGGATGAAGGAGGAGGGAGGGGAGGCGAGGGGATTTGTATTTTTCAATATGCATTCCCATTCGCATGCACATTCTTCTGACGCAGCTTTTCTCACTCACTCTCTCGCTCTCGCTCTCGCTCTCTCCGTCTCTGTCTCTTGCATATGCGTTTCTTTTATTATTATTTGCTGCTGCTGCTGCTTCTTCTCGTTGTCGTTGTCGTTGTTCGTGTATTTGTTTTTGTTTGGTTTGTTTTCATTTTATTCGGATGCTGATTTTGTTTTTGTTTGCTCATTTGGTGCTTGGCTTTTTTGGACATTGCCAGCGATGGCATTTTTGTGGCCTAAATGCAGCGAGGGGGAAGTGAAGAGACAGGGGGGGAGGGGGAAGGGGGAAGGGCTGTCAGCGCCAGTTGCCTTCAATGAATCTGTTTACATTTTCCACTCGATTGTCGCCGTCTCGCTTCCACTGACAGCTGTCGATGTGTGTGTGTGGCTTGTGCTGATAGCTGATAACAGTTAGCAGCTAACGGCCAAAACGGAATACCCGAAAAAAACTAGAAGCACAGACTGAGAAACAGGCAAAAGCCGCCGCCCACTGGCAAAACTTTTTTGCAAGCTTGCAAGCGATTCTAACACACACTTACACACACACACACACACACACACGTGCTTGACCGAAAAGCACCGTTAAACGGTGACAGACTCAGCACAAAAAAGCAGTTGCAAGCAGCCAACAACAACAACGACAACAACGACAACAACAGCAACGAATGTCAAACAAAAAACTCGAACGAGTTGCCTTCGCTGCTGCAGTCGACGTCGCTGCCAACGACTTCTAATAAAAACCGGGACAGCAAAATCGTTCAAGAAAATTCTTATAAGAAATTAGCAAAAAGGCAAAAACACAAACAAAAAAAACACACACACACACACACACACACGCCAGAAGTTGAAGAAGAGGAAGAAGAAAATCAACAACAACAAAAACTAAAACAAACGACGACGGCGACGACAACGATGCGATTTTCTGCCGTTAGCTTTTTATGCGGCGCACAGCGCAAAGCTCCCAGAGAAAACTGCAAGCTAAAGAGCGCAAAAAATTCTATATGTGCATTAAGACTGCGAGAGAGCGCCACATAGAGAGCAAGCAGAAGCACAAGACAGCGAGAGCACGCGGTCTAAAGAGCGCAGCCAAAAGGCGCGACTTGACTCGCTGTCGACGCTGACGCTGACGTTACCGTTGCCGTTGCCGTTGCAGCGCTGCCCAAAGAAGACAACTGCAGTGCACACAAGTCAAAATAACAACCAACAAAAGTGTCGCAATCGATTTCGACTCACATCGCTCACATCGAAAATTGATAGCTAGTGGAAAACAAATGTAATATAATTAACAAAAATATATTAAATAGAATATAATAAATAATAATATATATTAAAAAAAAAATAAAATTATTAATAAATTTTTTAAATTTTACTATACAAAATTAGAACTGTGAGTTAACAATATGTAAATATATATTTTTTTTGTAGATTCGTTTCGTTGTAATGAAATTAAAAATCGAAATCCACTCTTGCCATGACTTCATACATTTTTTGTGTTTTTAAGTTTGGTTGAATGACAAGAGTAGATTAATTTTGTCAATAAATAATAAATAAAAGAAATAATCAATAAATAATAAATTAAAATAATATAAAATATATTAAAAAAATGCGTTTACATACATACAAATATTGGTAGTTATGTTGTTGCTACTGAAATCCTCAAGTCACAATTTTACAACTTTGTTTATTCCGTTGTCATTTAATAATTTACATTGTTGTTATGCTCGTTATGCACTCAATGATCTACAATTTAATGTTAACTGCAATTGTTGATCGAAAATATATTTGATTGCATTCCTGAAGCTACATTACAATTTCTTGACACTTTTGTCGGCTGCGCCTGAGCACGAAGCGCACTTTTCAGCCAGCAACGTTTTAACGTCGCCAGCCGGATGCTTTTGCTAGCTTTTTCTCCATCAAATAAAAACAGAAAGAAAAAAAAAATGAGAAATAACAAAACAAATGAATGCAGAGAGCGAGCGAGAGAGAGACAGACAGAGAGAGAGCAAGAGCAAGAGCGTGAGCGAGAGCGAGAGAGTGAAAGAAAAGAACTCGGCGCAGTTAAAAAAATTGCGTTGTTCATAAATCAGTTGCAATTAAAATTAACTGGAAAATGCAATGCTAATTAGATCTGCTCCGAACGTGAGGCGGTCTTTGGGTTTGATTGAACGTCGGCTGGACCTTGGGATCAGCAGGCATTATACGGAACCGGAACCGGCCGGCAAAAAACATTTTGGGCGGGGCGACGCAGTAGTAAAAAAGAAATGGTACAAATTGCAGCACTCACAAAACACAAACAGAAAAGAACAATGAATGCGTCATTTGTTTAATAACAATAATAGCAATAACAACCGGCAGCCGCACTGAGAACAATAACAACAACAGAGAGAACGTGAACGACAACGAAACGAGCCGACAAACGTACCGTTCGAGGAGGAGGCATGACAATAATTGCCAGTTGTTGCAAAATGCCGACAACAATAACGAGACACGACAACACAACTAATACAGCGCAAAAACAAAAAACAAAACACAAACACAATTATTATCTATCAACAGCACGCGCGCTTCACATTACGTATACGCAATACGCCGTCGTCGTCGCCCACTTCACATCATCATCATCAGCATCGACATCTTCATCATCATGATGATTATCGTATGCGAACCACAAAACGTCGTCGGCATTGTCGTCGTCGCCGTTACGTTAACGTTACGTTGTCGTCCCGACGTCTAAATGAGCACTAAAACACGTAACTCGTCGACAGACGCCGGCCAGCCGGCAAAGTCAAAACGGAATACAACAAATAAAACAAAAAGAAGGCAACTAAAATATAACGCGCAAAAAAAAAACGAATAATACAACAAGCACATTGTATAACTCTGTCCTTACACTGCACTGTCTCGCTCTCACACTCACACTCGCACTCACACTCTCTCGCGCGCTCTCTTTGCACCACTCGCCGTCTCGCTCGCTCTCCCCATCACTGTTATCATCTGCTTGTAACAGAGACGCAGCAGCCAAAGTAGCAGTAACTGCAGGCAGGACGACGAAGCGTCGCTCTCTCTTCATGTACACACACACACACGCACACATATATATATTTCAGTGTGTGAGTGTTTGCTGAAACATGGATGAACGAACGTCAAATAGAACATGTGCTAATGAATTATCAACTGTCAGCACAGCGTAAAGTGCAAACACTCACGCGGACAACGAAGGATGAATGAATGGATGAGCACGGCACAAAAAATGAAAGAAACACACACACACACTATTGGTTGCATTGGTGTGTATGTGTGTGTGTGTGTGTGTATGTAGGACAATCCAAGTGGTAGCCTACTTAATAGAGACAGTTAGACACTGTGCAATCAGCGACGGGCGAATGAATAACAGCTTAATGAATGAGTGCAGTCAAACTGAACGAGCAAGCGACGACGACTGCCAAACGAATTGTGAATCATCATCGCATAAGCCGATTGTCACCTCTTCACCTCTTCACCCCCCTACCCCTCATCCAAGCTATCAACAAAAGTCAAGCAGGGCCAGAGCCGATAAAAGCGCTCATTTCAAAACTAAACTACAAATGAATGCATTCAAAAATCGCTAAGTTATTTAAATTCATTTTAAAATTCTATCTGTGAATACATTTTGTTCTATTCGAAGAATTTTTTAAACACCCCATATATCGAATTCCCAATATTTAAAAGAATCAGATCAAATTTAAATTATAAAAATTGCAAAATCATTATGAACTTGTGGGTATCAAGGTTTATGGAGTAACAATTGGATTACGATGAGGAATAACATTATTTATTTTATCAGATGTATTATTTTTGAACGATTTTTCAGAACATTCTTTTCATAGGGACCTTTCCCGTATTATTTTTTTTATATGTTCCCACAGTGGTTATATTCTATTTTGATTTTCAATTAAATTTGAGTCTACGTTTAAAAGCAATTTCTCATTTAATAAAATATTTAAAATTAAGAAAAAAAACTGAGTCAAACTTTGATACTAAAGTTTCATAAATATTTGAGGAAAATCCTACTGCTAAAAATAATCCTAATATTTGGTAATATTCCTCCAAATTAAATTTGCATCAGAGAGAAAGTTTGTAATGAGTTAATTTTTACAAATACAACATAAAGTTTTCGAAAAAAAAAAACAGAAAATATCTTCTATAAAACATCGCACACTGGTAAAAAAATATGCAGCTTTTTAATTATTTAAAGCTAAGTAAAGTCAGTGAAAAAGTAACGTATGGGGCCTTAAATATTTGTACAGAAAAAGGCTTTTTCCTAAAATACTCGAAATAAATTAATCAAACCCTAAACAAACTATCGGTAGCTATAACTTCAGTATCATATTTTATCTGAAGAAACCCATTAAAAAACAATATTTTTACTAAAAATTCCCACAACATTTGAATTAATCAAATCCAAAATGGACAATCAGTAGCTATAATTTCAATCTGATATTTTATCTGAAGAAATCCAGACAACTATAATATTTTTACATAATACACTCGCAACATTTGAATTAATCAAACCCGAAATAGACAATCAGCAGCTATAAATTCGATATGATATATGTCTGAAGAAATCCAGTGTAAGAAAGCACATAAAAATTGGCGATAATATGATTTAGTCAAAGTTATCGATAAACAGGGCAGAGGATGTGTCTATTGTTAACCTTGGGGCGGAATTGCCATTACTTATCCCGTTACATCCACAAAGACACACAGATGCAGCCGCAGCAGCAGCCGCACACAAACTTATGTAGCACACTTTCAGGCGCTGGCGAACGCAACTTTGTGAAACATGTCGCTGCTCTGTCTGCCTCTGCATATACATACATATATATATATATATACGAACATATATACATGCATATATATTTTTAGCAAAAGGTAAATGACATCAATGGAGGTTGGCTGGCTGCTCAAGCTGACGCTGACGCTGCTCCTGACTCGGCTGCCACCAACTGCGCCGACGGCGGCAACGACGACGACGACGACGACGGCAGCGTGTTTACTGTATTTTTTTTTTTTATATTATTTTTGCTTGCATTCCCTGGTCTCGGTTTTGGTTTCCGTTTGCTGCTTGCCTGCTTACAGTTTCCGGCTTTGGCCCAACACTCGCACAGTGCAAAGAGTTTTCCATGCGCGCGCCTAAATGTATGCAATCATTTTTTTTCTCCTCTTTTTTTTTTTTTGGCACACACACACACAGACACACTCGCACACACACAGACAGTGCGAGACTTCTTGAAGCTGGGCTCTTTGGCAAGCTCTTTAATAACTAATCAGAGCCAAAATGTGGGCAATGCCTGCCGGGCAGCATTTGCCAAGTTATTGGATGCGTTGAAAAGTTTTTGGGGCGAAACTAGAAATTTGCCGCTCATTGTTTGCTGATAACTGAAATCAAAGCACGGCGTGTGGCGTGTGGCAAGTGGCAAGTTGCAAGTGGCAGGTTACTTTGCCGCCGCTCCTCTGGCCGCATGCCAAAAATTGAAAATCATTACATGCATTTGGGGCAACCGTTTGCCGACACACAGATGCCCTTTCCCTCTCTCAAGAAATTCAACAACCTAATGTCGATAAAATGATTCCACAAGTTTCATTAAAAGTAAACCCAAATATTACAGCATTTTTTTTATAAGAATTGATTAGATTAAAGTAAAAAAAAACAATTTTTTGGGGAAATGCCTTTTTACAGATTTTATATAAAGACTTTCAAAAAAAAGCAAGATCTTTTCATGCGGTTTTTTTTATATTGTTTTATTGTAGTATTATTATATTATATTGTTATATCATATCTTTATATATGCCTTCACAAATTTGTTTGCAAAAGTGGGCGATTCAACGAGCGTTAACGAAAAATTAATTTAAATTAATTAATTCGGCAATTAATTCTGATTATTAATCATGATATTGGATCACTATAATAATATAATTCAAGTCTAGAATGGTTTTGTGACTTCAACTTACAATATCCGCAATTAATTGCAAGTTTTTAAAATTTTCAAATATTTTCTTTTTTTTTTTTATTTATTTTAAATTATTTTTTAAGAGTCTGATCTGAACTTTCAAAGTCACATTAATTGATTTTCTGGGCTATGCTCACGCTTATTGAGGACTGCAACAAGATTAATCAATTGGCAAAGTCTGCGGCTTATTATATTCGGATCTACACTTCGTGGTAATTATTTTGTTAATATAAAAATTGGTTCCCAATATTAATTAATTTAAAATTTCTCTTTTTTGCTATTTTTTTCATAGAGCAGTTAAAAATTTGCCTTTCTAAAAAGCAGTAATATTTTAACAAGCAATTTAATGTGTGTATATCTTATATTTTCATGGTTGCATTGCAAACTTGCAGCTCATCGTAAGAAACGCATTGCAAAATGAGTGTCGTAGTTAGTGGACCCCTCCTAAAATACCCTACGCTTATTAGCAGGAATCACAACAAAAGGCAAAATCAATTTGGTCGGCCAGCCAAGGAGAAAGTTTATTATGCAAAATACGAAAATCGAAGACTTACCGCTGGGATCGTGATGAGGCTGCTGCTGCTGCTGTTGTTGCTGCTGCTGCTGCTGCTGATGTTGATGCTGCTGCTGCTGGAGCTGCTGCTGGTGATGATGATGATGCGGATTTGGGACACAAAACGCGCTCGAGCCGCCGCCCAAGGTGGGCGGTGGGCCGGCGGACGGGGGCGGCGGATAGGCGCTCGCCCGATACGATGGCGGCGGCGAGCCGACGTCACAGCGATCCGGCGGCACCGGCGGCGGCCCGACCGGCGGTCCCGGCGGCGGCCCGTAATGCCCCTGGGGCGGCGGCGGCGGCGGACCGCCATAATGATGCGGAGGCGGCGGCGGCGGCAAGCCGCCATGATATTCCGCGGCCTGCTGATAGTGATGGGCGTGCGCCGCATGCGCGGCATGCGCGGCCGCATACTGATGCTGATGGTGCATGTGCAACACGCCGCCGCCGCCGCCGGGCGCCAGCTGATGGGCGTGGTACGCAGCCGCTGCCGCCGCTGCTGCTGCGGCCGCAGCCGCGTACGATGGCGGCGGCGGCCCATGATGGTCGGGCGGACCGTGCTCCGTGTGCAGCCCCAGATCGGGGGCGTGATACATGCCGGCGCTGAGCGGCTCGCCGGGCAGCAGCACGTGCGTCGGCCCCGGCGGCTGCACGGGCAGCGGCGGCGAACTGTGAGCTGTGAAGAAGCGAGCGAAAGCCATCAATTAATTAGTCAATAACCAATGGAAATGTTGTGGAATATATGACAGAATAATACATAATTAATTGCCTTATTTAACTTATAGCATATGCGGAAGAATAACACCTAAATAATTGCCTTATTTTATTTATAGAAAAGTTATGGAATTCATGGAAGAATAATACATAAATAGTTTAGTTATTTAATTTATAGAATATGTGGCAGAATAATTAATAAATAATTGCCTTATTTAATTTATAGAATATATGGCAGAATAATACATAATTAATTGCCTTATTTAATTTATAGAATATATGGCAGAATAATTAATAAATAATTGCCTTATTTTATTTATAGAATATATGGCAGAATAATACAAAAATAATTGCCTTATTTTTTTTATAGAAATGGTGTGGAATTCATGGAAGAATAATACAAAAATAATTTACTTATTTAATTTATAGAATATATGGCAGAAAAATACATTAATAATTGTCTTATTTTATGGATAGAAAAGTTATGGTATTCATGGAAGAATAATACATAAATAGTTTAGTTATTTAATTTATAGAATATATGGCAGAATAATACATAATTAATTGCCTTATTTCATTTATAGAAAAGTTATGGAATACGTGGAAGAATAATACATAAATAGTTAAGTTATTTAATTTATAGAATATATGGCAGAATAATTAATAAATAATGGCCTTATTTTATGGATAGAAAAGTTATGGTATTCATGGAAGAATACTACATAAATAGTTTAGTTATTTAATTTATAGAATATATGGCAGAATAATTAATAAACAATTGCCTTATTTTCTTTATAGAATAAGTAGAAGAATAACACCTAAATAATTGCCCTATTTTATTAGCCTTTTTAGAATAATAAATCATAAATACTTGCTTTATTTTGTCTACTAATAATTTGTTGTAGTCTGTTTTTTTTTATAAGTGTCTCTTAAAAATTTAAATTGAACAGTAAAATTATATGACGGCCTCTAAAAGCTAAAAATTCAAATTTTACTTGCTCTGATCAGAGTCTTAGAAAATGTTCAGCTTCGCAAGTTATTCATTTGAAAATATTATATTAAATGTTTTAAGCTAAAGTGGCAGAAGCGCAAAACATGCATTTAAATTTGAGAATATTTTTGTTTATTTTGATTGGATTAAAGAATTTAATTACTCAATTTCAATGTTGTTGCCAGAGCAAATAACGCCTTTAGCATAGCTTTATGAAAAGACTTTTCAACAAATATATTATTTTTGTTTTGTATCGAAAATATCTATGAGTATTCTGTAAATACATAAACAATTTACTTTTGAATGTAACTATTTTTATTTATTTGAATACAACTGCTTGAATGAATCAGTGGATAATTAATTGTTCTGCATTCAACACTTTGAATAAGACTTTCCAGTTGTTATCAAAATTTGAATGATTTTGTGGACTAATAAAGCTTTTATTATATTCGAATATATTCATATTCAGCCTAATGGAATATATTGAATAGTTAGTTGTTTAAACCAGTATTATAAAATAATTATATGTCCAGCCCAAGTGAATTCATGTAGAATATATTAAATGACTGCATTAGATTCTAAATATAAGAGTGAATTTACTATATTTAAGAATATCCCAATTAATACAATAATTTAATGAATAAATGATAAACGGATCACGCTTTTCGTTTAGATAGTTGTTGGGTTTAACAAGCGAACAAATGTAAAGTTTAAATAATATCTCGCTTAATTTGAATTTAGTTAAGTGAAACAAGAAAATGTGTGTTGAATTTTGGACCGCTAAGTGATTTTTGGCTATAAATACAGTAAGGCCTTTAGTGAAATTACATACAGTAGAATCCGGTTATAGCGACCGACGATTTTACGTTGTTATACCAGGAAGACGCACTAAGCGAAAAGAGTGTGTATGGAGAGCAACCAAGCCATCGAGTTTTCGTCGCAATAACCAAACGGATGCAGAGTCGTTGTAACCGGATGCTACTGTATATCAAATAAATTGTACAACTTGCACAATGTCTATATTTTAATTACAAAAATAATGCATTGAATGCATACAACTTTTTTAAAGTTTTCATATATGTAAATTTCTCTTCGCATTAATTAAATATTTAAATGAACAACCAAATAAATTGGCAAAATTTAAAAAATAATGCATTGAATATGATAACTTTTTTAAAGTTTTCTCTATGCATTAATGATGTTTGAAATTATCTTAAATATTTGGGACTTAGTGGACTTTGGCTATATCTATTTCTGATCTCTAAATAATCTATCAGGAATTTTGGGCTATATAAAGTAATGTTCCATTTGAAAGGTTTATTGAGTTTGTGACTCACCTTCGCTGAGTCCGGAACTGGCGCCCGGCGGCAGCATGCTGGAGAGGGCGCTGAGCGGCGTGTAGGACTTGGGCGGCTCCACGGAGCCGGGACGCAGCAGACGCTCCTCGGTGACGCTGGACTGGACGCGGTACTGCATCTTGCAGTAGGCCTCCTGGGCGGCGCCGTTGCTGGCGTTCACGTAGACGCCGGTGATGGTGACGTCGGTGTCCTGGACGATGACGACGCTCGACGATGTGGGTCGACTGCAGTCCTTGGCGTCCTTGGCGCTGCTCGAATCGCCGCGATACCCGGTCGTCGTGATGGTGGTGTCCGTATTCGTCTCCTTGGTCTCCTTCGAGTACTTCGAGTCGTTGCTCTCCTCGATCATGCTGCTCTGCGGCTTGTTGCTGTTCGCAGCCGCCTCCCGTTGCTCCTTCAGCTCCTTGTGCTCCCGTTCCCGTTCCCGTTCCCTTTCCCTTTCCCTTTCGCGTTCCCTTTCGCGTTCGCGTTCGCGCTCCTTGGGCTCCTTTTTGATGTGGAGCAGATCGGCCTGCAATTTGGCCGCCTTGACCGCGGTGGATTTGCTGATGGCCTTGGCCGTTTCCAGTTCGTCGTAGCTCTCGAAGCTGCTGCAATCGCTGGCCAGATTCTTGTCCAGATGCCGCTCCACCTCGTACGTGGCGGCCACAATGGCGCTGGCATTCAGGCTGGCCATCCGCTTTCTGGCCAGGATGCCCTTGTAGTCGCCGATCAGCTCCTCGGTGAAGGCGCTTTTGCGCTTCTTCGGCACCTGTTTCGGCGCCGCCTTCATCTTCTCCTTCTCCTTCTCCTTCGACTTCTCCTTGTCATCGTCCTCGTCGTCACTGTCCTCGTGAACCGTTTTCTTTTGGGGCTTTGGGCCACGCTTCGAGGATGTCGTTGCGGCCGTGTCCGCATCCGTTTGCTTCTTGGCCGGCGTCTTCTTCTGCAGCTTCTTCTTCTTGGGCTGCTGGATGCGCTGCAGCTGCAGCTCCTCCGCCTCGCTATCGCTGTCGAACTCCCAGTGCTTGCCCACGCCCCGTCCGCCCGGCACGTTGCGCAGCTCGCGTCGCGGCTCCAGCGGCTCCTTCGCCACCGGCGGCGTCTCACTCCGCTCCACCTCCTTATCGCGCTCTTTCTCTTTCTCTTTGTCTCTATCTTTGTCTCTGTCTTTGTCTTTGTCTTTGTCCCTGTCCTTTTCCTTGTCGCTCTTGTTGTTGGCGTCGTCGTCGCTGCCGTCGAGCGTGCGGATGCGCGGCGGCTGCTGCGTCGCCTTTGAGAGGCCCAGCTCGTGGGCCGTGCGAGACTCGTTCTCGTAGAGACACTGCACCTTGGCCAGGGCGTTCAGCGAGGCCATGCGATGCCGCTTGGCGCCGTAGCTGCTCAGCTTCTTCTCGAACTCCGAGTCGCTGCTGTCCGTGTGCGAGCTGTCGCTGGGCGGCGGCTGCGACGCTTTCGATTTGCCAGCCGGCGGCTTCTTCTTGCCACCAGCAGCAACAGTTGCCGATGTGCTGCTACCTGTAGTTGTTGATGTTGATGTTGATGTTGTAGCAGCAACAGTTGCTGCTGCTGCTGCTGTTGTTGTTGTGGGCGTCGGCGTTTGCAGCTTGCGTTTCGTTTGCTTCTTGCCGCCGCCTTTGACGATTGTTGCTGCTGTCGTCTCAGCAACTGTTGCTGCTTTGCTGCCTGCCTTAGCAACTGTTGCAGTTTCTTCAACAGTTTCAACAGTTTCAACTGTTGCTGTTGTTGCTTCTAGTTCTGCTGCTGTTGCCGTTTCAGCTGCCTGCTCGGCTGCTGCTGTTGGCTCCTCTTTCGGCTCCGTCTTGTGCTGCTGCTTGAGCAGCTCGAGCAGCTTGAGCGGCTTGTTGTCCTCGTCGGAGAACTCGCGCAACTCCTTCAGCGTTGGCAGCACCATCTTAATGGGCTCCTCATCGTCCGATCCCGACTTGAAGTCGTAGATGTCCTTGGCCGCGTTCAGCGCCATCAGCGAACTCTTACTGCAGGCCTGCTGCAATCGCGCTTTGTTCGCCGACGTCTTGCTGTACTTGATCTTTGGCCGCTGCTTCGTTGTTGCTGCTGCTGCTGCTGTTGTTGACTCTTGTGGCGTTGGCGTCACGCTAATCTCCTCCAGCTCCATCTGCACCGACTCCGTGTTCGAGTCGAGCTGCGCACGCGTTTTGTTGCCATCCTTGGCGAGCTGCGAAGTTGTTGTTGCCACAGTTGTTGCTGCTGTTGCTGTTGGCGTTGTCTTTTTGCTTGTTTTGCTGCTGCTTTGCTTGGCTGCTGCCGCCTTCTCCTTCTTCGTGTCGGCTGCTGGCTTCTTGCTTGTCGCTTTGGCCGCTTTGCTGGGCTCCAATTTGGGCTTTTTGGCCGCTGGTTTGCCGCCCGCCTTGGGAGATTCTTTGCCATCAGCGGACGCCAACAGATCCTTGCACTCGCCTAATACTGTCTCCTTTGACTTCTCCTTGTCCTTCTCTTTCTCTTTCTCTTTCTCCAGCTGCTTCTCCTTCTCCAACTGCTTTTCCTTTTCCTTCTCTTTTTCCAACTCTTTTTCTTTCTCAAGCTCACGCTTTCGCTCCTTCTCCTTCTCCTTTTCTCGCTCCCGTTCCCGTTCCCGCTCCTTTTCCTTCTCCCGCTCCCTCTCCCGCTCCTTGCTGTCGTGCTCGACGCGCTGCCGCTTGACGTTGAGCGGCTTGCCGGGATTGAGGCTGGCAATCACCTTCACCGCCGCTGCCCGAGATTTGGTTTTCACGTTCTCCGATATGGAGGACTTGAGGCCTTCGCTCATGCGCTCCTCGCCGCTGGGCAGCAGATTGTCGAAGCCGTGGATCTTGATGTCCAGACTCTTCAGCATCTTGTTGATCGCTCGCGCCTTGCCGTCTTCCTGACGCTCCTCCGGCGTCAGCTTCAGCTGCGACGAGCCGCTCGCCTTATCCGACTTGTCCGACTTTTCCGATTTATCCCACTTATCCGGCTTATCCATGCTGCCAGCTGCTGTTGCTGTTGTTGCTGATGTTGCTGCTGATGTTGCACGCTTTGTTGCTGCTTCCGATTTGCCACTCGGCTTTTTATTGTCGTCGGCGTCATCTGTCAACTTCTGCTGCTTGCCGCCGTGACGTTTCTTCGACGTCGTCGTCGTCGTCGTCGTCGCTGACGCAGTTGCGCTTGTGGCTGCCGCCGTCGACGTCGTCGCCGTCGTTGCCGTCGGCGTTGTTGTTGTCGCCGTCGTTGCTGACGTTGCTGTTGCCGTTGACGTCGCCGCTGTGGAGCGTTGCAGTCGCTCGGCGACGCTGGAACGCTTCTTTGGACCCATCGCTGTGCGCTGGCCAAGCAAGAGACTGCATATAGAAATGGAAGAGAAATATCCAGTTGCTTAGCCAAAATCAAATTAAATGCCGTTCATAAAAGCTAAACATATCAAATCAAAGTTTTATGGCATTTAAAGAATAGTTTCTTGAGCTACATTAAAAACCAAAATTAAGCTAAAAATTCATATTTTCAAAAATAATAAACATTTTCTTCCCACGTCATTTTTTATTATAAACTACAATTAAACTTCAAATTCAAATGTTCAATATATTAAATCTGATTTACAATTTAAAAGAAAAATTGTTCGCATCTAAATATTAATTTAAAATAATAATCTTTAATCTTTAAAAAAAAATCATGTTTTTAGCTCAACGTTAAATTATGGCTTTTGTGTGAATTAGTTGATAACAATTATTGCATGTCCTTATAAATTCAATACAAGTAGATACGAAAAATAGGCAGAAAAAAATGATTTTTAAAAGCAGCAAAGACATAATTTTATTTCGAGCGAAACAAATAAAACTCATAAATAATCATTAATTTAATTTTATAGTTATTGGTTTAAAAAAAATGATTATGGAATGACTTCAATAAAATCAGTTTAAACTTATTATTTTTGAATAAAATGAATTAAATGGAAAAATGTTTATCCTCTTCATCAAAGAAACGCTAAATTACTGGTTTAATTCCTTTAAAATTAAATATAATCAAAAATTATCATAATATACTATATGTATATTTCGTGATTTGAAATGTTTTTCGCTCATAAATAATAATTATTTCCTGAGCACCAAAATATAAATATGTAATAAAAATTTTGTTTTTTTAAATTATAAACTACTAATCATGGTGAAATTAAAAGCAAAACATAATTTTACAGAATATTAGATTTATCGACCATTCTTTGCGTAAATACTTTTAAGCAGAAACATTATAAATCTGTTTAATTTAGTTTGAAAAATAATAATAATAATAAATAATAATTTTTTTTTTAAATAAATAATTTTCATTTGAAGTGCCCGATGCATACTCTAAATAATACATCAAGTTCTATATTGACAATGAGTAAATGCAGTTATCAAGAATTTTAATTTTGCTGCTACAAATTTAAAAATCAAAAACAAATCTCAAAAATAAGGAAAAAGCAGCGTATAATTTCTAGCAAAATCAAAATAAAGCTAAACTACTTTTTATAAGTTATTTTCAAGTCAAAAATCATCTCCATCCCTTAAAGGTAAATACAATTCTGGTGAAAGCCAAATGAAGTCTAGAAAAAGCCAAAGCTGAAGTGGCATCTTTATACTGCTTAAAGGCACAGGAATTAAATCAATAAGCTCTTTATGAGTTTTGATTTACATTTTGTTTGTTTTTGTTTTTAGTGTGCCGCTGTGTGTGTATGTGTATGTACTTGTATGTATGTGTGTCAAAAACGAGCAACTGGATGAAGCGAATTTCCACTTCACTTTTATTTCACTTTTTTGTGTATTTTTTCCTTTGCTTTGTCTCGCTTTTTGTTCAAGTGGCGGCACGTGACGAGCAATAAGAATTTTAGTTGAAGAAGTTTCTTCACAGCATTTTCTCTTTTTTTTTTTTTGTCCCCATGCTTCTCCTTCATCTCTTCCACAATCTCTTCTCGCTCACATCATTAAATCCTGGAGCACTCTGACTTAAACAATTGCAAAACTGTCGCTGTTTAAAGGGTGTGGCAAAGCTGCATTGCGAAACTTTTATTTGCTGTATTAACTTTTTTATATTTAAATTTTATTTTTGAAAGAAATTATCTGTATTATCAATGCTCCAATATACTTTTAATGTGCGGAGTAATAATAAAGAATATGAGTGCAATTCTGAGTCGAAGATCTTCTAAAATTGATATAGTGTCGATGTTAAAACCGCATTCGCGAAAAACTCCATAAAATGCCTAAATTATTTATACAATTTGTGTTCGACAGTTTTCCACTTGATGCGAATAATTACTACTTATTCTCATTGCGTTCCCCTGTCAATTGTGTAACCAATAACAGATTGCTATTGCCTCATTTTCCGCTGATGCAAATATCAGCGCGAAAATATGTGGCAATATTTTCAACAAAATATATATACAAATTATATATATTCAGTGTCATATGCAGACAGTAAAACGCATTTCGTTTCAAATTAATTTATAAACAAAAACTTTGTTATTTCAAATATATTAATTCTCTTTTAAAACATCGTAATTCTAATACAAATATTTCTCATCGATCACTTAAATTTAAAAAAAAAAACAAAATTTTTATTATATTTATTAAATGATAATTTGTTATAATTGAAATATCAAAATTCAAGCTGTTTTCAAATTGCTTCAACACAACGACTATGAATATTATTGTGTGTACCAAAATTAAATTAGGTTCGTTATTCGTTATTTTGATCGATAACAAATTAAAGAAACTACATAGATCTGCGTGCAACAAAGGAAAGCGTTTAAAAAACAAAATTGGTTGCTCTAGCTCTTGTAGTATCTGATATCTAAGTGAAAAGACCGCCAGACGGACAGATGAACATGCCTATATCATCTCGGCTGTTGACGCGTATCCAGAATATATTTATGAGGTCGGGTTAACTCCTGCTGCCTGTTAAATATATACATTTTCTTTTGACACTAAGTTATAATACCCTTTACCCTATGGGTAGCGGGTATGAAAATATACATAAAATTAAAACTTATAAACAAAAATTAATAATGAAATTACTACTTAAAGCACATATTCCGAATTATTTCTTGATCATTTAAATATATGTATTTTTTTTTTATTATGATTATTTTGTGCAACATAAAAATAAGAGTTTTGGTATAACTTTAGAATACGAAATTGCAATATAGTAATTATTTTGAAAAATATGTTTCATTACTTCAATATAGAAATTATTTAAAAAATAATATTTTTTGCTTCAATATTTATTATCTGCAATTTAAAATTGCATAAAAAAAACCATGGCGATAAATGAAAATACAAATCAAAATAAACGTTTAACGGGAAAAGAGAGTCATCGCTGTGATTACTCTCTGGCTAACTGAATTGTTCAGCTGTTGCCTTGTTGGCCAGGATCGCAGGTCTGCAACTAACTAACAAATATAAAACTAAACAAAGACACACAAAAATGCAAATTCAAACACAAATACAGTTACAAATGTAAACACACACACACACACATGCATAAATGACAGATTTGTGTTGCATATGAAAATGCAACTTGCGAAGCTTAAATTAAAAACACTCTGTGTATTTACCTCACTCTCTCGCTCTCCGCTCTCTTTGGCTGGCACTCACTTGCTCTCGCTCGCGCGCTCTCTCTCTCTCTCTCTCGCTCTCGGAGAGTTTAGTGGTTTTAGGTGAGCTGGGAATACCAGTAACAGTTTAAGCCAAAGCCATTGCTGGACATTGGCAGCAGCAGCGCCATGCTGTGCTTCCTCTTATTGGGCTGCTTATTTTGATTATCGTTCTTCGTTATTCTTATTGTTTTTTTTTATAAATTGTCTTTATTTTGTTTATTGTTTTTTTTTTTGGAGGGGGGTTGATGAGGTGGTGGTTTGTTATGCTTTAGAGCCTTTTTAGCCTATCGAAGAAATATGCAGCACATTTGTTATTGTAACACATTTGTTTCCCCAATAATTTATGCATTGCAACACGGCTCACGTACACACACATACACACACACACACCCGCACACACTTGCACATGAGATGTAAGCCAAAAACGTTACAAGACACATTTGTTTACGTTCGCTCAAACGCGACGATATGGCAACGCTGTGCGCGTAGTTTCGCTCACGTATACATACACACACACACACGCACGCACACACACACACTTGGGCACATTGCTAAAACAACATCAACAAAAGAAAAACTGAATTTTGTAAAACGCAAACGTCGTCAAAGGGCGCTCTGCATTTTCTACCCATTTATGAATTTCGATTTGTATTTTCCCAACAACATCAACAACACGCACACGCACACAAACACACACACACACGCATACTATACGACGACCATCGGGGAGAACGCCCGCCCGCTGGTGATGACAATATATATATTGATGCAGTTGGGGCTCTTATTGGAAGTAGAAAATTGGCATGGCAGACTGGGTAGCAGCTAGGCGCATTCAATGTGGTTAATCGTGCAACAAACAGCAAAAAAAAAACAACAAAATAATGGTTTAACAGCCAGGCAGTAGCAGCTGCTGTCGCTGCTGCTGCTGGTGTTGCTTAGGCACACGCACACGCAGCGAAAAAAATTGCTTTACACGGACGCTCGACACACACGCTCACGAGCATCTTATCAGACTAACGCTCTCCATTGGACGCAGGGTGGCTGCGACCGCCACTCGCAAATCCACTATTTAAGCTCGCAAAATATACCGACAACTAGTATAATATACCAATATTGGTCATACTGCACCGCTTCAAGTGACAGCTGTTAACCGCTTTTCGATACATCAGAGCAGCACTTAACAGCATTACTGTTAATCTTACCATTTCAGTTAAATCAATTTTTTAAGCAAGTATTAGTAAAAAAAAAGTATACAAAATATAATACAATTTGGTAATAAATAAATAAAATAAAGCATTACAAAATTGGATTTATTGTTTTGATTTTTATAAAATTAAAAACTTATTCAAATCAACAGTATTTTAAAATTTGTATTATTGTAATTTAAATTAAAAATAAAAGTTCTTCATTTAAATACAAATTAAGAGCAACAAAATATTAAAAAAAAAACTAAATAAATTAAATTTTGTTTTGAAGTTTAATCAGTTTTTATTAATAATCAAAGGCCACAAATCTTGTTAAACAATCTTTAAATGAAAAGTTAAATTATTAAAATATTTGAATAACTTAAAAAAATATAACTGGGAAAATAAACATTTATTGTATAATTTAATCAGTTTTTATTAATAATGAAAGTATGGCCACAAATCTTGTTAAACAAACTTGGAATGAAAAGATAACAATTAAAATAGTCGAATAAACTAAAAAATAAATATCTGAAAACACGAACATTTTGTTTTATAGTTTAGTCAGCTTTTATTAATAAGCAAAGTAAGGCCACAAATCTTGTTAAACAAACTTGGAATGAAAAGATAACAATTAAAATAGTAGAATACATTAAAAAAGAAATAACTGGGAACACGAACGTTTTGTTTTATAGTTTAATAAGCTTTTATTAATAAGCAACGTAAGGCCACAAATTTTGTTAAACAATCTTTGAATGAAAGGTTTAAAGTCCGCCTCTGATGGACGCACATATAGCAATGATATATGCATGCAGATGTCTGAATATATATGCTAATAGTACCATTTGATAACCCATAGACAACTTGTGGCAGTTTTCCTCATGCATTGTACTATATGGGTAAAGCCTCTTTGTAGCTCTCTCCTTGAGGTATATTTCGACGGGGTTTTACGATGTGATGATGGGAGCAGAGGCGTCATCGTCATTGCTCCCATGTGTGGTGAGTTTCTTGAGGGCGTCGAGAGCGCAAATCAATTCCTGATTGCCACCAAATGCGGCACGGAATTGATTGACAATCAGCGAAGCGACGCGCAATCCCTCGCAATAGATGTTGGGATCCTGTTTGTCAAACACTTCGCCGTCCTCGATGGCATCCGAGATCTTCTCGTCCAGCTCGTCATTGTGATAGCGGCCGTCCAAAAACTGTGCGCTCACAAATGGCTCCACAACGATGGTGAAAATGCCGATAAGCAAACTGCCATCATCCTCATAGCGCTTCAGATAGTGCAGCACATGCTCCAGAAAATAGATTTCCGCTGTCGTTGGCAGCATGCTGTATTGGCCAATCGGACGAACCGACTGTTGATTGACCTCATTGAAGTCCTGACAGCTGGCGACCATTTCGGCGGCATAATTCCTCACCAGATCGTTCTCGTCCACCAGCAGCTGCATCACCAGACGCATATAGTTGCCCACAATCTCCGCATTGCGGCTGTCAACCAATTGGCGCACATGGCCGGTAATGCGATCCGTCAATTGCGCAGCCTTACAGCGCAGATACGGCTTCTGCTTGGGATCGCTGATGTGCAGCGCATACTGCAGCAGCGTGGGCCACAATTGCTGTCCTCCATCCTCCGACAGCATCTGACGCGTCACACACAGCACCAGGCCCGGCTCAATGTCGCATCGGCGACGCTCCAACAGCTCGGCCATCGACAGCTCCAGTTCGTTGCCGAGCAGCGCCAGCAGTGTGTACACTGTGCTGCCCAGTTTCGGACAATGTCCGCGCTGCTGCACCACATCGTTGGCCAGCTGCAGCGCAAAATCGATAAGTTCGCGTCGCAGACGCAACTGCGCCACGACCAGCTGTCGCACCTTGGGTCCCAGCGCCTTGCAGTATCCCAGCGCATCGGCATCGAACTGATAGTGCTTCAGCTCAAAGCTGTCGAGGAGGCCGCGCGTGCTGCGCGCATTGTTCGCCAGCTCGAAGTGCAGATGCAGAAACAAATCGACCGCAAATTGCTGCAGTTCGGCACGCTGCTCCGCCCGAGGCTTGACCAGCGCCTTCAGCATTTGCTCGACCATCGCGTCCGCCTGCTCGGTGGTGCGATGCAGATGCAGGCCATACACCTCAAAGAACTTTGGCGATATGGTGTAGGCATCGCAGCGGGCATAGACTGTGCGATGATCCAGCGCATAGATTCGCTTCAGCAGCGCCAACACTTTGGCATTCATGGGCGTCGCATTGCTGGCGGCATCCTGCAGCATCGCAATCAGCACATCCAATGCGGCCTTGAACAGGTAAATGTCCTGCTCGAATATCTCGAGTGCCAGCTGCGACACGGTGTGCAGCATGGCCAGCATCAGCTTGGCCTCCTGCCAGCGCACGATCCAATACAGTTCCAGCAGCTGCAGCAGCTGGCCATGCATGCCGTTCAAGTCCTTTGCGTACAGTTCACCCTGCGAGAGTGGAAGACATTAATAAATGCAATAAAGATTTCCAAGATAGATTTAAATCACTCATTAGAATTAGTATGGAAAAGGATTTAAGGTTTATCATTGACAGCAGGCTTCAATTTTGTATCTTAAATCACTCATTACGGAAAAGCTTTAAGCTGAACTTTGCCTGAGGATTTAAGATTTAGCACAGACTGATACGACGTATCGTATATATAATGCATGTGTAAATAAAACGAGTGATTTAGAGAGAGACAGCAGCATATCCACTCGTTGTCATGAGATAGACAGAGAAGCAGGGAGATTGTCTTACCGGCTTGTGCTTGAAGTGCAGCACATTGAGCGCCATGAGAATCTGCAGAATGCGCTCCTTGGCCGTCTTGGTGCTGGTGAAGTTGGCCAGCACCTGGCTGGCCCGCAAGCGCGTCATATAATCGTGAACGCAGCAGATGCGCTGCAGAAACGGCACAAATTCATGCAGCTGCAACAATAAAAGAGGCGTATTAAAACTAGAATAAATGTAACAAGTGTTGGACTCACATTGAGCGTGCTCTCGATGCCCTCGAGCGCCGAGGGATAGAGGCGGCTGAGGAACTGCAGCATGGCCTCCAGCTGCACCGTTTGGCCGCCCGTCGCGGGCAGACGCTCCAACGCCGCCTGCCCCAGCACCGCATGGAAGTAGTCGAAGAGCGCCGGATAGCGGGTGAAGAAAATGCGTCCCGTCATCCGATTACGCAGATGCAAATCGCCGCAATCGTTGCGCGCTCGCTCCACGCCAAAGATGCGCACAATCAGCGCGGAGAGCAGCAGCGTGCCACAGTTGCGCTCGGCCCATTCGCTGGCCACCAGACTCTCCAGCGCACACTTGACTCCGCGGCCAATGAACTCGCCCACCAGCTCCGACAGTTCGCTGCAGCGGAACAGCGCACGCATTATGTTCAGGGCATGACTGCGTGCCGTCGAGGCAGCTGCGCCGGCATCCCGACGTTCGCACACCTCCAGCAGCTGCTCCATGCTGCGACTGAACGTGTTGTGCGTGCCCAGCTTCAGTTCGGTGCAGATGAGCGCCTGCAGCATGTAGGGAACGCCGGCGCTGCGGCGTGTGGCGCAAATCTCTTTGCCATCGCCGGCAATCAGTTGCATCGCCTCGTCGAGCCACTGCGGCGGCAGTTGATTCAGTGCGGGCTCATCGCTGTGCCAGAAGCGGCGACAGAGCAGCGTGAAGCCCACGTACGCCTGCTCGAAGGCGCCGCGATGCTTGATCTCCGACAGCAGCAGCAGAAAATGATCGCCAATCTGTGCCACCTGGCGCCTGCTGAGCAGATAATGCGCCGACCGCTCATCCAGTTCCTGCTGCAGCGGCGCATTGTGCACCAGCTCGCCGGTGATCAGCGACACCTCCTTGATGCTCCGCCACGCGCACAACAGCACCAGCTGCGACGTCACCGAATGCGCATAGCAAGCTGCCTCAGCAGCAGCAGCAGCGGCATCGGCGTCATCATTATCGCCTTCAGGTGGCACTTGGGGTGCGACGGGCGGCGGCACATGACCCTCGGGCGACTCGTTGGCCACCACGCTGAGCATCAGGCCGCTGACCAGCATGCAGGCGTCGAGCAGCTCGCTGACATACTGACGCCACAACGCGTCCTCGGCCAGCTGCGTCAGCTGGAGTTGTTGCAACAGATGGCGGCTGGCGAACAGCAGTCCGTACATGGGATTCAAGCGTGCCGCCTGCGTCAGATCGGTCTCGGCCAGCGCGATGCCGGCGCGCAGCTCGTGCAGACACCACTGCAGCACCTGGTAGTAGCGTGGCTGCATCGCCGGCAGCCGCTCCTCCCGGTGCTGCGACGACGGCAGTTCGACGGCCACGTGACGCGCCTGGCAATAGACCTGCAGCTGATAGGCGCCCGTCACCGAATCGGGCGGACGTTGCGACACCAAATGCTGCATTATTTCCGCCGGCCGCAGCTGGACGCGTGCCTGCAGCTTGGCCAGAATGCCGGCGGCCAGCAGCTTGTTGTGCTCGTAGCTGTCGTGCAAGCAATGCTCCAAATACGGCAGCGCCAACGCTGGCAGCTGATACAAATGCTGCAGCTGCAGACGCTCCAGCACATCGAGGAGTTCGCCGAGCAACTGCATCGACAGCCAGCGTCGGCCGTAGTTGGCGGTGGGAAACAGATTCAATGCCAGCGTGCTCACCAAATTGTTCACGAACTTGATCAGCAAATCGTCCGGCTGCAGTCCCTTGCCGCCCGCCTTCAGCTGCTGCGCCAGATTCAATTCCAGCCGCTTGAAGCCCTTCTGCAGTAGGCCGCGTCCGATTTGACGCAGATGCGCACTCGGGCTGTTCGCATTGTGGTGCAAGAAGCACAGGATCGCATTCACTTCGAACTCGGTGTAGGGTTCGCTGAGGCGCGGCGTCTCCACCACAAAGGCCAGCGCCATGAGGCGCGTGTTGTCGTTGACGCCCATCAACGCCTCGTTGATCTGCTCGAAGAGTTCGCCCATCAGCGCCTTCACCGCCTGCTGCTGGCCGTGGCGTCGTGCCGTCGTCATCGCCGCCAGCTTTGTGCTGAACGCCAGATTCCTGTGCTTCAGCAGATCAGCCAGCACCCGAGCGTCCAGCTCGACGGTGCTCTTGATGAGGCGCTCGATCCCCGCGAGGCGGTCGTTCAACGGCTGCGCCTGCTGGAGCAGCGTGATCACCCAGATCTTGTACCAGTCCTTGTAGTTCTCCTCCTTGTGGGCCACCGTCATCATGCCTGCAAGAGCACGTCATTTAATCAGCTATTCAAAATTGCAATGAATTCAACACTCGCTTTAGGACCTTAATTGGTACCGCCAGAAATTGTTCATTTAGCAAAAAGTATATATATCTACTCTCACTAAATTATTTTACACTTAAGAAATCTGGTAAAACTTTCAACTCTGTATTATAAAGACATAGTCTCCGCCTATTCGTTGTTAGCTACTCTCTAACGATGTGAAGCTTATCATCAATTTATTTACAGATTTAAAACTGTGCTAGACGGTTTGCAAGATAATTGTTTCAAATCTTAATTGCAGTCAATATAACGCAAATAGTTCAGATTGTCAATTAAAAACGCGCATGTAGATTAATAAGTTATCAATCTACATGGATAGATCGAAGGCACAGAATCGGTCGTCAGCTCTGCTATCGTTTTCCTGACTGCTGCAGCGATGATCTAAGCTGTTTTTTTTTCCTCTAAACAATGATCGGCTAAAAAGAACCGAAACAGAAACATTATGTGTGCTGGACTCACTCTTGTACAATGCGTTGACGTTGTCGTCCAGGCCCAGGTAGATGGGAAAGATGTTCTGGGAGATGGCGGGACAATTGACGAGCACACTCCGGGTGCCCTCAATCTCGACCAGCTGCTGGACAATCAGGCAGACCGAGGTGAGCGCAATATGTTCGCGTCCCATCTGCGTGTACACCTGCTGTATGATGCCCGCGTGTCCGGTGGCCTTCGCGTGGATCAGCACCTGCTGCAGCAGGCTGCCGGCCATGTGGCGAATGGACTCCACGCTGCTGCCAATGTGATCCAGCGAGAATTTCAGCAGCAGCACCAGTAGCAGATTGTAGATGACCAGCGGACCATCGTGCAGCACAATGCCCGTCAGCGATTTGGAGTAAGTGTGCAAATGCTTGGACATATAGACGAGCAAATTGGTAACATCACCGGCCGCATTCACCTGATCGATAATGCTCTTTAGGATCGCCAATGCTTGCGAGACACGTGCGGCATAATCCGACTTTTGTAGCACCAGCAGCGAGGCGGCTTTGATGGGCAGCTCCTCAAACGCACTCATCGCCTGACAATCGCGCATGTAATCATCGAACTCGTCGAAGAAGCGAGCCGTGTGTCCGACGGCCAGGCCGGCAATGGATCGCACATCCCACGGCGTGTCCAGGTAACGTGCCACACTTGCCGCCAGCTCGCTGACGTGCCGCATCGGCTCGCAGTCCTGCGGCACCAGAAACTGCTTCAAGTCCACCATGAAATTGACGTAGAAACGCAACAGATTCTGGATGAACAAGTAGAATTCATTGCGTCGCGTCGGCGACAAGTCCAAAGTTGCCTCACTGAAAAACACAAAAACTATTATTATCTGATTGTTTTAAAGAATTGAATTACTCTATTACAAAAATATGATCAAGATTATTATTTGATTGTATTAGAGAATTAAATTACTCTATTACAATGTTGTAATGGAGATGAATATTGGTATCCATCTAAATAGATATATGTGTATTCGCTTGTTATGCAATTTGTTATGTAGTTTATTATCTTAGGACCCGTTTTCCATTCCCTGAGCTGGTCTATTATTATGCTATTCTTGTAATTGTAGTTGTTCAGTATGCAGGCAATACGCAATTATCGACTGGTTCTTTAGATGCCGCCAATCTTACCTAATCGATGTCCAGTAGCGTCGCAAGGCCACGGGCAGCAAGGGAATGAAGACGTGAATCTGCTTGGCCAGCGCCTCCCGGCCAAAGGCGAAACTGTGCAGACAAGCGCCAACGGAGACAATGACATCGTTAAGCGCATCAATGGATATGTTTTGGTCGGCCATTTGGTTGGCCAGCTGCTGCAGAGCATCGCACAATACGCCGAGCATGGCGTCCTTGGTGTGCGTGGCATTGTTGCGCTTGGCCACCTCGTTGCCGGAGAATAGCCTGCAAAGAAATGCACGAAATTCAAATTGAACCGCCTCGATAACTTTGGCCGATAGATTTGCGCGCTTACCTGTTTAGAATGCCACGCACTGGATGCTTCAGCGGGCAAACAAAAAGCAAATCGGCGAGAAATGCAAATGCCGCGGAATTGTCAAAGGTGGTCTTGACCATGTTGATCTGTTCGTTGCAGTGTGTGGCTGCCGCAAATTGTTGCACATAATCCTCGGGCGCTGCAGCAGAAACTCGATAACAAAATTGTTATTTGGCGAGACTTTTTGGGTGAACTTACAATTTAGCCATTTCGTTGGCATGCGCACGGGGGCCGAGCGCATTTCAGCGAAACGTTTCGGATGTGCGCACAATTTAAGCGCAGTTACGCGCAAGCTCAAGTCGTTCATTTCGCCGTGCGACAAAAAATTAAAGGAGGAATTAAACAAAAAGCCGGCACGAGAGCCGCGTGTTGACAACTCGTCACAAACTCGTGCTCGATAACGATAGCTCGACGAAAACTATCGCGGTGATTGACAGGTGACCAAGCGAGATATCGATGAGCCAAATCGATAGTTTTAGGATTGGTACGCTAATCAATGGGCACAATTGCAACTACAAAAAATACATCAGAAATTCAACATTCAAAACTATATATATTCAAAAAAATGACAGCAAACTCAGTACATATGAAAAAAAACAAATGTGTTCATCTTTTAATTTAACGTATGTAAACTGCATTTACATCTTGGGTGGTTGTTCCGATTTATTACAAGCAATATAGCAATATACAGAAGACAGATGATACGAAATGCAATTGTTGCGCTGTTGCTCTTGCTGTCGCTCTCTCGCTCGCTCTACAGACGGCGACCACGACGACCGCCCTTCCTGCGTGTGGAATCGGATGGAATGGGGGTCACATCCTCGATACGGCCGATTTTCATCGATGAACGAGCCAAGGCGCGCAGTGCCGACTGGGCACCGGGTCCGGGTGTCTTGGTCTTGTTGCCGCCGGTGGCGCGCAATTTAATGTGCAGAGCGGTGATGCCCAACACCTTGCAACGCTCAGCAACGTCCTGTGAAAGAAAGAGAATGTTTATTTCGTCGTGTCTATGTCGATAGTAATCGTTATCGTACCTGGGCGGCCAACATGGCAGCGTAGGGAGAAGCCTCATCACGATCAGCCTTGACCTTCATGCCGCCGGTGACACGTGCGATAGTTTCGCGGCCCGATAGATCGGTAACGTGCACGAAAGTATCGTTGAAGCTGGCATAGATGTGAGCGACGCCGAAAACGTTCTCGCCATCACGGACCTGGGGTCCGAGGGAGACCTGCACCTCCTCCTTCTGAACTTTAGCCTTTCTGGGTGCCATTCTGCAGCAGTTTACTGTGTGGGAGACAAAACAAAACAAAACATTTCATTTCACATATATTCCAGATTGCACATGGTACACACACACACACACACTCAAGCACTCGCAAAAAAACAAAACAAAAAAAAGTGTGTGAACTGGTCACAAAACAGAGATTTATGCCACAATTACATTGCATTGGCAATGCGCTGATTGCATTTTATGCGTTTCATCTTTTTGTTTTCGTTTTTTTGGCATTTAAACGTATTTTTATTTAAAAAATCACTAGAGACTGTCAAAACACGAACCAATTGCGTGAACCGGATATTAAAAAAGAAGGCTGTATGGCAGCTGTCAGCGGAGAGTTGCCACCTCAATTCACAATAGCTGCCCGAGCTGTCAACTTGAGCCCAGTGCTGCAATGCGACGACACTTATCGATAGCAATAAGAATAATAATAATTCTTTTTCTGTTAAATTACATATTAATTTACACATATTGGTAGGTTTTTTGGCCATTTATTAAGAACATTAAAGTGGTGGCAGCAAACTGAAAATGTCTTATATAAATCGAAAATCGATTAGCAATGTTTTTATTTTTATATTGATCATGTGCAAATGTATTTAAATACCAACGTGAACAATTTAATTTCAAATTACGATTAATAATAGATAAGCAATGCAATACAATTTATTAGCGGTGCAATTTTTTCAAATATACCAAAAGCTGTGTGACCAGTTGGCAGTTATCGGTGGCTTGTCATTTTTGGTATATTTTACGAAACAAATAAAAATTGGCATTAAATTCATAAAAAATATGTTGTGTAAAATAAGTGTAAATAAATAATACCATGCCATGCGGCATATAAGTTTCAAAAACAACGATGTATGGCTAGTGTTAGCAATAGTTCTACACCCCTGCGATAGTCATCGATAGTGCCATCGATAGTTCTGGCCACCTCCACTCTAGTCACAAGATTAGCTTGGAGCAGCGAAGAACAACAAACCAGAAGCAGAAGCAGCTAAGAAGTCATCATCATGTCGTGGGTCTCCGACTATCAGTATACGTTCATGCAAAAGCTGGCGCTTAATGCCCTGCAGCTGTCCGGCCATATACCCCACCACATCGCGTTCGTGATGGACGGCAACCGGCGATTCGCCCGCTCCAAGCAAATCGATAAGATCGAGGGACATTCGCGGGGATTCTCGAAGCTGGCGGATGTGTTGCGCTGGTGCCTCGATCTGGGCATACGGGAGGTGACCACCTTCGCCTTTAGCATCGAGAACTTTAAGCGCTCCAGCGACGAGGTCGAAGGTCTCTTCAATTTGGCCCGCGACAAATTCGCCAAGCTGCTGGCGGAGATCGGACGCCTCGATGAGCATGGCATCCGCATCCGTGTGCTGGGCAACATTGAGCTGCTGCCGGCGGATCTGCAGCGTCTCATAGCCAGCGCGATGCTGCGCACGGAGCACAACGACAAGCTGTTCCTCAACGTCGCCTTTGCGTACACATCCCGCGACGAGATCACGCAGGCGGTGGAGTCGGTGCTGCGGGCCGAGGAGGAGACGGCGCTCCTGCCCACGGACATCAATGAGCGGCTGCTAGAGGCGTGTCTCTACACACGTCATTCCCCACCGCCGGATCTTGTGTTTCGCACCTCGGGCGAGACGCGACTCAGCGACTTTATGATGTGGCAGGTAAGAAATCATGACAACCATCAACTATATAGCTTCATTTGACGTTACTCTTCGACAGATCAAATCTTCGGTGCTGTACTTTACGCAAGTGCTGTGGCCACAGATCACCATCTGGAACTTTATGGCCGGCATTATGGCGTATCAGCGGGATCGCAGTCGCATCGAGGACTTTAGGCGCGAGCAGCGTTTGCATAGCGTTCAGTTGGCAAAGTCCGGTGATTTCTATAGCCTGCGCGTCCAAAAGTTTCTGCACACTTTGGACGCCAATCGGCGGAAACTACTGATTGCCTTGGCCTCCAATTGATCGCGATGCCTCCGTAAAACAAAACTGTTAATAATTGCATGTTCAATGTTGTGATAGGGAAATAAACTAATCTGTAAATAACGCCATCGATTGACTGACTGACCACAGCATTAGCACTGCTTTATTTTCCTGCATTCCGTCCGTCGGTCTGTCTGTCCGCTTCCACTCCCAGCAACCGTTCAGGCTAGAGACGCTCAACTAGCTGCATAAATCGCTAAGAAATTGTTTATCTGATATCATCCTTTAATTCCATAATAAAAACAACATTTATTCGTTACTTTATTTTAATGCACTACCCATTTGAAAAATGTTTTATGACATATTTTATTTTTTGTTCCAATTATTCTTATAGTTTGTTTTTTGTGGGTGTTTTCCTCTTATTTAAATCGTCGTTGTACCAATCTCGAAGTGACACGTCAATCAAAATCAGCATTGATGATAAGAGGAAAATTAATTCAGTGGGAAACTGAATTTCCCAAGTTAATTGAAAAAAGCCATCAATGCAATTGTTTTAAAGATCTGACAAAGATTTAACAAGTACTATAAGAAAAATACTTTATATTAATGAATATGGTCAAAGTGCCAATTGTAATGAATGCTCAACTTAAGAATTTGTATGTTATTTTTCAATATTGTATTAGCATGTCATTAAAATAGATAAATTGAACTAAATTTATTTTAAATTTTATTTGTTTTTTAATGTTTTATTAAATTATTGAAAGACCGCAAAATGTATAAACAATGATGGGAATTTGATAATTTGAATATTCAAATGTTGATGCAGGGTTGCCAAATGTAAAAAAGAAGTGTACACAAATCACAATCGTTATCGATAACAGAAAGTGTAACCGTTTGGTGTCTAGTTTATATCAACATACCAAAATAGTTTGCATGGCTTAAATTATGATTTATTTTGAAATCCGATTTTCATAGCATTAACGCTCATTTTGACGTATTTTGTTTTCTTGGGGCAACATTAAAGTCCCATAACTGCAGATATTGAAAAAGTTGGGCATTACTGGTAGATATGTGCAATCAAAACGCGTGTTGCGGAAGCGGTATTTTTGGTACATTTGGCGTCGCAAATATGGTATATTTTGGAATTGAAGGTGCGGTCACGCTGCTCTCTTCTCACATTGGTGGGTAATTGCTGAAATTACCATCTGCAAAACTTTTTTTGTTGTACAAATATATATACAAATACACAAGAAAAGTAATAGAAATTAGTTTTTCATAAAATAGTGTAAAACAAAGTACACTTTTAGTTAGCTTTAAAGTTAGTTTTCAGTGTTAAAAGCAATTAATTTGAAGCTCTAGCTCTAGTTTTTCTTACACTAGGCGTGACGACGAAAAAATCGACAAAAAAAAAGAAAAAACAAAAATTTCACTTGAAATCCGCAAATAAGATTTACACTACACACGCGAGACCGCATCAAGTAAACGACACCACACACAGAGGCAAAAACGACGAAATATTTTGTAAAACGTTTCAAAAGTAGCTCAAAATTATTCAAAGTCAACAACTAACACGAAAATAAAGGGTAAGTAAATGTGCTACAAATACATACATATCTACATATCTATAATGTGTGTGAGAGTGCCTATGTGTGTGTGTGTGCGTGTGTGTTTGCATGTTGCTCTCTTTTCTGTTCTTTTTTTTTACTTCCCTTTTGGTCGCCCGCTGGCGATGCTGTATTGATTTTTTTGCGCGAACTCTGAGAGAGAGAGACGGAGAGAAAGAGTGCGCGTAAGTGAGTGAGAGTGAGAGAGAGAGGGGTTGCCGCTGTTATGGTACATTTTATATGCACTTTATGGAATAGAATTAAGCAATAGAAATTACACACACACGCGACATGCACATACCTTGTGTTAGTGTGTGTGTGTGTGCGGCATGCGTAACTGAACAAATCAACTGAACGCTCAATTGCAATTTTCCATGCGAAACCAAAACCAAAAAGATTTGCACTTATTTATCAACACACAGTCTCCATGAGGTGCGGCGACTCTCTCGCTCTCTCTCTACCGCTCTCGCTCTCTTTATCGCACCGGCTCCCGGATGGTCTGACCCGCATCGCGGTCGCGCTTCATGCCAAAACTATAAAAATAATCAAAAATTAAAAAAAAAAAACAATGTTATATTCACCTGCAGTTCGTGTCACGTGTTGACAGTGCTCGAGAAAAAAAAAAAACATCTGCAAGTCGTTTTCCTGTACCCATTTCCAAATTATACAATTCTAATAAGAAGAGATGCACAACTGTAATAACCCTATAAGGCCGGCATAAATATTTCAGGGTATTTTGTAGGCGAGCCAATCCCTTTATTGCGATTGACAACAAAGTCAGAGCAAGCATATATTTATATTGATTTATGCAGGGTATTTGCCAGCTGAGCTCGACAATTACATACGATTTCATGTATTATTTATTTAGGGTTTTTTTTTAAACGCACTTTGTTTCGTTTGACATTTAAGTCGGAAAAGGCATTTGTGGTATTGTGTAATTTTGTAATATGTGTATGCAGGGTATTTGCTAGTCGAATTCGACAACTTTGTAGGATCTAATGAATTATTTGCTCCGTTTGACAACTAATTCTAGACGATAGATTTTCGAAGTATTTGCGAGCTTGTCTACAACATACGATTAACTGAATTGTTTATGCATTTTTTCTATATTATTTATTAGTAGTTTTTGTACCGAAGTAATATTTTTAATTTCAATTTTATTAATTTTTTAATTATGCAGGTTTAGTTGTAGAGGCTATTTTAATGCGCACGCTGTTATGCTGCTGTTAAGCTTTACAGTCATGTTAATGTTAAGCTGCTGTTAATGAAATTGCAATGTTCCAAAGCATAGTTTTAACCGACTACTTTTTATTCCCGTTTCACCCGATTCAGGTGGACTTTTAAGCAGAACCGCTCAGCTATAAATCCAAACGACAAAGAGAGAAGAGAGTGCGAAAGAGAGAGACAACCACAGAGAGTTGGCAGCAAGAGTGTGAAGAGAGACAACAACAACAACAGAAACACGCATAGGACAAAATGTACGCTGGAGCATATGCACCGAACGCCGGCGGCGTGCAACAACAGCACACGGGCGGCTACTATGGCAACGGCGGAGGCGGCGGCGGCGCAGCTGCTGGCGGCGGCGGTGGCGGCAATGGACCGCGTCACGAGCGTCCCTATTATCCGCGCAACAATTTCGCCGGCGCCGCTGGCAATGCGGCCTCATTGAATGGCGCCGGTGGCGGCGGCGCCGCTGCCGCTGCTGCTGCCGCCGCTGGTGGCATGCACTTTGGCCAGCCATACGGTGTGATGACCTACGGCATACAGAACAGCATTAGCATGGGCGCCGGCGGCAATCCCTATCGCGGAGGTGGCGGCGGCGGCGGTGGCGGCAATGCGGCCATGCAAAACGGCGCCTTTGCCGGCGCCAATGGCATCCCCTTTCAGGGCGGACTGCGCGCCAAGAATCCCAACTATGCTCAACGCTACCAGAAGCCACACAACGGCATGGGCAACGGCGGCGGCGGCGGTTATCAGGGCGGTGGCAGTGCCAATTATAATGCGGCCGCCTTGGGTATGCTGTCCAAAGAGGAGCGCGCCGAATTGCAGCGCGAGAAGGCCAAGAATCCGGGCCGCAACCTGGTCAAACCGCATTGGGAGAACTTGCCGCCATTTCAAAAGGATTTCTACATT
Source organism: Drosophila immigrans (assembly GCA_963583835.1). Taxonomy (NCBI): domain Eukaryota; kingdom Metazoa; phylum Arthropoda; class Insecta; order Diptera; family Drosophilidae; genus Drosophila; species Drosophila immigrans. The sequence goes on along the minus strand of OY757144.1, from coordinate 22,532,680 downwards.
ATGCATCCCAATATGCAGAGCCGCAGCGAACAGGCGGTGGCCGAGATGAGGCACGAACTGGAGATAACGGTGTCGGGCAACGAGCTGCCACATCCCGTGGCCAATTTCGAGGAATCCTCACTGCCGCTGCACGTCATTGACGAAATGAAGCGACAGGGTTTCACCAAACCGACCGCCATCCAGTCGCAGGGCTGGCCAATTGCGTTGAGTGGCCGCGATCTCGTGGGCATCGCCCAAACCGGGTCGGGCAAAACGTTGGCCTACATGCTGCCCGCCATTGTGCACATCGGCAACCAGCCGCCCATAATGCGCGGCGAGGGACCCATCGCCTTGGTGCTGGCGCCCACCCGTGAGCTGGCCCAACAGATCCAGTCGGTGGTGCGGGACTATGGGCACTTGTGTAAGCCCGAGATACGTCACACTTGCATCTTTGGTGGGTCGTCGAAGGTGCCGCAAGCGCGTGATCTGGAGCGCGGTGTCGAGGTCATTATCGCCACACCGGGGCGTCTCATTGATTTTCTGGAGAATCGCAACACGAACTTGCAGCGCTGCACATATCTGGTGTTGGATGAGGCCGATCGCATGCTTGACATGGGCTTTGAGCCTCAAATTCGCAAGATCATTGAACAGATTCGTCCGGATCGTCAGGTTGTCATGTGGTCGGCCACATGGCCCAAGGAGGTGCAGGCTTTGGCTGGCGATTTCCTCAACGATTACATTCAGATCAACATTGGATCGATGAATCTGTCGGCCAATCACAATATTCGTCAGATTGTCGAGATCTGCAATGAGAACGAGAAGCCGCAGCGGATGGTGCGACTCCTCAAGGAGATTGCGCCGACCACCAACAATGCGGCCAACAATGGCAACAAAATCATCATATTTGTGGAAACCAAAATCAAGGTAATTTTCAATGGTGTTTTTGTCTGATCACATTTGCCATAGAAATGCGGATTATTCCGCCATCTATCTGTCTGTCTGTCCGCCTGTCCATATGCAATCAAGTCTCTTAGTTTTATATATATATTGAAAACATTTGGAACATATTATGTACAAATTATCCTTTGAAAATCTAGTATAGAATCGAAATCAAGGAAAACTCAATTGGTAGTCTTTCAACAGCTTTGCTATAGAAATGGAATTGTATTGCGAATTATTTACCCGGCACTTAGTGCTTCCGATTGTTCATTTGCAATTTAACATCTAAGTTTTGTTATCAAGCAGAAATGTTATTAAGGTAATGGAAATGGTATTTATAGAGATAACGCAAAGATTCAAAATCATTTTCGAATTTCTTTTTTCGTTTCTAAACAAACCGGGTCAGCTAAATTCGTTTACAAACAGTTTGGTTCTAAGAATTCACTACCAATTGATGCTGTTGTTCGTGCTCGCTATAATAAACAGCAGAATAAGTTGGGTACTTATAAAACCGACAATTTCGAACAAACGCCAATTAAAAAAGTAGTTTCCATATGATAAAAAGATATGTTAAGGTTTAGCAAACAAGAATAATTTAAGTTATCAAATGCGCTATGGTTTATTGAGCTATATTTCACGCTAAAAAATTATGTTTTTTGTATAGTTTGTATTGTTAACAAATTTAAATACTTTACAATTGAGAGTTTCGCGCTAGTTGGATTTCAAAATGTTAAATATAGATTTTTGCAAGCTTCTTCTAGGTGTCTAAACGAATAATTACACTGAAACTTTCGTTAAACCATTTTTAATTTACAATACTTATAAGTTTAGTTTTGGTTTCTTACTGTTTGAATTGTGCGTTACGATAATATACATTTTAATTAGTGATTTTAAATAATTAGAGTAGGAATTTGACTTATTGCTAAGAACTGAAAGCAAATATCCACAAAGAATCATCTACATTTGCACGTGATTTAAAACCATTCTGTTCTCGTTCAGGTGGAGGACATCCTGCAGATAATTCGCAGCGAGGGTTACACAGCCACCTCGATACACGGCGACAAGTCGCAGAGCGAACGCGACTCGGTGCTGAAGGACTTCCGGAATGGTAAATCGAACATTTTGATTGCCACCGATGTGGCGTCGCGTGGCCTGGATGTGGAGGATCTGCAGTATGTCATCAACTATGATTATCCAAATTCGTCGGAGAACTATGTGCATCGCATTGGACGCACCGGACGCTGCCAGCAACTGGGCACCGCCTACACCTTCTTCACACCCGACAACGCCAAGCAGGCGCGCGAATTAATCTCAGTGCTCGAGGAGGCCGGCCAAACACCGTCGCAGGCGCTGCTCGACTTGGCGCGCGCCATGCCCAACTCGGCCAACTATCGCGGCAACAAGCGTTGGAATAACAATGGCGGCGGCAACTCCTCCGGCGTCTATCAGCAGCGCAGCAATCCGCTGAATTATCAGGCGGGCGGCAATGGCAACGTCGGCAACAATGGCTACAACAATCGCGCCAACTATCAGCAGCAATATGCCGCTGGCGGCAACAGCTACCAACCGAACGGTGGCGGCGTTGGCAATTGGAATCGCGGCGGCGGCGGCGGCGCTGGCGCTGCACTCAATCAGCAGGCGGGTCCCGATGGCGGCAATCGCAACGGCAATGCCACTTATCGGCCGCGTGCACCGTTCAACAATGGCGGACCGCGTGCCATAATGGGGCACAATGGGGCCGGCGGCGCAGCGGGCGGTGCGGCGGGCGGACATAATGCGGGACAGCCGCATTTGGGGCAACAAGGCGGCGCATTTATGCAGCCCAATTATCGCGGCCGGCAATTTGTGCCGCCAAATGCCGCAGCGGCTGGCAGTGGCATGCCACGTTTCCAGCAGTATCCCAAGCGTGACTATCAGCAGCAGCAGCAACAGCAGCAGCCGCAACAACAGCCGCCACACTACACACAACAACAGCAGCAGCAACAACAACCGCCGCAGCAGCAGCAACAACAGCAGCAGCAGCAGCAGCAGCAACAAAAGCCCAAGCATGCGGTCGGTGGCGATGATAAGAATTTTAAGGAGTATGCGCCGACTGTGGTCAGCACACCGCTTGTCCACTACACGCCAGCCAATTCGCCGCCAATTGCCGCTGTGGCGGCAGCGGCTGCTGTCGTTGGCGGCGCTGGACGCGCTCCCATCGCAACGGCAACGGGCCCCGCCTATATGTATGATGGGGGCGGTGTGTTGACCACAACGGCAGCACCCGGCACCAATCCGTATGCCAGCCAATTCAATATGCCGGCCGCCTATTTTGCGGCACAACATCATCAGTTTGTATCATCAGCCGTGGCTGGAACCGGGCCCGGCGCTGCCATCGAGCAGGCGGGACAACATTAAGTTGACATTTGCAACAAATTAATCGAAACAACTACGTGAAGAGAAGCAAGCACTACTCACCAAAACACACGCAAAACACTTACATTAACTTACACTTATATCTAGAACAGACCACACATCAAACACACATTGACAAACACGCGCGTAACGAAAGAATTGACTTGAAACAAACAAACAAACAAACAAAAACATACAAGTGTTTGAATCGAGCGAGTTTACAACATTTGCCACATTAAGAGAAAGATCTGCAAATTCAATTATTCAAAATATTAATGCCATGTGCACATGGGGTAAATGATGTAAGCTGGTCTGATTCCTGGTCGATCGGATCCCAGCACGGAAACAACCACGGCGAACGAGCAACAACAACAACGCAACAATAACAACATCAGCAACACAAATGGCAACAACTAACGAGTTTGACAACAACATCAAAACAACCAAAAAGGCAAAATGAAAACGACAACAGAAAAAGATGATGATGAAAGAAAAAAAAGAATTTTTTGCAGAAGCACAAGTGTAACTCGGTTTTTACTTATAACATCGTCGTGCTATATATCGTTATGGATATATACGCACGCACAGTTTCTCATTTATATCTATTATTTTCTGCTACACACACACGCATACACACACACACACACACATACAGACAAACACACTCACAAATATATGCACTCATTTTTAACACCATGGATAACAAATTTGAGTTATGCGCTTGGCGGCTGCAGCAGCAACAACAACGGCATTTAACAACAAATCGTAAGGGTAAGCAACAACAAAACAGTTAACCTTGAAAATACTCTTTTATTATTGCAACTTATGCTTAGACTTTTCTTCTCTTTCTATTTCGCTTGCAATCGCTCTAGCAGCAAGAATCAATTATAGCGCCGTTAGAACTGCAGCCAACAATTTGAAAAGCAAACATCGCTGGGTAAATGAAACATCAAAAGAACATCAACAACTACTACGACTATTACTACAACTGCAACATCAACTAACTGTTAACATTATTAACTAATAATATACATACATATATACATAAATAGTTGTTAAGCATTCTTTAACGCGAGCCACAATCGCATGTTCTTCGAATGTTTACCGACTTAGTTCTTATTTCTATTTCTATTCTATGCAATTAATTTTTTTTTTGTTCATTCGAGTGCTAAATATTATGTTAATTTAAACACTCCCCACATCTCACACACACACACACACAGCCACACATATCCTATAGATATTTGGAGAGAATTTTGTTAAAATTACGTTTAAGTGATATACACCAACGTACACACTGCGTATACATGATAATAACAAAGCAACAATTACAAAATCAAATATATATTCAGCAATTTGTTAAATACACCTGATCACAGTCCCACAAACACCAACTCACACACACACACCCACACCCACACCCACAGCCACACACCACACACACCAACAAAACAGAAACACACGTACAAAATTGTAAGAAAAATGAGAAAAGTAATTTTGTAAAACCTTTTCACTAACTTGGTTGGTATGAAATTAACGGTTTGCTTGTATAATATATTCAACAAATTATAAACGCGAAAGATTTCCATAATAACAAAGCTAAACTAAATAATATTTCTAAACTGAATAAAATACAAAACACGCACACACACACACACACATACAAACACACACACACACACACAGATACATACTCTGAGAGAAAAATGCAGCTAATCGTGAAAGTAAATTTGCTAAAAACCAAAACGAACTGAAAAACAACTTGAAGTAAAACAACAAAAACAAAAAAACAAAAATTTAGAAATTTGTAAACTTCAAAAATGAAATGAACATGAAAACAAAAGCAGCGCTGCTTTGGTAGAAGTATGTAAACGAATCTGAAGAGAACAATGAAATATGTATTGGAAAACGAAACACTAAAGTTCGAGTAATATATATATCGTATATATAGTTTATTTTTTTTTTTGTTTTATATAATTTTCTTATTTGCATATCTTGAAGTTGAAACGCAATCTTATTTATTTATCTATATATATACATACATATATATATATATATATATATTTATATGTGCATTTTTTTTTAATAGCTAATTTCCTATAGGCTTTAATGGAATCTAAGTACATCCAACTAAAATTTTGATCTATGTAGTAACTCTTTGATATATAATTCACATTCGCAAAAACATGATGTATTTTTCAAAAGTGCAAATACTGGAAAAAATCACATTAACAAATTTAATTTAACAAAAATGAAAAGAGAACAAGAACGAAAAAAGAAAAAACGCCACATTCATCCATAAAAACAAAACGATAATTGAAAGTGCAATGCAGAAGCGAACACAACAAAAAGAAAAAAAGAATTACCGAAAAAAACTAAAACAGCCGCCACACTCAGCTCAGAAAACAATAATAATGATAATACAGTTGAAGGGGAATGCATATATATGCATATACACGTTTGTATATGGATATATATGTACATTTATATTATAGAGGAGAACAACAATAACACATATATATACATATAACAAATTATTTTGTTTTTGTTAGTGTCGTAGCAGAGGTTTCACCTTCTTTCATTTTGTCTAATAATCATCCATCATCGATCATCACATTCACATCCTGATCATCGTACATAAGAAACAACGTAGCCGGAATTGGATAAAGCCTCTTCGCTCCCTCGCCCAAAATAAAACATATATATATATATATATATTTAATTAGTGAGACTTATTTCTGTTGGTCAAAAAGTTGTTGCCCAGTGTGTTGACTTGAATAAATTGAGCATAGTTGAGAAAGAGCCGCAATAGGTTTTGATTTCACTTTTTAACAAAACCCAAGAGCAGAAAAACTGAAAAAACTACCATATTTAGTGTTAGACAATTTTCTAAGTTCATCCTCAAAACGGGAAAAGCAGTACAAAGCCATTTAGCAAAGGAATGAAAGGAGTAGAGAACGCGAGTGCATAAAAAATACATACATACAAATAGTTAAAAGTAGCAGTAAAGAGACAGGACACAAGGGAAACACGCAGACAACAAAGAAAAACACGTAGACTATGTTTAGCATCAGCAATTTACAATTTTCATATATTTATTTATGCAATATATGCATATGAAGCATATTATGGAAAGATTAGAACAAGAAGTAAAAAAAAAAACATATATGTATATATATATTTCTATATATATATATATATCACCACATGGATCTCCTTGTAACAAAAACTACATTTAACGATAGATGACGGTGAAGAAGAGAAAGAAGAAAATACATACATATATACAACAAACAAGAAAAGTAATGAAATGAAATGATAAGAAAAGTATAGAAAGGAAAAGTAAGGAAATACACCATAAAAGTGGAAGATGATTATAATGATCATATTTGTTTTGTTTTGTTTTGATTTGATTTGGTTTTCTGTTTGTTAATCTCTCATACGCTTAAATTATTATTTTTGTTTTAGAAACTGAATACTAAATACTATATTATTTTTTATATGTATATGTATACACAATGTTACTATGTGAAAAAATGAACCCAGGCATTGCTGGCGTTGGCGGTTCGGCGGATTTCTTCAGTTAGTCCCATCAGTCGGTCGATCAGTCAGTCAGTCAGTCAATCATATTCAGTCAGTCAGTCGATCAAATCAACCAACCAACCACCCACCGCCCCGCCCGCTGTCTAGGCATTTTTTTATGCAACCGAATTGTGATGATGTGATAGACTTATAAAAAATACTAATTAATAACCAATTTAAAGAAAACGAAAAAAAAAAAGAAACAAAAAATGATGTAACAGCCGATTATATATATATATACATATATGCATGTTTACATGTGTATGTGTCCATCTATATATATATATAAATATGTTATGTATTTGTATTATTGTCGTGTGTATGTATATATATACTATGTACTATCTTTATATATATATATATGTACATATGTAGACAATGTCTGATGGCTATGCCAATGCCAATTGCGATGATATATGGCTATAAAAAATATGTATTATGGATGACATGAGGCACACATTCTTTTTTTTAAGAAATAAAACCTATAGAACGCGATATTTGTATTGTATTACCTATAAGTTGTTGTGAACAAAACAAAGACAGACACACACACACACACACTAACACAGACACAGGCACACTCACACACACACACACACAGTTATACGAAACAAATGAAATGAATACAAAAATGCAAAAAAAGAGAAAAACAAATTGAAACTGAAACTGAAACTGATAAAATTTAAGCGTAACAAACTGAAAAGATGCAACGAAAAAACAAAAACACAAAAAAAAAACTACAAAAAAATTGAAAAACAAAAAGTTTATGAAATTCAGTGCAATTTATATAAAGTTGAGGCAAACATTTTGCCATCCTTTATTCAGTATCTCTCTGTATCTCTCTCGATTTCTCAAAACTGTGTCTGTCTCAGTATCTCTCTCTCTCTCTCTCTCTCACACACACACTCTCTTTATCTATATACAGGTATATTTATATATATGTATATATTTTTACAAATATATATATGTACATACATATATACAACGATGATATATAGAAACATATATTTTTGAAAGTATGAAAAAAAATGCAACTTTTGAAAAATTCAAAAAAGTTAAAAAAAAACGTAAGATGAAATACGCAACGCAACGTAACGTATCGTAATGTAACAAAACGCAACGTAATGCATCGCAACGCAATGCAAAACGTAAACGTTTCGTTTCGTGTTTGTTTTAGAAACATTAATGAAGAACACAAAACCAAGAAAAATAAAACGCGCAACACAAAAGCAGCAAGCAGCCAAAAAAAAAAAAAAACAAAATGAAAACAAAAAACGAAAAACTTAAAAACGATGGAGAAAAGAAACAGACAAATGATGAGATGCCGTTATCCAATTTAAAATATATTTTTTGATATGAATGAATTTTCTGTAAATGTTTTTTGTGTGTATTACTTTGCTTCAAGCGTATATCTTATGTTAAAATCATTCATTTTGTTTATATACCTCTATACCAGATATATATATGTATACATATATATACATGCCAGATGTATATATAGATCTATAAACTACATACAATACAATACATACTTTTACATACTACATACATTTATCAAAAGCCAGTCGCTGGTTACGTAACGAAACGAAACGAAGTGAGTGACAATGCATTTATAATACAGTGCTGGCCGCAATTACGTTGACAGCGCCGCGCCCGCGCAATTGCCAAAATGCACACACACACACACACACGTACACATACAACACACACACCCACACTCACACACACACTTAATTACACATAAACATAGCATACTTTTAAGCGCCAAAGTTAGATGCAGCAAACAAGATGAGAACAGTTTACACATAGAAAAACAAAACTTAACAAATTGGCAAAGTCAAAAAAAAAAAAAAAAACAACTAAACGCTGAACAAGAAAATTTGTTTACAAAATTAAGAAAACAAAAAATACGTTATGATTAAAAATAAAAAATAAAATGCAGCATTGTAAGTGATAAGCAAAAATTTGGATATTTTGGCCTCCAGTATAGCTAAAATGGAATGCAAAGAAGAAAAATAAAAATCAAAGAAATAAGAACACAGAATGAATGAGAATTGTTGGAGAACCGCGCATGAGAAAGCGACAAACCCCATTGTGATACAGTTACAAAATAATACAAAAAATAAAAACAAAAATGAAACGAAAGGAATGTGTAGAAATACGTAGATACATACGTTAAATGTTAGCATTGCTCGTAAAGAACAACAACATATGCATAAAAATATATGTACATATGTATGTTCACAGATGTATGTACATACAATACACATGTGCATTCATAGGCTAAAAATATCGGCAATGACATTTGACGATGACGATGATAATAATTGACAATTGAATTTATTATTGTCAGTGCTTGTATTTCGACAGCAAAAAATGTGCAACTAACCACAATGATAACAGAAAAAATTCAATACAAAACAGCCAACAAACAAAAAACAAGCAAACGAATACATAATGCATAATATTAAAAAGCAAGCCAACAATTTATACAAACTAGTTTTTAAATACTCACATTAACACACTCCACACACACACACACACTTACACACAAAACACCAACACTAATACACATACACAACACACACATCCCCAATCACATGTATAAGCTATTTGGTTAATTTGAAACGGGAAACAAACCAATGAAAAAACAAACAAAAACAAATGAAGAACACACACACGATAAGAAATTGTCCTAATTTTTTATATTTATTGTGTCAGCGAAGCAACAACTAAATGGAAAAAATATATATGCAAATTCTAGCCATTTCGAATGAGCGTGCATTTAGACATACAAATACATACATACAATACACACTCACACACACACACATGTAATATATATAATCGAAAATATATATATTTATATATATATATATATATATATATTTGAAATGTATGCGCAAGGATCTATGAATTGTTTGATTTTAAGACAAGAATTTGAATTTGAAACAAGATAAAACGCGAGAATCGTCGAGGAAAGTGCGACAACAAATTGAGAAATTGCAGTGGACAAAATCTAATTTGAAAATTGAATAAATTGAAATCAATTTTATGACAACTTACTAATTTAAATTAAAAAAAAAAAAAAACAAAAACAAACGAGAAAAAAAAACAAATTGTAGAGCTTAAGTCAACCCAATAAGAAGCACACACATTCAAACCTTATTATAATATGACATATATATTTAAATAAATAAATATACATACATATATGTATGCATACAATTACAATATATGTATTCTACACACATATACAATACATACACACATACACACGAGCATGTGTATGTTTAATTCAAGTAATTCGATTTCGAACCCGAAGTCGTGTTCATCATATGCAACAAGTAATTGAAGTAAACAACTAAATGTAATCAATTTATCTTATGTATATTAAGCAAACATAAACACACCCTTCTCCCTGCCCCCATCCCCCCTCACTTCCAGTCCTTGAAAGAATTCCCCAAAGGCTCTTCCTCCCTCCCTCACACACAACACACACACAGCACCCCTAGCCCTAAAATTATTAGTAATGGTCTGAAAAACATGTTCGCGAATCATAACATTATTGGGCAAACACACCTAATTAATAAATAAACAATTACATACAACACACAACTACATATGTACGAGTATGTTTACAATGCGAATGATATCTATGTAATTAAACAAACACTTTTAAACAATTTACTGCGTGTCCTTGTGTTTTCTTTATTCCGAAGTGGTTGACTTGTAAGTAAATTTAACAATATTTTTCAGAGCTTATGCTGGTGGTATCGCAATCAATAATGCAGACAACCCAATAAAATTCAATATTTTAAAGCCTTTTTTTTATCACTTGCCCAAAGAAGTGAAAATGTGCTGGATGACTTAATAAAGCTCATAAGAAATAAGCCGGATTTGGAAGAATTGCAACAACGAATAATCTACATTACTACATTACTACGTTAAGCGGAAATAGTCATTTTTTTTTAAATATATTATAGTCCAAGTTTGTAAATAACTTTAGTAAAATATCAGGCTAATATGACAACAAGTGAATTTATCACTGCTCTTTTATGTAAGCGCAACCTTAAAAGGCAATCGTTGCTATGGAAACTTAAGGATATATCTATATATATATAAAATTTTTAAAGATTTGGTTAGTGAAAGTTTCATAGCGATAGCACATCTAGAAGTATTTATGGTACGACACTGTAAATTCCACAAAAATATTGTTTGTTTGGAATTAATAAAATTGCAAACTTTTATCAGTCAGATTTATAGTTACATTATATAGTTATAACTAGTTACAATTTGAACTGATAACAATCTCAGCGGTTAATAAAAACATTTTTTATTTTTCTTGTATTCATTTTGTCATTTTTTGAATTTGAATTTGTTATTGCGCGCGCCAGTCTAAAAGCTACGAAAAGCTTGCAGCAAATAAAATACCAACATGGTGGCTGTTTAGTATTTGTGGTATAATATCGACCAATTGGAATATTAAAGCACTGTTCGCATGCGGTCACACTGTGGCAATCTTTCGTAATCCGAATTGTTGTGTTGATATAAATAATAACGCGTTTTCGCAGACGCTGCCACAAAAGCGAAGGACAAACAAGAAGGAGCGGAACGTTATAACTGCCCGCTGTGATTTCCCTTTAGTTAATTCTCGCTCGCAACGATGAAAATAGCGAACTTTATAAATAAATACATCATATAAATTAAACACACGCATTTCTAGTGCCCTCGTTCCCGGTATCCCGACAGCCCCGTGTTCGTGTGTGCGTGAGTGTGTGTATGTGTGTGAGTGCGCGCGTGTATTTGTGTGTCATAATGTAAAAATAAAATCGCCGCTTGCTTTTTTAATTATTATTATTATTTTGCATTAACCAAAAACAACCACAACCCACAAATTAACTAACTAAAATAAAAAAGAACTACGCATCATCGACATCATGTCGTACACAGAGCTGGAGTCGGGATATCAGGACTTGCGTCAATCCACGCAGAGCAGCGTCGGCGCTGCCCAACTGCAGCAGCAGCAGCAGCAGCAACATCACCAGCATACGCATCAGCCGTTGACAGCGCATTCGCATCGCGTGGGCTTCTATTTGGGCCACGATGGCAATGTATGCAGCACACACACACTATAATACACTCATACGTACATACTGTACTTATGCATTTCTCATTTCATAAACTCTTCATACATATTTCTTAGGAGGACGCTGTTCAAAATCAATATATTTCTTACATTGTTGTTGTTTTTGTTCTTGTGCGGTTGACCCTGACTTTGCTCTTAGAACAGCTGACTACAACATGCGCTCTCTCTTGCGCTCTCTCGCAATTTTTGTGCTTTTGCTTGAGCTTTTTGCCATTGGTGTTGGAGAGAGCCCAAAGCATTGAGTCGGTGCCAATGTTGTTTTTGTGTGTGGAGAGAGCCCAAAGCATTGAGTCAGAGTCGATGTTGTTGTTGTGTGGAGAGGGCGCCTACAACTAAAAACTCGACACAAAAACTGACTACGGCTGATCCCAGGCATCAATCAACATTCTGTTCTCACACTGTTTAACGGCGCGCTCTCAATTTAATTTGTGCTCTCCAACCAACCAACCAACCAACCAAACAAACTAACAACAAAATCCAAACCTTAACGACGGTCTGCAAAAATGTTTGACATGTTCAGAGAGGTACTTAATTGAAGTGTACTTAATTTAGTGCCACCATCATCATCGTAGAATGGGGAATAGTTTTGAGAAATTCGCGGGCAATAATTATAATAATAATGCCAACACGTGTCGCGGTTGGAGTCGACGGCGGCGTCGCCTCGCAGCAACCGCAGCCTCGGCAGCGACATCAGCTGTGGCCCCCACATCGAAGCTGCCGCCCACGGACGTTGCATTGGGAGGACGCTGCCTGCTGACACATGTCAGCTCAACTCCCAATTTGGGTGGTGCGTGAGTGAGCTTTATGTGTGTGTGTGTGTGCGTGTGCGTGACTGAGTGAGTGAGTGTGTGCGTGTGCCTACGTGTGATTGCCAGCTGTGCTCACTCATTTCGCACTGTTCCCCCCTTTCTATCTCGCTCTCTCTCTCTCTCTCTCTCTCCCACTCTCCGTTCTTCCCGCAGAGACAACAACCTCTAATGACGCACTGGAGCCGCGCTCATCATCATTTTCTTATGCGGTGAACACTTTTTTCGTACTTTCAACGTTGCGTTTTCTTTTCGTTTGTTTAATTACGGATTGAGATATATTTTGGCTGCGTTTCTTACCGTTTTTTAATTGTTATCGTTTTGCATTTTCTCATACATATTAATTGCTTGCGCATTTGTTTGCTCATTTGGCGCAACGCCTAATTAATTTGTCGGCTGATTATCTGATTATCTTATTTGGTTATTGTTTTTTTTTTCTTACCTGTTTGCTTACGATACGATTTGTTCTGAATTTCCGCCAAGCATTTGTTACTAATTCAGTTGCCAAATTGCCGTTGTTCGACTTGCTTCTTAATAAATATAAATGGCCCCTCAGCTCGTTTCCATATTTGGGGTAAGCAACGAGGACTTGAATCCTTCTAACGTCTCCTTACGTCACAACAATACGTCAAACAGTCTTACGCAGTGTCTGTTAACTGTGCAAAAAAAGTGCTGCATACTTTTGAGTGGCGTGCATAAATCAAGTATACGTCACATTGACGGTTCACAATTTAAGACGAACTACTTTTGAAAATTATGAATTAGTATGTTTATGAATTATAAAGTCAGTTATGTGGACATTTCAATGCAGATATTTTTTGTTAACTATTTGAAATAATCAAGAGTTTAAGTCGATGAATGACCATTTAATATAAAGTGTTCGAAAGAAAACAATTTTAAAGATTTTCCGAAATTAGCTTTCAATAAAAAAAACTTCTTTAGTTTATGCAATTTTGGCATGATAAAAGAGTATGAAACCCTTTATGGGTCACAACTTTAAAAATCGCCAGAAATTGTTTGCAATGCAGTATCAAATTGCAAAAAAAAAATTTAAATAAATCTAAGGGAATATCTGCTTTCTTTAATATCTAATAAAATTCTTTGCTCTAAATATGGCTTTCAAAGCAGTTTACAAAATAATTTCTTTAAATTGAAATTTATATAGTTCAAACTAATTAAGTTCAGGGTCAGCAATGTATTATTTATTGATGTAAAAATACACGTTGTAATTGTCATAAAAATGAAAAGTACGATTGGGAATTTGTCAAGTCAGAATGTTTATTTTGCTGTCGATCTAACGAATTGGTCATTATAGCAAGTGCGCACTGTACATGGACCAGTTGGTATTGCACCTGTTGAATTCGGCATGCGTCACAAATATGCCAAACTATTCGGGTCCCTTTTGCACACCTTGCGATTATGCCCTCAAAGCTGTTTTAACTGGAATGCTTATCGTAATGAGCGTGCTGTAATGATTTGCTTTCTTAATTACTCTCTATCATTAGTTGTTCTCTCTCTCTGTCTCTTTCTCGCTCTGTGTGTCGCTCTCGCTCTTGACAACCGGACGTATATGTTACACGTATTTAAGTTGTCGGCGTCGTCGTCTTTGTCGCTGTCGCTGTCAACAAAGATAACGTATTTAAACAATTGCAAACAAAGAGTACAATAAGAAACGACAACAACAAAGTCTTTGGCTTTGTCTTGAGAGCAGATGGAGGCGAAAGAGAGAGAGAGAGAGAGATAGAGAGAGAGAGTAATTAGCATGATCTACACTGAGAAGACTAGACCGATTGGCGAGAGTTCAAACCGACGCCGCTCGCTCCAATGGCGTTGACGCTACGCTTCGATTCGGCTCGCTATCGCTAGCGGTGGCAGCGTGACAATCGTTAAACACTACAGTCTTCTCTGTCAGTCGGAATACCCGGGTTTAAATCCAAGAAATATTTGTCAAGCTTAATATATAGTAAGTGCTGATTATTTTTGGCATTTTGTTTAACAATGATTTGTTTTTAAGTGCAAATTTGCGCACTTTTATAATGCATCTGTTCAGTAAACATTTTACCTGAACAAATATATTATTCATTTTACTGATTAGATTAAAATAAAATTATAAAATTCATACAAAAATATGAATTATTAAAGTTACTTGTCAACAGCTGCATGGTCGTGAAATCTATAAAAATTCCATAGTTAATTGTGTCATGACAAATCTAGCCGTTACTTTTGCTTGGAAGGTTATTTTGTACTTTAAAAACTTTCCTTTTGTTGATATAGCTGGGCTGTCGTGTTAATTGTTTTTAAAAGTCTTGAAAAGTGAGCAATTTAATTTAGAGCGAAATTACTATTTCGTTCGAATTTAATGTTGTAATGTGTTGAATAGTCGATACCATTCAATTTACTACTTTCAATTGACAACATTCAATAAGAATTTGTTTTGTTATTATTATATATTTTTCTATAATTGATATTTGAGTATATCGAAAATAAGTACTCCAGCTTTCTGTGCGATAGTTTTGAGATACTCTGATTATTTCGTGTCGTGTCACATCTCTAATGCGGATCGGAGCATGGCTGATAGTCGATAGCCGCGGTCTCGGACGCTGCCGTGTCGTGGCCCACTGTTCAGTTGGTTGCGGCGCGCGGCACGAATTGCTACTCAAAATAATAACAACAAAATAAAAGCCAAAACAAAGCAATAAAACAACAACAAAATACACGCGGCGCAATTGTTGTTTGTTGTTGGAATTTATGCATGTGCTATATTAAAAATAATAACGTAGAAATTCGCAAATTAATTAATACTTGTGTAAAAGTGCAACACGATAGACGCCTAAAGGTTGCATGGAGTGGACGTGGTTCAAGGACTGGTGGCGTCTCAAGAAGCTTCGTTCTCGCCACCAGCGTCACAAAAAGAAACTCGAGGCAGCGGCGGCGGCAGCTGCTGCCAGCAATTCGCCAGCCGGCGATGGCGATGCCGCAAACGATGCCACCAACGATGCCGCACGACAGTCCTTGGGCGTCCAAGAGGAGCGCAGACACAGCCTGGACACGCATACGCCGAGCAGGCGGAGAGCACGCGATCGCCTCCAGCGCAATCGCTTGAAGCAGCGGCGAGCGCGAAGTGTCGACGCCAAGGAACAATTGCAATCGACAGCGACGGCGACGGGGGAGGCGGAGGCGGAGGAGGATGATGGCGAGTATGGGCCATTCAATGTTAGCGATTATACGGATTACGATTATCGCAATGCGAACGGCGATGACGGCGACGACGACGATGAGAGCGACGATTTTTGCTTCTGTGACGAGTGTCTCAATGTAAGGTGGCCCTTATCGGGTTTTCTCTATCTCTCCCTCTCGATGCGTGTGGTTGTGTGGGTGGGCGTGGCTGCGACTCTAGCCTAAAATAAGTATTACCCGTTAATCAGTTGCGTCAATGACCAACACATCAGCTACGACGACAGTCGCTAATTGAAATGTCAAATGAGCCGAAAAAAAAACACACGATGTTTGTGAGTTACGCTTGAGCTGCTCTCTGAACCGGCAAATCGACGGATTCTATTACATTTAACCGCTTCGCAACAGTTATGGCTTAGATAATCTTTTGAGATCGCCATGGTTCAAACCGGTTCGACTAGCGATCTAAAAATGCACATTCACAATTTAGCTCGATTCGCCCGGTTCTAGAACCGTTCGGAACCGGTTGAAGTTCAGTTACCGATTTCTACCCGATTCAACTTAAATACACTGAATTAATTTCCATTTCGTATTGGCTAAACCGTTTTACTGTGAATTGATATGGAAATCAATTCCATTTAATTTTACATTTTAATTTTCGACTTAAACTGTTTTGGCTGTTACTGAAAGTTCAAACTTATACGAATCTGTTTTAGAGAATTCGAGAGTTCAATTACCTTATAACTGTCTTCTTAAAATTTGTATTGTTAATTATAAGTCGATTCATATGAAAAGAATTTCGAATATTCTTATTTTTAGCGAAACTCATTTAACTGCTGTTTGGTAAAAACTCGCTCCAAACCAGTTTTACTTGAAAGTCAATTAAAACTACGAGTTGTATCGAGAAACAGGAAATTTATTTAGAATTAAGTATCCAATTGAAACCCGATTGGGCAAACAGGAAATACAATTTTATTTTACATTTCGTTTTTGATTTCAAATGCTTTTCAAGTGAAATACCAATTCAAACCCGATTCAATAAGCGTGAAATTCAATACTTTCTGTATTTCAATCATTATGCAGTTTCAAATTTTCGTTTCCGTTACGATAAACCGTTTCAAACCGGTTTTACTTAATGCAATTAAAATGTTTAGCTACCGCATTTAACTTAATAGAATATTGTACAATTGATTAGATTTCAAAAATTGTTAATTTGATTTGTTTTTGCTTCGAATAGAGTGCAATTAATCAAATATTAATCTGACATCTTGACAAATCTGCACTCGCGTATCAATCTATAAAACATTAAAAAGATCACATCAATTTTCATCATTAATTTATTTTGATTGCTGCTGACAGCTTTCAATTGATATTTCCTACGCCTTTGAATGAGATTGCTTTGTTTTTGTTTATTTTATATGTGTTGCAATAATTTTTTAACCTAATAACATTTGATCTACATATATTTTCAAGACATTGTTGTACGAAACTTTATGTACACTGAGATAAGTTGCGACAGAAGTTACACTTGACTTGATTTTATTTAAAGTTTCACTTATTATCATCATATGAATTATTTTCGATCGCATTGTGATTAGTTTTATTTAATTTGGAATCTCAGTAAAACATTTCGAAATTATCTGTGGAAGTTGTACGAGATATGAGAAAAGTTTTAATGGAGTTATAAAATACTTTCAGAATGATATAGACAATGAAGAAATTTTTTTATAAATAACAATTATAGATTTCTGGCATTTGAAAGCATCTCAGACATCAAAAGTCGTCTAAAATTTCACATAAATAAATTTTGTATAGATATTTTTTCTCCATTTTGAAACCGACTTAATCAATATTAATTGAGAATATCGCCAAATTTGTTGCTTATTTAAAGGGAGACACGGACTTTGGCGATAGCAATGACGGCATGGATTCGGATACGAGCACATCGTCCAGCACAAGCAAACAGGTGGTCGTTGGCATCTGTGCGATGGCCAAAAAGACGCAATCGAAGCCAATGAAGGAGATCCTGACCCGACTCGGCGAATTCGAGTTCATCAAACTGGTGACGTTCGAGGAGAATGTGATATTGCGCGAACCCGTTCAGAACTGGCCCATCTGCGATTGCCTTGTCTCGTTTCACTCGAAGGGCTTTCCCCTGGAGAAGGCCATCGAGTATGCCCAGCTGCGCAATCCCTTTGTGCTCAACAATCTGCACATGCAGTACGACATCCAGGACCGAAGACGCGTCTATGCCATACTGGAGAAGGAGGGCATCGAGATACCGCGCTATGCGGTGCTCGATCGCGATTCACCCGATCCCAAGCGTGAGTATTAATCAGACATCGAATCGACTGATCAAACTAATTGTTGTTTCTTTGCAGATCATGAGCTCATCGAGTCCGAGGATCATGTCGAGGTCAATGGGATCACGTTCAATAAGCCGTTTGTGGAGAAACCCGTTTCCGCCGAGGATCACAATATCTACATCTATTATCCAACGTCTGCCGGCGGCGGCAGTCAGCGGTTGTTTCGCAAAATCGGTAGTCGGAGTAGCGTCTATTCGCCGGAGTCGCGGGTACGCAAAACGGGCTCGTTCATCTACGAGGACTTTATGCCCACCGATGGTATGCTAACTACTTGTTGCTCACTATGCTCTCCCGCCGCCACACTCTCACTGGTCACTGCTCTCTTTGCACTGCGCATTATGCACCAGCTGCCTGGACTCGATAGCCACGTTATCCTGCCCACCCCTTCCCCCTTTCCCCATCACACACTGCTCTCCAAATATATGCTATTGTAGTGTACGTCGGTTAGATGCGACTTCTATGCAAATTCTATTGATTTCCTTTGTTAATTCCAAATTTAAATGATCAATTTACAAAAATTGCTATCGAAATGAATTGCCTAATTGAGCGTCCAAAATTATTTAGAAGTCAACTGAGAATTAGTTGAATATTTCTTTTTTAACCAATTTTTTATAAGCTCAAAAAAGCACTTGAAAGTTACCAGCTTATTTGTATAATTAAAAACTTCATGAGCTGGTTTTCTATTGCTTTCAAAATTCTATGCAAATCGGTCGAGATATGGCAGAATTTTTGAATTAAATACTCGCAACATATTTTTATCAGTTCTCAGTTTTTTTCTAAAAAATAATTTTTATTGCTTCCAAACTTCTATAAAAATCCGTCTAGAAATGGCAAAAGTTGCCTCAAAAATTCTATAAAATCAGTCAAGAATTAATTAAATATTAGACTTTAATTGATAGATTGCAAAATGTTTCATAGCAAGCACATAAATTTTCCTTAACAGTTTTCTTCAGCTTACATATTTGCAACATATTTTTATGGCTCCATAATTCGCACTATAAAATTACACTCATTCAGCTTCTGTCGATTGCTTCCAAAATTAAATTTAATTAGAATTTAATTGGCGGATTGCAAAATAGACTGATTGCAATATAAACAGTTTTCAGCTTACATATTTGCAACATATTTCGCAACATAAAATTAAACTCATTCAGCTTCTGTTGATTGCTTCCAAATTGTATAAAAATGAGTCGGATAATCAGCTGACCAATAGTGCACTGAAAGTTAAACTATTGAAATTTGCAACATAATTTGTATAAATTGCACTAAACAAATTTCGCAACATGAAATTCCTTGAGCTTTCATCTAATCGAAATACAAACTGTAGTCGCATACGTTTATTGTAGATATTCCCCCCCACCGAAATACCAAATACCACCAACCATATAAAGCATATATAGCATTACTCGTCTAACCATTATGAACATTGTCTTGCGTCTCGCTCGCTCGCTCGCCCGCCCGCCCGTTCGTCCGCCCGATCGTTGCTCGCTGCTCGCCGCTCTCTCTCATCTTGCCGCCCAAAAAAATTAAAAAAAAGAAAATACCCAAAAAAAAAGAAAAGCAAAGCAAAAAAAAAAAAACAAAACCAGTGGCCGCCAGTCGAACGCACTGAATCCAGCATTACCTTTACAACTTAGTATACTTTTCAGGTACCGACGTCAAGGTGTACACCGTGGGACCCGATTACGCGCACGCCGAGGCTCGCAAGAGTCCCGCCCTCGATGGCAAGGTGGAGCGCGACAGCGAGGGCAAAGAGATCCGATATCCGGTGATACTCAATCACTCCGAGAAGCTGATCTCGCGCAAAGTGTGCTTGGCATTCAAGCAGACGGTCTGCGGCTTCGATCTGCTGCGCGCCAACGGCAAGAGCTACGTGTGCGATGTGAACGGCTTCAGTTTCGTGAAGAACTCGAACAAGTATTACGACGATTGCGCCAAGATCTTGGGCAACATGATATTGCGCGAACTGACGCCGACCCTGCACATACCGTGGTCGGTGCCCTTCCAGCTCGACGATCCGCCCATTGTGCCGACGACATTCGGCAAAATGATGGAGCTGCGCTGCGTTGTGGCCGTCATCAGGCACGGCGATCGCACCCCCAAGCAGAAGATGAAGGTTGAGGTGCGGCATCCCAAGTGAGTAACGTGTGACATCATGCCATGCATGAATGCTGTTTGCATGCGTTTCAGCTAGTAGCCTGCACATCACAACTCAATCAGCGGCATTAATTAACGTTGAATGGTCACGTTCTTAAGAAAATGTTATGAAACAGCAGATAAACCAGGGGATAATGGTGTTGCTTAAGTTTATTCCGCTTAGCGGCCACTTTGTAGAATTAATAATTAACTTTCATTTCTTGACATATGCGTCTGTGTGACAGTCTGTCCATAAGTGGACACTCTTAAGAAAATCTTATTAAAAAGCTGAGAAATCACGGGGAAATTGTGCTTACATATGCATCTGTCCATAAATATCTTTATAACACACACTCTTAAGGAAACTTTATGAAAAAGCAGAGAAACCTTGGGAAAATTATCCTGCTTAGCGTCCACTTGAGGCCGTTAGGCGATTTATCGTTTGTCGTATTAATAATGAACTCATATGCGTCTGTCTGCCTGTCTGTCGCTCGCTTAAGAACCTTTATCTCAGGCATTTTAATATTTGCGCCCCAGCAAATTACCAAAAACTAATTACGAATCTATTTTTCTTAATTTGTCATGAACATTCACATTAAAATATCTCACTGCAATCATTTTATAATGTCTTGAAATAAATCTGCAGTATTTTTTATAAAATGGGCAAAAAATATCAATATGTACATCAAAAAGTTATTTAAGAAGTGGATTTTAGTTGCTTCACATCTGGGTAGAAATAGGTTCGCAATTCAATAAAATTTTATTATCCAATATATCGAATATAGAATAATCGAATTTAAATATTATTAGTCATAAATTTTGTAAATTTTAAGAAACTTGCAAATCAGTGCAATTATTTATGAAACATTAATATTTAAATAACTCATTGAGTTAAATTTGCAGTACTTTAAGTAACTTGTATGTTAAAAATCAATCAATTTCTGAAATTGTGCACTGAATTTCTGTTGCAGATTCTTTGAAATCTTCGAGAAGTACGACGGCTACAAGCTGGGCCATGTGAAGCTGAAGCGGCCCAAGCAGCTGCAGGAGATACTCGACATAGCGCGCTTCCTGCTCAGCGAGATCCACACGAAGGCGCACGCCGAGATCGAGGAGAAGGAGAGCAAGCTGGAGCAGCTGAAGAACGTGCTCGAGATGTATGGCCACTTCTCGGGCATCAATCGCAAGGTGCAGATGAAGTATCAGCCCAAGGGACGACCGCGCGGCTCCAGCTCCGATGATGGTAGGTTGTTGTGCTCCATCTAAACTAAGCTAACCACACGCTAAGTCCTATCCGTTTCAGTTGAGACGCCCGCGGAGCCGTCGCTGGTCCTCATCCTCAAGTGGGGCGGCGAACTGACGCCGGCGGGTCGCATTCAGGCCGAGGAACTGGGTCGCATCTTTCGCTGCATGTATCCGGGCGGTCAAGGACGCTCCGATTATTCGGGCACCCAAGGTTTGGGACTGCTGCGGTACGTATCGATTGCCTGATTGCCTCCTCCACTGTACAACTTGTCTAATTTCGTATTTTGTGACATCATCAGTTTGCACTCGACGTTTCGACACGACCTCAAGATTTATGCGTCGGACGAGGGGCGAGTGCAAATGACAGCCGCTGCCTTTGCCAAGGGCTTGCTCGCTCTGGAGGGCGAGTTGACGCCCATTCTGGTGCAGATGGTCAAGAGCGCCAACACGAATGGGCTGCTCGACAACGATTGCGATTCCAGCAAGTATCAGAATCTGTGAGTTATCATCTAAAACTATAATTTAAGCACAATTTTTAAAATATTTCGCAGTTTAATTATTATTAATTGATTTCTAGCACTACAAGCTAAGGGTTATAAATAAGGGTGCTGGTCACTAACATGCAAATTATTATATTATATAAATTGCATTATTTAGAATCATATTATAGAAGATCCGAAATTTTTGTCGCCTGCAATAATTTGCAATAATATTTTTCATTCAAAATTTGGCTACTTAATTTCGTTACAAGCATTTTGACAACTAAGATTTTGATTCAAGATTATTCTGAAGTCACTCACTTATCTGCTAGTAAAATGATTGCGATGGATTAAAATGGTCGTCCATATGATTGGGTTCTTGTTAAATACGATCATGCTGCGATAGTTGTATATAGCTCAACATAGTTTATGTGATTTGATTTAGTATTTTTCAGAATTCGTACTTTAATTAAGTTAAATCACTAATTAAAATTGGTATGACAGCCAAGTGCTAGGCTGCAAAGTTGTGTTCTAGTTCATAGTTTTAGTTCATGGCAGCAAACTAGAAATCAGTCGTCGCATAGCCGAATACTGTGTAGAAAGCTGAATGATGAAAATAATTTTAATAAATTCAAATTGTTTATATCTCTTCCGTTTGTTACTATAAAAAGGTGTTTAAAGTTTTGTTTTCAATCTCAAATGTCTATTTTATTAAGCCGTTCATAAATATAGTTTATGGTAACAGAAATAATTTGACATAAAAGTAAAGTTTTAATTTCAGCTGCATATTAGTTGGCAAATATATTTGAAGCCAACTCAATAAATTCCATTTTATATGAACCTGTTTTACAATGTGTTGAAAACGATCGAAAAGTGATCGCTTGCCTTTGATCGTATTGATCTGTTAATAAAATATTATTTATTTGATACTTCAAAAAGCTGATCCAAGAATTATTTTGATTTTGCAGTGCCAAGGGTCGCCTGCACGAGTTGATGCAAAATGATCGCGAGTTTACGCCGGAGGATCGCGAGATGATAAATCCGTGCAAAAGCAAGTCGATAACGCAGGCGCTGGATTTCGTGAAGAATCCCGTCGACTGTTGCCACCATGTGCATCTGTTGATACGCGAACTGTTGCACATCATTAGCATCAAGAAGGACGATCCGAAGACCAAGGATGCGATATTGTATCACGGCGAAACGTGGGATTTGATGCGTTGTCGTTGGGAAAAGATCGAAAAGGATTTCAGCACCAAATCAAAACTATTCGACATCTCGAAGATACCCGATATCTACGATTGCATCAAATACGATCTGCAGCACAATCAGCATACGCTGCAATACGATCAGGCCGAAGAGCTCTATATCTATGCGAAGAATCTGGCCGATATCGTAATACCGCAAGAGTACGGCTTGACGCCGCAGGAGAAACTGGCGATTGGTCAGGGCATTTGTTCGCCACTGTTGAGGAAAATCAAGGGCGATCTGCAGCGCAACATCGATGAGGTCGAGGATGAGTTCATGAACCGCCTGAATCCGCATTACAGTCACGGTGTCGCCAGTCCGCAGCGTCATGTGCGAACGCGTCTCTACTTCACCAGCGAATCGCACGTTCATTCGCTGTTGACGGTGCTGCGTTACGGCGGCATGCTGAACGTCGTCACCGACGAGCAATGGCGTCGCGCCATGGACTACATATCGATGGTATCGGAGCTCAACTATATGTCCCAGATTGTCATAATGCTGTACGAGGATCCCACCAAGGATCCCAGCTCCGAGGAGCGCTTCCACGTCGAGCTCCACTTCAGTCCCGGCGTCAACTGCTGTGTGCAGAAGAATCTGCCCCCGGGTCCCGGCTTCCGGCCGCATTCGCATGGCGACAACTCCTGCAACGCCAGTCTGCAGTCCAGCGACGACACGAATCCCTCGCGCATCGAGGAGGAGAACGACTACGGGTCCAACGATGAGCAGCAGAGCAAGAAACGCGCCGTAAACTCTATCTACATACATCATTCAATTTGCAATTGACTTTACTTTGTGTCCATCTATTTTGCAGTGCAATCTGGTGGGCAATCAACGCAATGCAACTGGAACGTTTGGCTTCAATCGCCTGGAGTTGCGCAGCAAGCAGATGAAATCGAAGCCGATACCAATCGGTGCCCATCACACGGTTAGCGGCCACGAGGCCATGGATCTGGCCAAGCGTCTCAACGAGGAGCTTGCCTCGCAGCAGCAGCAGCAGCAACAACACCAAACCAATCAGCAGCTGCAACAGCAGCAGCTGCAGCAGCAACAGCCGCAACAACTGCGTCCCATCAGCCCGGACATGCGAGCCGTCAGCCCAGATTGTGAGCCGCGTTCGCGTAGCTTTGAGCAGCGTGGATCTCCGTCGGCGAATCGTTGCAAGGAGGCGGGTATGTATGGCTTTGTGGCTGCCACCGGGTAGCATCTGGCATATCGGGCTGTCATCGGTCGGCGGGATCGTTTGGCAGCCCCCCGATTTTTTCTCCCAATTTCAATTTCAAAACGAATCTTTGATTATTTTTGTTTCACAACTTTTTTGCTATTTACTCTTTACTATTTACAATTTACAATTTATATATGATTATTATCGTTATTGTTATGATCGATTATCGATTTGTTCAGTTGCCCGAAAAATCTCAATTGGTTTTAACACAAACACACACACACACACAAACACACACACACATGCTCAAAAAGTTCTCAACTGACCAACAATTGAATTGGCTTATCAAAACTAACTTGGCTATCTGTTATATCATTGTGCGTTTCTTTCACATCGTTTATTTGATTTAATTAATTTTTATTTCTTATGATTTGTTAATGATTTTTTTTGTTTTTTTTTTTTGGTTATTGCATGCGAATACTGTGTGCGCGTTTTTATCAACAAACTGTTTTCTAACTCCTCCAACGAAACGCCTGTAACAAGAGAAGCCAAAGCTCCAAAACTTTCCCAAAATTAAAAAAAAAAGAAAAACACACCTTAAACCCAACTCAAGGAAAGTTCCAAAAAAAAAAACCAAACCAAAACCAAAACGACCCTAGACTTTTTTTTTGTTTATTTCCATTTTTCTTTTGTTTTCATTTATTTTGATTTGATTATTGACATTTCCCGAAATTGCATTATTCGTTTTTGTAGTGAAATACTAATTAAGTTTATTTATTTTGGATTTACATAATTACGTCTTATGATTTATGATGCTCTCTCTCTCTCTGCTGCTCAGCGCTAAATTCAAAGTACTATTTTTTTCCATTACAAGAAATCGTAACAACAACCACAAACAAAAGAAAAAGAAAAACAAAAACTGAGCCCAACATTTTTGATTTTCATACTTTCCACACAACAAAAAAAAAAAAAAGAAAAAAAAACGAGTAAATTCTCTCAGGGCTTGGGAAGAGAATAGCTTTCAAAGCTGTTTGAAATAGAGTTTTTTTTTTTGGGAAATTCATGAAAATCGATAGGCATCTGGCCGCGGAATCCCGTGTACTTGGCAATGCAATGCAGCCCTTCTCTCTCTTCTTTTGAGCACCGAAAGAAAGCGCCCCGCCTCCCTCCCCCAACCCACCGTGTCCCTCAGAATGAATCAAATATAGCCTTCTCGATACTCGCGTCGTATATGGCAAGAACAGCTGATCGCCAGTTAATGCTGCCCCCAAGGGCGTTCGATTCCATTTAGATAAAGCATTTGCCGGCGTTCAACTGTTGTTGGTTTATATTACTACGTAGCGTTGCTCTCTCTCCCTCTCTCTCTTTTTGTCTCTCTCTGTCTCTGTCTCTGTCTCTTTCTCTGTCTCTGTGTGTGTCTCTTTCTATTTGTTTGTCTCTCTCACTCTGTTCTGTCTATCTGCCTCTTTCTATCAATATATGTTTAATGCATGCAACTCAAAAGTAACTTAAAAAAACGAAAAAGAAAAGAAAAACAATTAACATAATTTTTGTTGTTTTTTTTTTTTAAATATTGAGCAAATTTGTGTTGATCCCATTTGAATTGTGGAGATTCTTAACTGCCGAAATGTTCGTTGTTTCTTGTTTGTTGATTGTTGTTCGTTCGTTGTGTTGTTGTTTGTTTTTGTTGTGCGCGCCAAGATTACCCGAGAACCAGACTAACCACAATAATACAACCAATTACCAATTACCAATTACCACTTACCGATTATATTGCCTTCAACCTCGACACTAACTCAAACGCCAACTAACTGGACTCATGTGACCAATTTGCCTGCTGTTTATACAACGCCGCCGACGCTCGACAAATCTTCGAAACGCTCCAGCAATACATTATCCTCTCTCTATATATATTCTATACACACATATAATAGTTTTCATAGCTCTGCAATTCATTGTAGATCCAAGCTTCAAGTGAACCGCTAGTTGTAATGTATGTAATGTAATTTTTCCTCTTTGAAATCTGAATCAGATAAATTACTTTAACTTTATCAGATCAGAGATATTCCCAAAAAAGAAAGTGGCATAACGAATTCTTGAATTCTGCCGTTAACAAAATAATAATCAATTTTACAACTAACCAAAAGACAGTTTCATTAGGATATTGAACAAATTAGTTCGATGAAAAATAAAAATCGAAAAGAATTATTAAAATATTTGATCAGAACGCATGTTGGAATTTCCTCAATTTTTCGACTCCAAAATCAAAACTGAAAAATTTGATATATGTATGTGAAATTTAAATTGATCTAGTTGCGATCAAAATTATAATCAAGTTAAGGTTCAGCTTCAAGTTAAAATACCCCAAAGACTGAATTACGTTAATTATTAACAATGAATTTTAAACTAAGCAGCGCTGCATACAAGACTTTCAGCTCCTATTTAAAGTAGTTACATTATTAAAAGATATAATAATAAATTAGATTTTTATTATTCTATATTTGATTAAAATCAAGTTGCAAGTTCTGTTTTGAGATAAATATACCCAACGACTGAAATACATTTATATGAATTAATGGCCGCTGACATTAATTTCAAATAAATTGAAGTGTAAATGTGATATTTAGATATATGCATAATCAAGTTGCAAGCTCTGAATTAAATTTTTTTATTAACAATGCATTCCTTACATATTTCAATGAAAGAGCACTAAATACAAGACTTTTAGCCTAAATTTAAATAAATATAAATATAAACTCAAATTTCATATTTTTAGCTATATTCTATACAAAATTTAATTAGGTTGCAAGCTCAGAGTCACATTAATTATTAATGAAGGATTCTTAATATACTTAAATTAAAGATCATTTAAGACTACAAGACTTTCAACTCTGATTTAATTGAATTAGATAGTTAAAAAATATATATAATTGCTGAAAATTATAATCAAATTGCAAGCTCTAAATTACATTTTTTTATTACCCATGAATTCTTAATATAATTTAATTAAATAGCATTAAAGACTACAAGACTTTCAGCTCTGATTGAAATGAATTAGATTGGTTACACATAAATATAAATTCCAAATATTGATCTACATATATTCGCTGCAAATTATAATCAAATTGCAAGCTTTAAATTATATTTATTATTAACAATCAATACTTAAAATATTTAAATTAAAGAGCATTAAAGACTACAGCTCAAATATGAATTACACAAAGTATTTAGAATGCAAACTCAACTACTTGGATTTTTAGAAATCTCTAAGATAATTTCGCATTTATTGAAGGAGATGTGAGGATGTATGTATGAATGTGTGTAGGTATGCATGTATGTGTGTATGTATGTATATGTGTGCAGGATGCTTGCAGGATGCATTCGGTTCTCGGCTGCAGCCGATGACACGTGTTTCCCTTTCATTTTCTACTTCCAACTTTTATGAGTATTTTTCGGCTAATTAGTTTTCTGTTTGTATACTCTACGACCGAACACACGCACACACACTCACACCGACACGCACACACACTACTGCACACACACACACACTCGCACACACTCGCACTCGCACATGTGATTGGCTGATCGGACAAAACAAACTCATAATCCATACACACAAAATGTCCCTTTGCGCTTGTGCCCCACTAATCGATCCCGAGCAGCGCCGGCGGCCACCTTCGATGAGATTGCCACTGCGCGTGTGGGCGTGGCCAGCAAGGGCGGCGGCAGCGACAGCAATCGAACTGCACTCCAAATACGCGTCACAGACCGTTTGTCGTTCTTCAAGATCGACTCGTCCACCAACGAGCTGCCGCTCTCGGACATTGATTTCTCGCTGACGCCCGGAACGCCGTTGCAATGTGCCGCCAATGCGGCAGCCATCAGCGGCGGTGGTGGCAGCGGCGGCGGTCGCGCCGCCCACAAGCGGCACACGCTGCTGAGCATGCGCCGGATGGTCAGTGGCGAGGAGGGGGAATTCGAGGGCTTGCCACCGTTGCAGCACTTGCCACAAATCTCGCCGCTGGCCACCAACGAGCGGCCGATGAGCTGCAACTGCAGCAGCAGCTTGTCCTTTCCCCTCGCCACAGCGCATGCGCACTCCAAGAGTCTGATGCAGCTGCAGCCGCTCGAGCCGTCCATTCGCAGTCCAGCGATTGCTGTGCGCCTCACCAGCAGCTTTGAGGACGATTTTCAGCTGTCGACCTCGGCGCCAGCGGTGCTCTTGAGCGGCGAATTCGAGCAGCGGCAACTGGAGCAGCGTGGCACGTTGCAACCGCTGGCCGCGGACAACAATTCGCCCACAGCGTCCACGCTGAGGCTGTGCATGGACATGGAGACGCACGAGACGGCGCGCCAGCGTCAGCGTCAGCAGCGCAAGGCCACCAGTCACTCCTGTGGCCAGCTGTCGATGACGGCGCCCGTGCAGTCCGAGAATCCCTTTCGGTTCGGAGTCGCAGCGACGTCGACGTCGTCGCCGCCGCCGCCGTTGCCGGTGGCAACCACATTTGTCAGCTGCTTCGCCCCGATTGCGGAGCATGTGCCAGCCACGCCCACAAGTGCGCCCATTGAGGCACAGTTGGTGTACGAAATACCGACAGTGCTGATAACAGCAACAGCCGCAACAGTGACGAGCAATGCAGCCGCAAACGCAGCCATTGCAACCGACAGCACTGACAACACAACAGCAACATTGGCAACATTAGCAGCAACAACAGCAACAACCAGCGTAGCTTTGTCTTATACTACAGCAACAACAATGTCTCCTAATCAACCTTGTACTAACCAATTCAAACCAATTGATCCCTCCTCAATTGACGCACCACCACAACACGAATTCATCACAACGAACACGAATACAAACTCAAATACGAATACGAATACAAATACATATACGACAAACACTACTACATTGAACAACATGACAACGACCATCCCGTCTTGTTGTTGTACCAATACAATCGCCACAGATAGCAACGTTTCGGTGTCGGTATCGGCATCGGTAGTATCATCATCGGCCAATTCGTCCACATCGTCGCGTCGCCAAAGACACAGTATTGCCGGCCAGATGTCCTATATGAAAATGTTGGGTTTCGGTGGTTTTAGCAAAAAGATGGCGACCAGCGCGAATAGCCTTTTCAGCACAGCGGTCATAAGCGGCAGCTCATCGGCGCCCAATCTACGCGACATGATACCGGTATCATCATCCGGTGAGTACTCCACACTCCACACTTTCCACCACTCACAACACTTTCACACCACTATAAAAGTGACCAATCAATTCCCCATCAAATGAAACCCATCAATACCATTAGCAAAACACTTTCTACAGCGAATTGGCAAAGTGCATGTGCAATCATTTATGTATATTTCAAATAGTGTGCGACAAAGTTGACGAGCAAGTTCCAGTTTTTCAGATCTTAACTTTTCATACTATAAACTATAGAGGGACAGCTTCGGCATGTCGAAGCTGGAATACATTTGCAGAGTTATATATAGTTCAATGAAATACATCTATATATTGATTTTATTTACATATATTTATAAAGTATTTTTATTTTTATTATTCGTAGTTTAGAATTAAATTCTTAGGGTAAACAGCTTAGTCCTCCAGGCTATATGTGGTATAGCATGTTGTGGACCCATCTGGAATATAAAACCGAAGTAAAACTATTGAAATATCTCAGTTTTTACCACTAAACTTTGATATGCAATCTGCAATTATGGGTTGGGTCAATCCGGTTAAAACTTGTTACTGTAACAATTGTAATTTTATTTTTTATAAAAATTACAAAATTATAGAAATTTTATAATAATTATTAAATTAAAATTTGATATCTGGAAGTTAGACCATTTTTGAATTGCGAATAAAAATAGTTAAACATATTTTTGATTTTTTAAATAAATGTTAGACAAAATATACAAGTTACATATTCAAATAAAAAGAGTTCGCTTACTAAAACCTAGTCTGCCCAAAATTCTTATATTCTCTGCAAATGTATATTTCTATAAAGAACTCAGATTTCTGTAAATTTCATCTTTAATAATAGTTTCAAAAGCAACTATCGAATAATTCAGTCAATTGATAGACTTAAAAGTACTTAAAGTTTTTTCAGTTTTTTCTGTCGCGCCAAAGTTTCACAATGAAAATCGGTCGCTATGAAAGTCAATCCGGTATCGTATTTAGTTTTGAAATTAAAGTGATATAGATTAGTTAAAGTGTGTTTTAAATATTAGCGTATAAAGCGAAAAACGAAGAGATAAGTATAAATTTAAAAACATATATTTTGTGTGTGGCAACTTAACTAACCAAATTCGTATTTAGACTCTACATTTTGGAGTAATATTCAAAAATTAAAGGAGAAATTATTTGGAGACAAGATTATTAATGTAGAATTAACAATCAATATTTAACAAAAAATAAAAGAATACAAAGAATAGCAAAGGGTAATTAACAATATTACAATATTGAAAATCAAATAGAAATTTTGTAAAATAAACTTTCACTATTAAGCAAAATAATTTCAATTTTCAATTTAAAAACGGACTCAAGAAAAACGGTTACTAATTGACACTGAAAAATCGATGTGCAAAATACATGTTTAGAAACTACAATAAATAGTTAAATAAAGTCAAATATTATTAGCCACACTTTTAGTTGCAGCACACTTGTAGATGTCTCTTGGTTCTGTGAAAAGTTAACAACAAATAATATATAGAAAAGCAAAAATCAATTTACTTGCACCTCAGTCAATAATCATTAGATAAATAATGTGTAGTGCCAACAAATGAACTCTGTAACGCTGCGTATTTAACTGTGAAACGGTTTCCAACTACCATTTCCACTCTCCACGCTCCACTTTCCACTCTCCACTTTCCACTCTCCATTAACCCAGCCCACTCCCTTTTTGTCACTAAACACTGAAATAAATACTTTTGTCTCACGGTTTTTTCCCCCTCTCTCTCTCTCTCTCTCTCTGTGTGTGTCATGTGTTGTGTATGTGTGTGCATCCTGCATCCTGGAACGCTTAGGATTCGGTGATGTGCCGCCGATACGACCACTGGAGACTCTGCACAACGCGCTGTCGCTGCGCAAGCTGGACAGCTTCCTGCAGGACATGATCCTTGCGCAGATCTTTAAGACGCCGACGGGCTCACCGCCACGGGCCCATGATGCAGCCGTCGCCAATCCGTCGCTAACAACGGGCAACAGCACCGTGCAGTCCGTGGACAACATGACGGCCGTCTCCTCGATGCTGGTGCGACAGGATCAGGCGGTCGGGCGACGTGGATCGCCATGTGGCGCTCGCAACTCCGACATCCAGACGGCGGGCGGCAGCGAGACGCATGCGATGCGTCGCAAGCCGCTGCCAGTTGCCGAGACTGCCAAGGACGAACTGCACGACAAGGATGCCAAGGATGCCAAGAACGAGGAGGAAGCGCAGAAGATGCAACAGCAGCAGCAGCAGCAGCAGTCGTCGAAGAAAGAGCGTAAGTTGCACAAGCGTAAGTCCTTTGTCGCCTGGCGCACCTGAGAATGTTAATCCCACCTGAATCCTGCAGTATTTTGTTAACCCAATGCATGCGAAATTCAAATATTCATTCCATTAAAGCTGCGTTTTCCTTTCGTTCGAAACACTTTCAATTGTTGACTTTGTTTTTCTTTTTTCTTTGGTTTTCAGTGATTTAAATCGGCAGTTGATTAAATATTTTTTCGAGTGCTTTAACTGTGTATATTTCTAGAGTTCTGTAACGAGTCAATTGATTAGAGATATGTTTATGAGTTTCTGCTCCACAATAAATTGTAATTACTTAAGATGAATAAAGAATTACACAATATTGATTTTTTTTTTTATATATATGTATATGTATATATATTGCACGTCTCTCTATTTCTGTCTCTCTGAATCTATCTATGCGTCTTTTTATCGTTTGCCTTTGCCTGTCAAGAAGCTTCAGCTTCTCCATCGCTCTCTTCTCCACCATTCACTTTACACTAATTTTCACCACGCTCAAATGTGCATCCATAAACTAACAATCTGAACAATTGAAACACAAACTACTAAACAAATTGCAAACAAGTTTGGCAAGCGCAACAGGACATTAACGAGGAGGACATCGACGATCCAATGGCAAATGCATCTCGACTAAGCAGGTAAAATATAAATACCATATTTAACTAAGCAATTTACTGAATTCTCAGTTCACTTTTTTGCAGCCTTTCGAACGCTGTGGACATTGTGATGATCGAGGAGGCCGACCTGGATCTGGAGCAGCGCACCTTTGAGCCCATGAATCAGGACACGTTGCAAGCAGATGCTGCAGCTGTGGCATCCAATGCCACCGCCAACATCTTCCTCAGCGTCTGCGATGAGGCCGAGCCCAGCAGCAGTGCTTGCCTCACGCCCGTCAGCTGTGGCATGGATCTCGATATGGACCTGAGCATGGTGGCCAACAAGGGCTCCATGACGCTCTCCGTGGATGTGAGTGAATTTATTAAGGTTCTCTTCGCTTGATTTACAATCTAATGTCAAATTTAAATACTCGCGAATCGAAATTTTTTGGAAAAGATAACTTTAAAAAACATTTTTTAATCAAAAACAAACAACAAAATAATAAATAACTTTTATTGATTGAAAAATAATTTTATTTGTTTACAAAAAAAAACAGAGAAATTAAAGTAAATTTTCCTATTAGTAAAATTTCATATTAATATAGTTGCATTTTGTTGGCGTGACGTGATTCTTGCAAAATTGCCAAATAAACTTTTTTTGTATGGCCTTAGAAAAAACTAGCGTATATCTCGTAAAAAAACTTTTGATTTTAAAAGTTGAAAAACAATTATTTTTTTGTATAAAAAAAAACCAATATATGATACTTACTATTTAAAAATTTGTTATTTGAAAACAAAAGCTTAAATTATTTAAAAAATATATTTTTAGGTTTAATTTATATGAGCTTTAAATCTCTTATTTGCAATCCCTTAAAAAAATAGTGGCTCTGAGTAAAGTATGACATATACAAAATAAAATTAAATTTAGCAGAAACAGACAAATAGAATTTTTCCCGAGAAAAGCCAAAAATGCCCTGAGTTTTTCAATAATATTTTATTTGTCAATATTTTAATATAGTCGATTTATTTTAATGCCATAAAAGGATGTTTAATATACAACTATATCAAATATTTAAACTGCAGTCATCGACTCGATATGTATTTTTGAAATGTTAAACGAATGTAATTTCTTAGTCGGGACTTACAATTTTTTTTATGATTGCAAATATATTTAATAATATATTTTTCACACCCAGGCATTCAATAACATACAACACGAATTTTAATTTTATTTCCAATTCGAAGTTGTCATCTACTTAAATACTGCTAAGCTTAACAGAGAGTTAACAGAAATTGTTAGCTTAACATTGGAGAAGAATTTGTACTTCAAGTGATCATATTTAATAGGTTGTGTTTATTTGAGTGCAGTTAAAATACAAAATTAGTTTATTTTAGTATTATTAAGGACTATTCATAGTTTTGCAAGTACTTGTGATTCATTCGCTTGCATTATTCGCAGGGCTTCGACGACGACGAGGAGGCCACGCTGTCGGCAGCAACGACGCCCTCGCTGCCGCCGGATGCGGAGCCCAAGCTGGAGATGTGCTACTGCTGCCCCTCGCACGCCGAGCAGCCGCCCGAGGTGGCCAGCGACGATCCCAAATACTGCTTCGCGCTGCCCGTGCACATCACCCAGGCGTCGCCGGAGCACGCGCGTCCCAGTGTGCGACGTGCCCACGATCCGATCTCGCCGCGCATGCAGAAGCAGATCAGTTTGTTCGAGTGCGGCGGCGCCGAGGCAAGTGCGATGCGCGCCTCCATCAATTTGCCGGCGGCGGCGCAGCAATTGCGTCAGGATGCCCGGCTGCGCAAGTTCGAGAATCTCACACAGTCGACGTCCAACTCGAATTTCCCGTTCGAGAGCAATACGCTGAAGAGGGCGCCGTTGGTCAGCACCAAGGACGACTATGCGAATGTGTCGCACACGCAGAGCTGCATCAATCTGAAGAGCAGCGGCTCCGGTTCGCTGGGCTACGGTTCGCCGCAGCATCAGCAGCATCAGCAACAGCATCGGGAAAAGGAACGTGACAAGGAGAAGGAGCGTCAACCGTCGACGCTGGCGTCCACACCGAACTACAATCGTTTGCCCAATGCGCTGTCCGTTTGCTGTTCGCTGGACGTCGACGTCGCTGCAACAGCGACCTCAACCGCAGCCGGAGGAGCCACAACTGTGACATCAGCAGCAGCATCAGCGTCAGCGTCGTCGGCTGCTGATCCACCGCATCCGGGCGCACTCATCGTCAAGGAGCGTTTCATTGAGCCGCCCAAGCGCGGCATTGTGCGCGGCTATCACGGCAAGACGCAATCGATGGACGCCGATTTTCTGTTCAACGAGTTTCTGTTGCTGCCGGCAATGGCGCCGCAGCTGGACGATGATCTGGATGTGGAGCAGGTGGAGCCAGCAACGGATGCGATGCCGTCGCCCAAGTAAAAACGCTTGTTTCAACTACAACTAACATACCTAATATGTATACGGTTAATGTAACGCAAAAAATATGTATATTTCTTATTGAAATCTGTCTTAAGCTCATCACTTGAAATTTGTCGTTGTTGTTTTGCCTAAATGAAAATACTGAAATAAAGATCTCTATTTTTCTGTCTTATGCAAAAGTCGTTCGGCTAGAATCGGAATTGTAGTTGAAGTGATTACTCAATGATCATGCCGATCATGATCATGATGATGAAGCCAAGTGAAAGTGAGACAACGCAGCGCTGTCAATGACCGTCTCAGACCCAAATTGGGACTGTGGGAGTTGGAGACGAAGAGACGCAGTCAGAATGGTGAGACGCAGACGGTTTTTTTTTCAGTTTTTTTTTTTGAGATTCGTTGCCAACGTTTTCACTTGTCAGCTGCGATACGATGTGATATGAGACTATAGCATGCATTAACCTCGATCCACATTCGATTGCAAATTTCAATTCGTGTTTGGCATTTGCATTCGTGCTCGTACTCGTATTCGTATTCGTTTTCGTTGGTGTTGCTGTATTTGTATTCTAAATTGCGTATGCAAGGCATGCCGGGACAGTCAACATCACCCACTCTGCGATGTTGGTTGTGGCCCTCAGACTTGTCTACGAACATGAATGCGACTGTGAATGGGAGTACGAGTAATGAACTGCATCGCGCTGATCGCGCGGCAAAGATAACTTAGTACTTAGCTGCAATTACTAGAGACTTGACTTCTCGGCTGGCACACACAGCTGGCTGGCTACGCAGCTCATGATAATCGTAGACAAAACATGAATACTCGAATGCCCGACATGACAAACACTGTGAACACTTTCGGTTTGTCGGCTGCTAGACAAAGTGACACGCTCGCTCTGTTTATTATTGCATTAAGGCCACAATCAGTTGGCTAAATCATGGCAGCATCTGCCGTGCAAGTTATATTTATTTTTATTTATTTCATGCAAATTTCATTAAAAATTATAACTAAATTCCAAAGACATAGTTTTTATATATTTTTATATTTTATGCAAATCTCATTAAACATTATAATCTGAACTACATCGTTGAATGCTTTATTTTTTTTAAAATAAATGGCTTTTAATGCGCTCAAATTATCAAGCTATGCAATTAAAATTATTGCTTGCAGTTGTTGATAATTAATAATTAAATAGTAACTATATAATAATGTAGAATTATTTTATGTGTAATAATACTTAGTTTCAAAGCACGGCTGCACATTCGTTTATTTATATACATATAATTCGTGATACGAGATTTTGTTATATATGCAAGTATCAAGACATCTTGAATAATACAATTTTATGAAATTAAATTCATATTATTCAGTCGAAACTAAGCATTTTAGTAAATTATGCATATATTTAACAAACCCAACTTAATAATTATAGTTAAATTAAAAAAAAATATTTTTATATTTATTCAGGAAAAATTAAATATTTTAGAAACATTGAAATATATTTAACAAAATTGTGGACAGCGAGTTTTAAACCAAAAAAAATCAGAAGCAAGAAGAATACATTTTCTTATGAAACTAATTTTGTATTATTGAGTCTAAATTACACATTTTAACGTTTTTTATATGTTCAACAAACTTAATTTAAAAATAATAATTAGACTTTAGAAAACAAGAACAAGCACTTTAGAGTTTTAAAAATAAAATATCTAAAGGTGGATGAATACATAAAATGTTTTTGTTTTCAGCTGTCGACAATTCACATTCTATTAGCATAATTCTTTTTGCCGCGTTTTTTGTCTTTGGACACAATGCAAGTTCGTTGCCTAAGTCTTTTGTATTACTCGATGCTGCAGAACGCAGTTTACTCGCTGCTGCTGCTGCTCTCGTTTTTGTTGCTATCGTTGGTGGTTGTTGTGGTTGTTGTTGTTTTCATTTGCATCAGCAATTTTCATTTTTGGTGCGCACCTTTAACAACTGTAATTAGCATTTTTCCTAAGTTGGCCGTATATGGAAAAAGTTTCCACTCAATTTAGCTTTTTGCTTAATTTTGCGCGCCAAGTGAAAAGAAGAAAGAGACGCAGTTCAGCTGTAACAAGAGTAGAAGTGTGCCCATCACACACACACACTCTTATATATGTGTGTGTTTATATTATATATGCATATATGTTATATGGATATGCATTAGCTGTGCGCTGTTTGGCATTTGGTTGCTTTGGGTGCGGGTGTCGACTGTGCCCGAAAGTTTCGCCGCCACGGGGAAAGTTCTAGCTTTAAGCTATTCGCCTTTGCCAATTTATGCAAATGCGCGAGCAGCATATAAACAACACAACCCACACACACACAGACCTTTACACCATGTGGTAATATGTATATAGATTTCGTTTCGAAAAGAGAGCTGAATATTTGCCGTTTAAATCAACTAATAATAGAAATGCCTGAATCTCAATTAGCAACCGAAATGTTGACCAACAAAAGATGCTTACAAAAAGATCAGCTAGAAAATGTTTCACATTTTGCTTTTGTTTATGTTAAATCATGAATTGTATAGTACACATCTGTATAAAAAAAGCTGTTTATCCTGAGTACCAGAAAGTTTATTCCTTTACAATAATTTTAACTAAACTAAATAAACAATAAAAGCCAACAACTCACAGTCTTTTTGATTTTAATAGTTATGTTTTGTTTCTGGGACGTGGTTGGCTGCGATAATACAAATTTGAGAAAATTAAAAGCTTATTTCTCGATTTTATATTCATTTTCTACATGTCAAAAACTTTGCTAAAAATATGAATTTCAGCAGATTTGTTTTAAGTTCTATAGATTGATATAATTTTAAAATTATCAAACATAAATAAGTCTAAATTAATAGCTTTTTTTTTATTAACTTTCTGCCTATTAAAAACCTTTCTACTGAAAATATGAATTTAAATAGTTTTTCACTTATGTTACATCTTAAATAAAATAATTTTACAAAATTGTTTGAAATCCTGTTTTATTCGTAAATTCAATTTATTGAAATTCTTTATTATATTTTTTGGCTTAATATTGTTTAGCACATTTTGTCATTCTACAACGCGGTAATTTCCCTTCTGGCTAATAATTATTAAGCTCATTAATAAGGTGCTGGGTGCTTAAGTATTAATTTGATAACAATATATATGCAGTAGTTAAATTAAATGTTCGATTTTTATGCAACTGTTTTTCAAGCTAATTATTTGGATATATGTTTTAAAGTTTAGTCGTACATTAATTTCTATATTCCCTCCTTGCAATGATGACTTGACTTTGGCATAATTTGGAGTGTTATACTGCATATTTTTATACATAAATGTATGCTTGTAGTTTTAAGTGTATTCAGCGTTAGTTGGTTGGCAGTTGTTATAGACTGGCATGCATATGCATTAGACAAGCGTGTTGACTTCGGCTTTTAGCCAATTCCATTTGCATATTAGAAAATCATAGAAAATCTGTTAACATCTGCTTGGTGTTGATGGCAGAAATTACAACAAACAAGAGTCCAAAATTGAAATTGAATTTCAGTTCGAATTCGACATCGGCATCGACATTGAGTGCGAGTTTTTTGGTTGTTCGTTCGTTGGTCTCGTTGCTGTTGCTGTTGCTGAGTTGTTGACCAGTTGCCAGTTGCCAGTTGCCAGTTGCCAGTTACCAGTTGGCAGCTTCACTTTCTTTTTCACTCGAAAATTTGACTGAAAATCGATGAGTGCTGATAGCAGTAGTTGTTGCTACGATTGCCGCTGTTGTTATGGAAGCTATGCATATTTAATAGATTCCCCGCTGTTGTTGCTGTTGATGTTGGGTCAGCACCCGCGCTGTGGGAAAGCAGCTCAAGTGGTTGCCCCATTCAGCAGTTTGACGATTGCCCTCAACGAAAGAGAGAGTGCGAGATCCAGAGAGGAGTGCTCAGCAATTGACATATTGCTGGTATTGTTATTGTATTGTAGCAGTTGCTGCTGCTGCTGCTGTTTGTATCCTGTTTTCCAATTTGATATGTGGTCGCCTCGTAATTACTTCTGCTAGACAATTGGCAGGCGGTTAAGTTCATTAATCATCAAACTGACCAGTCGGGTTTCACATTGTCTTCTGCCGCAGCTCGCAGCTCACGTCTCGTTGTCGCTGCCAATTGCGCGCTAATTACGCACGAGAAGGCGCTATGCGGACATGGCAAATTGCGCATACGCGCCGTGTGCCACGCCAAACAGCACTCGACCGCCGACTTGTTTCGCTCTTTCTGTCGTTTCTCATTTCTCCCCAAACGCAACGCACTCTCTTGACACACACACACGCTAAAATATACATATACCGTCTACCTGTTGTGGAGTTTATGAAAGAATCCAATGAAGAGTGAAAGCAGTCGAACGTAGCCGGTAAAAAGTGTAAGTTTGCTGCCGGTGCGAGCGCTGGCGAAAGATCATTGGCATATTTACATGGATTACCAACGCTTTGTCTCTGTCTCTGTCTCAGTGTCTGTGTCTGTGTCTGTGTCTGTGTGTGCGTCACTGTGGCATTTTTGAGGCTTGGCTTCATCGATTAATCAACATCAACCGAACTTGAGTCAGTGATACTTGCCACTTGCCACTTACTTGCTCGCCTCACGGATTAGCTCATGATATCATTTTGCTGCCCATAATTATATCAACATCAACAGCAACGGCAACCTTTAAGCACAATCTCATTTACCCGTCTGTCGGTCGGTTAGCTAACTTTTGTGCAGTGCCGTTAGCTGTGCGCCAATCTTTTGTTCGATCGTTAACTGTTAGAATTTGGGGAATATTTCAATGGGAATGATATAATAAAGAATATATTAGCTGATATGCCAAATGTAATCCAAAAGGTGCAAAAAGCTTTGATAAAAAGATTTCAAAATAGATTTGTCCATTTGTCTTATAAAATGTTTATCATTTTTAAGTGTATGGAATTTTACATATTTTAATTAAAAAAATATAAGCATATTTTAAACACATTTGAAAAATGTTCAATGAAAATCAAAAATAACAATATTTATTAATTTTCTTTAGTACTTCGCTTTATATTATTCTTCATATAGCTTAAAACTATTAAACTTCAAATAAAATTAATTAACTATAATGTGAACTTTCAACTGACTAACTTAATAACAGCATAATAACTAAATAGCCAAGTACTAATTTTTCTTGCAATGCATTTAATTTGATAAATGAAAATCAAACATTTTGTATTCATTTGTTTGCCAAAAGCATTTTATCTTAAAGTCTGTACTTAATTCGCATTATTTTGTACGTAATCTAAAATAAATAGTATTTTTTTTATGAACTACATGAGTTTGATTTGTTTGCTATTATTTTGCCTTTAATTTCGCATCGTACTTTAAGCAGCTGCTTAGGCAACACAAAAGTTTTAAGTGACCACATCAAATTTGATTTATTTAATTGCAACAATCCCAACACTGCGTTCTACGAGCATTTGCTGCATTTGTTCGCTGCTGAGAAAGCTGGCAGTAAAAAGAGAAAAATGCAAAATGATTGCAGCATATTTGGCGCATGTTTATTGTTAAAAGTTATTGTTAAGTTAAGGCATTGTTGGGTTGCTTAACCCACTTGAATATGCATTTTTTGTGTTGTGAGTGCGAGCATTTATTATTATTAATTGGTTGCCGGCTATCATGTAACTTGCAGCAGCTTGCAACAGAAATGTGCAACTTCAATCGATTTGATTATTTATTCTGCTTATCATGCTCTGCCTTTCGCAATGTGCCAGCAAAAATGTGTGAGCGCCAAAAACGAAAGACTTAAGACACAAACTTGTCGCTTGCAGTCGTTGCAGCAGCAGCAGCAGCAGCAGCTTACATAAATAACCAAAGCTCGCTCGCTTAGGATAAGCAGACAAAACAATAACAACAGCAAAATAAAAACCAGTCGTGTGGTTGCCACTTGTTGCCTGGTTGCCCGGCTGGCCAGGAGGAGGGTTTTTTTTTTTTTTTTTTTTCGTTTTTGCCGGCACTTGCCGTTTTGCACTTGCGTAAATCTGCAACGTTGACCACTTTCGATGCAGCTTGTCCAGCATTCTTCTCAGCTGCCAGTTGCCAGTTGCGAAATGCGATGAATATTATATTCAATTGCTTGGCTGCGTGCGAAGACGCGTGCCACACATTGTTGCAAGTTTGTGCTTTCACATAACCCACACACTAATGAAGTTGAACGCTCTACTTAAGGTGCCGCTGGCTGCACTCACATTTAATTACTCAATTTTCGTTTGAAATGGTCTATAATATTTTTTGGGGTGCTTTTTTCGTCTTCAACTTTTGTTTATGAGGCTTGAAAATCCGTTTAACGTCTGCGCAGTGCAACAGTTACGCTGGCAATCGCACAGTCTTTAGATCTATTAAACGATGGGTATAACGAACTCTGACCCGCATTATTCTTATATAATCCAACTGACAACGACTGACGCTGCCGCCAAGTTCAAGCCGAATGTATTTCGACCAGAACACTCATTAGTTTGCCACGGCAACCATCTCAAATTTTCAATTAACATAAACCAAACATTACAAGCAACGAAAACAAGCAAAACGCGATTTAAGCCGAAGTTAAACGGGTTTCAGTTTCGCACTGAAATACTTTCAATTTGCTGTACAGAAAAACGTGAAGTGAGACCCAAAAAACAAAAACCATCAAACATTCGCTTGATCAGAAATATATTCTGAGCAGACTCGCTATAAAGTGTATGACAATAAATGGCAATGAGTTGGTCAGAGTTATTACCAAAAAGACATTCAAATAATTAACATATCTAGATATCGCAGCTGACATGCAAACATCTCATCGGCATGCATTCTAAAGTCGAACTATTTTTCAGGTAACATAAACATATATTTACTATAAATTATGACACTACGTTTCATAATTGATATTTATTTTTAAAAATATTTTTTTATTATTTTACATAAATTCTCAAATACTCTTCAATCGACATTCTCAATTTTGTTCATTTTTAAAATAATAAAATATTTACAAATTATTTCTTGCTTTAGTTCTTCTCAAATCATTACTACATATTATTATTTAATTGATATTTATGTATTTATTATTAATTGTATAAATGTTAATTAATATGTTTTGTAAAATAAAATTCTTTTTTTATAATTTCTTAAATTCTTGTCATACGATACTTTAAAATTTGTTCAAATTTTAATATGGTTAATAATTATTCCATTATTTTTCCTCAAATCTTGATTACATAATATTCTTTATTTATTATAAATGCAATTTATTTTCTATTGTCTAATTTTTTACATACAATATTCTAAATTTTGTAACTTTTGAATAATTTTTAAAATGTTGCTTGCTTTATTTCTTTAAATTATATTTACTATAAATGATATTTCTTCCTTGTATATTTTCAAATACGTTTTTCATTAATTTTTAGGCGAGCCCATACTTTAAAAAAATTATTAGTTTTTACTTTGTATTTTTAATTATACATTTTTAGTTTTCAAAATGTTTTTTTTTAAGTCGTGTTCATTACATTGTTGCATTTCATCACATCGCAGTACGGAGAAATTACAAATGAAGTGGTTTTGGGGAACGCCCCCAAATTGTTGATTACACACAACGCTGTCAGTTGGTAATGTTACCCAATTATTGTTGCAAGTAAATTTCGAATATAAATATTTTTAAAATTTACTTATTGAAATAATACAGGCAGAGTTTGAGAAGTGGAATAACGTGTATTTTGTGCGAATTTAAAGTTGATTTTAAACGAGAGCGAACAGTTTAAGCTGCGTCGATATGAATAAAAGATGCAAAGTCGCATATTTATTGTGATATTATTCCACAGATACGCATTTCCAACACATCTGAGACACTCTCTCGAGATACATAGATAAACAAGGTGAGAGAGACTCGAACGAACGCACTTAAAGCTTTCAATTGGTTTCACATTTCGTCTTAAGAATGCTTGCTGACGTCACAGAGCGCAGCTGAGGATCACAGCGTGATTACGACGATGATAATTAAGCTGAAGACGAAGAAGACGAAGAAGACGGAGAAGACGAAGAAGATGCGAGGCTAAAAAGTTCAATTCGAAAGCAGACGACGTCGATGCTGCGCATGCGCTGCACGCTCATTACCGTTTGTTGTCGGCACTTCTTTAAACGCAGATTTACGCGAACAGGTTGTAAAGTTAACTTAACGTCTCTAGCAGCGGGCAGCAACAACAATGCGACGGCATACCAAAGCCCAGGCGCAAAGCTTAAAGCGCAGCTTTGGCAGCGACGTCGCGACGTCGTCGAGCAAACCGAAAAAATAGTTACGTTCGCGCAGTCGCAGTCGCCGTCTCAGCTCAGTCAGCGACGAACGCGC
Organism: Drosophila immigrans; assembly: GCA_963583835.1. Lineage (NCBI taxonomy): Eukaryota > Metazoa > Arthropoda > Insecta > Diptera > Drosophilidae > Drosophila > Drosophila immigrans. The sequence continues at coordinate 22,489,131 of OY757144.1, read as the reverse complement.
CAAGCGAACGCAACGCAAAACGCAAAGCGAAAAACAAGCAAGCAACAGCAACAACAACAGCAACAACAACAACAACAACAACGATAACGACTAAAAGGAAGAGCGAACCGAAGCGAACAAGTGTCGTGTGCTTTGGCAGTCAGTGCAGCCAAAACTGTGCGCTGTTTAACGGTAGCGTGTGTGCTTCTCTCTTTTCCACTCCAACTCCAACTCCAACTCCAGCCTCAGCTTCAGCTTCAGCTGTTGCCGTTTTCGTATTTCTTTTTTTTTTGTTGTTTTGATTTTTTGAACGTTCGCGTTTCATTGATCACACGCAGCATCAGCAGCATTTGCGTGTGTGTGTGTGTGTGCGAGTGTGCGAGTGTCGCTCAAACCATCATCTGACTGTGTGTGAGATTATTAGTTTTTTGTTTGTTGTTATTTTGGCTGATATATGCCAGAGTGTGTGTTAGTGTGTGTGTGTTGAAGTGAAATGGAATTTGTTGAATTTTAATTGCACGCAGCTTCAGCTTCAACTTCAGCTTCAGCTTCAGCGCCAGATTCAGCAGCTGAGATCAACCGAGCAACAGTGAAACAGAAACAGACATTTCATTCAACTTGCTAATGAAAAACAACAACAACCACAACAACAACAACAACAACAACTTCGACCAAGTGAAAATTGCTGATAAATAACAATAACAACAAAACAATCACCGGCGGCAAAAATCATTTAAACAAAAGAAACGTCAGCCTCTTCAATTAACGTAAGTTGTTGTAAAAATTGTACTAAATAAATACCAAATGCTAGTATATTATATAAATACCAAGTACGAGTACAATGGCTGTCAAAGTGTACTGCCGGCTAAACTGAACTTTTGAGGGCAGCGGAGATTAAACGACACACTTAAAACAAGTGTAAATAAACTCATTATACAGATCTAAAGCATTCTTAATGCCGGCATACTTTAAATCTGGTGCAGACAAACTCTGTTTTAAGAAAATAAATTCTCCAGTTAAGATAATAAATGCTTGATGAGTGAAAAGCGAGCTGACAATTTCATTTGGTTTTATGACAAAAGTAGAAGTTTCTTTTTAGCCAATACAATGCGAGTACCTAACTTTGTATCCCATTCATTTTGCCTGAAGACAATTATTTTCTCAAATATTTGTAGATTTTTTGTCTTGAAATTAGGTCAGTTTAAAATTATTTATAATTTTAATGTGATATTTGAGTCCAATCTTCAGACTTTTTAATAACAAATTACATTATTTAATTAATTGCCAAAATATGCTTTTCATCATTAAAAATATTATTTTTAGCTTTTTTTCTAAAAATAAGGTCAATTTGAAATGATGTATAATTTCAATCTTAAATTATTTAATTAATTGCCAAAATTAGCTTTTCATCCTTCATCATTGAAAATATTGTTAGCTTCTTAAAATTAGGTCAGTTTGAAATTATTTACAATATTTTATCTAATATTTTCGGCCACTTTTCTGACTTCTCAATTAAATATAAATATGATAAATTAAATTATTTAATGAATTGCACAAAGACATGATTGTCTTCCTCAATTATTGTTAGTTAATGATATAATCATTCTAAGCAATAGCGCACAAAATACATTTCAATCATTCTCTTCGAGCAAAATGATTAATTTGCGGTATTAAGAGTTTTAGCAAGTTTATTAAAACCCAAAATAACTTCTATGCTTAACGATTTGAAGTGGTTGTGAAATCAGCGGACATTCTTCAATAAAAACGTGATTGAGTGAGCATCAAACTCAGTGATCTTGAAGGCAACTCTTGGCCTAAAACCCATGCGATTAGTTATCTCAGTTACTGCGATTTCAACTGTCTGAACTGGAAAGGGAAGGGCAAACGGTTCTTCAATGTTGCTCATATCGATACATGTATTAGTGTCGATCAATAATGATCATCGATCATTCGTTTAGTCGTACTGCGAGTTCCAGTTTCTTAGACTGTTTGTCTGCCACTTGTCTGGTGTGCACTGCAGTGCTTTACAGTCTTTAAATCTGAGTCTATGTCTAAGTCTGTGACTTGGGCTGGGCACACACCAAATTTAGGCCAAAAACGAAACAGAAAACTTCCAAGCTGGCCACTAAACAAGCGAATAACAACCCCAAAACATAACCAAAAACTCACAAGCAACAGCAACAAAAAACCAGTGCAGTTTCTTTCAAAAGTCATGTCAATTTTTTGTTGGCCATAAAGCACAACAATTATTAGAGTAGTACATTGTAGTACAGCAACGAACAGCGAACAACAAACAACAATTTGAGCACATGCCACATAAAGTAAGTTGTTTAGAGTTTCAGATTGTGAGCTACCCAAAAAAATGGAAAGTACTCGTACTCGCATTTACGAACAATTGCCATAATAACAATACTTTTCAGTCAACGCTTAGCCTTGCACTGATCTGAATAACACCATCGCCCGTTTTACGTTTTACGTTTTACGATAACAAATTCCAGCTCAATGGCTACGAAAAAATTAGCTTTAATTGCGCTTTAGCGGAAACGAGCCAAGCTGATAAGCATTTCAATTTATACTTTCCCAATTTGGTTGTCAGTGATTTGCAGCGTGTGGGAATCGAGTAGAATTATCCCTAATAAAGTACACAAATTATTTGTCATAATTACAAAATGCTGTTAACATTTATTTTAGTATTTTCATGCCTCACATTAAATTGTCAAAATACTTCAAGTCTAAATTTTAATATCTATTAAAATTGATTTGATAATTGATAAGTTTGACTTTCCCAATTTAATTGTTAGTTAATTGCAGCGTATGGGAACTTAGAAGAATTATCGATATATTTAAAGTGTACACAATTCGAAGTAAAGTAAACAAATTACTTGTAATAATTTATTCTAGTCTCTCTTAATTGCTGAACATACATTCCATTTTCTCATCTTATTTTTTAATATGCAATGAAAATCAAAAATTATTTCGCTCATTGTATTTTAGTCTATGTTTTCTGCTATTTTAACAGACATCAAAATTTGCTGAGAAAATATTTTAAGTCTTAATTAAAATATCTATTTAACTATACAATTTTTGTTCGACTTTTGTATATGAAAAGAAAATCGAAATTAATTTTGCTCATTGTATTTTTGTCATTATTACTGCTATTTTGACAAGCATAATAATTTGATGCGAAAACACTTTAAGTCTAAATTAAAATTTAAAATATTTGTTCGTATGAAAATCGAAAATCATTTTTGCCATTATTACTGCCATTTTACCAACGATAATAATGTGATGATGGCAAGCATAATGATTTGATGAGATTTCCTTCAAGTCGCCTCCCATTGATCCCATTCAAAATTTGCCAGCTTAATAGGATTTATTTCATAGTATTTTCAAAGTCATCAATTGTCAATTGTTGATTGGCTTCACTGCCTATTTTTTGTTGTCTTCTCTCCGCACAATCTGCAATTGATTGTCGCCCTTGTTATTGTGGTTGGCTTCACGAATTAAAAAATAAAAAAATAAAACTGATGGCAAATGCATAAATTTGATTCCCCAATTACCCAGAAATTACATAACTCACGTGTTGTGTGAGTTTTGAGAGACTCGCACTGGCATTCGCACTTATTATCAAAGCAATTTCATAGTTTGTTGTATTAGGTCTGTGTTAATGGACAGGAAATGCTGCAGAAATTGCATGCGGCGAAAGTTTTTCCTTGAAGTGCGCAATAATAAATAAAATTGCGAAGAAGAAAAACTAGAAAAGGAAAATCGAGACACACGCGGAACAAATCGTTGAACTGCCCACTGGGCATTCAATTGAAAGTGAAAGGGGCTGCGGAGGTGGCGCAGGGACGGGAGTGAACGTGCCACAAAACTGACAAGTGCAGGCCAATTTAATGATATGCAGCCTGGAGGCAGTGCCTCAATTTGGACCGACCAACAAACTTGCGGCTGGCTATCAGCCAACAACATTTGCCGACTTGTTTTCTCAGTGCGTTGCACTCGACTCGACTCGACTCGACTCCACTTGACTCGATTTTCGTTTTCATCGCTGGCAATGCGTGTGGCAGGCAGCTGCAAAGCTGCAGCTCCATTTTCTATGGCAATTAAATTGTATTAAGTCATTTCAAATGTTAATTTCATTCAACCGCCGACGACCTTGCCCCGCCTATAATTGTAATTGTTCGCAGATCTAAAAACAAACTAAAGTCTCCGATGGCAAATGCGAATGCGAATCGTGAGTGTGAGTGTGAGTGTGAGTGCGAATGCGTGCAATGATTGTTGTTTAACCAGATAAGGCAGCGTGGCTATAAAAACAAATTCAAATACGAATCAAGTTGGTTTCGCGCACAGTTTTGCAGCCACTGCTTCATATGGCAATTGTTTTAAATTGCATAATGCCACCAAGTCAACTCTCTTCCAATCCAAAGTCAATGCAACAAGTATCCGATAATTAATTGCTCACGTACCTGCATATTCATATGCGTAATCACCATCAAGCCAAGTTCAAACGATTAATTTTGCCATGACATAAGTGCTGACAATTAATCAATTTACTGATTACATTTAATAATATATTTATTATATGTACAAATTATATAATCGGCTGATCATATTGCGTGGGCTGTGAAAGCGTGTTAAAAAGATAATTCATTAAAAAGTGTATATTTAAAAGCCCTGCAGTAAATTGTTTCTCAATTGTACATCAACTTAAGAGAGTGATTCGTAAAATTATATTTAAATTTGAATCATTCGAATGCATAGCTTAAAAAATCAATCACAACTTCAATCCCAAACAAATTATTGATTTTTAATTATTTTTTGTTGAAATCTCTGCAGATATTATTAAAATTGCAGAGGGATTTTACCAAATTTATTTAAATCATTTGCTTAGCTTTGAATACTATACAGCAAACAAAATTACTTTTCTTAACTCCAAAGCAATTATTGACAATCAATTATTTTCGTCGTTAATATTTCACTCAGAAATAAATCGATATTTTGATTTAAATCCTACAAAAACTAATTACTTTGCCTCACATAAATTGAATTCAAATGATTTTCGTTATTCTATTTCATATGGTTAATAATGTTTCGCAGCTTAATTCTTTCCTCCTTTATTTTGATTGAGTATCTTGATAATTGACTGATTCCCATGCCGATCTATATACATGCATTATCTGCAATTTGGATGGCAATCAATAACAACGACAGCAACCAGTTTGTGGACTGTTATTGTTGGCCCAAAGAGTTGTTAATTGTGGAGGGTACATGCGTTGATTTATAAGCCCGTGTCGAATTATTAACTGCAACAAATTAAGGCAGACCATTTCGAGTGTCTGACACTTTGTTTATATAATCTCAGTCACAACAACAACCAAATAATTGTCATTGGCTCCGCCTTAAAGATAACAAAATCCCCAAGCCAAACAGACAAAAAGGAAAACAGCAACGACGACGACAACGACGACGACAGTTAAAAACAGTTGACTAGATAGCAAAGTGTGTCGTTGCCATTGGCCAAAATTAACAGCCACATACTAAATTCCTAAAGAAAACAGCAACGGCCAGAGCAACAACAACGACAACAACAACGATGACAACGACGATAAATTGAAAATAAAAATCTGTGCCCAAAAAACAGACGCACGTTTTCAATTGAAGGCTGCTGGGGCAGCGTTAACCCATTGTTGCCGCAACAAATAGCAGCCCAAAATTGCTGAACAGCTGTGACATAATTGACAACAGCAACAACAGCAATTACAATAGCCAACGACAGCCGAAAAAAAGACACAATGCAAATTGTCAGCGACTGCAGTTTAGACTTAAATGTTTTGACATTTCAACTTCTAGCCCAGCCAACGCACGTGTGTGTGCCATATGTGTGTGTGAGTGTGTGTGTGTGTGTTAACTTCTTGTCAGTCAGTCAACTTCATCAGCAATTCATTTGTGTGCATGAAATTAACATTCAAGCGGAGCGAGTTTCAACTCTTCAGATTCCACAGACACTGACAATGGGGGTGCAGCAGCAACAACAACAACAACAACAGCAACAACTTCGACTTCGACAAGACAAGACAACAGAATAACTGTTAGAAGCCGCCATGCAAATAGTAAATCAAACAGAAAACACAACGGTCAATTAATTGCTAGGGCCAAGCAAAACGAATGACTTAGACAACGAACTTGACAAACTCGATTGCCAATTGGAAGTTGGTCGCCGCGATCTGATTGGCAAACGGAGCGCATGCCAACAGTGCAGTTAGTGGACAATTTGTGCAGTCAGTTAGTTGACAGTTAACCGCTTGCCACGCCCCCGCACCGCCCCCGCATTCCAAGCATATTTTGTGCGGTTGTTGGTGATGCAACCAATTGCAACTCAACTTGTTGTTATTGTTGCTGTAGTGTCACATTTCACAGTTATTTGTTTGTTGCTGCTGATGCTACACGTGCTTCTGATATTTTAATTTAACTCAGTGGCTGTCACGGCAGGCGACGTTTTAATTACCCCAGCGTAGCTGCAACTGCCACAACTGCATAATATGCTACAACACCAGCGGGAGTGTTGTTGCCACAATTATAATAGCAACATTGCCGGTTGCAAGTTTGTGGGTGCACATGCAGGAAATCAACTGGCGGAAAGTCAGCGTCGCTCGTTCGTTCACTCAGTCAGTCTGCCAGTCTGCCAGTTAACCAGTCTGTCAGTCAGACAGTCTGTCAGTTTGTCAGTTTGTCAGTCTGTCAGCGCCTGGGAATTTTCACAAGCCTATTGACAAATTCTATGCTGTTAACAATATGCGCTTTGCCGCAACTGCAACAGCTGCCACAACATTATGCAACACCCAGCGAGTCAAAACAATTAACTTTTTTAAAACAACTATATTTAAGGCACTAATTGCAATTAAAAAAGAAAGCAAACAATATTTAATCTATTATTTTAATTACGCCTATTTTCTTCAATACATTTTTATCAGTATAAATGGCAAATTTGTCTGTGGCAACATTCTATAAAATATTTTATAAATAACTTATGCTATTTCTCCGAAATAAATATTCTGATAATATTATAAGTTTCGCTTTTGAAGAAATTGACTTATTTAAAACAAATATATTTAGCTCCCTCGGCATAAAATGCAAACAATTAAAAAAGAAAGTATACTGTTTTTATATTATTATATTAACTTAAATATTAAAAACTGACACATTTCAAGAATCTTCTGAACACATTTTTTAAAACAGACGGGAATACTCTATATTTTGTTATTTCTCCGAAAAGGTTATTCTAATAATTAATTTAATTTAAATAGTAAATTGACATATTTAATACAACTATATTTAGAGCATCAATTGCAAGCAATTAAAAAAGAAATCAAACAATATTAATTTGAATATTAATATTGACGTATATTTTAACCTTTTCAAGAAAATTCCAAAATTTATTTTTTTAAATTATTCATGCTACATCTCCAAAAAGCATTGTCTGATAATGTTATTAGCTGCGCTCTGCAACGCAATAGTTTAATGCTTGTTGCCTTCATTTTATGGGAAGCTATTATAATTAATTCAGAATTCTAATGACAAGCATTTCGGCAATCTATTGTCTTTGCATGTACAAAACAAATCTAAAGCAAATGCCATGACCTCTGGTGTGATTTTTAAAGTATCAACTCGAGTGTTATGTTGATGGATCTGAAACCATTAAGTCTCATGAAGAAACTTTTAGTTTGTGAATGCTCTGAGATGCACTTTAAATGCAAATTAATTAATTATTGTGTGAGTAGTGAAGGTGAGCGGATTATATGGCCAAATAAAATGAATATATTTTCTGCTTCATTTAAAAAATGACCTCAATTCAGTAAATTGTAGTAATTCAGAAAAAAACTGAAACACAAAATATAATAAATAAAATGCAAAACAAAACTTACTAGAACCTTTCGGTACAAATAATATTTAGCATCAATTCGTAGACGTTTTTTCAATGCCTTAATTATGATAAAAATTGGATCATTCTTTGAGTAATAAATCAATTATTCAGTAATTGTTTCAAATTAGAAATCTTTGGGTACAAATAATATTTTCCAATCGCTCCAATTACATCTATTTGCAGAGGATTTTCAATGCTTTGCTTAAGCTAGATGTTGTTCTTGTAATAACAAATAAATTATTCAACACTTGTATCTGCGTTAGCAGCATCAATTTGGACCAGGTTTTTAATGCCTTGAATCAGCTGCAAGTTGGGCAATCCGTTAAATACGTGTGCTCGTAATTAGTTAATTAATCACGCGTTGACAATCTAATCTGCAATCAGAAGTGACACACAAACTGACAGTTTAGATGATTGGAAGTAGTCGCGTCTAATGTTCCGCAGTTGGAGCTGGGCATCCGTCTAGACGCTGTTGATGCAGTTGCGCAATTTGGCAACCAAAACAACGACAACAACATCACCAAATTGTGCATTTAATTGCCAAGTCGTAGCGTGCAGCTGGCCAAACAGATTGTGGATGGATTATGGTTGGAGTGAAGGGACAGCGCCAAGGGGGGGACGTGGGGGATGACTGTTGCGTGGGCTGCTCCACAGCCAGCTGACTGCACAATTTGCGACACTTGCATTTGGGGCTCTGCCCATTGATTCAATGCATAATTTAAGCCAACACACGGCACAAAACACACATGAGAGCTGTCAAAATTTGGGCAGCCAATTTAAAATTTCAATTTTCATGCCCATTTACGAGTGTGCGAGTGTGTGCGGGCGAGCAGCCTTTGGGAGGCGTGGCAGTTGCTAAATTCAAGCACACACACACACACACACACACATACAATTAAACATGCCACAATTAGGCAGTCACAGCGAGTTCGTTGCCTAAGTCTTTCGTTGCAAGTCGATCCACAAAAATAATTCGTAGTTTTCGAAAGTGTTTTGCGGTTGCAGTTGCTATTTTATTGTATTATTTCATTTTAGTTTTTTTTTTTTTTTTTTTGGCTTGGTTCCGCTGCAAAAGGCAGGCCAATCGATATGAGGAAATCCTACGACAGGCCGCGTTCAACTTTAAAATAGTTTTACGAATTAATTGCAGCAAATTACGCGCACAAATTCAATTTCAAACAATTTGTGTTTTCTTCTTATACATATACAAACAGATATATATTTTTTTTGGCGTGTTGCGACAAGTGAAAGTGACGTCGACGACGCGGCGTCGCAGCCACTTGGGTCCAGTTTTGCGGATGAAGCTGTTGACTCTCGTTATTGTTGTTGCTGTTGCGGCCAAGCCGGGCGCAATTTTACTTTCAGGAAAAACTCATCGACAACTTGCATTCGACGTCGATGCCGCTTTTCCCCTCCCATCAACTTGCCATGACAATTTCCATTTGCTGTTGTGGTTTCCGTTTTGTTATCTGGCTGCCCTTTCGTAGCTGCCGAAAACAAAAAACCAAACAATAACTAGAAAACTTTGTTAAACCTGTTGCTTGGCATTTTGTTGTTGTCGAAGATATTTTCATTTCTCATACCCTAGACTAGCGATCAGCACTTGGAGGCTATTAACTTGACTACAACTAAAAATATAATTGAAAATTTGAATTGCGCACACAAAAATATTTCACATTATTTGTATTTTAGAGATTTTGTTTGTAGAGAAAATAAAAGGTTGTGTGACTTTTGATCTGCAGAGAGTAGTTTTTAGTCTGTCACTGGCATCTTTTAGTTGCTCGCTGATTTATCGACATTTTGAATGCTGCATTTTTCCAGCGGTTTTTGTGGTTTTAGCGCTTGGGCGGCTTTTAAGCGCAGCCGCAGCAGCAACAACGGCAGCTGCTGTCCAAAGAGGCGGCGAGTGTGGGAAATGTGGGCACTGAGAGACATGCCCCAAAATCAAAAGTGACAACAACTGTTTTGTCTATGCTAATTGACGACTTACACACACACACACACTCGCAATTACACCCAGGCGCTGTCAAGGCGACAATAACAACCAATAATCAGAGAACAGACGTTGGAAAGTATTTGTGGCTGCCACATGACGGTTAATTGTCAGCGATAAATACGACTGGGAAATATTCGTTGCGAGTGCATAAATTCCATGTGACAGGCATTTTATTTATTACATGATTTGTTTTCACAACAAAACCTTGAAAGGCGTTCAATAGTTTTTTTCGGTTCTCAATTGCTTCTTTAGCTATTTGATAGACAGCTCAAAAGATTGTCTTTGTTTAGCTACGAGCACATAGATAAAATGCAGATATTTTAAGATATTTAATGACTTGTCACTTATTTTGTTAACAAACTCTTGTGCATTAATCAAGTAATTTTCCAGATTTATTTTTACAATATCAGCTCTGAAAATTCAATCTTATGTTGTGAATTTAACAGGCAGCGAGCCATAATTTGACAATAATTTAGTATGGCTAATCGTTAACTACGTTTGATTAAAATTTAGTACTATGGTGAACGTTAGCGCTGGTATTTTGTTTGCTATTTTTGATTGTTAGACAACAGGTGGCATATAAAAAATAGCATATGGCAAATGGTATGCAGCAGACTGGGGCAGGGGCAGCTCATGTGACCTCCCATGCTGCCCCCGCTGCCGCCCTCGCCCCAGCTCACATCACACGAGTGGCAACTGTCGCGTTTAATTCAGTCGCAATCTCAGTTTCAGTTTCAGTTTCAGTTGGCTTTTATACCCTGTAAAGATTGAACAGACAAAGGATTCGATTGTGTCGACTCATGCTTTATTTGTGCTACAGCTTGAAGCCCTTAAACTGTTTAATGTTTAAGAGCGAAAGTCTTTAAATTACAGTAGGATCTAAAAAAAATAATAATTTGTATAGGAAATTGAAAGAAATATTTTTCTTTTAATTTAAGATTCAACTTCACTTTTCTTTGAATAATTAAAAAGGAGAAGAAATTAGTATTGATTATTTCATTTTATGTAAAATTGTACTAGTATCCATAGGGGTTTTCTGGCTCCAATTGTTATGATGTGTATAGTAAGTGACTATAGTTTTGTATTAGAAAGTAACACATATTTGTTTCTTTATTATTTGAATAATAAAAATTGTGAAAAATTATTGTTTATTATTTTATTTGGATTTATGTAAAAGTTTAGTATTATACCAAATTTTTAATGCACACACATTTTCTATTATAATCGTAAACTGAAAGCAAAATAATGAATTAACATAAAAAACCGTCTGCGCTTAGAATATTTTTAATTTGTGTATAGGGTATCTTCAATCACCGGTTACAGGGTATCGCACCGTCGTCCACTTTCGCTCTAAGCATTTCTCGTTGCTTTTCTTGTATTTTATTTTTCGCTTTTGTTTAATTGCCAACAAAGTGCGAACCGGTTCGTTGTTCAGAACACACTGCAAATCTGGGAGGCTTGCAAATGTCAAGGCAGCAAAAAATTACAACAACAAATACTACAACAACAATATATGTACTTATATATGTATGTATAAAAAAAATGCGAATAACAACCCATAAACTATCACAATGTGAACGAGTTGACAAATGTTTTTGGTTGCGTTGTGTTGCTTTTTCTCTTCATATCATTTGATTTCAATTGAAAACAGAACAAAACAGTTTTGTTTTTGTCGCTTATTGAATGGAAACTGAATTGCTACTTGAGCTACAAAATGGACTGATTGATGGCTTGATGGTGTGATTATTGAGCAAATTATCTGTTCAATTTGCAAACATATCAATAGATCAAGCGGCGCTTGCTCGCATTCCAAAATTGTATTCATAAATTAAAGGGTAATTATTTTTAGCAGCGCTACAAAATACGTTAACTCTATTTTTTGAGAGGAATAAATGACAGAAATTTTGTGAATATTACTTTTGAAGAAAAGCAGCTACTATTTTTTAATGTTGTAAATTTTAGGAAACTGGAGAAATTAATTTACATTGTATAAAAATTAATATTTAAAAATAAAAAAATCCATACATATACTGCAAAAATTAAATTCAAAATAAAAACAAACATTTTGAATCTTAAAAAATTATTAGATAAATAGTAGTTGTGAAATGATTATTTTTTTGAAAATTAAATTAATATAAAGGTTTAACGAAATGTAAAATTTTCCAGCTGTTAAAGTAAATTTTTAATGTTTAAATCTTAATATAATAAACTATTTGGTAACTATTTGGTAACCTTTCAACTCGCGTAATTAATTTTTGTGGTATGCAAATTTAATTTTCAAATTCAATTTCAATTACTTAATGTTTAAAAATTCGCCAGCTGTGATCTGGGCATATCTAGCCCTTCAGGTGACTGTCAACTTTGTAGGGTATGATTGTGTTGTGCTTACTATAGTATATATTGAGGAACATAATGAAGCGATAAAGAGTTGGGCAACAAACATTTGATTTGCCCAACGGCATTTTGGTGCGCTAATCTATTGTATTTGTTTGGCAAAATGTTAAATCATTTTCAGCATTATCTCTAACCTCCACTTTCCGTTTCTTTCGTCTCTCGACAGCCTCCTCTCCGCCAATGAGCCACCAGTGACATCAGCAGTAGCAGTAGCAGCAGCAGCAATATGGCAGCAATCGGTAATCCAGGCAACAACGCCAATGAATTCAATGGCAGACACTCGGCGTCCCCGGCACGCACCATAGACTCGCATGACTCGACCACAGGCAGCATGGACACAATTGTGGATCGCAGCATGAATCGCGAGGAACTGCTGCAGGTGGCCAACACCATTGAGCAGAGCACGAATACCACAAACGTTGGCGGCGTCAGTTTGACCAACTCACAGATCGCGATGCTGCAACAGGACAACAGCGAGCAGCATCAGCAGCGCAACCAGGAGCAACAGCAACTCCAGCAGGAGCAGGAGGCGCGCCACCAATTGGATGCACAGAGTCATATTTATTCGAGTCCAGTTTACGATGAGAAACCCATGCCGCCACTGAAGCTAACGGCGGCCACATTGCTGGCCAGCGTGACCAGCGTGGATGACAGCGCCAAGAAACCCAAGCTGATTAGCCACGAGGAGTTCAAGCAGCAGCTGGAGGAGGCCATGGCCACGCGCAATCATCATCCGACGGCGGCAGGCGGCGTCGGTGGCGGTGGCGGCTTGCAGGCCAAGAGCATCAGCAATACGATCGACTCGCGCATCAGCAAAAAGCAACGCTGCCCGCCGGAGTTCATCAAGTACAAGGGGGGCGGCAGCGGCAGTGGGAGTGGCAGCAGTGATGGTGCCGGCTCCACAATGTCGGCGAAGGTGCGGCGCAAGCGACGGGCGAGCAACGAATGCTGCTCGGCGTTTCCCCTGCAGATTGTGTTGGGCACGCTGCAACTGGTTTTGGCCATTTCACTGGTGGCGCTCGGTTCGCTGCTGATTGTCCGTGACGCGGCCTTGTCAATGGCCGGCTGTGGCATTTGGACCGGCCTGATTGCCGCCGTCACCGGCTCCTTGGGCGTGGTCAGCATGCGCAAAACACAAACGGCCTTTCTGGCGCTCAGTTTGGTCTGCATTGCCAGCAGCACGCTGGCGTTGGCCATTTCTGGTGTGGGCCTGTCGCGCGACCTCAATCGCTTGGCCGAGCAAAAGGGTGAACAGGTAAGAGTTGTGCTCGCAAATATGAATTACAGTAAGCTTTTCACTTTAACCATTTTCGTTACTGCTTTTGCTTTTTGCGCAGTTCGACCTGATGAATGCCAACAGCGAAGTTTCGGCTGCTTGCGGTTTGATATTTGCCCTATTTTTGCACTTTGTGGTCAGCATTGTGTCGGTTTATCGCTGCGCCCTCCAGATTTGCACAAAGTAAGTACACACTTAACATTTTGAACTTTTGAACAATGGCGCGCAAGCGAATGTATCGTTCGATACATTTTTCTAATGCTGGCCTAGCGATACTTGCGATAGTTGCCAGTTTGGCCGCTAGTAGCGCTAGTGCCGAATGTTAGTTAACATAGCGCGTCGAGCAGTGTAATCGATGGATGCGAAATCGATTATCGCACGTACTGTTGCTCATTCCAATTGGCAATATTTGCAATTTAGAATGCCAATTGGAATAGTCGCTTAAAACAATTTGTGTTGTGTGTAATAAATAAATTAAACTAGTGAAACAATTGCGCTGCACTGCCAGCGTTTGCATGCCGATGCGACCATGCAACAAGTTTGAACCCGAAATCAGTTTGTTGCACAGCTCTAACAATAGTCTACTGACGGCCATCGATAAATCGCAAATAGATTGCAAAAAAAGCGATAGATTTGCGATGATGTTATTGCACATCGCTAGCATGCACTAACTAAACCAAAAGAAAAAAAAATAGAAAATAATCAAAAAAAAAAAAAAGAGAAATAAAGTGAAAAGCATAAAAGCGAAAGCACAAGCAGCAGGCAGAAGCAGCAGGCAGAGGCAGCAGCAGCGAGCAGCGAACAGCGCAAAGCGCACAACACCTACGCTGAATGCGCTGCTCGGGCCCAAGACGCGAACAACATTAACAGTAATAAACGAAGCAGCAGCCAGAACTGAGCCTGTGTGCGTGAGTGTGCGTGCTTGCGTGTGTGTGTGTGTTGTAGAGGGCAGCCAACAGGGCAGCGACAGCAACAGTCATGCCACTGGCTGACTCCAATAAGGATCTACGCCAGCAACAGCAGCAGCAGCAGCAACTGCAACTGGAAGCCAACAGCAACAACAATGCAGCAGCCGTCGAGCAAGCGCATCTGGACAACGCCAGCAGCGCTGCAGCAGCAGCAGCAGCAGCAGCAGCAACAACAACAGCAGCAGCAGCGACAGCCACAACAACGGCAGCAAGTCATGCAATGGGGCTGCAGCTGCGTCAACGCATGCAGATCACCTCGTCCGGCTGCAGCAGCCTGGCGGTGACGCCCATGGAGCACACGCCCACCGACGAGGAGAGCGGCGCTGTGACCACAGTGACGTCATCGCAGCGCCGCCAACAGCAGCAGCAGCAACAGCTGCAAACGGCCCTCGAGCAACATCACATAACGCCCAGCAAAACGCCCGAACAAATGGAGCTGAGCGACTCGGAATCCTATGGCGCCGCCAGCTACGACGAGTTCGAGTTGCGTGAGGTGGTCAAGGAGGGGCACGACAAGGCGGATCCCTCGCAATTCGAGCTGTTGCGTGTGCTCGGCGAGGGCAGCTTCGGCAAGGTGTTCCTGGTGAGGAAGATCTTGGGCAAGGATGCGGGCACGCTGTATGCGATGAAGGTGCTAAAGAAGGCCACGCTCAAGGTGAAGGATCGCGTGCGCAGCACCAATGAGCGCAAAATACTCGCCGATGTGGGACACGCCTTCATTGTCCGCCTGCATTATGCCTTCCAGACGCCGGGCAAACTGTATTTGATTCTGGACTTTCTGCGCGGCGGCGATCTGTTCACACGCCTGTCCAAGGAGGTCATGTTCACCGAGGAGGACGTCAAGTTCTATCTGGCCGAGTTGGCCTTGGCGCTGAATCATCTGCACACGCTCGGCATCATCTATCGCGATCTGAAGCCGGAGAACATTCTGTTGGACGAGCACGGTCACATTGCGTTGACCGATTTTGGGCTGAGCAAGCAGCCGTTGGATGGCTCCAAGACGTACAGTTTTT
The DNA here is from genome assembly GCA_963583835.1 of Drosophila immigrans. Lineage (NCBI taxonomy): Eukaryota > Metazoa > Arthropoda > Insecta > Diptera > Drosophilidae > Drosophila > Drosophila immigrans. The sequence goes on along the minus strand of OY757144.1, from coordinate 22,473,581 downwards.
GTGGCACCGTCGAGTACATGGCGCCGGAGATTGTGAACCGCAAGGGACACGACTTTGCAGCCGATTGGTGGTCGTTTGGCGTCCTCATGTACGAGATGCTGACGGGGAATCTGCCGTTTCACGGCCAGACGCGGCAGGAGACCATGAACCAGATACTGCGCTCCAAGCTGGGCATGCCCGAGAATCTGTCGCCCGAGGCGCAGTCGCTGCTGCGTGCGCTCTTCAAGCGCAATCCGCTGAATCGATTGGGCGCCGGTGCCCAGGGCATTCTCGATATTAAGGCGCATTGTTTCTTTGCCACCATCGATTGGGTGCGACTCGAACGCAAATTGGTGCGTCCGCCGTTCATACCGGCTGTGAGTCGCGACGATGCCTTCTACTTTGATGTGGAGTACACGTCGAAGTCGCCGCGTGATTCACCCGGCGGTCCCATCTCGGCGTCGGCCCACGAAATCTTTCGCGGCTTCAGCTTTGTGGCGCCCGTGCTGCTGGAGAATGCGAGCGCCAGCGCCACCAACAGCAACAGCTCCAACAATGTCAGTCCACTGCACGCGGTCACCGCTGTACCGACCACCAGCTCGTCCTCCTCATCCGCGCAGTCCGCGGCGGCTGTGGCTGTGGCTTCAGCGGTGGCATCTGTTGCTGTGCCCGGACCACGCAGTCTGCCCGGCGTCTTGCCCGGCAATTTTCTGGCCGAATACAATCTGCTGCAGGAGCTGGGACGCGGCACGTTCTCGGTGTGTCGCCTGTGCGAGCATCGCTCCACCAAGAAGCATTATGCGGTCAAGATCATCGAGAAGGCGGCCGTGGCGGCGGCGTCTTCGGCCAGCGCCGATTGCTGGGAGGAGGTGGAGATAATGCTGCGCTATGGCAATCATCCCAATATTGTGACATTGTATTCGGTGTACGAGGACACCAGCTCGGCGTATCTGGTGATGGAGCTGCTCAAGGGCGGCGAACTGCTCGATCGCATCCTCGCCGTCGGACAAATGTGCGAGAGCGAGGCGAGCGCTGTCCTCCGCACCATTGCCGCTGCTGTCGCCTATCTGCACGAGCACGGCGTCGTCCATCGCGACCTGAAGCCATCGAACATGATCTATGCGAGCATGCGACAAACGCCCGAGACCCTCAAACTCTGCGATCTAGGTGAGCACTTCATCATAGTATAATGTCGATTATTGCCCAAACAATTGTTGCACTTAGCTGCAATGGATGCGTTAACGATTAAACAGTATTTTTGCTGAGCTTAACTGCCAAATTTTCATAAAGAAAACAATCGTACAATATTTTGTGCGTGTAACTGCACATTTTCATACAAATCTCATTATTTTGGTCAATCTGTTATAAGTGCATAACAGTTGCAGTTTTTTCATACAAAAACAAAAATATCAGATGCCTTAAAAATTATTCATTTTTGTCATTTCGAAAATAATACGATGGATTTAAGTTACAAGATTCAAATCAAATAAATTGCATTTTGGGATTTTGGGAATGCAATTATCGACATTATACTGTATTTATCTTTTAATGTAAGCCCACATTTGACAACATTTTTGAAAGAAATCTTCTTTGAAGTATACGATTTTTGTACTAGCTTTTTTAGTTACAATTAAGTCTTCAAATTTCTCAAGAACATAATGAGTTTGTTTACGACACTATCTAATGCTTATCAGTCTTCCAATTGACATCCATCATTAGCTGTCAGGGTTCAAGTCTATGTCTTTTGTCGCACAATTCGACTATAATTAGCCAACGCAAACATGGATATATAATGAGTTTGCCCACAAAGATTGCTAGAATCTTGTTCCACCAAACAATTTTGCAATATTGTTTCTGAAATGACTTTCAAATTCATTCAAAATAAGCAAAATTTGCTTATAACAATTCTATCCTTTTCTATCGCCTCTTTCCAATTCATTTATTTTCCTTTCATGTATTTGTCTATCTTGTCTATCCTCATTTCCGTTCCTTTTCTATATTTATTACTATTTATTTTTATTAGGTCAATTTAGATTGCTTAAATTAATTCTCAAAAAGGTCGTAATAACTTTCGTAGCCATCCATGTTTGTGATAAATATAGAAAATACAAAAAACTTCTTCAGAGGTCTCTTCAAAAAGAGAACTTAGATGAGCTACTATAGAATATTAATTCTCAAATTTGCCAAAAAAAAAATTTCCCTATATTTTTTTGATTCATTGTTAATTAATTAAAGCAAGTACTAGAATTTTTTCTTTGTCACTTCGTTGTCAAATTGCGCTGACTTATTTAAAAGAGAAAAGTAGAAAATTTGTGGAGCTGGTTTTTACAACCACAATCTGATTGCAGGATTCGCAAAGCAGCTGCGCGCCGACAACGGACTGCTGATGACGCCTTGCTACACGGCGAACTTTGTGGCGCCCGAAGTGCTGAAGCGACAGGGCTACGATCTGGCCTGCGACATCTGGTCGTTGGGTGTGCTATTGTACATTATGCTATCGGGTCGAACGCCATTCGCGAGCACACCGAACGATTCGCCGGACGTGATCCTGAAACGCATTGGATCCGGACACATCGATTTCACAAGCAGTCGCTGGTCCCTGATCAGTGCGCCGGTCAAGGAGCTGCTACGTCAAATGCTGCACATTGTGCCCGAGAATCGGCCGACTGTCGCCCAGATACTGGAGCACAGTTGGGTCCGCGATCAGTTCGCTGGCAACGTGCAGTTGACCGAGTATGCGATACACGGCGGCGGCGTGGGCGGCATCGGTGGCAACCACGGTGGACAGCCGATATCGATTGGAGCGCAACAGCAGCAACAGAATCACATCTCGATGGCGCTGCGCGGTGCTGTGGATGCCACATTCCGGGCGATCGCAATACCGCAGGCTGCCAACGTGGGACCCGTCGAGCTGTCGATGCTGGCCAAGCGACGGGCCAAAGATCGCGCCAATCTGCATTCCTAATTGTGGGCCAGTGTTGTGTGCCCGCGACGCCAGGTCAAACGGCAGCTAATTCAATTAGTTTATAAACTCTATAGTATTCTAATGCATTGCTGTGCATTTCCGCAACGCCTTTGGGAGTGGCATGCCGCCATCAATCCACGCCAACATCACCATCATCATCAGCAACACCATCGCCAACACGCAATAAACCACAAGCACAACAACAATTGTCGCTCAAAGCGACAACGATGTCGCAGCGCCAAGTTGCGTTTGGTTTGAAGTGGCTTATGAAGCTGAGGATGTGGCGATGTTGGGTTGCAAACTGCCGCGTGGCTCGCATCTTCCGGGCAGCGCGACAACTTTCTAGTATTTGACGTGTTAGTTATTTATTTTATAATAATACCCAAGAACTACAAAACAAACAAAAAAACATAAGAGAACCGATGCGAATGCAATTATACGATATATATATACAATTTATGACAAGCAAAAAAACAAAAAAATGAAAGGCAAAGCGGCAGCTTTTAGCGTATGCTTATTTACAAACATATATACCTTAAACTATACATACATATAAAAACGAAAAACAAACAATCTATACATATATATGATAATGATAATATATATAATGCCTATGTAAATGTGTGCGATCTTCCTGAAGACCTTGAGCCCAGACATCGAATCTCAGCTGGCTTACCAGCCGGGAATCGAAATAAAAACAATATATATATAACCTTAAAGCAACTTTCAATGTTGGCCAAAACCCGTGCTAAAACATATAACAAAATATTATTATAATAAACACACCGACACCCACACACGCATAAGTATATATGTATATTTAAAGAAGAAACAAAAAACATAAACATAATGAAGGAAGGATGAAATGAAGAAGCGTGAATATTTTAATTATCCTAGCTAAATTTTTTGACATCACGTGTTATTGTTGTTAAATTAATAAATAATTAAATTAAATGAATAATTAATGAAGCATACCAAAATAACCAAATCCGAAAATTATATATATATACACATATTAAAAACAAAAACGAGAGAAAAGCAAAAGCGAAGCGAAAACAAAAACTTTTAAATCTGAGCGAATCATCAATGTTTTTTTTTTTTACTTGAACTTGATTTTCAGTTTGCTGTTGGAAAACTTTTGCTATGGGCACATAAAAAAGAAAGAAAATTGAAAAAAAAAGCTGTTCTATATGTCAATTTGCAAAACTAACAAAATGAAAGAAGAATTAATAACTATAATGATGTTGTATTTGGTAACAAATTGCATTTATGTTTCTTACCATCTGTAAATATCTATACAGGATATATGCATACATATGTATTTATCTATAAATCTGAACAAAAACATATAACTATGTGTGATAACGCATTGCTACTCTTATAATGTAATTACTCTTAACAAGCAAAACGCAACTGATACTTCCAAATTCTTAATTTACAAAAAAAAAAGAGAAAAAAAAATAACAAAAAATTCAGCATTCGATAATTGAAAACATTTCAATCGATTTTGCACTCGTTTTTCGCTACATACAATTTATGAACGTTGTCGTTGTGCTATTGATGACTCGAAAGTTATAAATGTTGTTGCCGCCTCAACAAAAACTGGCATTAAACCCCTCTGCCCTGCCCCGCCTTCCTTAGCGAGCACGCCTCCTGCGTGTTTCTTGGTTTATTCAAACAAAGAAAAAAAAAACAAAAAAAGTGAAAGCGTTTGGAACTCCCTCCTATATGATGGATGTATCCTTGAGCACAATTCATTTCGAATGCCAGAACGATTACGAGAAGACAAAAAATGTGATTTTATATGCAAGTACCGCTAAGAACTAAAACAAAACTCAAGACAAGATAAACATAGCTGATCTTTCTATCTCAAAATACCAGTAAATAAATACAAACAGACAGTAATACTTCTGATCACGATCATTCACCCAGTACTTCCCCTAGTTATACTGCTATAAATAACCGTAACATTGTATTATAAAATTGATTGATGGGGATACAAAAATAAAAATAAAGCAAACCAAATTAATTAATAAAAGCACATTTTTGAAAGACGCAAAAGACAAATATAAATGCAAATATGAAAATGACAATTCCTTAAATGTTGTGTCGTGTCTGTAGCCCAAAATGGTTGATAATAATATTATACTATATATACATACATATAATGGTATCATATTTAGTGTTTTTTTTTTTTTGTTTTTGTGCGTACGTATTCTGTGTCGTCTTCTAAGTATATCATTATTTTCTCTGCTGTTCATTTTTGTTTGTTTCTTTTTTGTCAAATTGTAATTAACAGATGTAAGATTTTACGAAGTTTGATGATCGATGATTGGTGTTTTGCGCGTTGTGTGTCAACATTTTGTGCTGTGCTACTGAACTTATGCTAACAAACAAACAACAATAATAAATGTTAGTTAAAAATTGAAAATTTTATGGCAGCCCAAACAAAAAAAAAAAGAAAAAAAAGGAAAGGAAAACCAATAAAGCTGCGGTTGTGGTTGCGGTTGCTGTTGCGGAGTTCTGTCTCCTTATATACTAATTACATACACAATATGTACATTTACTGAGACGTATACATCATACACATACAAATGTATTTAAGTATGTTAGTTAGCTGATTCTGAAAATAAACGAAACGGTTTGTCAAATGCTGTGCACACACATACATACATCGCGATTATGTCTAAAACATAAATTTAATGCGCACAAATCCACACACATACAAACATACCAACACACACACACACACACACGGATGCTACATATATTTTCTTAGTAGATTTTTACAGCTTCCAAAATAAACAAAAAATTACAAACCAAATGAAAAGCTACACACGATAAATGCAAACGAGAAACTCACTTTTAATGTAATTAATTGATTCTAAATTATTGTAAAATTAATTGAATAAAATATGAAAAAGAAAAATAACCTGATTATGAATACCCCTAATCAAACTGCAAGGTTTTGACTAATGATCGATCGATCTTTATATATATGTATGTACACATATGTATGTCTTGGAGAAGTCTCGATTCCTTTTATTACATTCTATATGTATTTCGCATGAAATGCACTTTTTATTGTCGACTCTAGTCTATAAATTATGAACTTCTTATCGTCGATACGCTGAAACTGTTTGTAGTTTTTATTTTTCATTATTTTTGTTTTTATCAAAATTGATAATTGTGGAGTGCTATCAGCGCAAACAGCGAATACTAAGCTATAAAGCTGGCTATGTGTCATACTTACTTCTGTATGATATAATCCCTTGCAACTGATTTAAAAGCGTTGGCGAAATTTGAGATATTTTCTGTTTTACTCTATTTAACAATCGTCGATTTTATTAAATCAGCTTAAATAACTACTTAGTTAATTTACTTTGTTTGGAATCATTTTTCATTTCATTTGTGTTTTGTAGTTTAATTGCAATTGGTTTTGTCTTAACTCGCATCTTGGTTGATGATTACAATAATCATTAGAATACATTTGCAGTAATATTTATTTAGAGATATTTTTAAACAAAAAAGCGTGACGAATGAAAAGTTTCATGTTTCGTCGCTGGTCTGGGCCAGATCAGCGAAATATTCCTTTTCTTATGAGTATATTTTAACAAAAAAAAATATATATATATATATTTATATATAAAATAAAAATAAACATTGAATAAATACACATAGTAAATAATTATTGTACAATGCAAGTTCTTTGATTCTTCTTGATCTTCTTAATTTTGTATTCGTTCCCAAGAAACGAAATACTTTCTTTTCCGTTCTGTACATAAGTAACGCATATACTAATCGTATATATAGTACAGATTCTTAAGTTTCTGTATCGTTTCGACATTTCCATTTCGTTTCGTTAGTGTGTGTTGTGTGTAGTCTGAGCGCCTCAGCAATATAAAAAAAATATATGTATATTTAGAGTTATATTTATATCTGTTATTTAATTATTTAGATGTGTTCCATGTAGCAATTGTTGTGTTTAGTAAGGACACGCCGCTCTTCTGCTTTCCTACTTATTTCTATTGTTGTTTCGCTGCTTTGTTGGGCCGCTTGCTGTTGTTCCAGTTGCTGTAGCTGTGGCTGATTCAGTGCCTGTTCCAGCTGTTGTTCCTGTTGCTTTTTCCACACTTGTCGCTGCGCTGTTGTGTTCTTTGTTGATGTCTTGAAAGATTCAAATTACAATGCAAGTTGTCAGCTGCTTTTCTACACATACATGTACACATGTATATACTTACTTTGTGGCTCGCCACTGGCCTCCAGTTTCACCTGCTGCAACGTCGTGCTGACGGTCTCGACATGCACCTCCAGAGGCGTCTTCTCATCCACCTCCACTGCAGTTGACTCTTCCACCTCGACGATGGCTTCATTCGACGCCTCCGTCTGCCGATTGTTGTGTTGCGCCTCCTTGTTGCGCTGCTCACACTTTTGCGTCCATTCGACGTGCTCCTTGTAATACTGATAGACTGGTATCACAATCACTGAGATATCATCTACTGTAGCCGCCGCCTTGCTATCTGCCAGCCGCCAATGACCTGAATCATTCACTTTGCCGCGAGCACGCGCCACCAGCTCCTGGGCGGCCATAGTATAGCGATGCTTCTCCTTTGGATAGCGTGTCAAGGTCTGGAAGACGGTGCGTGCAACCGCCTCATTCTCGGATACATCCCACAGGCCATCAGTGCCCATCACCAGCACCCCGTAGTCGCCATCCTCGTTGTGCTCATCGGGTATGCTGACCACCTGGCTGAGATCACGAATTCGCACATCGGGATGTGCTGTCAAAAACGGTTTAATCGGTTTCTCTGTATTGATCGCACGCAGGTTATGATCGCCAAAGCCACGTGTGACGCCCAGGGTGCCCATGAGACGGCTGCGTTTGCCCTCGCCATTCACCACGGGTATGGCCAGATCTCGATAGGATACCGTCTTGTAGACCCAGCCCTTCATGGTGCCCATGCGGCACAGCACACGCTCTCCCATAATCCGCTCCTGCGGACGTTTCGCATACTCTCTGGAAACGTAGTACGAACCAATCAGGTCGGGCCTCAAACATGCCACATTCTCCAAGCGTTCACGTTCCGTTTCGGGCGTATGATCAAAGGAGAACGGTGTGGAATAGCTGAGTGAATCATCCACTGGATCTGGCTCAATTTTCTCATTCTTCTCATCCACACCGGATGTGCCTGCCGTGCTGCTGGCCACCTTTGCGGGTGATCTTCGCTGGCAGAGCACAGCGCGACTGTCGCCAGCATTCGCCACATACATTTTGCCATTGATGAAGAGCACCACGCAAGCGGTGCAGCCGCCGGCATCGATATATTCCATATTGTCTTGACGCAACAGATCGTCCATGTCCATAAAAGCGGCCTCCAATGCACCAATAATCAGTTCATCCTTTGTGACGCTGCGCTCGAAGGCTTTCGGATGCGGAAAGGCCGGATTTCGGATCGCCCTTCCATCGCCATTGGGAAGGTCGCGTGGCAACAGCAGCTCAATGCAATCCACCAGCTTCTGGTGCAGTATCAGCGATAGCTGATACGAGGCAGCCAAGGCGGCGCCATAGCCAGCGTGTCCATCGAAGATGCCGAAAAACGTGTACGGCAGATCGGGGTGTATGCGATCCGGATCCGACAGCACTTGGCTGTAAAATAACATTTTTTTAGAGACCGAAAATAACAATTATTTTTTGAATCACTTTAAAACGAGAATCACATCAAAATGGTTTATTTGAATGAATTTTCTATATACCAACAATGATTTATTTTAACTAACTTAATGCATCATAAATAATGCATTTTTTTAACGTTAAAGAAATCGTTTTAGTCTAATTCCATTGTTGGTTAGAGATTAAATGAAAAAATCCCATAAAATCATACTTTATGAAAACATAGAATAGATATTTCAAAAATAACAATTTTTGGGTAATTAATTTAATTTCTAGTCTAAAAATAAAAATGGTGTAATTTAGTTTTATTCCGAGTGTATGAGTTTTTTTATTTTAAACCGAAGTCGTTGGAAACTTCTAGACAAAAAATAGATTTTGGTGTATTTCATTTGTGATATGTGATCAAAAATAATTATTACCCCTGTTAGCGTAGTTGTGAAATGATCTATGACTTTTCAGTTATCTGTTGCTTACCGTAGAAACGCCGCCTGATCTTCGTTCCGCTTGGACTTCCCAGAATTGACGCACTCGGCATAGCCGGTGCCCCAGGGCAGCAAGCTGATGTCACGCGGCACGATGATCGGTCGGATGCTGTGATCACCGGAGGCGCGCAGTTCGTCGACGGTGAGCAGCTCGAGGAATAAAGGTCGCGAGTAGCGGAACTTGTCGATTCGGAGTCCGTTCGATGGTGGCAATTGTGGCGAAATTACCGACATTATGCTCGCCTTGAACGTGTTCAGCATCTTGAAGCTGGAGCTGGTGCTGGAGCGTTGCTGAGGTGATCGATACATTCTTGCAGTCGTCGTTGCACCGGCTGTTTGCGTCCCGCTCGCTCCCACTGACGTGGCGACCTAAGCTAAGCAGTCGCAGTTTTGCGCTTTCCGCTTTATTCTATTGCGATTTATTGTTGCTGTCACGCTCTTATCACAGCACTGCGTATAAAGCACAATGTAACTAAACAACAACAACGTCAACAAAAAACACAAACACAAATAGACGCAATCTGTTGGATTTTGGGTTTATCTCTCGCTCTAATTTCTTTGTGTGGCTGTGATTAGAAACCGATAGCACCGATTTTCATATTATCGATTGCTCACTATCGATGTATTTTTTCTTTTTATCCTCTAGCATAAATGGAGTTCTAGTTATTTGCTATTTATTATGCATGCCAACACTAACTAAATACTAAGTGGTTAACATTAAGTAGCAACCAAGTTGGTTTGCAATTTGTTTGTTTTTATGATCCACCGACTAAACAAACATCAACAACAACAAAACACCCCATTTAGCGAGTTTTGTCAGCAACTTTGTAAAAATCAATATATCATCTTACACTTGGCAGTATTTTGTGCCCGGCACGACGCAACTGTTTGTGTTCTTTATAATTATTTTGATATGGGTCTTTAGCACTGGTCGCGTAACTTTAGTTTTTGCTTCAATCAGACTGTTTAATATTTTCGCTTGCTGACGAATTCGTGTGGAAAAACAACAGAAGAAGAAGAGCAGACATCTGCTCAGTACGCAGCGCAGCGTGACCGCAGTATTCAATTCGGAATATACCAATTCCGTTGTGCGGTATTTTAAGTCATATATTAGATTACCGGTCACACTGACACAGCAATATTGTTCGCACTGTCGATAGACAAATGCATAGTTTTAAGCATAGATGGCGCTACGCAAGCCTTTATTGAAAATGCTGTTATTTTTCAAATTTATTTTGCAGATCGCAACATAGTGAGCTGCGTGATGTGATCATTAAGTCAAATGGCTCGGGCATGGTTCTGGATCAGCAAAAGGTGGATCAATACATCAAGGCAATGTCATTGAATGGCAGCGAAAAGGTAAATCTGCCAATACACACCTAATGCTTTCTAATCGAAATTCTTCTGGCAGGTTAACAACGAGAAACTGGCTGCCATGTGGATGTATGCCGCCCATATGGGCAGTCTACCGCCAGCAGCATCTGTGCGCAAACTGACGCCGCCATCCCGCTCCATTATGCTCATTCCAGCCACAGCCGCTGGCAATGGGGTAAGTTGTTTTGCGCTTTGTCCGCCAAATCAATAGAAGTGATCGATTATTATCGTTTTGTCAGATGCCACCGCCACCGCCCACCCGTCTGCCTCCGCCACCGCCGGGCATGCTGCTGCCAGTGCCACCGCCGCCACAATACCGTGGCATGACGCTGCCCTACATGCGACCCAGCTCCATGCTCTATGCACATCCGGCCAGTCTAACGGGCACCTATCGCACACACAAGAGCACCAAGTCGGCGGAGATGAATGGCCAGCGACGACGTCGTCGTGCTGGCAAATCGGATGCGAATCGCCGACAACGCCGCAAATCCGAGGCGGATGTGATTGATGGTGGTGCTCCCAACTTCCAGTACACGGGCCTGGATCGCGCCATTGCCGATAGCTTCTTGGCACGCCAAGAGCAGTCGCAGGCGGGCAGTCACATCGATTACTCGTCCTCGACATCGTCGGCCACCAGTGATGCCTATGGCAATCATCCGACAGCTGCCGGTTCGCGTCCCTCATCTAAGTCCAAGATTGTGTGCCGCGACGTGGTCATGTGAGCTGAACGCCCTCTCAAGCACAACGACTTTTGTAAATAGTTTCTCCAAAATGGGGTCCCCATTTCCGTTTCCCCCTTTTTTTTTTTTAAATATACAATACAAAATATGTATTTACTCGTATTACATTCTCAAAATTTATGCATGTTTTGAATGTACATTTGTTATGCATACTGCAGACATATTTTAGATATCTGTGTGTGCGCATACAATAATATAGTTTTAGTCATTTCTTGCTTATGAAACCAATAAAGAAAGCATGCTCGTATAAACATTGAAAATTGTGTGCTGCTCGTACTCGATGCCTGGTCGTAGGTTCAGTCAGGGATTGTGATACCATGTTTTTGAAAAATATATCATGATATACCCAAAATTATATTTTGTGTACGAATACTAGTGTTTGGTAGCTCTAGCTTTTATAGTCTCGTGAGTTTTCTGATCAGGAATATATATAAACATCATAGGGTCTCAGATGCCTCCTTCTGCCTGTTACATAAATTTTCTGTTGGCTGCAGGGTATAAAAATAGTAATTTAAAAACTATTTTACATTTATTTTATTTAAATCTAAAAAAAACGAGCTAAAAATGATTTGAAAGTTAACTTTATTTCGAGTTAAAGTTTGATAAGTTTAATAATTTATTTATTTGAAATTAAATCAGTTCAACTTGCAATCGCTGCTTGTTATCGATCTGAGTACTGCCGGCCTGATAGTTTCCGTTAGTAATCGATAATCGATAACACGCATTCAAAAGTCCTCATCGCTGTGATGCTCCTGCTTGTTGGCCGTTTTGGGTCGCAGCGGCAGCTCGCCCGTCAGCTTCGATATGCTGATATCATCGATGGAGTTGAGGTCAACTGCAAAATAGAAAACTTGCGGGTTAATAGAATGTTTCTAGAGAGGCGGTGGCGTGAACTCACAATCATCGTCGCCGGTGCCCGCGTTGCCGCTGAGGCCGCTCAAGCCCATAATGTCGCCCACATCGAGTTCGCTGTCGGAGCTGCCGAAGCTGCTGTCGTCGGCGTCGCGTCTGTTGAGCATGCTGCTGCCGGGACCGTCGCGACCATTGCGAGAAGGCGGCACGTTGCTGCCGCTGCCACCGGCCGCCGCCGCTGCTGCTGCCGTCGAGCGACGACTGCGGCCGGTGGTGGGGCGTATGCGTGATGTGGCAGTGCCAGGCCGCTTGCCAGCTGCGGCCGCGTTGGCTTTGCTGCGTCGCAGCATCAGATCCTCGTCCCGGATGTCGGGTATTTCGGAGTCGAGACCAAAGTTGCCGCCCACCCGGGCCACATTGTCGTCATCGTTGCCGTTGTCGTCGTCATCGTCGTCGTCGTCGTCGTCCTCGATGAGGCCCTCGGGTATGAAGGGCATCGAGTTCTCCGCCGGCTTCTGCAGCAACGGCGACGCAATGGGCGTGGCCGAGCGCTTGGTGCGCGCCTCCAGCTGGGTGCGCAGCGCATCGCGCACATGCAGCCGCAGAAAGTAGCGCTGGAACAGCTGCTGCAGCTCCTTCTCGCACTCCTCAAACTCGGCCATGTGCGCCGGCCGGATCTTCTGCAACGCGTCCAACCGCTGCTTGGTCCGCTCCAGCTCGGCTCGCTTGCGCTGCAGCTTCGAGTTGAGCGCATTGAGCTCGACGCGTGCGTTCTCCAGCTGGGCGCGACTCGACTGCAGCTTCAGCTGGCTGGCCTGGATGGCGTTCTTCATGGTCCGTTCCACGCCCAGCAGTTCCATCGGTCGCTGCGCCTGCGCCAGCCGCGCCTCCTTGTTGAGCAGCTCCTGCGACAGCAGATCGAACAGCGCGGCGCCGCGTTGCGTGAGGTCTGTGGACAGTTCGCGGGCACGACGCAGCTCATCCATCTTGTCGCCAATGTCCACCTGATTGAGACTGCGATACTGCTCGCGCTCCTCGTCGCGCTCCTCGGCCTCCGTCTGCCCGGGCGCAATCAGCAGCCGTGTAATCTTCTGCAGCTCCATGGCGCTCACAGCGGCGGCCGCGTACAGCTTGCGCGGATTGAGCCGGATGGCGGATTTGGTCACAAAGAATTCGGTGGCGGCGCGTATGAGCAGCACACGTTGCTCCTCCGACTCGACGCCGCCGGCGAGCACGGCGCCTGGCTCGAGGAGCCCGGCCAGCCACTGCAGCAGCTCGGCCACAATGTGGAAGCTGGCGAGGCTGCCGTGATGCGTGGCCAGCGATTGCAGGGGAAAGACGCGCGGAAAGCCCAACAGCTTGAGGTGCTCGCCCAAATCTGGAGAGCGGCATTTTAAAGAGTGCTTCGATTATTTAATGTGCTCGCCACTCACCTCGCACATCCTTAAAGGACATCCTGCACTCGACAATGTCGCCGCCGTCGATATTATGTGCATTTTTTCTTTTCACAATACCTATTTGTTGTGGTTCCTCCGGTTGGCTTCGTCGCCTTTGTTTACGCCAGCGACCTGACCAACGCGTTGCCAGGCAACCACTCAAGCCAAGCCAAGCCAAGCAACCCCTCAAACGGTCTCTCCCTCAACACCTCCCCCCCCAAAAACATCATCCCCAGCTGTGTGGCCTGGCCTGGTCAGCAATTAGGCTGCACGACATCCACGCGACGCGACTCGACAACAATGACACATTCCAGTATAGATAAACAATTAATAATCGCATCGAATGGAAATTTATTTTTAAACATTTCACGGCTGCTTTGCAACAAACTAACAGAGTCTAGGCTGCCAGCTAAAGTGATCGCTGCCTAAATCAAACGAGGGCTTTGTTCAGATATATGTAATTAAGGAAATATACTGAAGATTGCTCATTTATTTAGCAATGTATTTAATTGTTTGTGGCATACAAAATAAATTTATAAAAACGACTGCAAACTAACACAGTCTAGGTTGTCAGCTACAGTGGTCGTTGCCTAAATTAAACGAGGGCTTTTCTCAGTTCTGTATATAATTAAAAAATGTTAAGAAGTTTAGTATTCTTATTTGCTCATTTATTTAGCAGTGTGTTTAATTATTTGTGGCATACAAAATAAATTTATAAAAACAACAGCTTTGCGACTGCAACAAACTAGCAAAGTCTAGGTTGTCAGCTACAGTGGTCGCTGGCTAAATCAACCGAAGTCTTTCTTCAGCTCTATATAATGGGGAAAATATTCAGAAGTTTGCTCATTTATTTAGCATTGTATTTAGCTATTCGTGACATACAAAATAAATGAATAAAATGTTTCCAAATATGACAAAAAATAAAAATTAAATATGTTTTCGATTTATTTTAGTATAAAAATGATTAATTATTTATTACAGTGTTAAATTGTTTGTCTAATGTTGATGTTTTTTTTTTATTTTGCATTATGCAAATTTGAGGAATACATTCACTTTAAAAATATTTATTTCGCAAATGCCAACAAAAACTTTAACTGTTCGTATGTTCATAAATCGAAATTGTTTTCTCGTTTTCCAGGTCAAGCAATAAAAATGTGATTGCTTTGAAATATTGTGAAATTTGTGGAGAAAATAGTTTCGAATTTTCTGAAATTGAATTGCCAACAAACAAATGTATTTTAATGTATTTTTAGAGCAATCAACTGACTGCTTGAAAACTATGTGAAATGTAAATAGGAAATATTTTTATACTTTCTCAAATTTAATTGTCAATAATATTGCAGCAGAAATGTAATAATCTTGTAGAAGCTTGCTCTGAAACTCACGCAGTGAAGGACATTTAAAAGGATGTTTTCTGTGGAATTTGCGCTCTAATTTCTCGCGTTTTCTCCTCTCACTTGCTCACTTCTTAGAACGTAATTAATTCGCATTGTTTTTGGTTTTTTTGTTTTGCTGCTGTTTTATTTTTATCTAAGTGTGCGTTAAAAACGTCCAGACATGTAAACGCAATTTTGTGGAGCTGCACGACGATGGCGAGGCGGGAGGCAGGACACAAGGACGCAAGGACGCAAGGACTCATTCATTCATTTGTTTGCCTGTGTGTTTCAGAATTAATTAAAATTGTTAACAGCACGCAAAACACGCTGCCAGGCAAAACAGTCCCAGTCGAAGTCACAGCTCCAGTTTCTGTTTCAGTTCCAGCTACAGTCGCAGTCGCAGTCACAGTCACAGTTCCAGCGTCCGTCCAGAGTCCCTCAGCGACCGCAGAGTGCAAACATTTCGAATGTAGACGACATTACAAGTGGCCTCCGTTCTGGCCAATATTTGCTCTGCCAGCCCACCAGGCCACCAGGCCACCAGTCAGCTAACTGGCCAGCTGGGGTGAACGAGAGTCGCATTGCAACTAGAAAATATCATCAATTAAACATTATGCACATGTCCACTTTTTGCTAACGTGACGTTAATAATATTCGTCGACAAAGTCTGCGGCTTGTTAGTTAACCTGTCCAGAAGGCTCCCCAGAGGGCAGTGCCAATATTTTTATTTACTTATTTGCATGCAAGTTCTACTGCCTTTGCAGTTCAGTGCTAGTCCATTGACAGTAATACAGAATTTTAATTAAACTCATTCTTACTTAATTCCAAGAGTTTCTAGTTTAGTATTTCCGTATCCATTTTTATAAAAATGGACAAGATTATAATTTAAGTAGTTTATGCACTATTTAATTTAAATTTTATTTTTTATTTTAGATAATCAATATAACAAATTTTTGTTGTGTATTTTTAACTACAAATAATTATTATATATATATTATATTATTATATTATATATATATATTTTTAAATAGATTTGATTTACAACGAATAGTAATTCATGTATTATAACAAGGTATAGTGATATTTTTATATACATTTGTATATTTGAAGTTTCTTCTATAAATTCTTAAAATGTGCATTAAAATATAAATCAAAGTTTTATAAATTTTCGAATATTCTTATAGTGCCTGCAAACTGTAGTCTCAGTTTGAAATGTAGCTAAAATGAATTCACTTAAACTTAAACAGTAAACTGTCTGATTGATTGCTAGTTGCCAAATTACAGTGGGAACAGACAATGATAAAGGGAACAACGGATGCCGCTGGCATCATCAGCAGTCGGAAAGTCAGATAGACAGAGAGTCGAGCAGTCGGATGATTTGGCAGAATGCACGATTAATTGATATATTCAGCAGTTGTATTGGCCATCTAACTGTGAGCCACATCGACAACTAAAACATCAATGGCAGCAATAATGGCCACAATGGCAACACGAGTAGAACATTCTGTTGGACGTCGACAAGAACGAAGCAGCGTCGTGGGCACAAATGAATGCTCAGTGAATGGTGAATGTCACAATATGTGTGGGTGAAAGTGAATGTGAGTAAGTGTGTGTATAACTGACTGATAATTATGACCTTGGCATGTCAGCGCATTGGACAAATCGAAGGAATAATCATATCCATAGTTTCGGCCATCAATGGGTTTGCTGTCCGTTGTCCGTTGTCCGTCGTCAGAGTTCAATGTCCAAATGCCGCAGCAGGGAGTTTTTCAACCGCTTTGTGCCACCAGCAGCAGCAACAACAACAACATCAACAACAACGCCTTCTGAACGATGATGAGCAATTAAAGCGAGCGCTTCGTCAGAACAGTTTGGTTGTGGGGCCAGTGCTGCCAATGAGATGAATGAATGACCTCTGCACAGTGCTGCCCATTATTGGAACGAAAACAGTCGAATTGAACCATTCGACTACTGCAGCAATTAATAATAATGTTGGTCAGATGGCAGATAGTTATTGAGCGCGATGTAAATGCCTTGATAAAAGTGCGTATACGCATTATTTATATCTACAAGGAAGTGTGGGTCTACAAATCACATTCCTTTAATTACAAAATACAAAAATATTTCATTGCAGCTTTTCCACTTAAACATTTGTTTGCAGAAAATAATTTAACCAACTTTACGAAACACATTTTTGAGGGGGGAAAAGATTTAAAAATTATATCAAATTTATATGTACAGGCATAGAAAGTATTTATAAAAATACTTACAATCAATAAAATTGAGTGAACTTCTAAATAAATATCACAGACATTATTTAGCAAATAAACTTCAAAATAGTATAGAAAGTATTTGCAAAAATTATTGCAAATTATAGTTAACAAAATTGTGTGAACTTTTTTTTATATGAAACAATATCACAGACATTATTTAGCATATAAACTTACAGCTTATTCAGTGGAACTAGTTCGTAGCAAGAATTTGATGCTTGTTGCCTTTAGTTTTTATGGCGAAATAAAGAATTCGTGTCTCCTTCAAACACAAACACATACGAACAAGTGTCTAATAACATACTTTCGCAGCAATGTACACTGTGAGAATACAAAAAACATTGCCTGCATTTTGCTAAAAGAAAGAATTTTCCATATAAATAAAATTTGAATAAAAATGCAAATAATTTATTGAGGAGAAAAATATGATATTTATTTTAATTTTATTTTTTTATGTTTTTCATTTAGAGTTGAACTTGTTCAATTCGATAACATCACAATATTGCTACTTTATGATTAACCAAGCTTTATAGTATACCTTTTAAATACATTTTTTAATATTATGTTTCTTTATTTTTTTACTTATTTTCAAGTTGTGTAAAATAAAATAAAATAAAATAAATATTACAAAAATGATATCAGTTAATAGTTAATGATTATTACTTGAAATTGAAATTAAATCGCAGCCATCTATTTGTTGAGTGTATTTTTGTGAACCTGTTGTGACCAGTCGGGTTAAGAGAGTTCAAGTTCTGGGCCAGAGCTCATAGCCTCAGTTCTGGCGGGAAGAAATGCGTATATATTTTTGCCTTGTGGCAAACGAACCAAAATTATTATAAATCAAAACGTCACAAATTGTTTACGAGCCAAATGGCGTCGCCCTTTGATGACCCTTTGGGGACTTGAACTCTTTACAAAAAAGAAATAAAAAACTCGCCCCTTTCGAGGACTTGACGGAGCTTGGTCGAGGTGTCTTCATATTGCATCTTTATATCAATTTAATTGGCCATGAAAATTTGCCGCATTTTCCAGGCAATGGCGAAAAAACAATTTACTCAAATCATAAGTCAAACCGAGTTGCGTTATCCTTAAAGCCAACGTCCACTGCAATACGCCCACACGCCCACTGAGTCACGCCCACTCACTGCCCTGGAGAATTGCGGCTAAATTTAGATGCCAGCTGCCCGTTGGTCGTTGGTCGTTAGCTGTTGGCCACATTATTTGTTGGCCAAATCAATTTATTTCAATATGCGGTCTTCATTTCGGTCTAGATTTAACTCCAACGCTTTTAGCAATTTATGCGTTTCATAAGAAATATAATATAGCATTATGTTATTGAAATATTATACATTGTCTAGGCCATAGATATGGCTACATATAATTTATAGTCTCTACACTGTTTAAATTAATTTCTTTCGAATTTAAAGTGAATATATATTTTTGAAAATTTAAGTAAATTGAATATCAAAGGTAAATCAAATAGCGCCTGAAATTTGACTAAGACATTCAGAATTTCAGACATTGTTTTCCAAGTTAAATTCGCAATCAAATGCATTTCATTTTAATATCGAATATATAATAATATAGGGGAGCCAACGAGAAGGGGAGGAGGCTGAAATGATATTTGTAGGGTATCGGAAGACGTGCGTGTGTGTATATGTGTGTGTGTGTGTGTGTGGCATCCACAATTGATATCGGGGCTGGTAATTGCAGCTCAGTCATCCGAGTTGCCAACAATGGGAGGCAACAATGATGACAGCTTCAGTCGCCTTTGTTGTGGCTCAGACACGACACTCAATGTGGCCGACTAACTGTGAATGAGTGACTGACAGGTCAGGTGGAATTCATAGCCATATCCGTGGTGCACCCACGCCTGCCCCTAAGTGCCAGACAACTTATTGATGCCACACAACGCAGCACTTAAACGGAAACCGGATAATTTGCTGTCAGGATGATGCTGTTGATGGTGATGTTAGTGTTGCTTTTGTTGCTGTTGCTGTTGTTGCTGTTGTTGCTTGGAGTCCATGTGGTATTCGTTGGGCGTCCCTTTGGCCTTCTCCTGCCAACTGGCAACTGATTTATCCACATCCTGTGATGTGCAACGACCAAAGTGGCCTCGCTGCGTAATTTGCGTTTCGTTTCATGCCATTTTGGCTTTCGTACGAAGTGCACATTTTCTAATTAAACTATCAGGCCGAACTAATGAGCACGCTCTCTTCCCTTCCCACTCGACGGCTATATCAGTCCAATCGTATTCTCTTCCCTCTCGGCAAACGGCGTCATTTACCAAAATGCTACGCGACTTCGACTTGGACTAATTTTGAGGAATAATGAAATTAAAATTAAATACAATATAAAGATAGCTACATTAGAATAAAGAAGATTCAAACACAATTATTTATTTTTTTGCATGTTGTTTCATAACATTAATAAAAGAAAGACACTATTTTATTTTATTAATTTAAAAGTGCAGAAATATATTGGTATGATGATTAGAATATACAAATTAAAAAAAAAACTAGAAGAAAAAACAATCACGTTCGATGATAGGTTAGATCCAGCAAAATGTGGAAAATAAATTCGCCATGCCAAAAAAATACAAACCATTAAAATTAATGAATAGTACATATTTTATCTTTAAATAGACAGTAAATTAAAGAATTTCAAAATCTTTGAATTCTTAATTCAAGAATAAATTCTACAGTCTTGAAAAGAGAATTTGCAACAATTTTATTTTAGTTGTGTTGTTGATTAAAGTATTTATGTTGTCTATTAATTTGTTTTGATGAGTTTTTAATATCGTGTGTTTTTGCTGTATAGCTTTCGGCTGAAAGGTTTTTGTGGCTGTTTAAAATTTCTGAAGCATCCACAGTTTAGAGTGCCGATCTGTCCGACTGTCTGTTCGTCTGTGCGTCTCTTTTGGCATTATAAGCATCTGTTGAGCTTAACAGTGGAAGTAGGCAAAGATGATTTATGAATGATGAGGATTATTTTCAATCTCTAACGTGACTGTAAGAAAATTACGTATACGCACCGTTCGACCAGATTGTTTGCTGCTTGTCACTTGAACTTTTAGAAGACACAGTTTAATGGCTCTTCGGTAGTTTGCTGTTAATTATGTGGCAAACCCATAAAGCAAACATAAATGTGACTGGCAGGAGAGACGCTTCCATTAACTACCGATTACTTGGACTCTTGGTCATTGCTCTCGTCGGTGGCAGCACTTAAAGACTCGCCTCGCATTCAGTATTAATTTTGGTTTCGTTTTGTTTTGTTTTGTTCTACGGCGGCAAATTGAATTGGCGGCGAGGCGAGAGGTCCTTGTGGTCCTCGTGGTCTCGTGTCCTGCGACTTGCGGGCCACGTTTTCGGCGCTTAGCTTTGATTTAAGTTGATTTCGTTTGGGGTTTTTGTTCTTAGCTGTGCCGCAGTCACTTGAAAATTAATTTCCAGCCGAACCGCAGGCAATTGGCGAGAAGTGCGATAAATGAACCGCAATCCAGGCTGCTGCATTCTAGCCACCTGCGCCCTGTGGTCGCCTCAATCGCAGATAATTGAATTTATCATCATCATCATCATCATCATCAGCGCTCAGCTTTATTGTGGTCATCATTATCGTGCTCCTCTCCTGTCACTCCCAGTCTCTCTCTGTGTTTTTTTTTGCCTCGCCCAAATTGTGCGTTATAATTTAATTTCAACACCTCCGCACTCACACAGCTTCTGGGCGTTTCGGGGCGTGGCAGTGGCAAGCACTACTCGTATTTGAATGCGGCAGGCAGCATTCAACAGTTCCCCAAATTGTCGACAAGTTTGCAGCAACTTTTTCAATTGTTGTTTGCACAATGCCCCCAACAACAAGGACATCAACTTCCACAAACCGCTTCATTTTGACATGATGAAGCAAATTGCAATTAACACACACACACACACACACAGCATTAAAGTTGGGCCACAACTTGGGGGAGGGCGACGATTGGAGTCCATTGTTATTTGCCTAGCCGAGCAGATCCTTGCCGGCCAGTCGTCGACAAATGGCAACAGTCGCAGTCGCAGTCGCAGTCGCCACATGAAGCTCGATCTCGCCGAGCCGAACTTTTTGCTGCCGTTTGCCTAATTCAATTTTAATCTACTTGGTTGGATAAACACTCCATCCCCAATTGCTCCTGCTCCTTCACCATCTGCAGCCTCAACCGCATCCTCATCCTCATCAGCATTCCAGCAATCGTTCATTCCACAAATCGCAGCACGCAGTGAAAGTGTCGCTTCAATTTCGCCTTAAAGTATTTGCCTACGCTTTAAGTGCTATGTGTATCACACCCACATACACACCCACACACACACCCACAAACACACACACACCCCCACACACACTTGTGCGTTGTCGATGCGGATACCTTGAATGTGAGCGATGGGAACGCATCAATTTCACTGCTAATTGGTTTCGTTTTTGGCGTTGGCTGCAACCGAAAACCGCAGCGACGAATGCGTTGAATGCAACATTCAACGTGTATCACCGCACAAATATATAGATAAACAGGCACACAACCATATACAGTATATATATATTTGTATAGCCGGATATATATACACCCATTTGGGAGTTGGGCCGTTTTACTAACACAAACAGTTTCCATTTCATTTGACGCTTTTCAAGTCTGGCCCATTTTAATAAAAACTAATTTCAGCAATTAACTTTAATTCTTGCACATTTAGTAATAAACGATTTTATGGAAATTTAATCCAGTTAATTTTCTACCATTTTTTTTTATTTGTCGGACATGAAAATTTATTATTATTTTTTTTTAAATTTGTTTTATTTTACTAGAGCTTCAAGCAGCTGTCATTGAAATTTACTGCTTAACTCAAATATTTATTTTACCTATTTTTATTTTGGTAAATATATATCTTCTCCAATACAATATTAAAATGAAAATATATACATAAATAGTAAAACTAGAATACTTATTTTTATTTTTGTTATTTTGGTGAATGTATATAATCTTTAATACAATATTAAAAGGAAAATATATACATAAATATACACATATATCAATATCCAATACAAGATTAAAAGGAAAATATATAGATAATTAAGAAAGCGAGATGCCGCCAACTGAATTTGGTTGGCTGCTAATTTGGCCAAGTTCGCATAATTATTTTGGGACGGCAATAATTGTTTTGTGTCTGTCAATTTGCAGTTTCTCGACAAACTTGCCTGCGAATACTTTTCGCAATCGATGCCAACTATCTTAGTTAATGCTAATAATTGATGCTCTTCATTAAAATCAACTCGGGCGTATACTTAATTTCTGTGATTTGCCAATTTTCGCTGGACATTTCTCTTAATTTGCACAATTATTTCAGCAACATTTTACGGGTTCACGGCTGCCTGCCTGCTTTTGATCTCTTGGCCATTTCCATTTCCCCTTGGGAGCAAACTGTGCAAATCACCATACGAGCAAAGCCAGCGACCCAAGAAAGAAATACACAAATTTCGCTGGCTGTAATTTACGCGTCGAGCACGTGAGATTCATGTGTGAAGCAATGGAGAAATGAAGAAATATGATGCGACAAATGTGAGGCGACAACCCGGGCAAATGAACTCTCTCAAGGCTCGGCCAAGCCATGTGGCAATGTGGCTGCTTCTTGACCACCTCCACCTCTCAGCCACTTGATGCTACGACCATTTGGGTCGCATCCCCAAATGTGAAGCCACTTCGGGTGTTGTGTCGACATCAAACACTTCTCTCCTTAAGTGTGCCTTGTTATTGTTTGGACTTTTCGATTGCCTGCCGCTCCCATGTGCTCTGTGTTTTGTCTGCCCTGGCGAATTGTAAATATTAATGAGCATTGTTTCGGCCAACTTATGCGCCATAAAATGACCAAACAAATACCAAACGGCCAAACGGCCAAACTATAAGATGTCTAACCTAACTACGACAATAAAAACTTGCAGCAATTCTCCAAAGCGGCTTCGACAATTGAGCAGCGAAAGCGAAACGCGGAGCAACTTTCTAATATCCTGCTTCATTTTTTGTGGTTGTCGCATCCATAAAGCTTAAACTTCAGAAGAAAAAAAAATGCTCACATTTGGAGCATGAATAAAAAACAAATATGTTGCACGAGTCGCTGAATTAATAATTGCAAATGCTAAGTGTTGTGCGGCATACTAAATATTTAAATGTTTTAGGCATTACCGTGTGTTCGTTAGAGGCTTTACTGTACTCCACTTAAATATGACGATGCCCGTTTTATTTGTTGGTCGGCTTCAATTTCAGTTTGCTTCTCTACTGGGGCTTAGTTTCAGTTTCATTATCGTTTTTGCTATTTTTTTTTTTTTTTTTTTTTTGCTACTTTTTGTTGCTGTTGCTCTCGCTTTTATGCTTGTATGTCAGTTGCCCCCGCGGCGCTGGCCTTGAACTTGCCCCAGTCAGCCTGCTGTGAGAGTCGTCTCCGCCTCGCCTTCCTTCTGCCATGCTGTTGCATGCAACGCTGGCCAAAGTTGCTGCAACGCTTCGAGATGCTCGCGTGCGTGCGCTGCATTTTGATTGGCACTCGAAATTAATTTCTTTTTAAGCCTATCACATGCATGAAGACACTCCATAGATTCGGCCATTCGACCATGCTGCAACAGAAGCACATAATTCACTTGCTCGTATCGCCCGATTGTCAGCAAACAGCTGTCTTTGCAACTACTTGAGAAGTGCTTCAATTAATTTAAGTTGGTGAACATTTCTTTTGCATAGTGGTTGTTCTTAAACCAAATATTGAATCAAACAAAATTCGTAAATGGTATCCATATAAAAGTGAATGTGAAACATTATGCTTCTATCAAAGCTAATAAAAGAATTTAAACATATTGTACTATAGCAATTTATTCGTTACAAAATCCTGAATAGACCTTAATCTTTGAAGATAATTTATTTTGTATATACGAGTATAGAAAACTCTCTGACTGACCGATAGCTAAAATAGCAAAACGACAAATAACTTCTCTCAAAATTCCGAGTAATTTTAATGCCGATCTCAAAATTTGAATGAAAATGCAGTTTACAGTTTCTGTCAGCTTTCACATAATTTTTATAATTATTCTAAGACACAATCAACAATATTACTTTTCGCATGCATAATTTTTAGTTTGTAAAGATTTTTGACATTTTTTTTCAAAGTGTTTTCAGCTGCTGCAATAGAACAGTTGATGAATTGGAAAACCGTTGTGGAGCGCTCCTGCTTGACTTAGCAGAACCGCCCCTGCTATTTCGCTGACCATTCCTCCTAGATACGCATACACATGCACATCTCACACATACTAACATATTTTTGTCACACACCATTACCAACTGCTTACTTTGTCGATGCCTTGCAAATTTGTATTTCTGCATACGCAATATATTTAGTTCTTCATCTTGACAGACTTAAGTAATAATGCGAAGCAAAGGGAGAGTTACTGGAAACTACAATTTGTCCACCGCATAATATAAATTGGTTTAATCGGAGAATAATTCTTTTATAATATTTTTCGTTCTTTATTTGCAATTCAAATATTGCATTCAATTAAGGCCTACGATAAATAATTCTTATTATACAATTGATACAGCTTGCTGACTGAAAAATGTTTACACTTAAGTAATTATTTATATCATATTTTATTAACAAAATTAACAAGCACAAAATGTGGAAAGATAAACGCACAAAACAAGTAAAATTAGCTAGTAATTAATATTTAATTATATATACAATAAAAATATGTTTAAAGTGCATTTTTTTTGTTCTGATTGATTAACGAAGTACTAAACCATCAGGTCATAGACCAAAAAAAGTGTTTTAATTGAACAATATTTTTATTTACCAAGCCAAACAATTCAATTGAACTCTGGCAATGTAAGCGATGTGTCAAAGGTGAAGAGAGTGGAGACCGCAATACTAAACTTGATGTGGGCGAGGGTTTATGAAATGTTAATAGACCTTTTCTGTTTTGCCTTGCAGGTGACGAGCTTTTGTTTGCCAGCTCTTTGCTTTGCTGGTTTGCTTTGTGTCGCGCAATACACGCAATACATTTATTATGTTAATCAATGGGGGAAAGTCGCAAAATAATTACGCAGAAGTGCCAAAGCACCAGAAGTAATCGAGTGGGCTCGTCTGGTGGCCTGTGGCAAAGAGATATTCAACGCTGCCTCTCGGCTGCCCTAGCTTGAAATATTATTATTGAAATGAGCGAGACAGCCAAAGTGCCCCAAAGTTGGTGGAGTCACGAACACAAGCACAAATCATTGCCATCAATTGCTGGGCTAATCAAATAGGGCGCAGGGAGATGTTGTGGCAGGTCCTTGAGGCAGGTCCAATTGCAGGAAATTAAAAGCGTTTGGAGACAGCGCCTCGAGAGCGGTGAAGCGGTGAAGCGATGAAGCGATGCCTTCAACCTTGACCCTAATGTGGTCGCGTTTAATTTCGACTTGAAGTCGTTTTCCATATTGCTTTTGGAATTTCCTGTTGCTTGATACGCGTATATAGAACGGAATGCTTCTCTCTGCATTGCATTAAATTATTTGTTTAACGCTTTTTCTGCAATTGTCAAATATCGAACAGGCATGAAATTGAGAGCGAGCAGCAATAAATTTAAAAATATTCCATTCGAATGCGTGGTTAGTATATGTATTTATTCTATTTTTATTTTTTGTATTTTGTTTGCAACAATTGTTTGCATTGATAACGCAAATCGCTTTAATATCGTTCGATATTTTACGCTTGAGGAATTCGAACAGTTAAAACATGAACAAAAGTCGTAATGGATAAACAATGCTGAACGCCTATTTCAATTGTTCAATATTATTTGAATAACTATTTAGCATTTGCTTTTTTTGGGTTGAATAAATAGTAATCTGTGTTTAGTTAATTTTGTTCAATATAAATATACATTTTTTATTAGCTCAGTTTTAGTTTTTTTATTTTCTTCTTTTTCAAATACCTCTAATAAAACGAATTATTAATGCAAGAAAAACTTGAATTTTTTGTGCGTTAATTGAGTGTGAGCTGTGAGCTGATGTATTATAAATATAAACATATATATGTATGTAAATGCCACTAAAAACAATAGTTTTTAAAATTTTTTTTTGTAATATGTGTAAATGTTTAGTTTTAGTTTTTCCATAGCGTTTGTCAATTGAAAGTAAAATAAAAAATTCTGCATTTTCTTCGTCTATAAACAATTGAGGAATAAACAGAGTGCACAATGCACAATCGACAATTATTGCGCATTCATTTCATATCCAAGTGCAGCAATATCATTTTTTTACTTGCGTGCCATAGTGCGATGAAGATATATACGTAATACTATATATTAAGACTACGCGAATTGTCTAGAGTCTATGGCAAATTGCTGGTCTTATTTTAAGGTCTCTGCTGAACAGTTTATATCTGTATTTATTATAAATGCGGTGGGATACCGCTTGGAGTGGCAGTTGAAAATTTCACAAAATTTTATAGCATACTTTTATGCGCGCTGCATAATAAATACGCATACGCCGCTTGTGCCCGTCAGCCATAAATGTAATTGCAGCTTGCAAGTCTCTGCGTTTGTGTGAGTGTGTCTGTGTGTGTGTGTGTGTGTGAGTACGGAAGGTGGGGTGGGGAAGAGCTTGAGGGTTTATTATGAAATTTATGTACGACTTTAATATTTCAATGCGCCTAATGTACACAAGCCAGATGATGGCAAACCAATCATCAAAGACACTGAGCGTAAGCTCCAAAGCCGCAGAGAGATAAAGAGCGAGAGAGAGGGAGGAAGAGGGGGCGATAGAGTTATAAAACGCAACATGTGTGCATATCA
This sequence comes from Drosophila immigrans, assembly GCA_963583835.1. NCBI lineage: Eukaryota > Metazoa > Arthropoda > Insecta > Diptera > Drosophilidae > Drosophila > Drosophila immigrans. The sequence continues at coordinate 22,446,611 of OY757144.1, read as the reverse complement.
ACGAAATGTGTCCTGTGTCCTCAAGTTGTTGTCGTCGTCAAGCATCAACATTATGCCCTGGGCGCGCTAATCTTTGTCTATTTCTGGAACAGCACCGAGCTCAAGTTGTGGGGCCCACATGGAGCGCCGATGACGTTGATGCTGCCGCTCCGTTTGTGTCGCTGTCGCTGTTGCTGTTGCAGCTTGTCGCTCGAGGAGGCATGTCATCATCACCTGGTTGGGCAGCGAATGCGACGAGTCGTAAATAAATAATCTGGCAATGATGACAATTGATATGCGACAACTGTGCGACAAGCGCACATTTAATTGGGATCTATGTGTGTGTTTACCGCACGTCAGCCTGTGCGTCATTCAGTATCAAGTATCAAGTATCAAGTATCCAGTGTGCAGTGCAGTGTGCAGTAGTCAGCAGTACAGGGAGAATGCATAACAAATTCCTTAAGCAATTGAATGCAATTAGGAATGCGCAACTGGAGAACAAAGCAAACAGCATTACCAAAGAGCAATTCGACCATTCGTTGCTCAATTAAATTTACTCCCAACTCTCACACTTTCTGTCTCTCATGTAATTTGATTGCCGTTGCAGTTGCAGCTGCAACATTCAATTTTCTGACTTCACTTGCAGCAGACAAAGCTGAAATATGAACGCACATCACGGGCATACAACACAAATCTTGACGTTGCCAATTACCGCACGCAATACGCGTTGAGGGGCATGCAACATGTGTGTCCACAACCCGTGCCCCGTTGCCATTGAAAACTGATGACGAACCTGTTGCACGGCCATTGAAAGCTTCTCGTCCGCATTCGGATGACTGCAGATTTGTCAAAAGGACAGCCGTAATTAAGGTGACGCCTGACATTTTCCACTTACACGCGCACAAAATTGTCCAGGACGTCAAGGCTGCTCGTGGCCGCTCCTCATGCCCCTCGCTGCGGTAGAGGCAACTCTACACTCCAAACTAATGATGCTTCACTCAAGTCATCGGCCCAACAATCTATATTTACGTGGTTGCAACAAAAACATTTCGAGTCTCTAATTGTTGGCTTAAGAAATACACTTCGACAGTTGCAGATAGTAGAAACAATATAAAGCAAGTCAAATTTTACACAATTGAAAATAGAAATAAAAAATGTTAGCAAATGAATTATTGAAATAATTTATATTCTATAAATAGGTGATGATGATGCAGATGCATTATTATTATTTATATATTTTACAAATTGAAGATGTTTTTAAATTTAATAAATACATCATTTTATCAATTGAAAAATAAGTTTCGCTTTATTCATTTTTAATTTCATTATTATCTATGCTGAAAGCTGTTAATTACGACTCTAGTCACTAACAATGTCTAGTTATTCCAATTAAATTAAATTATGGATACTTCTCTATATTCATTGAACTAATAATTAATTTTAGAAATATTTTTCGTATATGATTTCCATTGCTGCATTGAAATGAATAACTTGAAAATCACATACGAACAAATGTTTATTAAATTATTATGCATGTGCATGTGTTTATTGAGAGTTAAAGCGAACGGATAAATGTCTCAGTCGCCAACAGTTTTGTTCCAGTGCGTGATCCGGATTATTCCGATTGTCCTTCCGCATTACAATAACATTTGCACTCGTCCTTCGACTTAACCCAATTACAATGCAGCGCGTGCATTAAAACTGGCATTAATAAAAAACAAAAACGAAAGAGAAAACAAGCTGAAAAACAAGAGCTGGGGAGAAAAGGCAGAAAATGGCATTTTTTAATTTGGCGTAAAATTAATTTACAGTGTCAGGCGAAAGGGACTCGGACTCGGAGTCGAACTCGAACCGCGTAGAAAGTTCTAATTGACAGCGGGATGTACCAAGAATTATTGCCCTCAATATGTTGGTTGTCCTTAGCGGCGCAGTGAACTACGACGTTGATGAGAGAGAGGAGAGGAGAGCAGAGGAGAGGAGGAATAGCAGTAGGCTATGGACTCTGTGGGAGCGACACTTAATTCGACAGCATCGAAGATTTATAAACTTTTTGCCAGTCTGACAAACGCTGATGGATGGATCAATGCGTCAATCTGTGGCTACTGGCTGCTGTAATGGGAGCGCCAGCAGCTCCTAGTCGAAGTCCTTGTCCTAGTCCTAGTCCTAGTCCCGGACTTAATCCTGTCCATTGCTGCCATTGTTGAGTTAAGGGATGGGGAATTTAAATTTGTCACATTTTCGTCGCCTCTAATCAAGGGCCCACAAATTATATTCGCAATTAAGTTTCTAATTTTTGATCATAATCCGAATCACTCTCCAAATTAGCAGCTTCCGCAGCAGCAGCAGGTCACGTCCTTTTTCCCCACTTCCCATCCCCATCCATTACACAGCCGCTAATGAGTTTTATTTTGAGGTTCTCCAGCGGAAATGAACTCAATTCCGTTAATAATTAACTTCGTTTGCGGATTAGATAAGCAATGCCCCTTTCGCCAGAATTTCACTTCATTTACTTATTTATATAATAATTAAAATTTGCATTATAATTGCTTATTAATCCTATATTAATGGTAAATTTAATAATACTATTCTGGTACTTTAACATAAACAAATTATGAATGAATTTAATAATAATATAATTTAAACAAAATAAATATTATACATTACATATATTTGTAAAATTACTCATTATATATGTATATATGTATATATAAAGAAAATTTGTTATTATGGTGTAGCAAATTTCAAAAGTTCTCCTGTTGCAAACCACCAACAACCTGTTTAACAGCATGTTAAATTGAGTTCAGATTTGGCAACAAGCGCACTGTTCGACTCGAAATGGCACTGTGCGCTAACAGACTGCAGTATGGCATGCATTAACAGCTGTAAATGCTGGGCCAAAGTTATCGATACGAACGCGCCATTTCAAACAAACGTGTGTCATCGATAATTCAGAAGCAAAAACGAAGCCGAATGAGGCGGACGTGTGACGCTCGCGCGCGCATCATTTTGCATAAGTGCCGCAAAATGCGCGCGTGTTTCAGTTTCTGTTTGTGTTGTCATTTGTTGCTGCTGGCCAAGTGAACAGTTCGCCCAGTTCGTTACGCGGTTAATACTCGAATCAAGTACTTAAGAATATTCAACAACAAATAAACAATGTGCACAGGTCGAAATAAACCAAACTAAAACTCAAAAATAAATATCAAACAACTAATAAAAACTGAACGTGGCCGCCGAGGGACGTGCGATAAGAAGAACAACAAAAACAATAACAATAACAATAATAATTGGCCGTCACTGCTCTCGACTGCAGTGACAACAGCAACGGCAATAGCAACAGCAACAGCAACACCAACAACGAACGACAAGCAAAGTGTGTGTTTTTATTTTAGCTGCATTCTTGCGTTTAGCGTCGTCGTCGCTGCATCTGCGTCAACAGCGGCAGCGCAGCGACCGCGGAGTCGCCGTCGAAAGTTTGGAGTCCAGAGAGAGGCTTCCAAAACGTGGCTTACGAAGTAATTAATACATCATAATAATTATAATAATATTAATAATTGCACTTATTACTGCATTCGTTCGTTCGTGTTGTTTGCCCACATCTTTTTTTTACTGTGTTTGTGCTGTGCTGTGCTGTGCTGTGTTTACCTGTTAATTAGTTTACCTGCGACACGCTTTGTTTTTGTTTTGTGTTATTGGTGAGTTGATCTGTTTTTACATTTTGTTTTTGTTTTTGTTTTTGTTTTTTTTTTCTTGCCGTTTCTGTTTGCTTGGCTTTGTTTGTGATGCGAAATGCAAGAAGAATGGTGCGAGACAGCAGACAAACAGGAAAACTACAAATGTTTTGCATTCGCTATGCTGTTTGTTTTGGTTTTGTTTTGTTGCATTCATTCTACGCAGCAGCAGCAGCAGCAGCACTAACAACAACAAGACTAACAGCGAAGCAGCAGAAAATGTTAACGGCTCTGCAGAGATCATCGCCTCTCTCTCAACTATCAACTCTCTCGCACTCTCGCACTCTCACGCTCTCTCGCTCTAACTCCCCGCTCGCCTGGGCATTCTCCACTCTCGCTGACTCTAGCTGTCACTCTCTTTGGCTGTTTGGTCACTTTTCGCTTTTTTCATTTTAGCTGTTTGCAAGTTTTATTAGCTCATCTTAAGCCGATCTTTGAGATAACTGTATATCTCTCAATATAATTCGAAAGCATTAAATACGTTATCTGATTTGGTTTTGGTTTGGGTTTGGGTTTTTGGACCAAATCAACGTCTCCCTTGCCGCTGGACCATAAACATTTCCATTTTGGCCAAATTCACGAAATGCACTTTTATAGCGACCTCGTGCCACGCCCCCCCCTCCTCCTCCGATTTTTAGTGTCGCCTGCAACACTTGACCATAAAACGGGCAACCAGCCCAACAGACAACCAGCTAAATGGCCAACTAGCCATTTAGCCATTTAGCCATTAAGCCATTTAGCCAAGTGGCAACAAGGCCAATGAATGCCGCAAGTGGCAGTTTCATCGATACACATTGCCAATCGTAATTTTGCAGCCCAATTTGCCGCGATCCCTTCTGGCTAAAGTCCTTCTTTATGGCGCTAAAGTCCCCAATGACATTCTTGGCATTATATTGGTTTTCATTTATTCTATTGTTATTCATTTTTTTATAAACTTATGAAATACTTAAAAATAATGCAGAAATCTAAAAATACTATATGTATTTATTTTTTTTTATAAATGAAATAGTTTAAATTAAAACATTAGTATGCTACTTGACTTGTTTTTTTATTTTGTATTTAGTTATTTGATTTCAATAGATAGTCGTATATGACAGAGCAAAAATTTCTTTCATTCATTATTTCATTCTTGTAGCAACATTTAATTTAGTGATACAAATAAGTATTTATTATTTATGACAAAACAAAGGATAAATATATAGTTGCATGCATTTGCATAAGACACATCCAGATAAATAATTGTAAGCTTGGGAATTGCGCGCTCTGCTTCCTAGTATTATTTAGATATATTTACCGCATATTGAATCGTCCCTTTTCATGCTCAAAAGTTAAACCATTTAATGAAACACCTTGCACACGTTTGCTTCGTAAATACTTATTTCAAATTTATTCAAAATTATAAGATAAAAGATAAAGTAGTTCAATTTCAATTATTAATTCTGTGCTTAATCTGTTTGTCATTTCAATATTACTTCGTATATATGTATCTCAAACTGATTCTAGATTAAATACATATCCTTAAAGATATGGACTTTCATTCGAATATTCTTAAAAATACGAACAACTCGTGAGTAGTAAATTTTCCCGATGTTTTCTTTATGTTCGACCATTTGTGCGTGTCATGTTGTCAACCTGAAGTTGGTTCTGAGATACATTCGATGGATTCGTATTCGTATTCACTCTGAGTGCTGGGAAGCATTTCTTTTTTATTTGGTTATCCAATAAATGCTGTGCAGTAAAGTCGCATCTCCTCGAGTCAAATCAAAGTCGGGAAGCTATGTGATTTCGCTTTCACATACTAAGTAAGTCGCTACTATATATACTATATATAGTATATATATCATTCAGTAAGTGAGTGCAGTGCATGTGCAGCTATGTGCAATCTTGTCTAGAATTTCAATACCACATAAAACGCTTGACGTTTGACAATCCAACCGTAAAGGCGTGCAAAGTGGGCGGTCTTGGGGGCTTGGAGGTTCAACTGGAGTGATGTTGATGTTGATGATGATGGGGCTGGGGCTGGGCAATGATAAAATAGGTGATGTTGCTGTTGCGCACAACACTTTGCACGTACAAGAGTCTAAGCAGCGTGAAAAATGGGGGGAGGGTTGTTTTGTTGTCGCTGAGTTGCGTAAACATCTCAATATCAGGCGAGCTATGACGATGCTTCAGTTACTTTATGGCAATGCAACTCGATGCTATTCTGAGTGGATCTTCATTATCTGTATAACACCGTCGCTAGTTGTCAGGCACAACAATGGAAAGTACTCGTGTTGCACTTGTCGCAGAAGTGAGGCAAAAGGTATCGAGATGCCATATCAAGTGTCAGCCATCGAAAGTACGCTCTACAAAAGGCAGAGTTATACATTTAAAAAGATTATACTTGAAAAGCCTTCAAGAACTAGGATAAAAACGTCGATTTTGTTAAGACAAAACCGAAAATATCACAAAGAAATAAATAATAAAAATTCTATATAAGAGCTGTTTAAATTATTTAAATAAATTGAAAGGATTAATAATATTTATTTTTTTTATACGTAGAATTTTTGTAAGGCTTTCGGTTTATCATGAATATTAAACGAATAATAAACATTGAATACAAGAGCTACTTAAATAAAATACAACATTTTAAAGAGTTGTTAATATTTATTTTTGAACTTTAAAAAATACAAAACTAAAAGTTTTTTTTTAATTTTAAAATAATAAATTGAAAATAATTGTTTTATACTACATTTTTGCAATAAAAATGAAAAAAAGAGTTTTTTAATTAAACTTTGAACATTTTTTGAAATATTTTTTTTGTTTTGAAAATAAAAGTAATTGTTCCATTTACATACATATATAAAAAAAGGTGAAAAAGAGTAATTATTTTTAATAATATTAGTGGTTTAAATGAATTAATTGAGTAGCATAAATAAATAGTAGTGAAAACCAGTTAGACAGTTGTATCTGCAGATTAAAGGTATGTAAGTATGTAAATTTCTGCGAATAATTTTATCGCGCTGCGTCGAATCGAGTTTATTATCATTGATGTGTTGTTTGTTGTTTGGGGAATTCCCCTTCGTTGTCGATCAATGGGAGCTTGGCTCTTTGGGGGAATACCCTGGCTCTTGACCAGCGCGTTGTGCATTTAATTAGTTCGTCCAACTGTCGCATCAAGTATGTGTCAGCGTATTTCCCAGGACAAAGTGCGATTTGGCCGGAACTCGTCTCTCTCTCTCTCTCTCCCTCTCTCTCTCTATTCGCTGTCTCGCTCGGTTTTTTGGTCCTTGGCGAAAAGCTGACAACCAGCCAAATGGCCGAAGTGATAATCTCAAACAACTGCAAAAAATGCGGTAACGAACTTTTCTTTTTTGTATTTGTCAAGGGTCATTCCCTGGAAAATGTTGTGGCTTTCCTCTGTTTGTGTGTGTGTGTGTGTGTGTGTGTGTGTGTGTGTGTGTGTGTGTGTGTGTGCTGGGCAGGGAAATTCAAGCAAAAAACTTATTAATTAAAACATACAACAAATATAATTTGGCTAATGAACATTTCGCTCCAATTTGTTGGGACAACTCTTGCTGCGGCTGCTGTTGAACTTTTGCATGATATTTTTTCTGTTTCTTTTTTTAAATTACTCGTATAAAAATTTATGATTTATACACACACACACATTGGCTGAGAGACGCACGCGTTTAAGACCAGTTTCAGATTCCGAGTTTGTCGCTGAAAATCTCTCGAAAAATTTCCGAAGCGTGAAGCAGCAGCGACTGCGACGCCGACAGCGACGGCGACGCCGGCAGCGACAGCGACAGTGACTGCAAAAACAGCTGTTCCGTTTCGAACTTGAGGCAAAGTCAAGCTGGTTTGGCTTTGTTGCTTTTGTTTGCCCGTTCTCGATCAGCGATCTGAGCTGAGCTGAGCTGAGTTGTCCAGTCGCTAGATCGTTGGATGTCGCTTTTTGGCGTGATTCAGTTTGCGATTTAGTTTTCAGAATACTCTCTCTCTCTATCTATCCCTCTCGACTATGCGGCTGTGTGGCGAGCTTTGCGACAGGCAAATCAATCCAGCTGTCTGTCATTTGAATATTAGTCAGAGCTCAAAGTTCGGAGTGGCCGAAACCCACACTGGCAATTCTTGGAGAATATTTCAAAGTAGTAAACAAGTTAATGGCTATCATAAAGTGGGCAACAACTTGGCCAATCCAGATGAACAAGTTTGGCACAAGAAAAGCAGACGAAAGGAAATGTTGTACTCGCTGTAACTGCTGTGATTGTAATTGTAAGTGTAATTGTAATTGTAGTTACGAATATGTAATTTTCTATTTTTAAAAGCACACCGAATACTATATGAACAAATTGAAATCCAAATCCGAAATCGAATATCAGATCATTGAACCCTGGCGAGCTGAAGTGCTACTTTAATTTTGGTGTGCTGAATAATTGCAATTTGAGCGCAATGAGATCAAAAGTTGATAACATCTCGCCACCATATAATTATTGCCATTAATTATTCAGAGACAGACAGTGTAGTAGAGTATTCGGCATTTGTTGTAATCAACTATTTCATGCTGTCGGGCAGACATGATAAGTATTTTTTGTTGCTATTTGTTTTCATTTTTACTATTTTTTCTGTTTGTGATTTCGGCTCGTTGTTAGTTTTTTTTGCTGTTGTTCTAACCCAATTGCCCGGAGCCGGGCCACCTCACAAAACCGATTCTGAATCTGATTCTGAATCTGAATCCGAATCCGAATCCGAGTGCGACTGCGACTGCGACTTTGAGTCAAGGTGACGTAATGCCAACGCCTAAAGTGGCTTTTATACGCTTCAACAGATCAAGTATCAATTACAATCATTCAGCCAGAGCCAGAGCCAAAGCCGATGGCAAACAGTTTTTGTGGGTCATGGATCTGAGCAAGTTGAACTTTTTAGGGGCGCCATCTCCACTTCTCAGTTTGAGCCCAAACCCCAAATGTTGGCGCAAATGTTGTGCTAAGAACATGATTGGACAAAATTGAAAGTAAACAAGAGCCAAAAAGAGCCACATAATTACATTCGACTTGGCCGCCGTATATGTATTATATTTATATCGAAAATATATACTATACTATACTATATGTGTTATGCGTATAAAATGTATTTGTGTGCATCTGCACCTGTGTGCGTAGAGTTCTGTGTAACTGCAAAAGTTCTTCTCTTCACTCTTGCAAGTTTGTTTGAAAATAAATTATAATTAACTATAAATAGCTGAGGATGAGCATTTCAAGAGCTGCCCCAACTCGACGACGACGACGACGACGGCTCCTCTCAGCGCCCAAGATACATTCGCTGTCGCTGCTGTTGTTGCTGTTGTCAGCTGCTTTCCGATAATGATAATATCGGGTTACCGCAAGTTTTCTGTTTCATGCTGCTGCGCTTCTGTTTCACACACTTCGTGCAACATTTTTTGCGCTCAGGTGTTTGATTGATCAGAATCAGAATCAAAATCAAAAAAAAAAGAAGGAGAATTAATTGTGCGAGGTTCGCCAGATGGGAGATTACAGATTGGTCAAGACGGTAGCATTAGCGATTGGTATGCCGAATGTAAATAAACAAAATACAAATTGACTACATCACACACACGGGGAGAACAAACTTGTACTATATGTTATAGTATTGTGGTTGATGGCAAACAACCGCAGCAGCAACAACAACAATTACAGATGTTAGCGTCGCGGGCCATTGCGCAATATTAGCACCGAAAAATCAGCATCGAAATCAACTCAATTTGTCCAACTTTGCAGCTCTCTTTGTAGCCATCTTTCAAAGCCGTCAATTCTGATGGACACACGCTCTATCGCAGTCTATTTGCATCTGTATCTGTATCTGTATCTGTATCTGTATCTGTATCTGTATCTGTAGCTGTATCTGATCATGAAAATTGATTTTTTGCATACGTTAGCACTTCAATAACAGATTCATAACATAAATTAAAACAAGTAAAATCACTCGATTACGAGATCTCCCGTCGACGGCTTTCAGATACTCTAAGCAACAAAACTCACATTCGCTATCACAACTAGATGGCGCTAGTAAACGGTTTTAATACCAATTCATCATTTTTTTTGTAGAATAATTAATTTGAAATGAATATGGAACATTACACAAGTGAAGTTTTATTACAAAATTTGCACAAGTAGCACATAATTACATATATATTAACCAAATGAATTTCAATATCTTTACATTCATTCAGTTTTAATTCAGTTTAAAAATCGATAACATCATGATATAAAAACTAATCTTTTGCGCACTTTTCGATCAGATCAGATCATTAATACAAATAGACTGCTGTAAACATAAATCTCTTGGTTTTCTTGGAAAATCAGCTAGAAAATTGCTTTGAGCATAGGGACAAGTACGAAAATGTAGAATCCGTTTTTATAGGCTTTAATATCAGCATGTTATAAACACTAATCTTATGTGCACTGCACGATCAGATCATAAATACAAATACAGACTGCTCCGGAACCCTACCAAATTTACAGAACATTTGATTATAGAGCAATAATTTGTATTTACCTGAGAACATTAACTGGAAAATTACTTTGAGAACAAGTACGAAAATTTATTATCGATTTTTTATAGACTTTAATATTATCTGTTATAAACACTAATCCTCTCTATCAGATCATAAATACAAATACAGACTGCTCCGGAACCCTACTAAATATTCAGAACATTTTATTGTCGTGCAGTAATTTGTATTTACCCAAGAAAATTAAATGGAAAATCGCGTTGAGCATTGGGACAAGTACGAAAATCTATTGGCCATTTTTTATGGACTCTGCTATTAAGCCGGGAGTATCTGTGCGGTACTTTGGCGAGATCAAAAGCAGCTAGTTTTTATGATTTCTTTATGCGAGCAGCAAGTGAAGTGCAGTAAAAATAAAATCGTATCAGTTGTAATTGTGCCAGATCATTTAGATCAATATTGGGCTTTTAATGAATTACACAAATATTTTGATGGGAAGCCATAAATGAACGCAGCCATGTACTAGTTCTATATATACTTTAAACGGGCCACGGAAATTATAATATTGTCTTAGATTGTTATGAGAAGTACGATAAGTCATTAAATATGTATTAAATATTTGCTCGCTCCAACAATGCGATTACGAATGCGATTGATACACTTCAGAAGTTATTGTCGCTGGCTTTCGATGAATCGCGTGTCGTGAATCAAATCCTTAGATCGTGTGGGATCGAATCAAAGATGTTTTGCTATTAATGGAACTCTCGATCAGTTGGCCTTGATCAAGAATTCAAAGGTGCTAATTAATGGCAATGTCTAGGGTATTTCAGTTTCGGCTTGTCGCTAATTGCATTTGCTCTTGTTTGTGTTTATTTTCGTTGTTGCTGTTGTTTTGCGTCTTTTATTGCTGCTGCTGCTGCTGCTGCTGCTGCTGCTGTTTTTTGCCTATTTGCACTTTGGCGCGTATTTATCTTTCAACTTTTCGACTTTGTGCCTAAAGTTCATGAGCACGCGAGCCGCCAATGCTTCTCGCCCCGCCCTCCGCCCCTCGCCAGCGTTGGCGGCGGTGTAAACAAATGTTTAAAAATGAATTTTTCAATTTCCATTCAACGGTACAACATAAACAACAATAGCCCAAGCGCCATGGCAATGACAGAGTTCTCCCCTTCCTCCCTCTCGCCCCTCTTGTGCAGAGTTTCAAGTTCGAGCTCGAGTTCAGTTGGGTCTATGGCCGAGCCTAGCTAATATATGCAGTACAGCAGATATACTATATGTATATCTTGTGTATCAATATCGCCATACGGACCACGGACCACGGACTGGCAAGGTCAAGGGCTAACAAGGGTCACAAAGGGCTTCCCCATTAGCATAAACACGGCGACTTTGAAACATTGACTATCATTAAAATTCGATTGGCTTTCTTCACCATACTATACTATACTATATGGCCAGATAAATGACGATGGGATAGAAGATGGGAGGGAGAACATCTGGTACCGCGAGTAATGGATTAGCACTAATAAAACGTTTTTTATTGCTCCATTTATCATAATAAACGGCATCGGTTTTTTTCTCCGCATGATGGCAATCATGATAAAAGGTGTTGAAAAAGTTTTCCGTTTCTTCATGATCATAATCGGGAACGCGTTCTTTGTGCCTTGCACAGCATCTGGCGTGATCATAGGGAGATCATAAAATTATATTCTTGCCGCGCTGCGAAAATAAACAGAATCGCAACAATTATCAATATCAAAAGAAACCACATCACAAAATAACTGCGATTCGTTCAACTTCCACGTTCTATGCGTCATGTTGCGCTCATTTGACTATTTTGATACCCTCACTGAGTTCGCTAATTACTCATCAAACACGACTCAAGCTCATGCAAAGTTTCAGAACTCTAAATGCCACATCGATAGGGCATCGATAACAATTTAAATATTGCACCCAAGGAATCACTCAAGTTCTTTAAGAAATATTAACATTGTTTTGTGTTTTTTAAATATTTGATCGGAAAACGTTTTTTTGTTTACAAATTAATTGTGTTTAACAAAAATGTATAAGCATTATGATAATTTAACCTAATCTAAACTAGGTGTGCAACTCTATCCAAAAATATTATGGTTGTTAATACAGCAAAAAGCATTGCCAATATTTTAAATGATGTTATTACCCAATTCTAAAGCTCGACACGACTGTTAATACTGATTCTTATTATCAGCTGTTGCAAAATCATTTAACTCAGTTTTCACTATAGTCATAGTTAGCTTTTTGTATTTTCTTCATAGAAGATAATGATGGTCAGAAATTAAAATCTCCTTAGCCAGATCGAGGTAGTCCTTAAGTCCGTCATTTTGTAAGTTTTTTATTTGAAAATAATTTTATTTAGTTCTTTGATGTTTGTATTTACCAGACTTATCAACTGGGTTCTGATAGAAGATAATGATGGAATCAAGACAAATCATTTGAACAGCAGCTAAAATCGCTATCGTGATCGTCATTTGGTAAATTTCCTATTTAAAAATAATTTAATTTAGATCTTCGATTTTAGTATTTATCAGACTTGCAGTTTCATGTGCTTGAGTTTCATCGTGCTTAATTGTTTATGTTGAAAATGTATTTATCGGCCTAGTTTTTTGTTCCCGAGTTGAGGCCTTTTAGTGGAGTATCCATGTGCCATAATTCACAAGCAAATCGTCGACTTTAACGACGAGCCACTGAATAAGGCAAATAACTAAACGTTGCTGCCGACATAATGTCTAATCATATGTCATCAATTGGAAATTATCCCATAGCCGAAGCCGGACAGATAATCGGCTCGCATTTGGGTCACAATTATTGCTATTTGCATAGTTAAATATGCAATTAAATATGAGGCCCAGGGTAAAATATCTGCAAACAGCCTTCGAGAGGTAAACGTTCTTTTGTTTGCGGTCTAAGTTTTGCATCGATGATATTATGCACATTATATTAAAGTTGCTGTTTGATTCGACTTTGCAAACGATGTGTTTCTCTTTGATTTTCGGTGCACAGCAGATAATATAGTATAGTATAGTATTGTGGGGCTTAATTAAGGGGAATTAGAAATGTCAATCGAAGTGGAAGTCGAAGTCGAAGTGGAGAAGTTTGTTGTCGTTCTCGTATCTCTCGACAGCAGCTGTGTCGCCCATTGTTCTCGCCTAGTGTGTGATTAGTACACACACACAGATACTCACACACAGATACTCACACACACACACGCAGACAATTGAGTGAAAGACAATGCGAGATACTTGTGGTGCATCTGCTGCGCCTGCGTCGTCTTTGAAATATATTCCACACACTCCGTATATAGTACGATTTGATTGTGCTCGACCCTCGAGTGTTTACGCTGCGATAATAATGAGATCAGTTCAGTTCAGTGGCCAAAGTCGACAAATTACACAAATATATTCCACATTTATTTATCGGCTTTCGCTGCTATCACAATAATGCCCGAACTAATGCGGCATTCCAAATATTATAGTAATAACAAATTTATGCATCAACGTGACAAAGGGCAGCCAGCAAGAAGCCAAAACAATTGCAATTCCAATTAAATGCACTGAACTGAACTAGAAATTATCGGAGAGTGCAAATCTATTGCATTCGATTGGCAATTTGAAAAGCTTTCTCTGTTGTTCAACTATCCTTCAGTGTCTGCCTCGAGCAGGAACATTTTCAGCTCCACAGGAGCCAAATTAAACGGCTTCAATTAAAGATGTTTACTTTAATATGCAACTATAACAAATGTGCATTTATTATCAATTAATTAAAGTTAAAGTTAAAGTGGCTTCTGTCAGCGAGATGAGTTTAAATAATCCCTTTGTTTCAAGATTATTCTGCAAATCCACTTGCAACAAATTGTTATCAATTTATTATGTTTGATTGCTTAACATTAAATGTGATTATAATTTTATTATATTAATTAATAAAACTATTTGTAATTTTATTTCCACATTCATTGTAAGTACTCAAATATCAATTAATTAAAGTTGGCAGTGTTTAACATTCAGTGTAATTCTAATTCTATTATATTCATTAATTAAACTATTTGTTGTTACTCAAATATCTATTGATTTGTCGTTATGTGGCCTGTAAACTGCAGTTTGCATCTTGATGCGATATATATATAGATCTTGCTTACAAGCAATATATAATTGTATTCAAATGCATATAGAATAATAATATAATAATTGTTGCTTCTAATTAAATGTAGTAGTCGATGCTTGTAGCAAAAAGTTAAAGAAAACATTTCGAGAATATGGTAATATTTCATCTTTAAGTTACTTAATAATTTTTTGAAAATTATTTAAAGCATCACTTGAATTTGGGTTCAATTTCTATTTACAATCCCTGGTTTAAAGCATATAAGCTATAAGAAATTGCACATAGTTTAAGTAATGGCGTTAATTTATTGCCTGCAAATGAATTAGGCTAATAAAGCAGTTTGCTGCCGATCGAGATCGAGATCGATATCGAGTATTCTTCAAATTTGTGGCGATTGATAAGTAAAATCGAGCATTTAACATTTTTATCAGTCTTTGAAGTGTTGTTGTTTTGTCATTCGTGTGTTTGCGAATGAATGTTGTAAATAGGCGTCGAATGCGAGTGAATACTCACTCGACGCACTCAAAGTCGCACTCGAAATCGAAGTCGAATTCGTATCGCGGCGCCAGCGAATCAGCAAACAAATGCATTTCGTCAAATGACATAATCCCTATAAATAATGTTCAAACAATGTGGGGTTCAAGTTGCTGTTGTTGCTTCAGAATGGCCCAAGAAGATAGTGGCAGAGGGGAGGGGGTTGGAGACGGGGGGACAAGTTGAGCATGTTGCTGTGTGTGTAAAATGCGGTTTGTAGGCGTGACAAGCGCGCCCGATACAAATTAATTACAGCGTAGACGCAGCGCAGACAACGCAGCCGGCGTCGACTGCGCAGTTGAGGCAGCACAGGCAGCGACAGAGGCAGCGACAGAGGCAGAGGCAGCTTCGGCTTCGATTGACATTGGCCAATGCAACAGCAGCAACAGCAGCAGACGAAGCTCCTCAAGTGGCGCAGCGTAATTCGAGATGCAGCATCGCAGTCTGCGATCTTGAGAGCACAGCTGCCATGCACCACAACAACAACAACACCGCAAACAACAACACCGCAAACAACAACAGCAACAACAACAACAACTAACCACAACAACAATGCATATTAAATGCAGGAAGTAAAACATTTTTTCTCTCTTCTTTTCTGGGTTTTCTTCTCTTTTTTTTTTTTTGTTGGTTTCTGCTTGAACTCAAACAAGTTGCAATAAATAATTATGATAGTATTGCATTTATGTGACGTCACGAACACCACGAGACAAGGCGTAAAGGCATAAAGAATATTAAATACGCTTTCGACAGGTCTTTGATTTATTAAAATGAAAAATTATCAAAAATGATAATTATAACAATTGCAATGAAATAAATTATTTGAATTTAGTTTTTTATTTCTATAAAATGTATATCATAAATTAAAGCAATAATCACAATTTTAACTATTAAAATTCTTCTTAAATAATACTTACGCTTTCGACATGTTTGTCATCTTGTTATGGATTTAATCAAATGAAAAATTATTTAAAATGTGGATTACAACAATTGGCATTTTCATAGATTAAAGTGATTGCAATTAAATAAATTATTTGAATTTAGTATTATATAAATTAAAACAACAATCATAATTTCAACACTCAATTACAATTGTAAACTTCTTAAATATTAAATGCGTTGACGAAATGTTTGGATTTAGTTATGCTTTTATAAAAATTAAAAATGATCTCAAGTCAACCAATAAATTGGTTACAATGAAATATATTATTTGAATTTAGTTGTATAGTACTATAAATTTAAAAATTCAATTGAAACTTCAACTCCTATTTAAAATCGCAATTGAAAATGTGAATTTTTTGAATACAATTATTTAAGTACTTTATTATAATACGAATCAATTGACTAATTTTCATTAATATAATTGTAATCATTTATTCCTATATTTTATGCTAAGAAATTGTTCTTAACAACAAGTGGCTGTTGCATCCGCTAGTTTGTCCGACATAATGGAAATGCATTTGCCCAGAAACAAGGAATTAAGTTTTTAAAATCGACTGTTGAAAAGTATGACAATATAAGCCTAGGGTATTAAAACCGTGCATGAGGCAATGGAAGTGGGATGGCACTGAGACACAGACTGAGACTGCGACCCAGACCGCGAATCGAGACCGAGACCGAGACCGCGAATCGAGACTGAGACTGAGACTGGGAATATACAATATGCATTAAGCTCAGACTTGCCAGCTGTGAGAGGCCGAGACTGGAGAGTTGAACGTTGAAGAGAGTTGTGGGGTTCGAACCGTGCAGTGCGGGACTGCAACTGCGAATGCAATGACAATGCAAATGCAATGACGATGGCAACAGGAAGGAAGCGCTTTGCTGTTAATGCCTCCGCCCCGGGGGCAATTGCGATTCGGAGGCGATGACGGCAACACCTACTATCCAACAAATTCCGCTGGCGATGATGATGCGATGCGATGCGATTGTTGCTGTTGTTTGTTGCGGGACTTATCGTTGAGAGCGCGCGTCCAATTGAAGTATTAAACTACTTGAATTATTTGCGCAAGTTTATCCGATGCAGTTGCTGCTTTTAGTGCACTTACTTCAAGAGCTGCAGCATCGGCTTAAGTCTCAAATGCTGCCACGCAGAACTCATTACTTATCGTGGAATTCAATTTGAGCAACTTTAACAAAATCAATACCAAATAGCAGAGATAATAAATCCAAAGTGTGGAACAATGTGAAATTACTAAAAATACCTAAAGCGTGCAAGAGTGTAAAATTAGTAGCGCTGTTATGGCTAAAAATAAATAAAGTTCAGTGCGAAAGTTGTGTCTTAACTTTGTCCACTTTACTGACCTCAAGTTGCCGCAAGGATTCGAGCTGTTATCCTTGGCTTATACAAAATGAGCTCGATAGTCTCGAGTTGAGGGCGAATGCAATTGATGTAATAGATTTGCTGTCTGAACATTTCATTGTGTCAACTTTATCGCTTCTCGTTTGGGGTTTTTTGTCATTTTGTTTTGTGTTCGCTTTTTTTTTGCTTTTTGACCATTTCTCTCAGAGTCGCTCAAATTTCGTCGTTTATGGTGTAAAATGACGTCGAAAAACACACAAATAGTCGTTGTATATAGAGATAGAGAGAGAGGGAAACATATTTGACATGTGGCGACATTCAAATTTCACGCTTCATAAAATACTTGTACTTCGATTGGGGGAAACGTTTCACAAATTCTTGGAAAACTGTTTTTTATCTTCTCGTTTACAATATTTGAGCACTGTCAAAGTTGCTGATTGTCGTTGAACTTGGCGGGCGAACTGTGAAATGTGCATTTCGTAATCCCCAAATCCCCAAGTTCCCCAAGTTCCCCAATTTTGTTGGGTTGACATTACGTGCATCACGCATACGCCCCATGCACCAGCATTCGACTGTCAGACTGGCAAGAGCAAGTTTTCAACGCGACTCTCACAATCTAGGTCCATCTACAACCGACCAATCAACTTTATTTAGCCGATTAACACAAATGCGCTCATTACCAGAGCACGAGCTGGCACCGCATCGCCATCAGCATCCACATCAGCATCCACATCAGCATCCACATCAGCATCGCCATCAGCAGCGCTGCGAACATCGGCAGTCGAGATCAAAGACTCCGCCGCCGACTTCGACTCCGACTCCGTCTGCGACGATTGTGGAATGCTGAAGAGTGGGAAAAGTGTTAGTACCAAAAACAAGAAAATAACAAGATACAAATCGCCTTTGTCGACTTTGAACTTTAATTTACACACGTGCGGCAATTATTAAATAGAATTTAATTCCGACTTACGATTCACAACATCTGAGTTGCTCACATTAATAATCAATTAATATGAAATATTAAAAAGCAGTTCTTTCAAATTAAAGAATTAAGCTGGCTTTTTATATTTATTTCATTTCAATCGAAGTTTTGGAGAGTTTCATTTAATTTTGCACTTAATGCCTGACAAGCTTAAAATCTAAAATTTAATTGCAGCATTAAAACAAATGTTTAAACGAAGTAAAATAAAAAAAGAAGATAAAAAATTGCCGACTTTGGACTTTAATTGATAGCCGAAATAGAATTTAATTTCAAGTTACGATTAACAACAAATAAGTAAATTGAACAGCTTCATATTAATAATCAATTAATCAAAAATTAAAAGAAGCTCTTTCAAATAATTTAAACTTTTAATTCAAAAATGTAACAAGCTTGTTTATATATTGTATTTCAACCGAAGTTTTTTAGAATTTAATTTTGCACTTTATGCTTGGCAAGTTTGAAATCTAAAATTTAATTGCAGCATTAAAACAAATATTTAAACGAACATTAAGAAGATACAAAACTGTCGACTTTGAACTTTAATTTATTGTTGAAGTAGAATTTAATTTAAAGTTACGATTAACAACAAATAAGTAAATTAAACAGCTTCACATTAATAATCATTTGATGTAAAATAATAAAAAAGCAGCTCTTTCAAATTATTTAAACTTCACATTCAAGAATTTATCAAATTTTCATTTAATTTTGCATTTAATACTTGGCAAACTTTAAATCTTGAATTTAATTGCAGCATTGAAACAAATATTTAAACGAACTTGGCATAACATATTTGATCTGTTTTAGATAATTACGAATAACTTTAGCTTTTCAGCAGCAAAGACTGTCTGATTAATCATAGTTATAGCTCTTATAAACCGAGCAAAATCATCACTAATTTGATGTGCAAGTTTTAGATTGTTTGCAGAACTGCATTTGAGCAGATTAATTGTGCGGGCTTTAAGCCTAATGAGTTGATTGGGCAACAAATGTGAAAATGCACTGCAAAAGTTGCCGATTGAAGCGAGCTTTAAGAAAATTGCTCGCTGAAGCTGAAGCTGAAGCTGAACAATGAACTTTCGTGCAAGTGCAATTTGCATATGTCAATTTTAGCTAGTGTCATTCGCGGCATAATGCGTCTCATTCTGCGTCCACATCGCCAGCTGATATGGGCAATATTTGCATGTACAGTGAACAGTGAACACATCATTATTGCCTCTGGACTGCGAGTATTATCATAATCATCTCATTTCCCATTTCGATTGTTATTTCAATTTATTTGCTGCGTGTGCCCGCCCGCTGTTTGCGCTCTTCTCGCTGCTCCGTGGGCGTCATTGTCTGTCTCCCTCTCTCTCCCCTCTCTCTCTCTCTCTCTCTGTTGTCGGTGCGTGAATTGTGGTTGCGGCTCACATTGAGCGGAAACACAGCAGCAATGATGTTATTAATGCACATTATGCCCCATGATTATCATCGCTATGCTTATTATGCTGATTATTGTTGCTCCCACCCTCGCCCCCGCCTCCGTCCACGCCCCCGCCGCCTTCGTATCTCCGTTTCCCAGCGGGATTACGCCGCCTTCCTCCTTCCGCCTTCCTCCTTTCTCGCTTTCGGTTTTCATTGGAATTTTGGCGACATTAAATGAAATTCATTTATTAAAACTTGATACTTAATCGCCTTAATAAAAAGCGAGCGAAAAAAATACACCTTTTTTTTTTAATGGAGCGACAAGTTGACAATTAAATGTTAATTAAAGTTAGCGCGTTTTAATGGCGGCATAAATCAAAAGTCAATCAAAGCAAATCGCAGTAAATTGATGTTTAATAAACAAAAGGCGCAGGCCTAAAGCAGATCACAAACCGCAAAACCGACTCAGATTCGCAGCGCAGATTGACGCCGACGCCGACGCCGCTGTCGCTGTCAACGCTGACGTCGCTGTTGACGTCGGCGGCGTTGTTGTGCGAAATTTATCACCCGAAAGATTCTTGAACTCGACATGCCGTAAGGTCGACAACTTGGCATCTTAACTGCTACCTGTTAACTTAATACGCCTGCTGTGCTCTGATTGACTGATTGAGCGATTGAGCGATTGAGCGACTGATCGATTGATGAAATGCCGCTGTACCGATAAACTAATCTGTCTCTGTGTGCTCTCTGTTCTTGCAGCCATGTGGCGATGAGGCAGCCAGCTGGGAATATGCCGATGCCGTGCCACTTGTTGCATGCCCCGTCCATGCAACAGCCGCCACAGCAGCAGCAACGAACTCGCATCAAATGCTCTGCAGCGCTTTCAGCATGTTACTCATACGCCATGTGTTGCCCGCTCGCAATCGACGCATGTTGCACTGCAAACAGCAACAGAAGTAGCTGCAACTCCGATTGCAACTGCAGCTTGGGACTCATTGACTAATTGCCACAACAGCAACACATCAGCAGCAACAACTACAACAACAACAACAACATTAGCTATAAGCAACAACAGCAACCACGAAAACAAGAAGCAAACAATCAAAGTTGGACACAAATCAACGCAAAATGTCTGAGGTAAGTTCAGGCCATTAACCTCTTGAAACCTTCTAAAGTATCGATATCGTATAATCGTTTATTGATGAAAATATGTCCTGAATGTTATTTATTTGATTGGCTATCAGCGGCTATCTTGACAGACTATAAAGTAGAGTTCGCCAATAATAAATAATAATACAAAATTGGGAGTCTAAATGCCACCCTATTTTTCTGTGAATTTGTATTGCGTTTAGTTTTTTATTGAAGATAGTTAAGCGTACTTTGAAGCTCAAAAGTTTTTCAAGCACAATTTTACTATTTCTATTTACAAATATATTTGTTTACAATTCATTATTTGTTAATTATTCCTTAACCTATCGCCTATTGTTTTCATCAATAAGCCTGAATTTTATCTAATTGATTGGCTATCAGCGGCATGTCCAAAGCCTGAACTTGCCACCTGACAGACTATAAAGTAGAGCCAATAATAAATAATAATTAAAAAGGGGGGGCTAAATTGCCAGATGGCATTAATTTAATTTGATATTAAGGAAAGTTAATCTGGATTTGAAATTAAATATAAATAGTTGCAATTTTATTGTGCAACCTATGCTTTCTCTCTTTATACATTTATATTTATTTACCATTATTTATTGATCAATTATTCCTCAATCGACAATAGTTTATTGATGAAAACATGTCCTGAATATTATCAAATTGATTGGCTGTCAACGGCATTTCCAAAGCCTGAACTGCACTCTGGACAGACTATAAAGTAGAGCACGGAAATAATAAATAATAATACAAAATTTTGGGCTAAAATAGGGGCAGATGCCACCCTAATTTTTCTGGGAAATTTGATTTTGTTAAGCTTGGCATTAAAAAATAAATAAAGCCGGTTTGACAACTACACTTTTAAATATGTAAACTTGTCTTCCATTCTTTTTTTATATACACAATTTTTTTTTGCAATTATTTCTATATTATTTAGTCCTCGCGGTACATGATAGAACCTAGAAATTAGAAGGCTAGTCAAAAATATATAAATAAAAAGGAAATTTTATTGAGTTTGGTATGTGTATAAAACAAAATCAATCTTAAGAGTGTTGCAACTATTTATATTGCATTCATATTATTTTATTTATTTAATTGTTATTCCTGACGTTACAAGGTATAACTTTTAAATAAAGAAACAACGCCAGTTACCAAATAAATGCACTATTAGCTTGAATTATAATTTTGTGAAAGAGATTTTTATCAAAATATCCCAGCCACAAATCGTTTGCACTACATAAAAAAACATTTAAATTGTTGCAAGATTTGTTGCAAAATGCAGCTTTAAGTTTTGGTATAAAATTCAAATGTTGCTTCAAGTTTTAAGCTGCAAAAGCATCTTTTAGTCTTCGTTAGTCGTTTTCTCGGCATTCTGTTTATGCATCAAGTTGACACTGATAAAGATTGCTTAATGCAACAATGTGGCAAATCCTCGATGTGCTCAGCACCAGTTGCAATGCCGACGTTTGAGCCTTACATTCAATTAGAAATTCTTCGTAACTGCTGCTGCCGAAGCCTGACAAATAATTCGTTCGACTTTGTGGGATTAAAAGTGCAAAATTTAACAAAATGCGAAATACGAAAAATATTCTGTGCGGCGGAAAATTGACGATAATATTTGTGAAATGTAAGGCCAAATTCTTGGCATAATCGTGCGAGTCGTTTGAGCTCCCAGTTGTTAGATGCCAAGCACACACACAGATACTCACACACACAGATACTCACACACACACAGATACAGATACAGAGTGTGGCAGCAACAATATGCTCTGCCTGCTTTCTTTTTGCTCCCGCATAAACATTTGAATTTTGGGTCAGTGACGTCGTGTTTTTCGATGTGTTGTTGTCGTTGTCGTTGTCGTCATCGTCTCATGTCTCAGTCTCATGTTTATGTATGTGGCAAGCACACACACACCCACACACACACACCCATACACACACACGTACAGTCGAAGGCAACAGGCAACAGGCGGCGCCTTTGGTTCTCCAAACAGCTGTCGCCATTCACGGCACAAATATTGACCTAATTTGCACCTGTTTACAAATTCATTTGACTCACTCGCTGTGTGTGCGTGAGTGTGTGTGTGCGAGTGTGTGTGTGTGTGTGGCCTCCTCTAACAACGCTTGGGGTATCCTGGCACACAGTTGGGGTTTGCACTTTGCGTTTTTGGCGCATGATTTATGCAGCAGAGCGAAGCAATGCGAATTCTCGCTGCCTCCCCCCCCTCCCATCCAACAGTCTTTAAGTGGGTCACAACGACTCCCCGTGTCCAGTTGCGAGTTGCAAGTTGCCCGTTGCCCGTTGCCAGTTGCCAGTTTAGGTCTGCCGCACGCTTCTTGCCACCTGCGGCCATCCGCAGAGAGATCCACCGGATACTCGCTGTGCCAGCAACGAGGATTGTCGGGTTAACGGGCTAACCGGGCTAACGGACTAACGGGTCAGTTATGCACACATTTGTTGGCCAAATTTACATTTTCATGCTCCAAAGGACTCCTCCATGGCGGCCAAAGGACTCAGCTGCTCGCCTTTCAATCAGCTGCATCCCAAAAAAAGAAGAGATTCAAGAAAATGCATCACAGAGCAAAAAATTGCGATCTAAAACTATAGATTAGATTTGGGAAATACACAATTTGGCATTCTGGAATTTTGTTTAATTTATTTTCCCCTCAAAATGTTGTCATCAATAGAATTGAATTAGTTGTTTGAAATGATTGTTTTATTATAATATTTTTATTTGTGCTTTATTTCCCTGACAATTGTAGGTTTTTGAAAATATTATCTTCAATACAATTTAATAAAAATTTAGAAATCAAAATTATAATTTAATATCAGAGTTCAGCAATTGTTTTATTATCAGATTTCATACTTAATACTAATACAAAATATTAATAATAATATAATAATAAAAATTCAAGGTCAGAGTTCAGCAATTACTATCATATTTTTGTGTGTGCTTTATTTCTCTGTTAAGGTTACATTCTTGAAAATGTTTTCATCAATAGAATTGAATTAAAAGCCAAAAATAAAAATAATTATAATAATTATTTGAGCTCATAGTTCAGCAATTGTTTTATCATCATATTTTTGTGTGTGCTTTATTTCTCAGTCAGGTTATATTCTTGAAAATGCTAACAACAATAGAATTGAATAAGAAGTTACAAATAATAATAATAATTCAAATAATTTGAGAGTTCAGCAATTGTTTTTCAATTGAAAATTTTGTTGTTCTTAATGTCATATTGGCATGCTAATGAAATAAATTGGAATTTTGCAATATTAACATATATTATATTTAGTAAGCAAAATATAATATAAATTGATAACGTGGTTTTTTTGGCCGTGCAGCGAATGCACAAAGTATTCATGGATCAGCGCGTCGTGCACTCGAATGCATTGCATTACGTTTCCTTACGTTGCCCCTTACGTGTCCCCTTACGTTGCGTTGCGTTGCGTTACGTCAAGTGTGAGAAAAGTGGCAGACGAAATCAATCTAAAGTAAAAGCAATCCTTTTGAGCGCTGCAAATGGAGTGCACGAGAGCTCACACTGATTCGAGGCGAGATGATTGCTGCCTCTTGTGGCAACACTAAAAAAAGTTGGTTAAATTGAAAGGTAAAAGGACGAAGAAATGGCGTTAAATTGGCCAAATGAAAAAGCAAGTTTCGTTTGTTCAACATTTAAATAAATCAATGCTTGCGCGAGTTTAACAATTAAATTAAAGTTGGAGAGTATCTTTAGTCATCAGTGTGTCTGTGTATCTCAATCTTAATGATGTACAATAAAAAGCACAAAGCGGATGAATGGCATGTGGCATGTGGCATGTGGCATGAATCGTTATATTAACTGCTCAGATTGTCTCCGCATTCTGCTTCTAATTCGGAGTCTACAGCTTGTGACATTAGGATTAAACTAATGATATTGCTGATGATGATGATGATGGTGATGGTGATGGTGATGATGATGACGATGCTACTGATTTGTGGTAATTAGAACACTAATTTAAGCAGCGACTTAACAACGTGCCTCGTGCCACAATTCGTTACATCGCCTTCGATTGTTTCAATCTGTTTCCTGCGCATTGATTTCATTGATTGATGGCTTTTTAACGATGGTGGTGGACAGCAGGTAGCTGGGCAGAGCTTGGCACCCACTTCAGTCATTAGGGACACTGCCACGCCCCCCTCCCTACGACCTGCCACCCCACAAAAGTGGGGAGCAGCTGTCGGGGAAGGTAAACAAATTGGCAACTCAGCGCGCGTCTCGATTGCAATAAACTAAATGAAAAATAAATAGCCGAGCGATAAATGTTCGAATAGGAAACCTAAACGACTGAGATGGCAGGTGCGACAGCAACAACAACAACAACAGATGGGAGGCGTGGTCAGTGGGCGGTGGGGTGGAGGAGGATGACCTTCTGCCACTGACAATGCCTCGGAAATTGACATAGCACTAAAGTTACGACGAGCAAACAAAATGGGCAACAGGCAAACAAACAAATGACGAGCGGCAACAGCAACAACATCATCGGCTGGAGCAGTTGTTGTATAGTACTATATAGTAGACAACAAACAGACTGACAAACACACATGGGAATGTCGCTTGACAGTTGTTGTTTACGAGTCGCCTGCAAGTATGCCATGAAAAATATTGTAATAATAAACAACAAGAAGAGCAGCAGCAAAGCGCCGCGGGAATTGTGCCAATTCGTTTGGGGGTCACACGCTTTGAATTGGGTCTGGGATTGCAATAGGGATTGGCATTGTAACTGGAACTGGGAACTGAGAACTGGGAACTGAGAACTGGGATTGGGTTCGGAACAGGGATTGGGTTTGGAACTCGCGCTCTCTTTTGACCTGGCGCTGTCAGCTTTGGCTTTAGCTTCGGCTTCGGCTTGGGCTTGTCCTTGCGGTCAAGCTGGGCAAATAAACTTGTCGCCGCAAAAATGCCAGCTGTAGATAATGCAAAAGGCAGCAACGCCAACAACAGCAACAGCAACAGCAACAACCAAAGAGCAAAGAGCAGCAACAGCACCACAAATAGCCGCAAAAACTGTGAATGCAAACTTTGATGTGGCATTGCCATAGATTGAATGCCCTTTTGCCTCGTCTTATGATATCATTATTTGTATATACAACAGAAGCCCATAAATATGAATTCTCTCTTATACGAATCTGACTGAAATTTGACTTGAAGTTCGTTTAAACAAAAAGTTACATTTAATTGATTATTATTTTCGTTTAACTAGTTGTTAACTTGTAAATCCAATTAAGTACTCAATAAAAATTTGATTGAATTTATATTTTAACCACTTCGGATTTTATATATTTATTTCATATTTACACATCAATAGTATGCAAAAATGTAAAAGTTCCAGATATTGGATTAAAAATAATTAATTGTATCAAACGCTTTAAATATTATAGTATAGTATTACTAATAATAACATATGGAACTTGAACAAATGAAATTCCATAAATTATAGAAATTAAAATTACTTTTCAAACAAAGTAGTTCCAATTATATTATATTCAATAATTATTTAGTATATGCTAATATTTATTTAAGGAATTTATATATCCAAAATTTCTTAAAATTTGATCTGTGCAGAAGTGAGAATTGGTTTAAAAAGAAAGTGCTTCTAATTTGCGAGCGTCTGCTGTCGACTGCCGCATATAATATATGCCAATTCCCAACTGTTACATGCGAGCTGACGAAATCATCATGCCCCATTCTATGAATATGGTATATGGAAATATGTAATTTGTCTGTTGGAGCTCATCGGAGGTATGCGCTCATTGCTCTGCCACAGCCAGAGTCGGAGTGTCCTTAGAAATGCAAAGGACACCAAAGTACTAAAGTGTCAAGCGACGGTGCTGGCGATAGGAATGCAGAACGAGACAGCACCACAAATAAAAACATATTTATGTAAAATATGTGCAAGTAATAACTGAGAATTCGCTGCGGAATTGTTTTATTGCGTTTCGAATTAATTGAAAACGCATGTTTCTATTTAACAATTTGTTACAGCCAGCATTTTTGTCATAAATAATTGTTATTGATTGCCATCATTTGAACTAATTACCAGCGATTGTCGAAATAATTGATACTACTGAAAACAAACAAACTAACAATGAAGTTATGAAGATCCGCCAACAATAATTTAATTCTACCGTTTAGAGTTAAAAACTCGAAATTTGTGAATTTATTGTGGAGATTTTGGACAATTGAATATATGATTTGTGGCAACAAAACTGGTTTGTAAGCAACGGAAGTCGACATCGAAAGTTTGCAATCTTTGCACTTCCCTCAACTTTGTCAAACTAAATTAATTGCACATATAAATGTTTGCTGCTTGGGCGTACTCGACTCCCAAATACCCTGTAGACAAAACAAACTAATAATAGTAGATGCAATGCTACTTTGATCAGAGAAAGCAGTTGAAGGACTCGTTGGGAATGCAATAATCGCCAGTCCTGTGTCAACTGCAGTACGTCAAAGTCAAGTCGAGTCAAGTTAAGAGTTGACTTTGTCATTGTCATCAAGTGCAAAGGATGCTGGCTCTCTCTTTCGCTGGCTGTTGGTTTGCGCCATTATAAATGCATGACTTTGACGTTGCCATTTGGAGCCAAGCCAGAGCCAAAGGCAAGGACGCCTCCAGGAATGTCCTCAAATGGACGAGTGATGTAATTAGCTGGCACAAACCATCGCATCATCGATCGCAGCAGGAGTCGAAACCAAAAAAAAAACGCCACATGAAAAGCCAGCAACAATTTGCGAACGCCCCCCAAAAGTATGCTGTAAAAAAGTTGAGAATCAATTGCACAAATTGAATGTAAATGCAAAACAAATGTTGCATTCTCATCACAAATGGAATGTTTTTGATATTTGATTTACAAGAAATAACAATAATTTGTGTCAGCAACACAGGTCGACTTGACGCCAGACTTTAATTGCTCACCAGCAGCTGCATTGTGATGCTCTTTAAAAATATATTCTCGGCCATTTCACTTTGATGTGCATGAGAAATTTGAATTTTTAAATACAACTTAAAATATGAAGGCATATTTAATTGTTGCGCTACAAAATTGTGTTAAGCGGATAACCCGCTTAAACAAATAGATATCTAAAAAAAAATATTCCACTGCAGTTGTACTTTAATTTAAATAGTTGCAATATTAGATTTCTATACAATAGTGTTGTTGAATTGCAATTGCATAAATTGAATACTGGCAATCCACGATTTGTATAAACTAGTAAATAATTAAATAGTGTTGTAAGGATGTTCCCCATATTTATTATTCTTATTTATTTTATTATTATAATTATTTATTTTATTATTATTATTACTATGTATATTTTTGTTATTATTATGTATTTTGATGTCAAGTGTTTGCAGCGTATGTTGTCGTCGAGCATTTCGCTTGATTGTCGCTGTTGAATTTGTTTCTCCTTTTGCGCTTTTACACTTAGGAAATATTTTCTTGCTTGGGCTGCGAATTAACATAAAACATTTATGGAAATGCCTCGGCAGTGTCGCATGTCTCCAGATGCGAGTGTGTGTGAGTGTGTTTGTGTGTGTGTAGTTTCATAGATTTACATACAATTTGCATATGTTTCCTGTCTCTGTGTGCGAAGAGGCCGCGATGCGAAGCACTCGAGTCGATTTGAGTCGAGTCGAGTCAACGAGTTTATCTGTGCGTATGCAAAAGTTTTCCAATTAAAAGTTTCGCTGGCTTCGTCACCGTTCAACGTTCAGCTGAAGTCGGACTCCTCAGCAGCATCCTGGCGGGCTCAATGCGAGTCAAAGGGCGACAATTATGTCGCATAATGAGCTATAAACGGTGCGGTGGCGAGTGCAGACAGAGTGCGGAGGAAAGGGAAAGGGAACGACGACGGCGTCACATAATAAATATGCGCAGTTTTTTGCCGCTTTTGTTTTGTGTGCTGCTGAGGACACATGTCGACTGTCATTGTCGTTGTGGCTGCTTAAGTGCGCAAACAAAACAAAAAACAAAAAACACGCATACGCAAGGTAAGCCAACGTTAAGACTGCCTCCTGCTTTGCCAAATGAGCCGTGAAACCTGCACGCGTAACAAACAACAGTGCAGGCGAAGCTTCTAGGTTGGCATTGGGATTGGGATTGGGATTGGCATCTGAGTCTTGCGGATGCAGGGAGTGTGAGCAAACAATTGGCATAATCGCTGCTTTGACAGCTTTGACAGATTGTTGTTCATTGTCGACTGCGTCCATTGTTGCTGCCACCTTTTGTCGCTGGCCTTTGACATTTTGCACCCACACAACACGTTCACAACTCTCCAAAGCTTTGTCGCATTAAAGTTTCATAATCAGCCAGCTGTGATAAAAATAAATTCACACACGCACAGTCAGACCATAAGAAGATTGCAGCTTCCTCATCCACATCCACGTCGATGTCCACGTGCTCCTCCGATTGCATTGTCGCCTTACTGTCAGCTGCAGTCGCCTGGAGGAGTCTCGGGGTAAGCCGCCTAGGCACCACGCTGCCATGGCGATCATTTGTTTGCCTGTCATTTGCCAGATGCGAAGGATGCGAAAAATGCGAGTGACGGACGGACGGGACGAGACGCCCAAGAGCAAGAGCAGGCGAGGAAGAGAAAGACAATGCAAAAGGATGGAAGACAGACAGTGCTGACAAGCATTCAGACGTGAGACGAGCCTTTGTAAAAATTAATCTTTAAATATGACAAAGGAGTTGCGAGTAGCTTCATAGTCAACGTAACGTAATAGATAAACAACTAAATTGTGTAATGCCAGAAATTTAGATGTGAAATAATATTTACAAATGATTTTTATTTTAAATTACATAACTTTTTGTTGCTTCAAAATTAGTCATTATCGTTGAAGAAAAACAAATTAATCTTTAAATGTGACAAAGGAGTTGCGAGTAGCTTCATATTCAACGTAATCTAATAAATAAAATAACTAAATTGTGCAATACCAGAAATTTGGGCTTGAAATAATATTTACAAATGACATTTTTATTATTTAAATTACATATATTTTTGTTGCTCTAAAATAACTCAACGTTAAATAGTATCGTTAAAAAATATGTAATTTTTATAATACAATTTTAAATTTAGAAAATCGTAAAGATCAGCAAGAACTTCTGCATCAAACAGCGCAATTTATTTTTGGTACTTCAATTTCATAATTGTGGAAATTCGAAGACAACAAAATCTGAGATTTTGTTAGTGATGGTAAATTGCGATTGGGGATGACAAATCGTTCGTGAAAATATCGATATTTGATGACGTTACCCATAAATCTGGTTTTTAAAGTAATAAAAATGACGCATATTCTCGAATGCTTCTTCCAAATATATCTCAATGACATGTTTTCTGCGTTTTAAAAACGCAAGTTCTAGCGGAGAAATGCAAAAAAAATTACATAAATCGACAGCACTGACGACTGCAGAGGGAAGAAGACAAGACAGGACGGCAGCAGGAGCTGAGAGCGAATGAAAGGTTGTCGTCTGCTTACAGCTTTAAGCTGCCATTAACATTGAATTGCCATTTATATTCACATTCACATTCAAACTCGCATTCGCACTCAGATCCGTCCCAGCATTCGCAATCAGAAGCTCAGCCGCTGTGCCACATGAAATTAACATCAAATTGATACAAATTTAATGTGCACAACAAATGTACAATAAGTTATGCCAAACAATTGCCAATTCGAACCCAACTCCAAGGCATCCAAGGCGCCAAGTTCAACTTCATAATTTCGACGACGGGGCAAAAGCGACTTTAAAGCGAAAGCAGCGATGGATGGCGAGATTAAATGCAAACTTGGCTAATTGTTTGCTTTGGCAATTGGATAATTAAGTGCCAATTAGTGGCACAGCTTAAACTTTCAGTTTGATATCATACGAAAATGAATGGCATCATGAGAATGCTGAAATTATTAAAACACAGCTCCAAAACACGATATGATATTTAATTTTCTGCATTAGAAAAGTTAGTTTAAAACTGCTTTTCTTTTTTTTTTTCGTTCATTGAATGGGTTTTTTGTTTACGCCAATTCGTTTATTGAAACTGTTTCACAGCTCAATTTAAACTTTGTTCACACTGCACTTTCACAATTAAATTTGTACTCAAATCAAAACATTTGTGCCAAAAATAATGCTCAATTTTAAAAAGCGCTGCAAAATTTCCAATTGAAAAATATCTGTTTATTCCGGTTCGCTTTAATTTTTTATTCTTCTGCGCAAACAGTTAAAGGAATCGTCTACCTTAACGAATGATTTATAGTTCTGTTTTCCATTTCAATCTCAACTCAAATATTGCTAATTAGTTTTCAAAGAAGTGAGTGCTAAATAATAAATAAATTTTGTATTAATCAGAGAATTTTCCTACTCAATGAATGATTGTTCAGTTTACTTATTTTCCAGATTGCAATTTTCCGTTTTAGTTGTGAATCAAATATTGCAAATAAGTTTTCAAATGTTTTATTGAAGTGAGTGCGAAATAAACAAAAGGGTTTAGAACAAAATATGAATACCAAAAATCATACTCAATTTTTAAAAGCTTGTCTCATGAGAGAGATGCGAGATATATAAAAATACGAGTCCGATTCGCCTTATTTTTGGTAATCGCTGGGCAAACAGTCTAAAGAATCGCCTGCCTCAATGAATGATAATTGTGGTGGAAAAGCGTGAGTGCAAACTTGTTGTTTGTATTTACCATTTGAGTATGCTTGAATTCATGTTCAAGGCGCATCGCATTAGCTAATAAAATATTTGTTTTAACGATTTCAGCAAGTCTCTATCCCAAGAGTGGGGCGAACCTCGAGCCTCGTCTCAACAGTTGGGAATTATTTAAAATGTGATTGGATTTGTGAGCCCAGAAATGTGGTTTACGTAGAGAGTGAGCTTGAGATGGGCGTTTGGTGGCTAATAAACAGCCAAAAGGCTATAAATACAAAGCAGTTATTGCACTTCTTATTGAGTTGGGCCACAATCAGAGCTGCAACAGTTGGCTTCAATTATATTGGATACCTTTGGGCCCGGCTGGGCACAAAGCGCATTAAAAGTGCGTCAGAGCTGTGGCTAATTTCCATTTGCTTCAATTCCAAGAAAAAACAGGATTCTCATTTGGACTTGCGATTGGAATTGGAATTGGTATTGGAATTGGTATTGAGAGTGGATTTGGTATTGAACCTGAATTCCAAATGCGGTGGCTAATAATATTGAATGAGTGCGTGAATACAAGTACAAGTAAAGTACCTGTTTATCTCTCCCTCTGTGTTTGTGTGTGCGTGTGTGTGTGTGTGTGGGCGAACAGAAGGATGTTCGGCGGACAGTCGGACAGGAGGACAAACAAACTAATTTTCTATTGAATAACAAACAACACAACGCAAGCCAAAAGAGCATAAAGAAAACTGCGCATAAAAACTTATGACCATTGGGGAATGGGCTGAGAGGGGAGATGGGAGATGGATCGAAGGGGAAGGAGCTCACTTATATGGGTCTGACAGCAGAGCCAAATTGAAAATAATATTAGTGGGAAGCGAGTAACTCTAGGAGCCCAGCATCTGGGCATCCATCGAGCGGTCACTTGAGATTGTTGCTAATTTAATTGGATTTATTTGCGATGTGGCCGCAATTTATGACAAGGGCAACCTCAAAGGAGTGGGGCGGATGATTGTAAATCCTGTGCCTGTGCCACAACAAATGGGTTAGACCAGATATATTGTTACTTAAGAGTGTGTGTGTGTGTGTGTGTGTGCATAGGCCAAAAGCAAATTAAGCCAATCTCTGCATTCAAGTATTTCGCAATCATTTGCAATCCCAGTTTATATCTCAGGTTGTATTACATCTGCTCACTAATTGGATTCGTCAAAGTTGCAGCACAACTAATGATCGAATTATTGCAAAGTCAGATTAAAGCATAATTACTCCACAAAGCATTTGCCGTAACTCGAATAACTGAATTTCGCTATGGCTTCATTGGAAAACAACTTCGGCAGATATATTTTACAACCATACCTGACTTAACCGCCTTTCCACTTTTTTTTTTTTCTCACTTAACGACCAACTTAGTACAAAAACTCATTAGGAAACGTCAACGGCTAAAATATAGTAAATCTAATAAGTAAATTTGTTAACTAATGAACGAATTATTTCAAAGCCAGATTAGAGCATAATTACTCCACAAACTATTTGAGTAACTCGAATAAATTTAGCTATGGTTTCATTGGAAAATAAGCTCGGAAGATACTATTTAAATCCATGTCTCACTAAACTGCCTTTCTGCTCCGCTTTCTTTCACTTAACAGCCAACTGTTAATACAAAAACTCACTAAGCAACTTCAAAAATATAATACAAATAGTAAATCCAATTTGTCTTGAAAACATTCTTATTAATACGAAAACCGGCTACAATTCAAAATTATTCTTTATTTCGATTTAATTTCTATGATTGAAAGTATATAGTTACACAAAAAAAGTAATTAAACATTTTTTTAAAATACAAATTTTAATTTAAAGTAACTACTCACACAATAAAAATGCTATTGGAAGGGTTTTCAGATGCGTAGTAAAATTCTCTTTAAACTAAATTGAAACCTACTAAAATTTAAAACCAAATAATAAACAGTATTGTGAATAGCAAAAACGGTTTAAATTTATGACGTTGCAAAGTTGCAGAAAATCTCTGAAATCTAATAATAATGTAATACATATAAATATAATGAATTGAAAAAGAAGTTTGCAGTTGAAATCAAGTTGATTATATCTTTATACATTAATAGTTGAATGTCGTCTTAAGTCAAATAAAATAGAAAAACAGAAAAATAATAATTCCGATTAAGAATAGATAATAGATAAAGTAATTTAAATGTCGTTAAAGTTGGTAAACGCCTCAGAGCATTTACCTCAATCAAAGTCTGTGGAAGAAGTCGAACTATTTGCTAGCTGATGGAGATTAAAGTTGGGGAATGCCAACGTGAGTGGTGAGTACTCGTTCCACTCGCAGCACACTCACATTCGCATTCACACTCGTTGTCGTTGTCGGCGTCGTTGTGGTGGCCAAAGCTCTTGTTTAAAGACTGGCATTCTTGAGTGTTTTTGGCCTCGCATAATCTGTAGTATAAATACGCCAATTGCTTGCCATTTTTATGTGTCACTGGCCTTTACATTGTTGGTTCCTTCGCCCCACGTCCTTGGCTTGCTGGCCGAGTCCGCTCCGGCTGCAGTGTCCGGTTGGTGGGCAATCAATTAAATGTGCGGCACGCAATTTCCTCAATGTTGACGCAGGAACCTTCCTGGCAGAGGCAACAGCAACGGCAACGGCATCGGCAATGCGGCAGCGTCGTTGCCTCATTAGAACTGGAGCTGGCTTGTTGTTGGGGAGGGAGGCGGGGAGCCGTGGGCGACCAACACGTAACAGCAACGTGACAAACTTTGCCAGCCAACAACAAGAGCAGCGAGAGCATAAACGACAACGACAACAACAAGCATCTCTAGAAGCAATTTAGAGGCAAGCAAGCCAACAATTTAATAGAATTTAAGCAGCTTTTAAGCGGCATGCAGACGACGCAGGAGTCGCGATACCGAGCGGAGCAGAAGGGGTGCAAAGGGGGCGGGGGAGGCTGCCGACATAAATCTGCCAAGCGGAGAGCAGTGCTCATAAAATATCAACAGCAGCAACAACAATCATCGAGGCAAGCAGGTAAATGCTGCAGCGATAAAAAAAACACGACGAACACAAAAAAAAAAAAAACGCGATAAAGTCATTCAAAGTGTTTTAAGCGTTATGCCGAGACGCTCGAAGGGGGGCTGAAGAGTTGTGCTCAGTTGAGGCGAGTACTGAGCAACTAACAGACACTTGACGGGTTCGCTGACATTGCTGGCAAACAGCATAAAAATTTTCCATAAACAAAAACAAACTGAGGCTGAGGCTCAGGCTAAAACTGAGACGTCGAGCGTCGCCGACAGGTGGGCATCAAAGGTGAAGAGGTTGACATCGAGTCGCGTCGCCTTGGCACTTTGCTGTTGCCTTCCCTCCTCCCTCCTCCAACATCGCCTCCTCCCTCCTGCATCATCGCTCTGCTAACTGCGCATATTGATATGTTACATATTCCGTCTGATTCGATTTGATTTGATAACCCAATTTGTTGGGCGTCGTTCTGTTCGTGATTTTGCATATTTGACCATTTTCGGTTAAGCATTCGACACATGTTCATAATTTTGTCAATGGAGTTTCAATTGTCATTCGCATTCACAGTCAATTAAATGCCAAGTGCTGGGCGGGCTAGTGGTCGTGGTCGTGGTCTTGGACAGGGGCGTGGACAGAGGCGAGTGCGAGCGTGTCGTGATTAGTGTCTGCTGTGATTATGGCTCCGTCGGTTTAAGGCTTAAGGCGTGTCAATAATTCGCAGAGCGAGAAATCCAATTTTTCAATTTTCATATTTTTCTGTATTATTTAATTTTGAAGACAAGAAATTACCAATAGCATTTGCCAAGTTGTCAAACGATGTGTCTTTTAGTTTGTTGATAATTGCATTTACATTTAATCGCAGATACAATTGTATTTGCAGTAAATGCGCGAATTTAAATTTATAGCATTTAATCATCATTAAGGCATAAGTTTTATTGAAATAAAAAATATATGTATGTGTATGAATGATATTGGCAGTTAAATCCCATCTCAGCGATTTTCGAGTAGTTAACTTATTAACTGGTTATTGGAGTTGATCAAATATGAGGTGGAATTGAACAAAATATAAACATAATTATTTACAGAGAATCGGCTGCAAAAATCGGAATTACAAGCATATTATTATTTATTATTAGACAATACAACGAGGACGGGAATTTTCTATCATTTTTGTTAAATTGAAGAGGCTGACATTTATTTTGAATGTTTAAATATAGACCATAATATTTATTGAGATGCCAAAATAATTGCAAGCATTGATATAAATTAGTGTATAATCACATGGTCTTAGAAGTTTTCAGAAGTTTTTTTTTAGAATTGTAGAATATATACAAATTGCATTAAGTTCTTAAGAGACATTTAAAATCAGGTCAAGTATGGGTGAAATCAGCTCAAGTGAAGTATTTTGTAGCTGTCTCTCGAAGCTGCCACTTGAAGCCAATGTCATCGGAGCACAGTCGAAATATCTCAATCCGATTAAACTCTTACTCTCGCTATA
Organism: Drosophila immigrans; assembly: GCA_963583835.1. NCBI lineage: Eukaryota > Metazoa > Arthropoda > Insecta > Diptera > Drosophilidae > Drosophila > Drosophila immigrans. The sequence goes on along the minus strand of OY757144.1, from coordinate 22,410,722 downwards.
CTTTTAAGTATTTGTGTAGGTGTGTGTGTGTGTGTGTGAGCGTGTGTGTGTGTGTGTGTGTGAGCGTGTGTGTGTGTGTGTGTGTGTGTGTGTGTGTGTGTGTGTGTGTGTGTGTGTGTGTGTGTGTGAGCGTGTGTGTGTGTGTGTGTGTGTGAGCGTGTGTGTTGGCTGTTTATTGCCTGGCTGTGACAACAGATTGCCGCAATTCTCGTACAAACAATTTAAATATTTAGCAAAGCGAGAGATGCAATTTCATTATCAGAGCTCATCTCGCACACACACACACCGCACACACACACATACACACATTGAGTGTGTGTCTCACACTCGCGTCAGTTGTCGCTGCCAATCTCGGCAGCCGTCGCGACGTCGACGTCGACGTCGCCGCTGATGCCGGCGATCTTATCGCTTATCTATTTTGGTAGTCAACAAACGTTTCACGTCTGTCAGACGTCAAGCCGTTGCCATTGTTGTAGTTGTTGCCGCTTTTGCTCTTCTGTTTTTTTTTTTTGGTCATGGGCGACGATAAGGTTGCCACCGCCACCGCCACCGCCATCGTCACCGCCTCGAGTGTCACACGCGAGACATCAGCCGAATTCGAGCAGACGTCAAATCACCTCGAGGCAGGTGAACTGCATCAGCATCAGCATCTCTGACGTCTCCGCTTGCACCTGACGATGATAACAATATTAACATAATGCTGAACGTCCTTGCTCCATCCGGTCGCTTGTCATTCCATTCGCATAGTATATTTGGCAGCTTGTCAGTGTGTCAAATCTAAGTGCAGCTCAAATTTCATATGCCATTACACGCTGTCAAGGGTTGCCCCATTTGGGGAGCAAGACAGACGGACGGAGAGCAAATCCATTTGCTGGCAAATTCATTCGCAGTGTTCATGCAAATAACAAACTGCACTTCAATCGTGTTTGTCAGTGGTAATTGTTTGATAATCGAAGGCGACGCCGTCGAGCGTTTTATCAATTGCGAATTGTGAAATGCACTTCAGGCAAACGCTGTTAACAAATGCAATAAGTAAACATGTATTCACTGATAACAAACTGTGCATTGCTGTTGCTGTTAACGCCACCGAAACCAATTGCCAATTGTTAACTCGACTTGACGGCTACCAAAAACTGTTCAGCGCTTTTTGATGGCCAAACTGCCAAAGAAACTGCAGCAAAACAGAACAGAGTAAACGTAAAAAAACGCAGAAAAGGCATCAAAAAACGGAAAGAACTGGGAAGGAAACAAATGCTTTACAGGGGAAAAATCAAAAATGATGAACCACCCACCAAAACATGGCCAACAAGCGAACAACAAGCCACAAAATATTGAGCTACGAATGCAACATCGAATACCAAATGCTCTTCATTCTAGAGTCTACAATTGAAGTCATTTAAAAAATGTGAATTTCTTTTATTTAAAAGATTGACTTTGTAATGATTTTATTATATCTTTTGCAACATTCGGGATTGGGAGGCAAAACAATACATATTAATAAATATATGCAATTTATTTATTTAAATTGCGTTTAAAATACAAAGCATTTCACAACCGACAAATTATTAATGTAAACCTAATTTTCTAACTCATATAAACTGTTGCTCGCAAATCTTTCAATTTTTAACAATTGTTGATTTTGCAATGCTCAATTTAGAATACGTATAGAAATTATGGGTCAACTGGCAAGTTTCATCCGCATCTTCGATTTCAAACGGATATTGAACTGATTTAAATTATTCAGAGCTTGAATTGTAAAAGAATTCGTATTTTTGCAATATAAAGTGTTGCATGTGAATCGCAATAATTAAAATACAACACTTTAGTCTATATATTGTGTTTCTTAAAATTCAGTTATTAACTTCTCGTTCATATTAAAATTATTTGCAAATTGAAGTGTTTAACTTTTGTCCTGTGTGTGAGATAAATTTTTATTTATAAAGATTTTATATAGAATTTAGTTATTTGTCTATTTTGATTTTATTTAGATCGCTGGCATATGAAATACATTAATTTAATAACAAACTTTTAGTCTGTTGTATTGAAGACAATTCAGTTTTCCACTACAATTTTCTACAATTCATATTGATTTTAAAATTATTTTCCAATTGCAGTCTCTGCCTCTTGTGCTGTGTGTTGACAGTTCTGTCAAATAAATTTTGATATATGGAGATTTTATCTAGAATTTAAATATTGATTTATTATTAAGACTGTATCTAGAATGCTGGCATATGAAATACAATAATATAATAACATACTTTTAGTATATTTATTGTATTTCTTAAAATTCAATTTCTCACTTTTCGTTCTAAATTTCATTTTGATTTTAAAATTACTTGCCAATTAGAGTTTCTGCCTCTTGTGCTGTGTGTTGACAGTTCAGTCAGACACATTTTGATATAAAGAGATTTTAACTAGAATTTAGATATTTATTTATTGTGATTGTAGCTAGAATGCTTGCATGTGAAATGCAATAACAAAAATACAACAATAGGCTATATTTGAAATGCTGTTGTTAACTTTTCGTTCTAAAATTGAGTGTTTGAGTATTTGAAGCAAAGTGTTTTTGGCCTTCAGTTCAATGTAATTTTTCTCGCAAAAGTCGTAGGTGATGAACGCAGTGAATTGCAAATCGAATTAGCCCAAAACCCAATAGTGAATCCGCATGGCCAAAGCTCGGGGATTAAAATTCGTTTAATTCATCTAAGCGCGCTGATGGAATTGCATTTGGCAGGGCAGCAAAACTGCAATGTTCCTGAGCGCTGTTCACACGAGATAGAGCGAAAATCCGAATCACAAAAAACGCGCAAGTTCATGTGCGTGTGTGTAGGTGTGTGTGTGTGGGTGTGGATGTGTGTGTGTGGGTGTATGTGTGTGTAGCTCAGCCGCCTCCACATATCGGTTGCCGACGGGCTTAGCGCGCAGTCCAGTGGAGCGTGAATGACGGAAGTACGCTTGACGTGAGCGGAAATGCTGTTACCTGCAACCCACTTCCGCTCGCTCCCCGATCTTTGTACCGTTTTCTCTGTCAGTCAGTGCATCAGTCACTCAGTCAGTCAGTCAGTCAGTCAGTCAGTCAATCTCAGAAGTCAGCCGCCCACTCGCTGCAATCTCATTAGCGGCGAATTATTCTGCTGCATACTTTCGAGCGCTGCTCTTGGTGGTCTTAAAGTGGTCTTAAAAAACTAACAAAGTGGTGTGTGTGTGTGTGTGTGTGGATGTTATCTATAGAGCGAGATGAATCTCCAGACTCAAACATAATATAAATTGTTATCATTTATTGCCCATTATTGTCGTGTTTAGTAGCTGTTGAGCAACAAAAGTGACGACATTCAACTAATTGAACAGCTGAGAAAGTTGTTTTCGTTTTCATACCCCTCAATCGCACTCTACGCGGGTATATTAGTGTTCTAGGTTGGTTTGCTTAGAACACTAATAGAGCCTATAGGCCTTAAAATATCGTAATTTCAATCTTTAATCCAATCAATTAATAATAATCAATATTTTAAAAATATAATTAGTTCGCTTCATTCTAGAAATATGAAAACAAGTCAAGCTTGAGATTTGCTTTTGATAATTAGCTCTACAAATCTACTTAAAAATTTTTGTACTAGTTTTTCCAGAAATTATCGTACAAAAAACTGTAATATTTGCTTTGTAAAGATATATATTTATATATATTATTTTACTAGATAATTAATGAGTAACTTTAAACAAACAAATTTAATTTTACAGGATGAAATAAAATTATAATACAGATATGTGTATATATATCTAAATTTACTAAATAATGACTGAGTAACTTTTGAGCAATTTTGCATGAAAAACCTAAATAATATTTTTTCTTTCATGTACGCAGCATCTTAAAGTCGAACACTTTTGTGTAGATCGTTCTTGCTTGCCTATTTTGCTTTAAAAGTTTTTTTTAGTGGTTCCTAAAATAAACATTATCAATGTTTGCGACATGACATCCTAATTGGTGGTTGTAAAACTGAATATCTCCAACTCAAATACGAAATAATGCTGCTGAAAGTATGAGATTGATGTATAAAATGTCTATTTATTTATACTAGTCTGTGCAATGAAATTCAGATCATATTTGCAATCAAATTGCGCTACTTTTGCATTAAGTTCGTCACTTAGAGTGAGACCTTAAGCGACTTGATGTTTAAAACAAATAAATTGAATCTGCAAATGTTTTTTATGAGAAGCAGCAAGAAAACTTGGCTTTACTCTTTGGCCAACTGAGATTGTCATTTGTTAGGATTCAGTTTGTCAGAGATTTGTGGCCTTTTGACTGTCATTGTGGCTGTCAGAGCGCTGGCATTGTCTCTAGGTCTATGGCAATGCGCTCACAGATAGATAGAGACAGAGAGAGAGAGAGAGAGAGGAAGAGTGTCAGAAAGAGAGAGAGAGAGGGAGAGCTGGCAGCTCATTATCCTTGGTGCTGTGCAGCAATGCTTTAAAATTGATTTTCCGCTTTATTTTCTTTTGATTATTATACTTCTGCTTATGTATAAGTATGTATATGTATGTGTGTGTGTGAGTGTGTATGTTTGTGTGTGTGTCTTGTTTGATTGCTGTGTCTGTGTGCGTTTATAATTTTGCAGCTTTTTTGTGTCAACGTCTGTGTCGTGCATTGTTTTGTTTGTGTTTGTTGTTGTCGACTGTTTATTGACTCTGCTGTGGCCTATGCGAGACTGTGTGCGTGCGTGTGTGTGAGTGTGTGTGAGTGTGTGTGAGTGTGTGTGAGTGTGTGTGAGTGTGTGTGTGTGTTACCTGTTAGCATGTCGAGGCAGCCAGCTCGCATCGCTTGCCTCCAAATGGGGCACCAACTCTTGGCACCGAGATGTCCTTTCATTTGGCATGCAAGCGACGGCGCCGCATCGTCCTCGACAGTGTTGCCGTGCGACAATCGTCGGATTTCTACCCTACTATATATACATATATATATATGTGAGTATGTGTGTGTGTGTAGTTCTGGCTGTGCGTGTGTAGTTGCTGTGTGTCTGTGTGAGCCGCTTGTCTTTTGACTTGATTACATTTCATTTTATAATACATTTTCGCCAACCGCTTCCGCACCTTCCACCTGACCATTCATCTGCCGCCCGATCCCCGATCCCCGATCCCTGTTGCCTCCCCCGACTTCCAGCATTACGTTGTATTATTATATGGTAGCTTTAGCCGCTTTATTGTTGTATTTGCTGCCGTTTTGTTCACTTTGCCATGCCAACTGGGGCCCGTTTTTCTTTCACTTTCACTTTTCCTTTTTCTGTTCTCGTTTTATTTTTTTGGTGGCAGCCATCTTTGTGCATTTCCAATGCGACGCCACGCCCCTCTAGCCCCCCTGGCCGCCTTTGTACACGCTCTTGACCCAGTCAGAGGCTGTGGCCAGCTTCGGCCGGCGATTGAGACGGCGAGGCGACTGAGGCTCATGTTTATTTCATGCCCGGCTCAGTTACTGGCCTCAATTTGTGGCCTTAAAGCGTCCCGGCCACACGGTCTTTAATCTGTTTGGCCTCCACAGATTTTCCTTTTTTGGCCTTTAAATGCATTTCTCCAATTGATTGCCTCCAACACGTTGTCAATTTGTCAATTGCCGGCCCACAGCATGCAGCGCAACTACAACTACTACAGCAAACAGTGTGCTCGACTCTCAGATACCCGTTAGCTATTTTCAGGGAATTCAATCGAACGAAATTAATCTGTGATGTTCATGCCCTACAAATTCCTTTAAGTAATTCTATTTAAAATGTATTCTATAAATATTTATTATTTACAATAATTTACATTTTGCTTCACATATTATTATCCAAATTAAGATAGAGTTTATTTTTAACTGAGAAACAAACATTTTTTTTAGATATATTTGGCAAAAACCAAAAAACAAATCCAATTTATTTAATTACACTTTAAATATCAAACGTACTCACTACCAAATGATTTTATTATTATTCCATTTATCAGAAACATCTTATATGGGCGTATTTATAATTCTATAAATTGTTGTTATTTTTTTAATGTACTTTAAACGTCACAAGCTGTTCATTTAATAATTATTATTATAATTATTGTTAGAGAATTTCAAAATGATTTCTAAAACAAACTTGAGCTGCGCATAAGCTAGAAAAATTATTGTCTCCAATTTAAAGTGTATAACTCTTTTTTTTTCTTGCTGAGATCGAGGTATTTATGCAGGCGGACAGACAGACAGGCAGGGCTGACGAGTTCGGATTTCCACTAAATATTATTTTAATTTAGCTCGGAATAATAAAAATAAATATTTAATAATACTCTCATTTAGCGTTCTGAGTACCGGGTATAAATTTTGCGCTGCCGTTTGTCCACTTGAGGCTTCAGTTGCCGGCAACCGCAGTTGAATCGCACTCTCTGTATGAGTGTGTGAGTGAGTGTATGTGTGTGTGTGTGTGTGTGTGTTAGCCAGCATATATGCATATATTCATTAAAAATGTAAGCACTTATTTACACTTTGGGCGTCATTGTGACGCACTTTGCCAAGTGGCAGCAGCAACGACAGCAACAACTGCGGCATCAGCTGACACGGCCATTGCCACTGCCACTGCCACTGCCATTGCCTTTGACCCCTGATGCCGTTGCCGTTGCCATTGCTGTTGGTGTTGCTGTGACCCCCAGCGACAAGCACTTGACTGTCCTTTACGGCTCGCTCGACCAGCCTTGCAGGCTTGCAGGCTGGCTGGCTGGCAGGCTGGCTGTCGAGGCGCCAAAGCAGCCGCACTGACCACAAGGTCCGTATGCTGGGATGGTTGCCTGCAGCCCTGGCCCTCGTCGCAGCCCTCGTCGCAATTGCAAGCTGACGACTTGCCACTTTGACTTTGACTTTGACTGGCTGGCCATCTGGTCAGCTAATCATATTTGTGGGGCCTGCAGTCCTCGATCGAAGCTAACTTTGTTTTTGGCAATTGCTGTGCGTTATTGGCGTCTCGGTTGCTTTGTGCCCTGTTGACTTTGTAGACAAAATCAATTCGATTTTGTTGCTTTGCAGCGAGGTTATCGATAGGGCTGGTGCCAAACGTGTTGCCCGACTCGTTACTCGTTCGTTTATAATTTTGTTCTGGTAATAATTTTAGTTTTCACTCTAAAAGGATTCAAAAATCTTGCTTCAAGAATTTTTATAACAACTTAAAATTCTCAGATTGACGAATAAATTAATCTCTGAACTCTGTCTCTATAGCCTGTAGCTCCTCGTTACAGCTCGCACTCGTTGCATTTAATTCGTTGATGTGAATACTTTTTTCATTCTCGACCAAGTATTCGCTGCTGTCTTCAATTTGCTTTGCACTCGCTTCCACTCGTTACTCGCTGGTTTCACGTTATGAATATTTACCTATTGCTGAAAAGAGAATTTTGAGAGTCTTTCCTTGCACTCCAACTCGTCGCTCTACTCTTGGGTCAAGCGAGTATTCTATTCTACAATTTCAATTTGTTGTACTCGTTGGTTTCTCGCTCTGAATATTTAAGACTCTGCAGAATTTTACCCATTTCTAAAACAAATTCCCAATGCAAACGACGAGTTTAATAGTCTATCGTTGCACTTGAACTCGCTGCCATCCGCCCACTTGGATAAACCACTCGCTGTTCGTCGCATACATTTTTAATTTGCTTGCCCAGTTATCGTGTTTCGCTTATCGAATTTCGACATTTTCTCAGCCTTTCTTTCTCTCTGCCTCATACTCTATTTATGTGGTTGCTTCATGTATTTTGTATGCTTAGCACTCCGATAAGTCGGCTCGCAGTTCTGGTTGTTGTTGCTGATGTTTTTTGCCGGCTGTTAATTAATAAATGCGCCAAACAGAAGGAGACTCTGCGTCTGTGAGAGAGTGCGAGAGAAGCCGACACAAAAGCGTTGCCCCGAAAAATTGGGCATATTTGAAAATTAATTTGCAATTTCCTGTGCAAATTGCCAGAGTTAACTGATGCATGAATATAAATAAATAAATGCATGCAATGCAATTGTGCAATATTTATGGAATAACTCGGCAGTGGAAATTGCATTGTGCATATTTTGTGACTCGATCAATTTGCGAAAAGGGGAAATGGAAAGTCCAAGTGTGCAAATGATAGCTGTTAATGCCTTTTGACTGGGCCAAGATTTGCCGTTATCTAACAACATTGCTAATATCGTTCTTTTTGCCTTTTTGTTGTTCGTTGTTGTGATTATCGTCGCTGCTGTCTAATGGCATTTAACAACAATGAGATGACACAATGCGACAAGCGAAGCATTAAAAAAATGACTGCATTTAGTACAATTAATTGCACTATGAGAAGTGCACAATGCAACAACAATAACAAATACAAGCAGCTGACGACGCTTCGTCATTAACAACCGCGCTACCAAATCAATTAGACACATCAACAACAACAACAACTGCAACAGCAACAACAAATTGTACACGTGTTTCATAATGCGATGGGGTCATTCAAGCGGGTCAACTAAAGCGGCTACAACTGATTGACAGCCGAGCTAAACATGAATACCCAGAAGTGCACTCGCAATCAGACAAAGACTCACAATCGGACTGAGACTCGCACTCATTATAGTTGCGAATAATATTTTCAAATTCTGCGATTCGTACTTAAAATAATGGAAGGAATTAATAAATCAAAACTTTAGTTTACAATTGTGTACTTTATAGACAAGCTTTCACTATCACTATTAAATAATTAATCAATTATTATTTAAATTTAATAAAATAATATTCAAACTTGTCTGCCAAGAATTGTTCATTATTTTTGTAGTTATGGAAACTTCAACGTTTATTATTATTACTATTATTTCCGACTGTTTGACCGCAATTAATTAATCTTCAAAGCAATGCCAATGTGAAAATAATAAATAAATATTTAAATAATAAACAAATCAAAACTTTAGTTTACAATTGCGTACTTTATAGACAAGCTTTCACTATCACTATTAAATAATTAATCAATTATTATTTAAATCTAATGAAATAATATTTAAACTTGTTTGCCAAGAATTGTTCATTTTTTTTGTAGTCACAAATTCATTTCTTTTTGTATGTTATTGAAATTTCAACGTTTATTATAATTACTATTATTTCCGACTGTTCGATCGCAATTAATTAATCATCAAGGCAATGCCAATATATTATGAAAATAGGAAATCAACTCTTTAATTTGAAGTTATATACATTAAAGACAAATTGTCAATTATTTATTTGAATTCAATGAAATAATTTTCAAACTTGTCTACCAAGTATTGGTAATTTTTTTGTAGGGTCAATTTTCTTTCTTTCTTTTTTCTATGTTGTATTTGATCATTACGGCAATGCCAATATCGTTATGGAAAGAATAAATTAAATTAAACTTTAGACAAGCTTTCACTATCTATTAAAAAATACCTTTATATTTATTCAAATTTAATGAAATAATATTTTAACTATTGCTCAATTGCTCATCTCTTTGCAACGACAATATATTTTATTTCTTATGGAAACTTCGAGTTTGTTTCATATGGCTAGTCCTCGATTTTTTTATCATCTCCTTAATACCAATCGCATGATCTATTCTGAGCCAAGTCGTCCTTTTGCATCCAGGCCACAATCGACTGCACAGCGGCTTCTTGTTCCTGGGCCTCGATGTGGAATATTCGTTTGCGTTTCATTGAATGTTCCAGCCTTTTGGGGGCTTCAATTTCGTGGAATATCAATGGAGATGGTGGGAGCAGCGGTTGATCTGATTCATCCAGCGAGATCACAGATTCATCCAGCGATATTACGGATTCCTCGATAGATAAAATTTCCTCTGATGATGTCACAGAATCATCTAAGCATATTACAGCATCTTCGAAGCATATTCCCAGCTCCTCCTCTGACAATCTTATTGTTTCCTCTTCATCTGAGCAATCTAGAGGTTGTTCAGTGTATATATCAGTGTCATCTATTGTTATTACTGTTGTCTCTGAAGATATTTCAGTATCGTCTAGGAATATAACACTATCATCTGAGTATAGCCCAATCAGCTCTGCGGATTTTGATCTGTTAACAATTTCCTCATCATCGTCGTTTGAGCAAATTATTATTTCCTGATCTAAGAACATCGCAAGCTCGTCCTCTGAGCAGTCCACAATCACTTCCATTGCAGGCATCGCAGGCTCCTCAATACAAATCCTAGCCAATGTCAATGAAATTATATGTTCATGCGTCTCATTGTAATACTTACTCAACAATATCATCTTCAGTTTGCTTATTAACCTGCGTGGCATCCATTTATCAAGAATAAATAACAATAATTAGTTCAGCCAAGTGGATAATAATTTATGCTTCGCTAGAGTTTGACAAATGTCAGTGAAAAGTTCATTGACATTTAACACTGTCTAGTGTTTAAAAGTGCGCCACAGATTGTCCTAAAATTCCTAATCGATAGACTGTATTTATCGTTTATCGATAAAAGTTGTTTGGCAGTTAAAGAAAACCATCTCAAACTTTTGAAATAAAACGATTTAATTAAAGCATAAAAATATGAATATTTTAAATTCATTTTCAAATTTGTAAATTTTTATTTGAAAAGGGTTAAAATGAAAAGAGTTTTTTTCACTTCACGTTGGTTCTGAAACAAGAAAATAAAGCAAATATTATTTGGGTAAACTGTGAATGACTGGAAATGACAAAGTGCACATGGGAAATTAGAAATGCAACTTTAGTTGTGTGTCACTGGAAGTGATAGCAGCTGCAAACTAGTTTATTCGAGACATCGAATCAGTTATTTAAATGCAATGCAAGTCATGTTGTCGGAGCTCGTAAGCCAGACAACGACAGTCCTTAAACCTGCAACTCAATTCGCAATTATTCACATGCATTCATTGGCATTCATTCGGGGCAAGTTCAAGGTACTTCGAGGGCACCTCCCACACCCGAAAAGACAACAACAAGCACAAAAAGTGAAAAGAAAATTCTTTGCGATTTCTCAGAGGCCGCCAGCGACGACGTCGGGCAACGTTGCTTATCTTATCGCCCAAAATGTTGAAATAACCGAGCGACAGAATTTCTATAAATACAACAACATTTCGCTCTCCATTGAGAGGAGATGTTTGGGTACAACAAAATTATTCAATTGCAGTCCTGTTAACAAGTCACAATAATTAATTAATTATCCCAGCTCACAATTTGACGATCGCCAGCTCAATTGCATAGTTGCCTCTCTTTTTTGGTCGTGTGTTTGCGTCTCGCTCTCCGCCGCTGTTGCTATCTATTCTATCTCTCTATCTATCTCACCTGGCTGGCCTTATCAGGCTACCCGATAAGCCGTCTAGTTTTGCACATTGTTGCTGTTGCTGTCAGCTGTTTCTTGCCGTTGTTGTTGTTGTTATTGTTGTTGTTGTTGCTGCGGGCAGAGCGGCATCGCCCATCGGCATCGACATCGACGTTCCATTGTCGTTGTCGTTGTCGTTGTCGTTGCCGTCAGTTTCGGAACTGAAAATTCAAATCAGTTCCCGACGCGTCAACGGCAACATCGAGAGTTTAAAGCGACGAGCGCGCCCGTTGAACCTTTTATTTTTCGTGTACAATTGTTGTTGCTGCTGCTGATATAGTTGTTGTCCAGACTGTGCGTGTGTGTGTGTGTGTGTGTGCTGGTGTGTGTGTGTGTTGCTTTAAATTACAATAAATCAAAGCAAAGCCAAGTCAAATACAACACAACAAATTGCTGCTCGCGTTTCTACCAATTTGTTTTTTATTCGATTTAGTTGCTTGTTTGGTTTGCAACTCTTTTTGCAAATCGAATTTACAATGTTAAATTTCTAAGCATTTTGCTGTGACGCGTCTTTTTGTTTGTTGTTTGCAATTCGGTGAACCAAAAAATGTTGCCCGCATATTTATGGCATTTCCTCCTGGGTACGTACCGAGAACATTTTTTTGTTTTATTTCGCATCGAGGCGTACAAAAATACGAAATGGAATAAATATATTTGGTAGTTTGGCAAACGCAGCGCGACGCGACGCGACGGTGCACTTGAATTCCAAATTGCACTCGACATCGACCCAGAAAAGTCATGAATTTCTGCATCGAACTGTATCGGAAAGTTAGTGACTGTGTTTTGTGTTTGCAACAAAGTCAAGGATTAAATATGCAAACAAAAAACGGGAAAATCGGAACAGCGCAAACTGAAACTGAAAGCCAGAAAATCAAAAAAGAAACAAAAGAAATGCGAACAAATTCAACGCAGTGGGATTTTTTTTTGTTTTATTTTGAATTTCGTTGTTTTTATGCGTGTTAAGTGTGTCTTTAATGCGTGTGTGTGTGTGGGTGTGTGTGTGTGTGTGTGTGAAATAATTCGCGGTCAAAGTTTTAATGTAAATATTATTATTTGCTACAGTTGCTATTTTTAGACGAGCTTATTAGCAGCCTCCAATGAAGCGCGCACTCCGAAAACTTGAATACGCTCTTTTATGAATCAGTTAGCAGCTTTCAGACGCCACGAATTCTTTATATAGACAGACGCACACACACACACACACACACAGACACACATGCACACACGACACCCGCAACCCGCAGCGTGTGTTGTGTGTTGTGTGCTGTGGGTCGTATACTTAATTTGATGAAGTCGAAACGTCTACGGCGACGACATTGTTGCATTTCTTTTCGTCACTTTTTTCGCTGGTCTCCGCTGCTGCTGCTGCTGGGCTGCGATAAGATTAGGCTGAAGACTGAAGAAATCAAATTTGAAATCAAAAGCCAGATAGAATGTCGCGTGACTTGCAGCGCAATTTTCATTTGATCAAAGTTTTGCTATGCGCGGCGAATGCGGCGTATGCGCAATGTCGCCTCACTTGTTGCACGCAACTGACGGACAGAAAGACAGACTGACAGAGAGACAAAAAAACAGACAGACAGACTGTCGGATAGTCAAGCAGATAGACTCAACACTGACCCAGTTAACAAATGGCAAATGTCGAAGGCACGTCCTCGACCGCGGCCTTGTCCTCTTCGTCCTGTCGTTAGCTTCCTCGCACTTTGCTGCATACTTTGCGGCGCCATTTGCTCCCTGCCCGCATTCCGTTCTTCGCTTGGGTCGTACAGTCGTGTCTGCCTAGAGTGAACACCCCAGAACATACATATAGCAAACAATTCAATATTCGCAATTTAATTTGTACAAATGTGTAACTAGAGCAGCTGAGCTCTCTTCTCCTTTCTATTAATTTATTTTAATGATTTGTACACTTGAACTTATTATATTATTTATCTACAATTTAAAATTACGTTTCGTATTTCTTAATCATAATTTAATATTAATGTTATTTTATATTTTAATGTCAAGTGTCGAACTTAAAAGGAAATACATAAATTGGTAGTGTGCGTAGTTTGTTCACTTTATCCAGACACGACTGTAGAAGTATTTGGGCCATGCCAGCTAGGGAGAGAGAGAGAGAGGGCGACAGAGAGCGAGCGAGAGGGAGACCCTTAACATTTTTCGCCCTGAGGCGCTAACTAATCTATATACATAAAGTAGTTCGCAGTCATTCAGTCACTGATTGTACTATCAAGCGGTAAATGTGCGATGCTGCAATTTTTACACGCCATAGATATCATCAGAGCGTCGCCCATTAACTATCTTTAATCACAGCTTAAAGATACAATTAAATGACTTAAGTTTGTTTTCGGAACAGAGTTGTAGGTTTAAGTTAAAATTTCAATGTCGACGTTGAAGTTTGGTTGAAGCATTGATTGATAAGGAAAAATAAATAAATAAATTACAATATTTTTATGCTTGCAACCCGGTTAAAAATCATGGCTAAACGGGTGCAGGAAAAACTTTAAATTATAAATTATCAAATCGTTGAGCATTAGCTTAAACTTAATTTAATTAATTCATTTTTGCTGGAGTCGAGAATATAGTTTGGATGCCTGACAGGGCATTACTATTTTGTATATATGCGACTGCATATGAAATGATTTCCATGCAAACAGCAAGAGGCTGCAGGCAACAACAAATGAAAGTACTTTGCTGGCAAGCTGTTTTGCTGGTCCTTCTCCGGTTGGATGCCACTCCCCTCAGCTGGCTGTTCATCTGTCTGTCGGCTGTGTCGCATTGCTGTAATCGTGTTGCTTGTTTCTCTCGTTGCAGTCGCGTCGCCAGTCGGTGAGCTTTACAGCCATGCCGCCGGGCGTTCTAGTCAACGATAGCCGGGCCAATTCCACCGATGACATACAAATCGCCCTGGCGCCCCACATCCAAACCTATCTAAGTCAAACAGGACGACGGCATTCGTGCTGCAGCGTCATGCTGCCGGTGGCCTTTGAGCGAGCCGCCGCCAAATCCTGGCTGGATCCCAAGTTCGACTCGCCCGTCCTCGAGGAGCAGTTCCAGGCCAGCGTCTTTCCGCACATCCGCATGCGATACAGGTGAGTGACGAGTGTGAGTGTGAATAAGTGTGAGTGCTGAAGCGAGTATCAAATTGCATTCAATTAGCTCCAGCTCCTTGATGGCTGTTGCTATTAAAATTAAAACTTTAATGCACTGATATTTGAAACCCCTTAAAGTTCAAGTTCGACAGCAGCGAAAATAATTACGAAAGGAAATGAAATGAAATACGGGCCTGCACTTTATCATAATTTAAGGGGCAATCGATAGCGAACCTCAAGCACAGCTGAGAACTCTCTGTCAACTTCGAATGGCTTTAATAATTCCCAGAATAAACGTGCAGCGCCGGCTATCAGAAAACGATCACGACCGACTCGCCATGTTTGTTACCCGCATGACGAAATAGAAACAAACAAAAAAAAAAAAAAACAGAACAGAACAGAACAGAAATGAACACAAATTGTACGAAAGTAATTTGCCTAGCGAGTGTGCGTGACTTTCAGATACTCGATAACTATTTTTAGGGCATAGAATATGGCAATTCAAAGTGATTTCTCGCTCACAACATTTGTTTTATAAATAACTTTCTGTTGTTTTTTATCTGATCGGAATCGAATAAAGACCGATAGCTGCCACTTGGCAAAGTAAAATTCGAGTTGCAGCCATTGGATTATTGAAGTAAATAAATAAAAAAACTGTCTCAACTTGTCACTGCTACCAAAGTTGATCCTTTTTAAATCGTGTATTGTTAATGGACCACTCTGCAGGGCGTTGGGAATAAAGCTTTTCGCTTCAAACAATTATTCAAGCTGAAAGCATCTAAATGAAAAGTGCTTTCGGGGCGACAATTTGCAATTAATCAAGTTGAAAGCTTGTGCATTTTGTGACGTCTCCTCGTTTGACTAGCGATGTTATTTAACCAGACCAAGAGTTCCCCAAACTGCTCAAAACTAGTCAATAAACAGTGAAACAAACTATTCAAAACAATTGCTTATAATAATTTGAAAGATTCGCGATTACAACAGCAACAGAAAAAGAAAACAGATCAAAGGAAAATAATGATTTTATTGTTTTAATGCAATTCACACAGAAATTCAATGCGCTTTCTATACGTGTTTTCTGAATGTTTTTTTTTTGGTTTATTTATTTAGTTAGTTCAATCGACATTGGATATGGAATTAAGTTAATAAAAATATTATTATTTCAAAATAAAATAATTATTTGAAAATACAAATTTTGAATTTTAGTTTATTTATTTATTTAGTTAAAGTCGAACATGTTCAATCGACATTGAACATAGAAATAAATAAATAAATATGTATATTATTATTTCAAAAGAGTTAACTAAAAAATAATTATTTTAGAATACAAATTTTGACTGATTCGTAAAGGAAAGTGATTTGTGTAGCATCCGTGAATCCAAATTGATGTCTGCTTCGCATTGACTTATTAACTTCAAGGACATCGGCAATTGGGCTAAGACGCGATTGGGCTTTAAGTTTGATAACCTTTCGTGCTTAAAATGCAGCACCAGAAACGCTGTTGGGTTCGGCAAACAAATCAAGACTGCAGCCCCGACTTCGAGTGTCGTGTGCATCGCCAGCTGCGAGTTCAACTTTCGCACGTGGCTGCAATCAACCCAAAGCCCGACGCCCAAAAGGGCAACCAATAAACCGGGGATGGGGATGGAGGGAGATGGAAGGGGGGGGACTGAAGGGCCTGGCTGGGTAAAAGAGGCAAATTAGTTGAGAACTGCGCAGGATGGCAAAATTGCTGCCATAAATGGCCGCTTGGCGTGCTTTGGTTGCTTCGCTGTTCACTGTTTGTTTGGCTTTGGGTTTGAGTTTGGGTTTGGGGTTCGGTTCGGTTCGGTTCGGCTGGCATTGCAGGTCAATGCCATTTGGCGAGCACCGCAATTGCAACAAAAACAATAAACGAGAAGTGTACGAAAAAAACTGTTACACACACAGCAGAGCAGGCAAATCGATTGGAGCAAGCCCCCGAGTGCAAACTCGAGCACATTGCTGAAATTCCCAAACTTTTTGCCGTTCGCCATGTTTATGAAACATTTATGAGCCACAAATAAATATGGCAACAATTCTCATTTAATGGTCAGCGATGTTTCCGATCATTTGCAATCGCCTGCTGCTTGCTCTCCACTCCGTCATCATTGAATACTTTTTTACTACCCCATCTTTTCACCCAAACAGCATAAACTTAGCCCTGATATTGACCTAATATATGATGTTGGCATCTGTTTCACAGAGAGAGAAATCAATTTAGAAATGAAATGTAATCTTGAATCTTTCTTCAGATTGAAGATGATTACATTATAATTAATTTGTATATACAACTTGAATTACATTTTGAAGAGTAATAAATTAAAAATTTTAGAATTAAAAAAAACTTTATAAATTATTTTTAAACAATTCTAGCTTTCAACATTTTTAAAGAAATGCCAGAAAGATTTCAAATTTAAAATTAGACTTTAATTTAAAAACCACGAAAAAACGTGCTGAGATTAACAGTTTCCAGCTCATAATAATATTTTGCCATGGATGTTGCAAGTCGCTTTAATTGGAAATTGTGCAGCTTGAATGCTGGATTAATTAGCTGATGTTCAGAGAAGGCGGCTTTTCTAGTTGCGTTTCCTGCGCTTTCCTCGCTGCTTTTCCGCACAATGAACTCAAAGATGCGCTGATTGCTGAACAGCAACTTTGGCGTTAACTTAAAAACTACGACTACGACTGCAACTTCAACTTTGGCCCGTGCTGCACAATTTTTGTCGTTAATTTGACGAGTTTTCGCCTCGACTGCTTTGCTGCCTTGTCACCTTCGCTCGAGTGTCGCAATCTGTTTAATGAAAGCTGTGGCAGCCGCAACGCAATGTTGCAAGTTGGTGCAACCAACGGCAACGACGGCGACGACGACGACGACGACGATGATGGCAAAGGAAACGCCGAATGAGTTTATCGCGTGAAAGTTTTGCTCCTTGGATTGCTGTTCATTTGGCCGCCATCTAAGTTGTCCCTCCTCCTCCTCCTCCTCCTCCTCCTCCTCCTTCTGCTCCTCCTCCTCCCCTCTGGCCCCTTGCGATGAGCTTTAAACGGGCCACACTAATTAGTATGAATGTCCTGCCAACCAGCTGGCAACCAGCCTGAGTTGCAAGCGCCCATAAAATGTGGCATAGACAAAGATGGTGGCATTAACTGCAAACTACAAACTGTAAAGAACGTCTCGCTTCCCAATCTCGCATCCTTCTGCTGAACTACATTAGACCAATGATCGGTTATTCCTCGCTGCTTTTCTGCAACTTAAAACTCGACAGCTTGCCATATTTTGATTTATTTCCGAGTCCACGCAGATGATTAATTCATGTATTTACAGTCAACAAAATAAAACATTAAATTAATTCTTGAGGAAGTACTTGCAACAGATAATGAGATGAGAACAATAAAGTAAATAATTGCATGCTCTGCCTATATATTTTAATGCAACAGATTTATTAATATTACAATGTGCAAATATTTAATTGTAATTAAAAAATATAATTGCTTCGTTCGCATTGAAAAATATTGGAAATTGAGTTGGAATGATGAATCTTTACAACTGAGAAATTATTATGATTAAAATATTCAATGAGAAAGGTACGATTTGGAAAAAAGTAGTAATTAATCGCTCAAAATCTTTGCAAACAATTTCAAATAAATGTTGTAATGCTATAAATTTAATAAAAATACATATTTATTTATGTGTTATGCTTTTGTAGAACAGCTCCCCATATTAGGTCACAAGGCTATTATAAATTACTGCCAGCAGGAAAAGCAGAAGTAGCCTTAATTTGTAAGCCTTTATGTATATAGTATTTACAGTAAAGCAACCACTTTGCTTCCGCCCCCACAAATAAAATAAAAAACGAATTTTGAGGTAGAATATTAAATTCGGAATTATTTATTTTGCAATAACGATAATATAAATAAACTTAAGAATAATAAACAGACAAGTTTGGAAAGAAACAATTTGGTATGCGTAAAGTTAGTCAGAGGCAATGCTAAATTTAACAGCTCTGTTTACATTAACATTCTACTTTGATGTTAACTGAACGTTAAAGTTTGAAGCTCTGTTAATTATAATTCTAATTGTTTCAAGGATGTTAACAGTATCATTGAGCAGTGAAAACTCTCTGGGCTTCAACTTAAAACTTACAGAGATGTTCGTTATGGGAATTTTATTTTTATTTTATTCTCTGAAGATGCTGAGAGTCCTGCTAGAAAATTTCTTACTCCAATTATCATATTGCATTGTGCAAATATTTGCAGAATAACTGTTACGTTTAATGATAATTTTTGCAATTAAATTAAACTGCTTATTTATTATCAAATAATAGTAATCAGAAATATTAATCCCCTCAATTTTGTTGGTCTTGCAGATTCACACTGTCGTACATCTTGCTGTGCTCTGTGGTGTGGTGTCTGTATTTCGTGATCGACGGCGGCTCCGAGGACTTCTGGCGTCCCATCTCGACGTCCTTCTCAATGATGTCGCTGGTGACGATCATGGCGATGTGCTTCACCCACTGGGACCTCTACAAGCAGCACAGGACGCTGACCTCGGCGCTGACCGCGCTGATCCTGTGCAGCGCCTCCTTGGCCTTCCTCACGTACACGGGCAGGGCGTTCAGTCCGCTGGGCCACTTCGCCATCTGCCTGGAGATCGTGCTGCTGATCTACACGGCGCTGCCGATGCCGCTGTGGCTGGGCGCCAGCATCGCCATCTGCTACTCGATCGCCTTCGAGCTGGTCTCCCACATGGTCATCGGGGTGAGCGCGGTTCACGGAGCGGCGACGGCGACACCAGCAGAAGCGGGAGCGGGAGCGGGAGCGGCAAGCGGAGGGACAACAACCGATCCGAGCCACAAGATACTGATGCTGCGGATCATGGCACATCTGAGCGTGCATCTGGTGGGCGTGCATGTGCTGATCATGAATCTGGTGCGGATGCGCGGCACCTTCATGAAGGTCGGCCAGAATCTGCTGGTGCGCCGCCAGCTGGAGATGGAGAAGCAGCTCAAGGAGAAGATGATTCACTCGGTGATGCCGCCCAAGGTGGCCGACATGCTGCTCAACGAGGGCGGCAGCGGCGGCGGTCTCGATCCCAGCCAGCCGCCGGAGTCGCATTACATGCGTCCGCGGGCCTCGCACGACGTCAAGTCGCTGTTCCGGCCCTTCCACATGCACAGCATGGAGAACGTGAGCATTCTGTTCGCCGACATCGTCGGCTTCACCCGCATGTCGTCCACCAAGACGGCCGAGCAGCTGGTCGAGATCCTCAACGATCTGTTCGAGCGCTTCGACGATCTCTGCTCGCTCAGCGGCTGCGAGAAGATCTCCACGCTCGGCGACTGCTATTACTGCGTCTCCGGCTGCCCGGAGCCCCGTGCCGATCACGCCATCTGCTGCGTCGAGATGGGCCTGGGCATGATCGACGCCATGCGCTGCTTCGACGCCCAGCGCCACGAGGGCGTCAAGATGCGCGTCGGCGTCCACACGGGCACCGTCCTCTGCGGCATCGTCGGCACCCGGCGCGTCAAATTCGACGTCTGGAGCAACGACGTCAGCCTGGCCAACAAGTAAGTCCTTGCGTTCCGTTTGTCCTTCTATCCGTCTGGCTGTCTGTCCGCCTGCTTTTCATTCTTTAGCCAGCCCAGTTTTAAGGCCAACTTACTGCAATTAGAATTTTCAGTTTTATACTGATAATGAATAGTTTATTCGTGCAGGCAAACATAAATTTCAAATTTAAATTAATAAGTTACCATCCAGCTTTTTAGTTCCTAATCTTAATGCAAGATATATTACATATAGCAATGCTAAGTTTTTGCTACGTTTTTAATCATTTTCATAATCATTAATCGTCATCTCTAATTTAAGAATCCTCAAAGTTTTGGATTTCCTAATCTAAATTTAATAATAGTAATGAGTCAACTTAAGTGAACAAAAAGTAATTTTCTATCAGCGCAGGGAGAGTCATTAGTTAAGTATGAAAACAATATTGTTTCAAGACGTTCAAGACAGTTATTTTATTTTTTCTAGTCGAATTCGAACAACTACAGCTGTTGATAACAAATTAGAAAGATTCATAATAGTATATTAATTCAAAACATTTCTGTTTTTTTCATCGTACTTCATGTGAATCAAAAAAAGAAAAAATTGTCATTTTAAATGGAAACTTATTTGGCTTAAATATTATCGTGACTTGGTAATTTTTATTCGTTATGTTTGTCTACAGATTAGACATAATAAATTCGGTATAATATGTTTAACTTAATAGTTCAATGCACATTCAAGATAACTGTCCAATCATATCTATGTGATGCAACTAAATGCTATTCTCCATGTACAATTTTAATTTAGCTGCATTAAAGTTAAGTGCAAGCTATCTTCATTTTTAAAGTAATATTATACAATCAAAACAAATAAGTTGAAAGCGTGGATAATTTTTATAGTGAAAACATATTGCAGGTTGAAGCTTAAATGAATGCATTATTAATTTAGCTGCATTGAAGTTAAGTGCGAAAAATCTTAATTTCATAAGCAAATATAAAGCGTATTTCGGATTAAAGCTTAGATTAATACATTTTCACCTTGCTTATTGCTAAATGTTCATTTAGTTGCATTAACGTTTAGTGCAAAATGTACTAATGTCTAAGGTAATACAAATATAAGGCATATTTCAGCTTGAAGTATTATTAGTTTAGCTGCATTAATCTTAAGTGCAATACTATTTTAATTTTTAAAGCAATATCGAAAACGTTATACAAAAATATTATCAAGATGATATTGAGGTTTTATGTAAAGCGCATTCCAGCCTAAAGTTTTGATTAGTAAACATTTTTAATTTAGCTGCACTGACGTTAAGTGCAAGATATCGTTGTCTTGTAAGTAGTACAAATATTAATGAGTTGTTCTCTTGGCAGAATGGAGTCGTCGGGCAAGCCGGAGCAGGTGCACATCTCGCAGGAGACGTCCAGCTTCCTGGGCGACGCCTACTACCTGGAGGAGGGCGAGGAGGTCTTCGGTGAGTAGTCCCCACATCGAAAGAGGCACAGAATATCGTGCTCATGCTCTCCCACTTTCTGTCTCTCTCTCTCTCTGGGCAGGTCATCGCACCTACTTCGTGGTGGGTCGTCGGAGGGACGTGTCGCGGGCCAACAGCCTGAGTCCCAGCATGGCGGCGACGGCAACCGGCGGCTCGTCGCTGCTGCTGCCGGGAGCGCACGGCGCCTTCGCGTCGCTGTCGCAGAGCGCCACGAACATATCGGCGGTGCAGCCGCACGTGCCGCCGGCGTCGCCCGTGGGGCAGCTGTCCAACTCGCTGAAGTCGTCGCCGGTGCTCTCGATGCGTCCGCGCCTCACCTCGCTGAGCATGAAGCTGCGCAAGAAGTCGCAGACGCAACAGCAGCAGCACCAGCAGCAACAGAGAAGCGACCGCGATCTGGAGCGGGGCATCATCCATCCGGCTGCGTCGGGCATTCCGCCGGTGATCGTGGTGCGCGAGCGGCCCAAGATCATCATCACCACCAAGTCGCTGCCGGGCAGCCTCGACTCCGACGAGCAGCCGCCGGCAGCCGTTGCGAGCGTCGTGCTCGAGCAAGAGCCGCAGCCAACGGCCGCCGCCAAGCTCAAGCTCAAGATGTGGAAGATGCCGCGCTTCCTCAAGCTGAGCACACGCAACAAAGACAAGGACAAGGACAAGGACAAGGATAAAGAGAAGGAGAAGGAGAAGGAGCAGGTGACGCGAACGCACTCGAATTCGTTGGCAGCGCCTGGGGACGAGTGCCTGGCGTTCATAGAGTCTGCGACGCCGTCGCCGTCGCCGGTGGCCAACGGCTGCTCGGGCTACCAGCAGCTGCCGGTGCTCGTGGAGACGACGTGCGGCACTCGGCTGAGCTGCAACCAGATGCTGGACATTCCCAACGCCCGGCCCGTGCTGCATCACGCGGCCACCTCGACAGCTCTGTCCAGCAGCGTGCTGCGCTCCCCCGACGGCGCAGGAGCTGCGGGGGCGGCGGTGGCGAGTGGCGGCAGCTGCTGCTCGCCGGGACAGTACTCGATGTACGACGACATCATCGATGTGCGCAGCTACATCAGCCAGTCGCGCAGCGACATCTCGCCGTTCGGCCGCACCGGCAGCTATCGTTCCCAGTGCGGGCGGCAGTCGAACGCTGCCGCCGTTGCAGTTCCGGTGGCCACCACGAGCCAAGCGCCCGGCGAGCAGTCGCCGGTGCCGCGTCCTCGCGCCTCCACGCTCACCACCACCGGGCCGGGACCCACCAGCAGCGGCAGCACCGCCGGTTGCCAGCCGAACTCGAGCAACAACACGTGCTGCCTGGCGGCGCCGGGGAATGCGGCGCATTCGCATTCGCGCAACTCGAGCATTTGGCCGGATGGGCTGAGCATCTGTCCGTCGGCGACGTCGCGCAAGGACTCGGGCATCAAGAGCAACTCGCGCCGCAGCTCGATCCAGCAGCAGATCTATGCGCTCAATCAGTCGGCGATCAGTCAGCATCGCGTCTCCGGCTACTTCACCAGCTCCACCTCGAGCATCTCGAATCTGGGCGATGCCGGCGCCCTGGCCTGCCCCCTGCCGCCAATGCCGCCGCCGCCGCCGCCCATGGCCGGCGTGCTCGGGCAGCAGCAGCAGCAGTCGGTGGATCCGCTGGCCGCCTGCCTGCAGCAGCTGCGCAAGCAGTCGGACCTCCAGCTGATCCGGTGCGTGCGCGACAACGCGCGATCGCAGCGCAGCTATCTGGTGAAGCCGCCGCTGCGCCGCTTCAGCCTGTACTTCAAGTCGCGCCAGCTGGAGCGCGACTTCCGGTCGAAGGCGCATCGCTTCGGCAGCGAGCACGAGACCGAGGGGCCGCCCACGCTGGCCACGCCCCGCTACAACACGTACATCGACATCTTCGTGGGCATCGCGGTCTATCTGTGCATCTCGGTGTCGCTCTTCCTCATGACCCAGAACACGGTGACGCCCAGCTTCCGGCTGTGGGTGACGCTCTTCTCGTGCTTCACGGCCATCCAGGTGTTTGCGCTCTTCCTGTTCACGCGCCAGATGTGTCGCCGCCACGGCACCCGGCTGCGCTCCAAGTCCACCGTCAGCGAGCGCGAACTGCACCACAACAACAACAGCAGCAGCGAGACGGCGATGGGGACGCCACAGCCGCCGGAGCTGCAGCATCAACAGTCGCAGCAGTCGCGACAGTCGCGTCGCCAGTCGTCGCGGCAATCGCAGCAGCAGTTCGAGTCGTGCGCGGACCGCATCTTCGAGGCCATATCCAGCTGGTATCCGTGGCACATCTGCCTGGCGGTGCTCATGGCCATGCCGGTGGTGCTGATCATCGCCAACTTTCTGCTGCTCGACCTGACGCAGCTGGAGGCGTTCGAGTATCACTACGGCTTCCTCATCTTCGTGTGCATCGTGCACTTCTGCAACTTTACGCAGCTCAACTGCTGGATGCGCAACATACTCGCCTTCCTTGCGGCGCTCTGCTTCATCGGCATCGCCGTCTCCCAGCTCACCGTCTACTCGAGTCGCTCGGAACTCGAACCGGAAGCGGAAGCGGAAGCGGAAGCGGCAGCGGATCCGAGTCCCGATGTCAACCGGAGTGCGGCGAGCGCGTTCATCTTTGAGGAGATCAAGTGGTTCCACGACTACCACGTGGAGATCTATCTGGACCTGCTGCTGATCCTGGTGCTGGTGTGGCTGCTGAACCGCGAGTTCGAGATCGGCTACCGGCTGACGTTCTACGGCAACGCGGTGGCCAACCAGGACAAGGTGCGCGTCCAGAACATGAAGAACCAGGCGGACATGCTGCTGCACAACATCATACCCAAGCATGTGGCCGAGCATCTGAAGAACACGGCCAAGTACTCGGAGAACCATCGCAACATCGCCATCATCTTCGCCTCCATCGTCAACTTCAACGAGATGTACGACGAGAGCTATCTGGGCGGCAAGGAGTTCCTGCGCGTGCTCAACGAGCTGATCGGCGACTTCGACGAGCTGCTGTCGCATCCCAAGTTCCGGGCGGTCGAGAAGATCAAGACCATTGGCTCCACGTTCATGGCGGCCAGCGGGCTGGATCCCTCGCATCGCGGCACCGGCGACGAGCACATCCACACGCTGATGGAGTTCGCCATCGAGATGCAGAAGGTGGTCAACGAGTTCAACAAGGATCTGCTCGAGTTCAATCTGATTCTGCGCATCGGCATGAACATTGGCGACGTCACCGCCGGCGTCATTGGCACCAGCAAGCTCTACTACGACATTTGGGGCGATGCCGTCAATGTGGCCTCCCGCATGGACTCCACCGGGCTGCCCAACCGCATCCAGGTGGGCAAGGACTGTCTGCCCTTCCTCGCCGCCAGCTACGAGTTCGAGCCGCGCGGCAGCGTCTACGTGAAGGGCAAGGACCACATGGAGGTCTTTCTCTACACGGGACGCAGCCCCCAGCAGCTGGAGCCGGAGCTGGAGTTGGATCTGGAGCAGCAGCAGCCAGCGATGCGCCAGCCGGACGAGCTCGAATCCAAGGAGCCCAACGAGGTGGAGGAGGCCCTCGAGGTGGCAGAAGAAACGCCAGTTGAACTGGATCAGCAGGAGGAGCAGGAGCAGGAGGAGGAGGACGAAGAGGAGGATGGCGACCTGCACTCCAGCGAGACGACGACGCTGTTCAAGTCCGAGGAGTCGCTGCATGCCGCGCATGCCGCCAACGGTGGCAGCCACTTTAATGCCGCAAACACAACCGAAACTTAGACAAAATAATCCCTCAACGTGCGAGTCGATGTCTGCGGCCCAGGAAATGGTTTCAAAATTGCATTTAACGCCAATGATGAATGTCCTGGCCGGCCATCGACAGCAGCGAGAACGAGAACGAGAGCGAGAGGGCGATAGCAACAGATAGAGATAGGAATAGTGTGGGAGATACGTAGGAGATAAGTTAACGCAAAACGGGGGGGAAAATGTAAAGCGTGTATTTGTGATATGTTGAATATGTACCGAGATATATAGTTGGGTCCGAGATATAGAGTCGCCCACACCCGATATTGTTGAGAACGAGAACGAGAACGAGAACGAGAACACGAAGAAGAGGGAGACGCGAGAAGTGAGGTTATGTTGAATACTATATGATCGCATTAATTTATGTATTAGCCAGTTGTTTAGTGAGCCGAGTTCTATATGCATATTATATATGTATGTAGGCGTATGTGTGTGTGTGTGTCTGTAAAATTGTTGTAATTATTAATTAATTAATTCTTAATTCGATTCGACTTGAACTTGATTCGATAATATTTTTCTATTTGTATTTGTATCTGTAATAGAAAGTGTTTTTTTTTTCTCCTTGTCCTATTTGTATTTTCAATTTAGCCTAATTTATACAACTGTAACTGTAATTGTAACTGTAATCGTAATTATATTTGTAATTGTATCGCTAAGTAAACCAGATTACCACACACACTAAACTAACGGAAATTCGTGGCTTTAAATGTATTAACTGTATTTTTTGCTTAGCCCTAAGCTGTGTGTGTGCGTGTGTGTGTGCGTGTGTGTGTGTGTTTGCGTGTGTGCATGTGTGTATATTTTTTTTTTAATTTATAGCTGTAATTTAAACTAACCACATGAGCCGACTAGTTAATAAATGTTATCAACTTTTTGAACGTAACGCTAGCTTAAAGTTGTTCTTCATTTTAAGTGCAATTTGTTTTACTTTCCCCTTTGTTTTTTTATTGGATTTCGATTGATTCTATGGCTATGATATATGTATGTGGTAGTGCAATATAGATGTATATGGGAAATCAAATGGATATTCTGATAGAACTGCATGCGTATGTTGTTTGTTAATCATGTTATTATTATTCGTAATGTTGATTGATGTTCGTTGTATCGTTGCTTTATAGAGTACTACATAAACATAAATGTTTATATGTAACTGCGAAAAAGAGTTTCAATATTTGATGTGTGAGTACAAAATCATTTATTTGCACAGCACAAAAGTATGCTGCAAAAAATCAGATACGAACTGCTTGCCTACTGCTTGGCGAACTTAGAATACACACACTGTCGGCTGCAAGCAGTGCGCAAACACTGTGGACACTGCTTGACTGCAACTGTGGGTGGATCAACAAACACTTTATTCAATTTCCTGTGCAAACGAAATGCTGTAACCTATGGACCCTCTTGTATTTTTATATGTATACTTACTACTACTACATTATACACTATATACATATACTATATATGTATGTGTATGTCTGCATGCGTCTGTCAACAGAAAAAAAGAAAAACACAATTATTTTCTACCAACTTATTGAATATATACTCACTCGTACAATACACACATTGTACCACTGACTACAACTAACGCAAGAACTTACTTATATAAATATGAATGCATTTTTTTTTGTGTGTGCTCCCTTTTGAACCATCTAAGTGTACATAACTAAAATCTGTATATTTTTATAAGGTTAATGCGACAAGGAGAAGCGAAAGAAATGCGATGAAAATAATTATATTATATATGTACATCAGTTGGAGATGGCAACTTCGTATACTCGTATATTATTGTTTAAATGTTAATCAATGTTGATAGTGCGGTAGATATTGTTGTCCAGCTTCCGGTGCGCTCGAAGAGTGTTTGATCATCGCGACAATATCAACAGCAAGCAACAGCAACATCTGTTTTACCGCGCTAAGTAAAAAGCTAAAAATTACAAAAAAAAATATATATATAGAAAATATAGTTATATGACGGTTTATAGAAATGTTGTAGAACAATTAAACATTAAATGCGATCTGTAAAGTCTATAAATAAACTGCTGCAGAATCTATGTATGAATGTCAATTTTTAAACAATTTTACTCATGATATTGGCTTTTCTTTTGAATGGTTGCGGGCTGTCCTTTTAGGATGACTGCCCATTCCGTTACCTTTAGCTGGAGACGACCTTTAAGCCGATCCTTCAAAACTTAATTTAAAACAAGGACAATTTATCATCACCACAAGGACAATTTATCATCACTAAGATTGTGATGCCATAGAAACGGATACGTTATGGACGACTCCTCTACAGAGACGTTAGATCTCATGAATACAGTAAAGAACAAATAATGAATGATCGCAACGAAAAATTTGCAAGTCCAAAAATTCAAAAATTTTGCATACTTTTGGGGATCGAATTAATTTTGTAGTCGAAAACTTAAAATGTGTATATCTCAGAAACAACAACGTCAATTTCGATATTCGTTGGCCGGTCGATAGGCCTAATAAATGCGTTTAAAAATAACGGCCGATTGTCATTAAACTAATAAAGAGTATATAAAAAAAACAAACAAGAATTTTTCTGAAAAATCTACAAGGGGTAGGCAAGGAAAATTTGCAAAAATTTCGAAAATCCTTTGTAACTTCGTCATTTGAAGGACGATCAGGATGTCCTTTGGCACGAAGATGGGGCTGAATACGTGATGGACGACAATGAAATCAAAAGGCCTAATATCGTTTAAACAACAGAGTTAGAAGGACTTTTTTGCTGAGAGAAAACATGCTCTAACTCGGCCATATCCTTGCTGATCCTTGCGAGTCCTGTGGCAATCAACTCGTCTTAACAAGGACTATTAGCTGGCCAAAGGATATTTCGATCGTCCTTTTGGTTCCCGAGATATTCATGATTTTGTCATTTTGTTTCGACTCCTTGCATTTTTTTTCGACTCCGCAACGAAAAATTTGCAAGTCCAAAAATTCAAAAATTTTGCATACTTTTGGGGATCGAATTAATTTTGTAGTCGAAAACTTAAAATGTGTATATCTCAGAAACAACAACGTCAATTTCGATATTCGTTGGCCGGTAGATAGCCCTAATAAATGCGTTTAAAAATAACGGCCGATTGTTATTAAACAAATAAAGAGTATATAAAAAAAAACAAACAAGAATATTTCTGAAAAATCTACAAGGGGTAGGCATGGAAAATTTGCAAAAATTTCGAAAATCCTTTGTAACTTCGTCATTTGAAGGACGATCAGGATGTCCTTTGGCACGAAGATGGGGCTGAATACGTGATGGACGACAATGAAATCAAAACGCCAAATATCGTTTAAACAACAGAGTTAGAAGGACTTTTTTGCTGAGAGAAAACATGCTCTAACTTGGCCATATCCTTGCTGATCCTTGCGAGTCCTGTGGCAATCAACTCGTCTTAACAAGGACTATTAGCTGGCCAAAGGATATTTCGATCGTCCTGTTGGTTCCCGAGATATTCATGATTTTGTCATTTTGTTTCGACTCCTTGCATTTTTTTTCGACTCCGCAACGAAAATTTTGCAAGTCCAAAAATTCAAAAATTTTGCATACTTTTGGGGATCGAATTAATTTTGTAGTCGAAAACTTAAAATGTGTATATCTCAGAAACAACAACGTCAATTTCGATATTCGTTGGCCGGTCGATAGCCCTAATAAATGCGTTTAAAAATAACGACCGATTGTCATTAAACAAATAAAGAGTATATAAAAAAAACACACAAGAATTTTTCTGAAAAATCTACAAGGGGTAGGCATGGAAAATTTGCAAAAATTTCGAAAATCCTTCGTAACTTCGTCATTTGAAGGACGATCAGGATGTCCTTTGGCACGAAGATGGGGCTGAATACGTGATGGACGACAATGAAATCAAAAGGCCAAATATCGTTTAAACAACAGAGTTAGAAGGACTTTTTTGCTGAGAGAAAACATGCTCTAACTCGGCCATATCCTTGCTGATCCTTGCGAGTCCTGTGGCAATCAACTCGTCTTAACAAGGACTATTAGCTGGCCAAAGGATATTTCGATCGTCCTTTTGGTTCCCGAGATATTCATGATTTTGTCATTTTGTTTTGACTCCTTGAATTTTTTTTCGACTCCGCAACGAAAAATTTGCAAGTCCAAAAATTCAAAAATTTTGCATACTTTTGGGGATCGAATTAATTTTGTAGTCGAAAACTTAAAATGTGTATATCTCAGAAACAACAACGTCAATTTCGATATTCGTTGGCCGGTCGATAGCCCTAATAAATGCGTTTAAAAATAACGGCCGATTGTCATTAAACAAATAAAGAGTATATAAAAAAAACAAACAAGAATTTTTCTGAAAAATCTACAAGGGGTAGGCATGGAAAATTTGCAAAAATTTCGAAAATCCTTCGTAATTCCCCGATTGTCATGGGGCTGAATACGTGATGGACGACAATGAAATCAAAAGGCCTAATATCGTTTAAACAACAGAGTTAGAAGGACTTTTTTGCTGAGAGAAAACATGCTCTAACTCGGCCATATCCTTGCTGATCCTTGCGAGTCCTGTGGCAATCAACTCGTCTTAACAAGGACTATTAGCTGGCCAAAGGATATTTCGATCGTCCTTTTGGTTCCCGAGATATTCATGATTTTGTCATTTTGTTTCGACTCCTTGCATTTTTTTTCGACTCCGCAACGAAAATTTTGCAAGTCCAAAAATTCAAAAATTTTGCATACTTTTGGGGATCGAATTAATTTTGTAGTCGAAAACTTAAAATGTGTATATCTCAGAAACAACAACGTCAATTTCGAAATTCGTTGGCCGGTCGATAGCCCTAATAAATGCGTTTAAAAATAACGACCGATTGTCATTAAACAAATAAAGAGTATATAAAAAAAACACACAAGAATTTTTCTGAAAAATCTACAAGGGGTAGGCATGGAAAATTTGCAAAAATTTCGAAAATCCTTCGTAACTTCGTCATTTGAAGGACGATCAGGATGTCCTTTGGCACGAAGATGGGGCTGAATACGTGATGGACGACAATGAAATCAAAAGGCCAAATATCGTTTAAACAACAGAGTTAGAAGGACTTTTTTGCTGAGAGAAAACATGCTCTAACTCGGCCATATCCTTGCTGATCCTTGCGAGTCCTGTGGCAATCAACTCGTCTTAACAAGGACTATTAGCTGGCCAAAGGATATTTCGATCGTCCTTTTGGTTCCCGAGATATTCATGATTTTGTCATTTTGTTTCGACTCCTTGCATTTTTTTTCGACTCCGCAACGAAAAATTTGCAAGTCCAAAAATTAAAAAATTTTGCATACTTTTGGGGATCGAATTAATTTTGTAGTCGAAAACTTAAAATGTGTATATCTCAGAAACAACAACGTCAATTTCGATATTCGTTGGCCGGTCGATAGCCCTAATAAATGCGTTTAAAAATAACGGCCGATTGTCATTAAACAAATAAAGAGTATATAAAAAAAACACACAAGAATTTTTCTGAAAAATCTACAAGGGGTAGGCATGGAAAATTTGCAAAAATTTCGAAAATCCTTCGTAACTTCGTCATTTGAAGGACGATCAGGATGTCCTTTGGCACGAAGATGGGGCTGAATACGTGATGGACGACAATGAAATCAAAAGGCCAAATATCGTTTAAACAACAGAGTTAGAAGGACTTTTTTGCTGAGAGAAAACATGCTCTAACTCGGCCATATCCTTGCTGATCCTTGCGAGTCCTGTGGCAATCAACTCGTCTTAACAAGGACTATTAGCTGGCCAAAGGATATTTCGATCGTCCTTTTGGTTCCCGAGATATTCATGATTTTGTCATTTTGTTTCGACTCCTTGCATTTTTTTTCGACTCCGCAACGAAAATTTTGCAAGTCCAAAAATTCAAAAATTTTGCATACTTTTGGGGATCGAATTAATTTTGTAGTCGAAAACTTAAAATGTGTATATCTCAGAAACAACAACGTCAATTTCGATATTCGTTGGGCGGTCGATAGGCCTAATAAATGCGTTTAAAAATAACGGCCGATTGTCATTAAACTAATAAAGAGTATATAAAAAAAACAAACAAGAATTTTTCTGAAAAATCTACAAGGGGTAGGCAAGGAAAATTTGCAAAAATTTCGAAAATCCTTTGTAACTTCGTCATTTGAAGGACGATCAGGATGTCCTTTGGCACGAAGATGGGGCTGAATACGTGATGGACGACAATGAAATCAAAAGGCCTAATATCGTTTAAACAACAGAGTTAGAAGGACTTTTTTGCTGAGAGAAAACATGCTCTAACTCGGCCATATCCTTGCTGATCCTTGCGAGTCCTGTGGCAATCAACTCGTCTTAACAAGGACTATTAGCTGGCCAAAGGATATTTCGATCGTCCTTTTGGTTCCCGAGATATTCATGATTTTGTCATTTTGTTTCGACTCCTTGCATTTTTTTTCGACTCCGCAACGAAAAATTTGCAAGTCCAAAAATTCAAAAATTTTGCATACTTTTGGGGATCGAATTAATTTTGTAGTCGAAAACTTAAAATGTGTATATCTCAGAAACAACAACGTCAATTTCGATATTCGTTGGCCGGTAGATAGCCCTAATAAATGCGTTTAAAAATAACGGCCGATTGTTATTAAACAAATAAAGAGTATATAAAAAAAAACAAACAAGAATATTTCTGAAAAATCTACAAGGGGTAGGCATGGAAAATTTGCAAAAATTTCGAAAATCCTTTGTAACTTCGTCATTTGAAGGACGATCAGGATGTCCTTTGGCACGAAGATGGGGCTGAATACGTGATGGACGACAATGAAATCAAAAGGCCAAATATCGTTTAAACAACAGAGTTAGAAGGACTTTTTTGCTGAGAGAAAACATGCTCTAACTTGGCCATATCCTTGCTGATCCTTGCGAGTCCTGTGGCAATCAACTCGTCTTAACAAGGACTATTAGCTGGCCAAAGGATATTTCGATCGTCCTGTTGGTTCCCGAGATATTCATGATTTTGTCATTTTGTTTCGACTCCTTGCATTTTTTTTCGACTCCGCAACGAAAATTTTGCAAGTCCAAAAATTCAAAAATTTTGCATACTTTTGGGGATCGAATTAATTTTGTAGTCGAAAACTTAAAATGTGTATATCTCAGAAACAACAACGTCAATTTCGATATTCGTTGGCCGGTCGATAGCCCTAATAAATGCGTTTAAAAATAACGACCGATTGTCATTAAACAAATAAAGAGTATATAAAAAAAACACACAAGAATTTTTCTGAAAAATCTACAAGGGGTAGGCATGGAAAATTTGCAAAAATTTCGAAAATCCTTCGTAACTTCGTCATTTGAAGGACGATCAGGATGTCCTTTGGCACGAAGATGGGGCTGAATACGTGATGGACGACAATGAAATCAAAAGGCCAAATATCGTTTAAACAACAGAGTTAGAAGGACTTTTTTGCTGAGAGAAAACATGCTCTAACTCGGCCATATCCTTGCTGATCCTTGCGAGTCCTGTGGCAATCAACTCGTCTTAACAAGGACTATTAGCTGGCCAAAGGATATTTCGATCGTCCTTTTGGTTCCCGAGATATTCATGATTTTGTCATTTTGTTTTGACTCCTTGAATTTTTTTTCGACTCCGCAACGAAAAATTTGCAAGTCCAAAAATTCAAAAATTTTGCATACTTTTGGGGATCGAATTAATTTTGTAGTCGAAAACTTAAAATGTGTATATCTCAGAAACAACAACGTCAATTTCGATATTCGTTGGCCGGTCGATAGCCCTAATAAATGCGTTTAAAAATAACGGCCGATTGTCATTAAACAAATAAAGAGTATATAAAAAAAACAAACAAGAATTTTTCTGAAAAATCTACAAGGGGTAGGCATGGAAAATTTGCAAAAATTTCGAAAATCCTTCGTAATTCCCCGATTGTCATGGGGCTGAATACGTGATGGACGACAATGAAATCAAAAGGCCTAATATCGTTTAAACAACAGAGTTAGAAGGACTTTTTTGCTGAGAGAAAACATGCTCTAACTCGGCCATATCCTTGCTGATCCTTGCGAGTCCTGTGGCAATCAACTCGTCTTAACAAGGACTATTAGCTGGCCAAAGGATATTTCGATCGTCCTTTTGGTTCCCGAGATATTCATGATTTTGTCATTTTGTTTCGACTCCTTGCATTTTTTTTCGACTCCGCAACGAAAAATTTGCAAGTCCAAAAATTAAAAAATTTTGCATACTTTTGGGGATCGAATTAATTTTGTAGTCGAAAACTTAAAATGTGTATATCTCAGAAACAACAACGTCAATTTCGATATTCGTTGGCCGGTCGATAGCCCTAATAAATGCGTTTAAAAATAACGGCCGATTGTCATTAAACAAATAAAGAGTATATAAAAAAAACACACAAGAATTTTTCTGAAAAATCTACAAGGGGTAGGCATGGAAAATTTGCAAAAATTTCGAAAATCCTTCGTAACTTCGTCATTTGAAGGACGATCAGGATGTCCTTTGGCACGAAGATGGGGCTGAATACGTGATGGACGACAATGAAATCAAAAGGCCAAATATCGTTTAAACAACAGAGTTAGAAGGACTTTTTTGCTGAGAGAAAACATGCTCTAACTCGGCCATATCCTTGCTGATCCTTGCGAGTCCTGTGGCAATCAACTCGTCTTAACAAGGACTATTAGCTGGCCAAAGGATATTTCGATCGTCCTTTTGGTTCCCGAGATATTCATGATTTTGTCATTTTGTTTTGACTCCTTGAATTTTTTTTCGACTCCGCAACGAAAAATTTGCAAGTCCAAAAATTAAAAAATTTTGCATACTTTTGGGGATCGAATTAATTTTGTAGTCGAAAACTTAAAATGTGTATATCTCAGAAACAACAACGTCAATTTCGATATTCGTTGGCCGGTCGATAGCCCTAATAAATGCGTTTAAAAATAACGACCGATTGTCATTAAACAAATAAAGAGTATATAAAAAAAACACACAAGAATTTTTCTGAAAAATCTACAAGGGGTAGGCATGGAAAATTTGCAAAAATTTCGAAAATCCTTCGTAACTTCGTCATTTGAAGGACGATCAGGATGTCCTTTGGCACGAAGATGGGGCTGAATACGTGATGGACGACAATGAAATCAAAAGGCCAAATATCGTTTAAACAACAGAGTTAGAAGGACTTTTTTGCTGAGAGAAAACATGCTCTAACTCGGCCATATCCTTGCTGATCCTTGCGAGTCCTGTGGCAATCAACTCGTCTTAACAAGGACTATTAGCTGGCCAAAGGATATTTCGATCGTCCTTTTGGTTCCCGAGATATTCATGATTTTGTCATTTTGTTTTGACTCCTTGAATTTTTTTTCGACTCCGCAACGAAAAATTTGCAAGTCCAAAAATTAAAAAATTTTGCATACTTTTGGGGATCGAATTAATTTTGTAGTCGAAAACTTAAAATGTGTATATCTCAGAAACAACAACGTCAATTTCGATATTCGTTGGCCGGTCGATAGCCCTAATAAATGCGTTTAAAAATAACGACCGATTGTCATTAAACAAATAAAGAGTATATAAAAAAAACACACAAGAATTTTTCTGAAAAATCTACAAGGGGTAGGCATGGAAAATTTGCAAAAATTTCGAAAATCCTTCGTAACTTCGTCATTTGAAGGACGATCAGGATGTCCTTTGGCACGAAGATGGGGCTGAATACGTGATGGACGACAATGAAATCAAAAGGCCAAATATCGTTTAAACAACAGAGTTAGAAGGACTTTTTTGCTGAGAGAAAACATGCTCTAACTCGGCCATATCCTTGCTGATCCTTGCGAGTCCTGTGGCAATCAACTCGTCTTAACAAGGACTATTAGCTGGCCAAAGGATATTTCGATCGTCCTTTTGGTTCCCGAGATATTCATGATTTTGTCATTTTGTTTCGACTCCTTGCATTTTTTTTCGACTCCGCAACGAAAAATTTGCAAGTCCAAAAATTCAAAAATTTTGCATACTTTTGGGGATCGAATTAATTTTGTAGTCGAAAACTTAAAATGTGTATATCTCAGAAACAACAACGTCAATTTCGATATTCGTTGGCCGGTCGATAGGCCTAATAAATGCGTTTAAAAATAACGGCCGATTGTCATTAAACTAATAAAGAGTATATAAAAAAAACAAACAAGAATTTTTCTGAAAAATCTACAAGGGGTAGGCATGGAAAATTTGCAAAAATTTCGAAAATCCTTTGTAACTTCGTCATTTGAAGGACGATCAGGATGTCCTTTGGCACGAAGATGGGGCTGAATACGTGATGGACGACAATGAAATCAAAAGGCCTAATATCGTTTAAACAACAGAGTTAGAAGGACTTTTTTGCTGAGAGAAAACATGCTCTAACTCGGCCATATCCTTGCTGATCCTTGCGAGTCCTGTGGCAATCAACTCGTCTTAACAAGGACTATTAGCTGGCCAAAGGATATTTCGATCGTCCTTTTGGTTCCCGAGATATTCATGATTTTGTCATTTTGTTTTGACTCCTTGAATTTTTTTTCGACTCCGCAACGAAAAATTTGCAAGTCCAAAAATTAAAAAATTTTGCATACTTTTGGGGATCGAATTAATTTTGTAGTCGAAAACTTAAAATGTGTATATCTCAGAAACAACAACGTCAATTTCGATATTCGTTGGCCGGTCGATAGCCCTAATAAATGCGTTTAAAAATAACGGCCGATTGTTATTAAACAAATAAAGAGTATATAAAAAAAACAAACAAGAATATTTCTGAAAAATCTACAAGGGGTAGGCATGGAAAATTTGCAAAAATTTCGAAAATCCTTCGTAACTTCGTCATTTGAAGGACGATCAGGATGTCCTTTGGCACGAAGATGGGGCTGAATACGTGATGGACGACAATGAAATCAAAAGGCCAAATATCGTTTAAACAACAGAGTTAGAAGGACTTTTTTGCTGAGAGAAAACATGCTCTAACTCGGCCATATCCTTGCTGATCCTTGCGAGTCCTGTGGCAATCAACTCGTCTTAACAAGGACTATTAGCTGGCCAAAGGATATTTCGATCGTCCTGTTGGTTCCCGAGATATTCATGATTTTGTCATTTTGTTTCGACTCCTTGCATTTTTTTTCGACTCCGCAACGAAAATTTTGCAAGTCCAAAAATTCAAAAATTTTGCATACTTTTGGGGATCGAATTAATTTTGTAGTCGAAAACTTAAAATGTGTATATCTCAGAAACAACAACGTCAATTTCGATATTCGTTGGCCGGTCGATAGCCCTAATAAATGCGTTTAAAAATAACGACCGATTGTCATTAAACAAATAAAGAGTATATAAAAAAAACACACAAGAATTTTTCTGAAAAATCTACAAGGGGTAGGCATGGAAAATTTGCAAAAATTTCGAAAATCCTTCGTAACTTCGTCATTTGAAGGACGATCAGGATGTCCTTTGGCACGAAGATGGGGCTGAATACGTGATGGACGACAATGAAATCAAAAGGCCTAATATCGTTTAAACAACAGAGTTAGAAGGACTTTTTTGCTGAGAGAAAACATGCTCTAACTCGGCCATATCCTTGCTGATCCTTGCGAGTCCTGTGGCAATCAACTCGTCTTAACAAGGACTATTAGCTGGCCAAAGGATATTTCGATCGTCCTTTTGGTTCCCGAGATATTCATGATTTTGTCATTTTGTTTCGACTCCTTGCATTTTTTTTCGACTCCGCAACGAAAATTTTGCAAGTCCAAAAATTCAAAAATTTTGCATACTTTTGGGGATCGAATTAATTTTGTAGTCGAAAACTTAAAATGTGTATATCTCAGAAACAACAACGTCAATTTCGATATTCGTTGGCCGGTCGATAGCCCTAATAAATGCGTTTAAAAATAACGACCGATTGTCATTAAACAAATAAAGAGTATATAAAAAAAACACACAAGAATTTTTCTGAAAAATCTACAAGGGGTAGGCATGGAAAATTTGCAAAAATTTCGAAAATCCTTCGTAACTTCGTCATTTGAAGGACGATCAGGATGTCCTTTGGCACGAAGATGGGGCTGAATACGTGATGGACGACAATGAAATCAAAAGGCCTAATATCGTTTAAACAACAGAGTTAGAAGGACTTTTTTGCTGAGAGAAAACATGCTCTAACTCGGCCATATCCTTGCTGATCCTTGCGAGTCCTGTGGCAATCAACTCGTCTTAACAAGGACTATTAGCTGGCCAAAGGATATTTCGATCGTCCCTTTGGTTCCCGAGATATTCATGATTTTGTCATTTTGTTTCGACTCCTTGAATTTTTTTTCGACTCCGCAACGAAAAATTTGCAAGTCCAAAAATTAAAAAATTTTGCATACTTTTGGGGATCGAATTAATTTTGTAGTCGAAAACTTAAAATGTGTATATCTCAGAAACAACAACGTCAATTTCGATATTCGTTGGCCGGTCGATAGCCCTAATAAATGCGTTTAAAAATAACGACCGATTGTCATTAAACAAATAAAGAGTATATAAAAAAAACACACAAGAATTTTTCTGAAAAATCTACAAATTTGCAAAAATTTCGAAAATCCTTCGTAACTTCGTCATTTGAAGGACGATCAGGATGTCCTTTGGCACGAAGATGGGGCTGAATACGTGATGGACGACAATGAAATCAAAAGGCCTAATATCGTTTAAACAACAGAGTTAGAAGGACTTTTTTGCTGAGAGAAAACATGCTCTAACTCGGCCATATCCTTGCTGATCCTTGCGAGTCCTGTGGCAATCAACTCGTCTTAACAAGGACTATTAGCTGGCCAAAGGATATTTCGATCGTCCTTTTGGTTCCCGAGATATTCATGATTTTGTCATTTTGTTTCGACTCCTTGCATTTTTTTTCGACTCCGCAACGAAAATTTTGCAAGTCCAAAAATTCAAAAATTTTGCATACTTTTGGGGATCGAATTAATTTTGTAGTCGAAAACTTAAAATGTGTATATCTCAGAAACAACAACTTCAATTTCGATATTCGTTGGCCGGTCGATAGCCCTAATAAATGCGTTTAAAAATAACGACCGATTGTCATTAAACAAATAAAGAGTATATAAAAAAAACACACAAGAATTTTTCTGAAAAATCTACAAGGGGTAGGCATGGAAAATTTGCAAAAATTTCGAAAATCCTTCGTAACTTCGTCATTTGAAGGACGATCAGGATGTCCTTTGGCACGAAGATGGGGCTGAATACGTGATGGACGACAATGAAATCAAAAGGCCAAATATCGTTTAAACAACAGAGTTAGAAGGACTTTTTTGCTGAGAGAAAACATGCTCTAACTCGGCCATATCCTTGCTGATCCTTGCGAGTCCTGTGGCAATCAACTCGTCTTAACAAGGACTATTAGCTGGCCAAAGGATATTTCGATCGTCCTTTTGGTTCCCGAGATATTCATGATTTTGTCATTTTGTTTCGACTCCTTGCATTTTTTTTCGACTCCGCAACGAAAATTTTGCAAGTCCAAAAATTCAAAAATTTTGCATACTTTTGGGGATCGAATTAATTTTGTAGTCGAAAACTTAAAATGTGTATATCTCAGAAACAACAACGTCAATTTCGATATTCGTTGGCCGGTCGATAGCCCTAATAAATGCGTTTAAAAATATCGACCGATTGTCATTAAACAAATAAAGAGTATATAAAAAAAACACACAAGAATTTTTCTGAAAAATCTACAAGGGGTAGGCATGGAAAATTTGCAAAAATTTCGAAAATCCTTCGTAACTTCGTCATTTGAAGGACGATCAGGATGTCCTTTGGCACGAAGATGGGGCTGAATACGTGATGGACGACAATGAAATCAAAAGGCCTAATATCGTTTAAACAACAGAGTTAGAAGGACTTTTTTGCTGAGAGAAAACATGCTCTAACTCGGCCATATCCTTGCTGATCCTTGCGAGTCTTGTGGCAATCAACTCGTCTTAACAAGGACTATTAGCTGGCCAAAGGATATTTCGATCGTCCTTTTGGTTCCCGAGATATTCATGATTTTGTCATTTTGTTTCGACTCCTTGAATTTTTTTTCGACTCCGCAACGAAAAATTTGCAAGTCCAAAAATTAAAAAATTTTGCATACTTTTGGGGATCGAATTAATTTTGTAGTCGAAAACTTAAAATGTGTATATCTCAGAAACAACAACGTCAATTTCGATATTCGTTGGCCGGTCGATAGCCCTAATAAATGCGTTTAAAAATAACGGCCGATTGTCATTAAACAAATAAAGAGTATATAAAAAAAACAAACAAGAATTTTTCTGAAAAATCTACAAGGGGTAGGCATGGAAAATTTGCAAAAATTTCGAAAATCCTTCGTAACTTCGTCATTTGAAGGACGATCAGGATGTCCTTTGGCACGAAGATGGGGCTGAATACGTGATGGACGACAATGAAATCAAAAGGCCAAATATCGTTTAAACAACAGAGTTAGAAGGACTTTTTTGCTGAGAGAAAACATGCTCTAACTCGGCCATATCCTTGCTGATCCTTGCGAGTCCTGTGGCAATCAACTCGTCTTAACAAGGACTATTAGCTGGCCAAAGGATATTTCGATCGTCCTTTTGGTTCCCGAGATATTCATGATTTTGTCATTTTGTTTCGACTCCTTGCATTTTTTTTCGACTCCGCAACGAAAATTTTGCAAGTCCAAAAATTCAAAAATTTTGCATACTTTTGGGGATCGAATTAATTTTGTAGTCGAAAACTTAAAATGTGTATATCTCAGAAACAACAACGTCAATTTCGATATTCGTTGGCCGGTCGATAGCCCTAATAAATGCGTTTAAAAATAACGGCCGATTGTTATTAAACAAATAAAGAGTATATAAAAAAAACAAACAAGAATATTTCTGAAAAATCTACAAGGGGTAGGCATGGAAAATTTGCAAAAATTTCGAAAATCCTTCGTAACTTCGTCATTTGAAGGACGATCAGGATGTCCTTTGGCACGAAGATGGGGCTGAATACGTGATGGACGACAATGAAATCAAAAGGCCTAATATCGTTTAAACAACAGAGTTAGAAGGACTTTTTTGCTGAGAGAAAACATGCTCTAACTCGGCCATATCCTTGCTGATCCTTGCGAGTCCTGTGGCAATCAACTCGTCTTAACAAGGACTATTAGCTGGCCAAAGGATATTTCGATCGTCCTTTTGGTTCCCGAGATATTCATGATTTTGTCATTTTGTTTCGACTCCTTGCATTTTTTTTCGACTCCGCAACGAAAATTTTGCAAGTCCAAAAATTCAAAAATTTTGCATACTTTTGGGGATCGAATTAATTTTGTAGTCGAAAACTTAAAATGTGTATATCTCAGAAACAACAACGTCAATTTCGATATTCGTTGGCCGGTCGATACCCCTAATAAATGCGTTTAAAAATAACGGCCGATTGTCATTAAACAAATAAAGAGTATATAAAAAAAACACACAAGAATTTTTCTGAAAAATCTACAAGGGGTAGGCATGGAAAATTTGCAAAAATTTCGAAAATCCTTCGTAACTTCGTCATTTGAAGGACGATCAGGATGTCCTTTGGCACGAAGATGGGGCTGAATACGTGATGGACGACAATGAAATCAAAAGGCCTAATATCGTTTAAACAACAGAGTTAGAAGGACTTTTTTGCTGAGAGAAAACATGCTCTAACTCGGCCATATCCTTGCTGATCCTTGCGAGTCTTGTGGCAATCAACTCGTCTTAACAAGGACTATTAGCTGGCCAAAGGATATTTCGATCGTCCTTTTGGTTCCCGAGATATTCATGATTTTGTCATTTTGTTTCGACTCCTTGAATTTTTTTTCGACTCCGCAACGAAAAATTTGCAAGTCCAAAAATTCAAAAATTTTGCATACTTTTGGGGATCGAATTAATTTTGTAGTCGAAAACTTAAAATGTGTATATCTCAGAAACAACAACGTCAATTTCGATATTCTTTGGCCGGTCGATAGCCCTAATAAATGCGTTTAAAAATAACGACCGATTGTCATTAAACAAATAAAGAGTATATAAAAAAAACAAACAAGAATTTTTCTGAAAAATCTACAAGGGGTAGGCATGGAAAATTTGCAAAAATTTCGAAAATCCTTCGTAACTTCGTCATTTGAAGGACGATCAGGATGTCCTTTTGCACGAAGATGGGGCTGAATACGTGATGGACGACAATGAAATCAAAAGGCCTAATATCGTTTAAACAACAGAGTTAGAAGGACTTTTTTGCTGAGAGAAAACATGCTCTAACTCGGCCATATCCTTGCTGATCCTTGCGAGTCCTGTGGCAATCAACTCGTCTTAACAAGGACTATTATCTGGCCAAAGGATATTTCGATCGTCCTTTTGGTTCCCGAGATATTCATGATTTTGTCATTTTGTTTCGACTCCTTGCATTTTTTTCGACTCCGCAACGAAAATTTTGCAAGTCCAAAAATTCAAAAATTTTGCATACTTTTGGGGATCGAATTAATTTTGTAGTCGAAAACTTAAAATGTGTATATCTCAGAAACAACAACGTCAATTTCGATATTCGTTGGCCGGTCGATAGCCCTAATAAATGCGTTTAAAAATAACGACCGATTGTCATCAAACAAATAAAGAGTATATAAAAAAAACAAACAAGAATTTTTCTGATAAATCTACAAGGGGTAGGCATGGAAAATTTGCAAAAATTTCGAAAATCCTTCGTAACTTCGTCATTTGAAGGACGATCAGGATGTCCTTTGGCACGAAGATGGGGCTGAATACGTGATGGACGACAATGAAATCAAAAGGCCTAATATCGTTTAAACAACAGAGTTAGAAGGACTTTTTTGCTGAGAGAAAACATGCTCTAACTCGGCCATATCCTTGCTGATCCTTGCGAGTCCTGTGGCAATCAACTCGTCTTAACAAGGACTATTATCTGGCCAAAGGATATTTCGATCGTCCTTTTGGTTCCCGAGATATTCATGATTTTGTCATTTTGTTTCGACTCCTTGAATTTTTTTTCGACTCCGCAACGAAAAATTTGCAAGTCCAAAAATTCAAAAATTTTGCATACTTTTGGGGATCGAATTAATTTTGTAGTCGAAAACTTAAAATGTGTATATCTCAGAAACAACAACGTCAATTTCGATATTCGTTGGCCGGTCGATAGCCCTAATAAATGCGTTTAAAAATAACGACCGATTGTCATCAAACAAATAAAGAGTATATAAAAAAAACAAACAAGAATTTTTCTGATAAATCTACAAGGGGTAGGCATGGAAAATTTGCAAAAATTTCGAAAATCCTTCGTAACTTCGTCATTTGAAGGACGATCAGGATGTCCTTTGGCACGAAGATGGGGCTGAATACGTGATGGACGACAATGAAATCAAAAGGCCTAATATCGTTCAAACAACAGAGTTAGAAGGACTTTTTTGCTGAGAGAAAACATGCTCTAACTCGGCCATATCCTTGCTGATCCTTGCGAGTCTTGTGGCAATCAACTCGTCTTAACAAGGACTATTAGCTGGCCAAAGGATATTTCGATCGTCCTTTTGGTTCCCGAGATATTCATGATTTTGTCATTTTGTTTCGACTCCTTGAATTTTTTTTCGACTCCGCAACGAAAAATTTGCAAGTCCAAAAATTAAAAAATTTTGCATACTTTTGGGGATCGAATTAATTTTGTAGTCGAAAACTTAAAATGTGTATATCTCAGAAACAACAACGTCAATTTCGATATTCGTTGGCCGGTCGATAGCCCTAATAAATGCGTTTAAAAATAACAGCCGATTGTTATTAAACAAATAAAGAGTATATAAAAAAAACAAACAAGAATATTTCTGAAAAATCTACAAGGGGTAGGCATGGAAAATTTGCAAAAATTTCGAAAATCCTTCGTAACTTCGTCATTTGAAGGACGATCAGGATGTCCTTTGGCACGAAGATGGGGCTGAATACGTGATGGACGACAATGAAATCAAAAGGCCTAATATCGTTTAAACAACAGAGTTAGAAGGACTTTTTTGCTGAGAGAAAACATGCTCTAACTCGGCCATATCCTTGCTGATCCTTGCGAGTCCTGTGGCAATCAACTCGTCTTAACAAGGACTATTAGCTGGCCAAAGGATATTTCGATCGTCCTTTTGGTTCCCGAGATATTCATGATTTTGTCATTTTGTTTCGACTCCTTGCATTTTTTTTCGACTCCGCAACGAAAAATTTGCAAGTCCAAAAATTCAAAAATTTTGCATACTTTTGGGGATCGAATTAATTTTGTAGTCGAAAACTTAAAATGTGTATATCTCAGAAACAACAACGTCAATTTCGATATTCGTTGGCCGGTCGATAGCCCTAATAAATGCGTTTAAAAATAACGGCCGATTGTCATTAAACAAATAAAGAGTATATAAAAAAAACACACAAGAATTTTTCTGAAAAATCTACAAGGGGTAGGCATGGAAAATTTGCAAAAATTTCGAAAATCCTTCGTAACTTCGTCATTTGAAGGACGATCAGGATGTCCTTTGGCACGAAGATGGGGCTGAATACGTGATGGACGACAATGAAATCAAAAGGCCAAATATCGTTTAAACAACAGAGTTAGAAGGACTTTTTTGCTGAGAGAAAACATGCTCTAACTCGGCCATATCCTTGCTGATCCTTGCGAGTCCTGTGGCAATCAACTCGTCTTAACAAGGACTATTAGCTGGCCAAAGGATATTTCGATCGTCCTTTTGGTTCCCGAGATATTCATGATTTTGTCATTTTGTTTCGACTCCTTGCATTTTTTTTCGACTCCGCAACGAAAATTTTGCAAGTCCAAAAATTCAAAAATTTTGCATACTTTTGGGGATCGAATTAATTTTGTAGTCGAAAACTTAAAATGTGTATATCTCAGAAACAACAACGTCAATTTCGATATTCGTTGGCCGGTCGATAGCCCTAATAAATGCGTTTAAAAATAACGACCGATTGTCATTAAACAAATAAAGAGTATATAAAAAAAACACACAAGAATTTTTCTGAAAAATCTACAAGGGGTAGGCATGGAAAATTTGCAAAAAT
The DNA here is from genome assembly GCA_963583835.1 of Drosophila immigrans. NCBI lineage: Eukaryota > Metazoa > Arthropoda > Insecta > Diptera > Drosophilidae > Drosophila > Drosophila immigrans. The sequence continues at coordinate 22,366,449 of OY757144.1, read as the reverse complement.
TTCGAAAATCCTTTGTAACTTCGTCATTTGAAGGACGATCAGGATGTCCTTTGGCACGAAGATGGGGCTGAATACGTGATGGACGACAATGAAATCAAAAGGCCAAATATCGTTTAAACAACAGAGTTAGAAGGACTTTTTTGCTGAGAGAAAACATGCTCTAACTCGGCCATATCCTTGCTGATCCTTGCGAGTCCTGTGGCAATCAACTCGTCTTAACAAGGACTATTAGCTGGCCAAAGGATATTTCGATCGTCCTTTTGGTTCCCGAGATATTCATGATTTTGTCATTTTGTTTCGACTCCTTGCATTTTTTTTCGACTCCGCAACGAAAAATTTGCAAGTCCAAAAATTCAAAAATTTTGCATACTTTTGGGGATCGAATTAATTTTGTAGTCGAAAACTTAAAATGTGTATATCTCAGAAACAACAACGTCAATTTCGATATTCGTTGGCCGGTCGATAGCCCTAATAAATGCGTTTAAAAATAACGGCCGATTGTCATTAAACAAATAAAGAGTATATAAAAAAAACAAACAAGAATTTTTCTGAAAAATCTACAAGGGGTAGGCATGGAAAATTTGCAAAAATTTCGAAAATCCTTCGTAACTTCGTCATTTGAAGGACGATCAGGATGTCCTTTGGCACGAAGATGGGGCTGAATACGTGATGGACGACAATGAAATCAAAAGGCCTAATATCGTTTAAACAACAGAGTTAGAAGGACTTTTTTGCTGAGAGAAAACATGCTCTAACTCGGCCATATCCTTGCTGATCCTTGCGAGTCCTGTGGCAATCAACTCGTCTTAACAAGGACTATTAGCTGGCCAAAGGATATTTCGATCGTCCTTTTGGTTCCCGAGATATTCATGATTTTGTCATTTTGTTTTGACTCCTTGAATTTTTTTTCGACTCCGCAACGAAAAATTTGCAAGTCCAAAAATTAAAAAATTTTGCATACTTTTGGGGATCGAATTAATTTTGTAGTCGAAAACTTAAAATGTGTATATCTCAGAAACAACAACGTCAATTTCGATATTCGTTGGCCGGTCGATAGCCCTAATAAATGCGTTTAAAAATAACGGCCGATTGTTATTAAACAAATAAAGAGTATATAAAAAAAACAAACAAGAATATTTCTGAAAAATCTACAAGGGGTTGGCATGGAAAATTTGCAAAAATTTCGAAAATCCTTCGTAACTTCGTCATTTGAAGGACGATCAGGATGTCCTTTGGCACGAAGATGGGGCTGAATACGTGATGGACGACAATGAAATCAAAAGGCCTAATATCGTTTAAACAACAGAGTTAGAAGGACTTTTTTGCTGAGAGAAAACATGCTCTAACTCGGTCATATCCTTGCTGATCCTTGCGAGTCCTGTGGCAATCAACTCGTCTTAACAAGGACTATTAGCTGGCCAAAGGATATTTCGATCGTCCTTTTGGTTCCCGAGATATTCATGATTTTCTCATTTTGTTTCGACTCCTTGCATTTTTTTTCGACTCCGCAACGAAAATTTTGCAAGTCCAAAAATTCAAAAATTTTGCATACTTTTGGGGATCGAATTAATTTTGTAGTCGAAAACTTAAAATGTGTATATCTCAGAAACAACAACGTCAATTTCGATATTCGTTGGCCGGTCGATAGGCCTAATAAATGCGTTTAAAAATAACGGCCGATTGTCATTAAACTAATAAAGAGTATATAAAAAAAACAAACAAGAATTTTTCTGAAAAATCTACAAGGGGTAGGCATGGAAAATTTGCAAAAATTTCGAAAATCCTTTGTAACTTCGTCATTTGAAGGACGATCAGGATGTCCTTTGGCACGAAGATGGGGCTGAATACGTGATGGACGACAATGAAATCAAAAGGCCTAATATCGTTTAAACAACAGAGTTAGAAGGACTTTTTTGCTGAGAGAAAACATGCTCTAACTCGGCCATATCCTTGCTGATCCTTGCGAGTCCTGTGGCAATCAACTCGTCTTAACAAGGACTATTAGCTGGCCAAAGGATATTTCGATCGTCCTTTTGGTTCCCGAGATATTCATGATTTTGTCATTTTGTTTTGACTCCTTGAATTTTTTTTCGACTCCGCAACGAAAAATTTGCAAGTCCAAAAATTAAAAAATTTTGCATACTTTTGGGGATCGAATTAATTTTGTAGTCGAAAACTTAAAATGTGTATATCTCAGAAACAACAACGTCAATTTCGATATTCGTTGGCCGGTCGATAGCCCTAATAAATGCGTTTAAAAATAACGGCCGATTGTTATTAAACAAATAAAGAGTATATAAAAAAAACAAACAAGAATATTTCTGAAAAATCTACAAGGGGTAGGCATGGAAAATTTGCAAAAATTTCGAAAATCCTTCGTAACTTCGTCATTTGAAGGACGATCAGGATGTCCTTTGGCACGAAGATGGGGCTGAATACGTGATGGACGACAATGAAATCAAAAGGCCAAATATCGTTTAAACAACAGAGTTAGAAGGACTTTTTTGCTGAGAGAAAACATGCTCTAACTCGGCCATATCCTTGCTGATCCTTGCGAGTCCTGTGGCAATCAACTCGTCTTAACAAGGACTATTAGCTGGCCAAAGGATATTTCGATCGTCCTGTTGGTTCCCGAGATATTCATGATTTTGTCATTTTGTTTCGACTCCTTGCATTTTTTTTCGACTCCGCAACGAAAATTTTGCAAGTCCAAAAATTCAAAAATTTTGCATACTTTTGGGGATCGAATTAATTTTGTAGTCGAAAACTTAAAATGTGTATATCTCAGAAACAACAACGTCAATTTCGATATTCGTTGGCCGGTCGATAGCCCTAATAAATGCGTTTAAAAATAACGACCGATTGTCATTAAACAAATAAAGAGTATATAAAAAAAACACACAAGAATTTTTCTGAAAAATCTACAAGGGGTAGGCATGGAAAATTTGCAAAAATTTCGAAAATCCTTCGTAACTTCGTCATTTGAAGGACGATCAGGATGTCCTTTGGCACGAAGATGGGGCTGAATACGTGATGGACGACAATGAAATCAAAAGGCCAAATATCGTTTAAACAACAGAGTTAGAAGGACTTTTTTGCTGAGAGAAAACATGCTCTAACTCGGCCATATCCTTGCTGATCCTTGCGAGTCCTGTGGCAATCAACTCGTCTTAACAAGGACTATTAGCTGGCCAAAGGATATTTCGATCGTCCTTTTGGTTCCCGAGATATTCATGATTTTGTCATTTTGTTTCGACTCCTTGCATTTTTTTTCGACTCCGCAACGAAAATTTTGCAAGTCCAAAAATTCAAAAATTTTGCATACTTTTGGGGATCGAATTAATTTTGTAGTCGAAAACTTAAAATGTGTATATCTCAGAAACAACAACGTCAATTTCGATATTCGTTGGCCGGTCGATAGCCCTAATAAATGCGTTTAAAAATAACGACCGATTGTCATTAAACAAATAAAGAGTATATAAAAAAAACACACAAGAATTTTTCTGAAAAATCTACAAGGGGTAGGCATGGAAAATTTGCAAAAATTTCGAAAATCCTTCGTAACTTCGTCATTTGAAGGACGATCAGGATGTCCTTTGGCACGAAGATGGGGCTGAATACGTGATGGACGACAATGAAATCAAAAGGCCAAATATCGTTTAAACAACAGAGTTAGAAGGACTTTTTTGCTGAGAGAAAACATGCTCTAACTCGGCCATATCCTTGCTGATCCTTGCGAGTCCTGTGGCAATCAACTCGTCTTAACAAGGACTATTAGCTGGCCAAAGGATATTTCGATCGTCCTTTTGGTTCCCGAGATATTCATGATTTTGTCATTTTGTTTCGACTCCTTGCATTTTTTTTCGACTCCGCAACGAAAAATTTGCAAGTCCAAAAATTCAAAAATTTTGCATACTTTTGGGGATCGAATTAATTTTGTAGTCGAAAACTTAAAATGTGTATATCTCAGAAACAACAACGTCAATTTCGATATTCGTTGGCCGGTCGATAGCCCTAATAAATGCGTTTAAAAATAACGGCCGATTGTCATTAAACAAATAAAGAGTATATAAAAAAAACACACAAGAATTTTTCTGAAAAATCTACAAGGGGTAGGCATGGAAAATTTGCAAAAATTTCGAAAATCCTTCGTAACTTCGTCATTTGAAGGACGATCAGGATGTCCTTTGGCACGAAGATGGGGCTGAATACGTGATGGACGACAATGAAATCAAAAGGCCAAATATCGTTTAAACAACAGAGTTAGAAGGACTTTTTTGCTGAGAGAAAACATGCTCTAACTCGGCCATATCCTTGCTGATCCTTGCGAGTCCTGTGGCAATCAACTCGTCTTAACAAGGACTATTAGCTGGCCAAAGGATATTTCGATCGTCCTTTTGGTTCCCGAGATATTCATGATTTTGTCATTTTGTTTCGACTCCTTGCATTTTTTTTCGACTCCGCAACGAAAATTTTGCAAGTCCAAAAATTCAAAAATTTTGCATACTTTTGGGGATCGAATTAATTTTGTAGTCGAAAACTTAAAATGTGTATATCTCAGAAACAACAACGTCAATTTCGATATTCGTTGGCCGGTCGATAGCCCTAATAAATGCGTTTAAAAATAACGACCGATTGTCATTAAACAAATAAAGAGTATATAAAAAAAACACACAAGAATTTTTCTGAAAAATCTACAAGGGGTAGGCATGGAAAATTTGCAAAAATTTCGAAAATCCTTCGTAACTTCGTCATTTGAAGGACGATCAGGATGTCCTTTGGCACGAAGATGGGGCTGAATACGTGATGGACGACAATGAAATCAAAAGGCCAAATATCGTTTAAACAACAGAGTTAGAAGGACTTTTTTGCTGAGAGAAAACATGCTCTAACTCGGCCATATCCTTGCTGATCCTTGCGAGTCCTGTGGCAATCAACTCGTCTTAACAAGGACTATTAGCTGGCCAAAGGATATTTCGATCGTCCTTTTGGTTCCCGAGATATTCATGATTTTGTCATTTTGTTTTGACTCCTTGAATTTTTTTTCGACTCCGCAACGAAAAATTTGCAAGTCCAAAAATTAAAAAATTTTGCATACTTTTGGGGATCGAATTAATTTTGTAGTCGAAAACTTAAAATGTGTATATCTCAGAAACAACAACGTCAATTTCGATATTCGTTGGCCGGTCGATAGCCCTAATAAATGCGTTTAAAAATAACGGCCGATTGTTATTAAACAAATAAAGAGTATATAAAAAAAACAAACAAGAATATTTCTGAAAAATCTACAAGGGGTAGGCATGGAAAATTTGCAAAAATTTCGAAAATCCTTCGTAACTTCGTCATTTGAAGGACGATCAGGATGTCCTTTGGCACGAAGATGGGGCTGAATACGTGATGGACGACAATGAAATCAAAAGGCCAAATATCGTTTAAACAACAGAGTTAGAAGGACTTTTTTGCTGAGAGAAAACATGCTCTAACTCGGCCATATCCTTGCTGATCCTTGCGAGTCCTGTGGCAATCAACTCGTCTTAACAAGGACTATTAGCTGGCCAAAGGATATTTCGATCGTCCTGTTGGTTCCCGAGATATTCATGATTTTGTCATTTTGTTTCGACTCCTTGCATTTTTTTTCGACTCCGCAACGAAAATTTTGCAAGTCCAAAAATTCAAAAATTTTGCATACTTTTGGGGATCGAATTAATTTTGTAGTCGAAAACTTAAAATGTGTATATCTCAGAAACAACAACGTCAATTTCGATATTCGTTGGCCGGTCGATAGCCCTAATAAATGCGTTTAAAAATAACGACCGATTGTCATTAAACAAATAAAGAGTATATAAAAAAAACACACAAGAATTTTTCTGAAAAATCTACAAGGGGTAGGCATGGAAAATTTGCAAAAATTTCGAAAATCCTTCGTAACTTCGTCATTTGAAGGACGATCAGGATGTCCTTTGGCACGAAGATGGGGCTGAATACGTGATGGACGACAATGAAATCAAAAGGCCAAATATCGTTTAAACAACAGAGTTAGAAGGACTTTTTTGCTGAGAGAAAACATGCTCTAACTCGGCCATATCCTTGCTGATCCTTGCGAGTCCTGTGGCAATCAACTCGTCTTAACAAGGACTATTAGCTGGCCAAAGGATATTTCGATCGTCCTTTTGGTTCCCGAGATATTCATGATTTTGTCATTTTGTTTCGACTCCTTGCATTTTTTTTCGACTCCGCAACGAAAAATTTGCAAGTCCAAAAATTAAAAAATTTTGCATACTTTTGGGGATCGAATTAATTTTGTAGTCGAAAACTTAAAATGTTTATATCTCAGAAACAACAACGTCAATTTCGATATTCGTTGGCCGGTCGATAGCCCTAATAAATGCGTTTAAAAATAACGACCGATTGTCATTAAACAAATAAAGAGTATATAAAAAAAACACACAAGAATTTTTCTGAAAAATCTACAAGGGGTAGGCATGGAAAATTTGCAAAAATTTCGAAAATCCTTCGTAACTTCGTCATTTGAAGGACGATCAGGATGTCCTTTGGCACGAAGATGGGGCTGAATACGTGATGGACGACAATGAAATCAAAAGGCCTAATATCGTTTAAACAACAGAGTTAGAAGGACTTTTTTGCTGAGAGAAAACATGCTCTAACTCGGCCATATCCTTGCTGATCCTTGCGAGTCCTGTGGCAATCAACTCGTCTTAACAAGGACTATTAGCTGGCCAAAGGATATTTCGATCGTCCTTTTGGTTCCCGAGATATTCATGATTTTGTCATTTTGTTTCGACTCCTTGCATTTTTTTTCGACTCCGCAACGAAAATTTTGCAAGTCCAAAAATTCAAAAATTTTGCATACTTTTGGGGATCGAATTAATTTTGTAGTCGAAAACTTAAAATGTTTATATCTCAGAAACAACAACGTCAATTTCGATATTCGTTGGCCGGTCGATAGCCCTAATAAATGCGTTTAAAAATAACGACCGATTGTCATTAAACAAATAAAGAGTATATAAAAAAAACACACAAGAATTTTTCTGAAAAATCTACAAGGGGTAGGCATGGAAAATTTGCAAAAATTTCGAAAATCCTTCGTAACTTCGTCATTTGAAGGACGATCAGGATGTCCTTTGGCACGAAGATGGGGCTGAATACGTGATGGACGACAATGAAATCAAAAGGCCTAATATCGTTTAAACAACAGAGTTAGAAGGACTTTTTTGCTGAGAGAAAACATGCTCTAACTCGGCCATATCCTTGCTGATCCTTGCGAGTCCTGTGGCAATCAACTCGTCTTAACAAGGACTATTAGCTGGCCAAAGGATATTTCGATCGTCCTTTTGGTTCCCGAGATATTCATGATTTTGTCATTTTGTTTCGACTCCTTGAATTTTTTTTCGACTCCGCAACGAAAAATTTGCAAGTCCAAAAATTAAAAAATTTTGCATACTTTTGGGGATCGAATTAATTTTGTAGTCGAAAACTTAAAATGTGTATATCTCAGAAACAACAACGTCAATTTCGATATTCGTTGGCCGATCGATAGCCCTAATAAATGCGTTTAAAAATAACGACCGATTGTCATTAAACAAATAAAGAGTATATAAAAAAAACACACAAGAATTTTTCTGAAAAATCTACAAGGGGTAGGCATGGAAAATTTGCAAAAATTTCGAAAATCCTTCGTAACTTCGTCATTTGAAGGACGATCAGGATGTCCTTTGGCACGAAGATGGGGCTGAATACGTGATGGACGACAATGAAATCAAAAGGCCTAATATCGTTTAAACAACAGAGTTAGAAGGACTTTTTTGCTGAGAGAAAACATGCTCTAACTCGGCCATATCCTTGCTGATCCTTGCGAGTCCTGTGGCAATCAACTCGTCTTAACAAGGACTATTAGCTGGCCAAAGGATATTTCGATCGTCCCTTTGGTTCCCGAGATATTCATGATTTTGTCATTTTGTTTCGACTCCTTGCATTTTTTTTCGACTCCGCAACGAAAATTTTGCAAGTCCAAAAATTAAAAAATTTTGCATACTTTTGGGGATCGAATTAATTTTGTAGTCGAAAACTTAAAATGTGTATATCTCAGAAACAACAACGTCAATTTCGATATTCGTTGGCCGGTCGATAGCCCTAATAAATGCGTTTAAAAATAACGGCCGATTGTCATTAAACAAATAAAGAGTATATAAAAAAAACACACAAGAATTTTTCTGAAAAATCTACAAGGGGTTGGCATGGAAAATTTGCAAAAATTTCGAAAATCCTTCGTAACTTCGTCATTTGAAGGACGATCAGGATGTCCTTTGGCACGAAGATGGGGCTGAATACGTGATGGACGACAATGAAATCAAAAGGCCTAATATCGTTTAAACAACAGAGTTAGAAGGACTTTTTTGCTGAGAGAAAACATGCTCTAACTCGGCCATATCCTTGCTGATCCTTGCGAGTCCTGTGGCAATCAACTCGTCTTAACAAGGACTATTAGCTGGCCAAAGGATATTTCGATCGTCCTTTTGGTTCCCGAGATATTCATGATTTTGTCATTTTGTTTCGACTCCTTGCATTTTTTTTCGACTCCGCAACGAAAATTTTGCAAGTCCAAAAATTCAAAAATTTTGCATACTTTTGGGGATCGAATTAATTTTGTAGTCGAAAACTTAAAATGTGTATATCTCAGAAACAACAACTTCAATTTCGATATTCGTTGGCCGGTCGATAGCCCTAATAAATGCGTTTAAAAATAACGACCGATTGTCATTAAACAAATAAAGAGTATATAAAAAAAACACACAAGAATTTTTCTGAAAAATCTACAAGGGGTAGGCATGGAAAATTTGCAAAAATTTCGAAAATCCTTCGTAACTTCGTCATTTGAAGGACGATCAGGATGTCCTTTGGCACGAAGATGGGGCTGAATACGTGATGGACGACAATGAAATCAAAAGGCCAAATATCGTTTAAACAACAGAGTTAGAAGGACTTTTTTGCTGAGAGAAAACATGCTCTAACTCGGCCATATCCTTGCTGATCCTTGCGAGTCCTGTGGCAATCAACTCGTCTTAACAAGGACTATTAGCTGGCCAAAGGATATTTCGATCGTCCTTTTGGTTCCCGAGATATTCATGATTTTGTCATTTTGTTTCGACTCCTTGCATTTTTTTTCGACTCCGCAACGAAAAATTTGCAAGTCCAAAAATTCAAAAATTTTGCATACTTTTGGGGATCGAATTAATTTTGTAGTCGAAAACTTAAAATGTGTATATCTCAGAAACAACAACGTCAATTTCGATATTCGTTGGCCGGTCGATAGCCCTAATAAATGCGTTTAAAAATAACGGCCGATTGTCATTAAACAAATAAAGAGTATATAAAAAAAACACACAAGAATTTTTCTGAAAAATCTACAAGGGGTAGGCATGGAAAATTTGCAAAAATTTCGAAAATCCTTCGTAACTTCGTCATTTGAAGGACGATCAGGATGTCCTTTGGCACGAAGATGGGGCTGAATACGTGATGGACGACAATGAAATCAAAAGGCCAAATATCGTTTAAACAACAGAGTTAGAAGGACTTTTTTGCTGAGAGAAAACATGCTCTAACTCGGCCATATCCTTGCTGATCCTTGCGAGTCCTGTGGCAATCAACTCGTCTTAACAAGGACTATTAGCTGGCCAAAGGATATTTCGATCGTCCTTTTGGTTCCCGAGATATTCATGATTTTGTCATTTTGTTTCGACTCCTTGCATTTTTTTTCGACTCCGCAACGAAAAATTTGCAAGTCCAAAAATTCAAAAATTTTGCATACTTTTGGGGATCGAATTAATTTTGTAGTCGAAAACTTAAAATGTGTATATCTCAGAAACAACAACGTCAATTTCGATATTCGTTGGCCGGTCGATAGCCCTAATAAATGCGTTTAAAAATAACGGCCGATTGTCATTAAACAAATAAAGAGTATATAAAAAAAACAAACAAGAATTTTTCTGAAAAATCTACAAGGGGTAGGCATGGAAAATTTGCAAAAATTTCGAAAATCCTTCGTAACTTCGTCATTTGAAGGACGATCAGGATGTCCTTTGGCACGAAGATGGGGCTGAATACGTGATGGACGACAATGAAATCAAAAGGCCTAATATCGTTTAAACAACAGAGTTAGAAGGACTTTTTTGCTGAGAGAAAACATGCTCTAACTCGGCCATATCCTTGCTGATCCTTGCGAGTCCTGTGGCAATCAACTCGTCTTAACAAGGACTATTAGCTGGCCAAAGGATATTTCGATCGTCCTTTTGGTTCCCGAGATATTCATGATTTTGTCATTTTGTTTTGACTCCTTGAATTTTTTTTCGACTCCGCAACGAAAAATTTGCAAGTCCAAAAATTAAAAAATTTTGCATACTTTTGGGGATCGAATTAATTTTGTAGTCGAAAACTTAAAATGTGTATATCTCAGAAACAACAACGTCAATTTCGATATTCGTTGGCCGGTCGATAGCCCTAATAAATGCGTTTAAAAATAACGGCCGATTGTTATTAAACAAATAAAGAGTATATAAAAAAAACAAACAAGAATATTTCTGAAAAATCTACAAGGGGTTGGCATGGAAAATTTGCAAAAATTTCGAAAATCCTTCGTAACTTCGTCATTTGAAGGACGATCAGGATGTCCTTTGGCACGAAGATGGGGCTGAATACGTGATGGACGACAATGAAATCAAAAGGCCTAATATCGTTTAAACAACAGAGTTAGAAGGACTTTTTTGCTGAGAGAAAACATGCTCTAACTCGGCCATATCCTTGCTGATCCTTGCGAGTCCTGTGGCAATCAACTCGTCTTAACAAGGACTATTAGCTGGCCAAAGGATATTTCGATCGTCCTTTTGGTTCCCGAGATATTCATGATTTTGTCATTTTGTTTCGACTCCTTGCATTTTTTTTCGACTCCGCAACGAAAAATTTGCAAGTCCAAAAATTCAAAAATTTTGCATACTTTTGGGGATCGAATTAATTTTGTAGTCGAAAACTTAAAATGTGTATATCTCAGAAACAACAACGTCAATTTCGATATTCGTTGGCCGGTCGATAGCCCTAATAAATGCGTTTAAAAATAACGGCCGATTGTCATTAAACAAATAAAGAGTATATAAAAAAAACAAACAAGAATTTTTCTGAAAAATCTACAAGGGGTAGGCATGGAAAATTTGCAAAAATTTCGAAAATCCTTCGTAACTTCGTCATTTGAAGGACGATCAGGATGTCCTTTGGCACGAAGATGGGGCTGAATACGTGATGGACGACAATGAAATCAAAAGGCCAAATATCGTTTAAACAACAGAGTTAGAAGGACTTTTTTGCTGAGAGAAAACATGCTCTAACTCGGCCATATCCTTGCTGATCCTTGCGAGTCCTGTGGCAATCAACTCGTCTTAACAAGGACTATTAGCTGGCCAAAGGATATTTCGATCGTCCTTTTGGTTCCCGAGATATTCATGATTTTGTCATTTTGTTTCGACTCCTTGCATTTTTTTTCGACTCCGCAACGAAAAATTTGCAAGTCCAAAAATTCAAAAATTTTGCATACTTTTGGGGATCGAATTAATTTTGTAGTCGAAAACTTAAAATGTGTATATCTCAGAAACAACAACGTCAATTTCGATATTCGTTGGCCGGTCGATAGCCCTAATAAATGCGTTTAAAAATAACGGCCGATTGTCATTAAACAAATAAAGAGTATATAAAAAAAACAAACAAGAATTTTTCTGAAAAATCTACAAGGGGTAGGCATGGAAAATTTGCAAAAATTTCGAAAATCCTTCGTAACTTCGTCATTTGAAGGACGATCAGGATGTCCTTTGGCACGAAGATGGGGCTGAATACGTGATGGACGACAATGAAATCAAAAGGCCTAATATCGTTTAAACAACAGAGTTAGAAGGACTTTTTTGCTGAGAGAAAACATGCTCTAACTCGGCCATATCCTTGCTGATCCTTGCGAGTCCTGTGGCAATCAACTCGTCTTAACAAGGACTATTAGCTGGCCAAAGGATATTTCGATCGTCCTTTTGGTTCCCGAGATATTCATGATTTTGTCATTTTGTTTTGACTCCTTGAATTTTTTTTCGACTCCGCAACGAAAAATTTGCAAGTCCAAAAATTAAAAAATTTTGCATACTTTTGGGGATCGAATTAATTTTGTAGTCGAAAACTTAAAATGTGTATATCTCAGAAACAACAACGTCAATTTCGATATTCGTTGGCCGGTCGATAGCCCTAATAAATGCGTTTAAAAATAACGGCCGATTGTTATTAAACAAATAAAGAGTATATAAAAAAAACAAACAAGAATATTTCTGAAAAATCTACAAGGGGTTGGCATGGAAAATTTGCAAAAATTTCGAAAATCCTTCGTAACTTCGTCATTTGAAGGACGATCAGGATGTCCTTTGGCACGAAGATGGGGCTGAATACGTGATGGACGACAATGAAATCAAAAGGCCTAATATCGTTTAAACAACAGAGTTAGAAGGACTTTTTTGCTGAGAGAAAACATGCTCTAACTCGGCCATATCCTTGCTGATCCTTGCGAGTCCTGTGGCAATCAACTCGTCTTAACAAGGACTATTAGCTGGCCAAAGGATATTTCGATCGTCCTTTTGGTTCCCGAGATATTCATGATTTTGTCATTTTGTTTCGACTCCTTGCATTTTTTTTCGACTCCGCAACGAAAATTTTGCAAGTCCAAAAATTCAAAAATTTTGCATACTTTTGGGGATCGAATTAATTTTGTAGTCGAAAACTTAAAATGTGTATATCTCAGAAACAACAACGTCAATTTCGATATTCGTTGGCCGGTCGATAGGCCTAATAAATGCGTTTAAAAATAACGGCCGATTGTCATTAAACTAATAAAGAGTATATAAAAAAAACAAACAAGAATTTTTCTGAAAAATCTACAAGGGGTAGGCATGGAAAATTTGCAAAAATTTCGAAAATCCTTTGTAACTTCGTCATTTGAAGGACGATCAGGATGTCCTTTGGCACGAAGATGGGGCTGAATACGTGATGGACGACAATGAAATCAAAAGGCCTAATATCGTTTAAACAACAGAGTTAGAAGGACTTTTTTGCTGAGAGAAAACATGCTCTAACTCGGCCATATCCTTGCTGATCCTTGCGAGTCCTGTGGCAATCAACTCGTCTTAACAAGGACTATTAGCTGGCCAAAGGATATTTCGATCGTCCTTTTGGTTCCCGAGATATTCATGATTTTGTCATTTTGTTTCGACTCCTTGCATTTTTTTTCGACTCCGCAACGAAAAATTTGCAAGTCCAAAAATTCAAAAATTTTGCATACTTTTGGGGATCGAATTAATTTTGTAGTCGAAAACTTAAAATGTGTATATCTCAGAAACAACAACGTCAATTTCGATATTCGTTGGCCGGTCGATAGCCCTAATAAATGCGTTTAAAAATAACGGCCGATTGTCATTAAACAAATAAAGAGTATATAAAAAAAACACACAAGAATTTTTCTGAAAAATCTACAAGGGGTAGGCATGGAAAATTTGCAAAAATTTCGAAAATCCTTCGTAACTTCGTCATTTGAAGGACGATCAGGATGTCCTTTGGCACGAAGATGGGGTTGAATACGTGATGGACGACAATGAAATCAAAAGGCCAAATATCGTTTAAACAACAGAGTTAGAAGGACTTTTTTGCTGAGAGAAAACATGCTCTAACTCGGCCATATCCTTGCTGATCCTTGCGAGTCCTGTGGCAATCAACTCGTCTTAACAAGGACTATTAGCTGGCCAAAGGATATTTCGATCGTCCTTTTGGTTCCCGAGATATTCATGATTTTGTCATTTTGTTTCGACTCCTTGCATTTTTTTTCGACTCCGCAACGAAAATTTTCCAAGTCCAAAAATTCAAAAATTTTGCATACTTTTGGGGATCGAATTAATTTTGTAGTCGAAAACTTAAAATGTGTATATCTCAGAAACAACAACGTCAATTTCGATATTCGTTGGCCGGTCGATAGCCCTAATAAATGCGTTTAAAAATAACGACCGATTGTCATTAAACAAATAAAGAGTATATAAAAAAAACACACAAGAATTTTTCTGAAAAATCTACAAGGGGTAGGCATGGAAAATTTGCAAAAATTTCGAAAATCCTTCGTAACTTCGTCATTTGAAGGACGATCAGGATGTCCTTTGGCACGAAGATGGGGCTGAATACGTGATGGACGACAATGAAATCAAAAGGCCAAATATCGTTTAAACAACAGAGTTAGAAGGACTTTTTTGCTGAGAGAAAACATGCTCTAACTCGGCCATATCCTTGCTGATCCTTGCGAGTCCTGTGGCAATCAACTTGTCTTAACAAGGACTATTAGCTGGCCAAAGGATATTTCGATCGTCCTTTTGGTTCCCGAGATATTCATGATTTTGTCATTTTGTTTCGACTCCTTGCATTTTTTTTCGACTCCGCAACGAAAATTTTGCAAGTCCAAAAATTCAAAAATTTTGCATACTTTTGGGGATCGAATTAATTTTGTAGTCGAAAACTTAAAATGTGTATATCTCAGAAACAACAACGTCAATTTCGATATTCGTTGGCCGGTCGATAGCCCTAATAAATGCGTTTAAAAATAACGACCGATTGTCATTAAACAAATAAAGAGTATATAAAAAAAACACACAAGAATTTTTCTGAAAAATCTACAAGGGGTAGGCATGGAAAATTTGCAAAAATTTCGAAAATCCTTCGTAACTTCGTCATTTGAAGGACGATCAGGATGTCCTTTGGCACGAAGATGGGGCTGAATACGTGATGGACGACAATGAAATCAAAAGGCCAAATATCGTTTAAACAACAGAGTTAGAAGGACTTTTTTGCTGAGAGAAAACATGCTCTAACTCGGCCATATCCTTGCTGATCCTTGCGAGTCCTGTGGCAATCAACTCGTCTTAACAAGGACTATTAGCTGGCCAAAGGATATTTCGATCGTCCTTTTGGTTCCCGAGATATTCATGATTTTGTCATTTTGTTTCGACTCCTTGCATTTTTTTTCGACTCCGCAACGAAAATTTTGCAAGTCCAAAAATTCAAAAATTTTGCATACTTTTGGGGATCGAATTAATTTTGTAGTCGAAAATTTAAAATGTGTATATCTCAGAAACAACAACATCAATTTCGATATTCGTTGGCCGGTCGATAGCCCTAATAAATGCGTTTAAAAATAACGACCGATTGTCATTAAACAAATAAAGAGTATATAAAAAAAACACACAAGAATTTTTCTGAAAAATCTACAAGGGGTAGGCATGGAAAATTTGCAAAAATTTCGAAAATCCTTCGTAACTTCGTCATTTGAAGGACGATCAGGATGTCCTTTGGCACGAAGATGGGGCTGAATACGTGATGGACGACAATGAAATCAAAAGGCCAAATATCGTTTAAACAACAGAGTTAGAAGGACTTTTTTGCTGAGAGAAAACATGCTCTAACTCGGCCATATCCTTGCTGATCCT
Source organism: Drosophila immigrans (assembly GCA_963583835.1). Lineage (NCBI taxonomy): Eukaryota > Metazoa > Arthropoda > Insecta > Diptera > Drosophilidae > Drosophila > Drosophila immigrans. Next base: position 22,350,895 of record OY757144.1, on the reverse strand, counting down.
TGCGAGTCCTGTGGCAATCAACTCGTCTTAACAAGGACTATTAGCTGGCCAAAGGATATTTCGATCGTCCTTTTGGTTCCCGAGATATTCATGATTTTGTCATTTTGTTTCGACTCCTTGCATTTTTTTTCGACTCCGCAACGAAAAATTTGCAAGTCCAAAAATTAAAAAATTTTGCATACTTTTGGGGATCGAATTAATTTTGTAGTCGAAAACTTAAAATGTGTATATCTCAGAAACAACAACGTCAATTTCGATATTCGTTGGCCGGTCGATAGGCCTAATAAATGCGTTTAAAAATAACGGCCGATTGTCATTAAACTAATAAAGAGTATATAAAAAAAACAAACAAGAATTTTTCTGAAAAATCTACAAGGGGTAGGCATGGAAAATTTGCAAAAATTTCGAAAATCCTTTGTAACTTCGTCATTTGAAGGACGATCAGGATGTCCTTTGGCACGAAGATGGGGCTGAATACGTGATGGACGACAATGAAATCAAAAGGCCTAATATCGTTTAAACAACAGAGTTAGAAGGACTTTTTTGCTGAGAGAAAACATGCTCTAACTCGGCCATATCCTTGCTGATCCTTGCGAGTCCTGTGGCAATCAACTCGTCTTAACAAGGACTATTAGCTGGCCAAAGGATATTTCGATCGTCCTTTTGGTTCCCGAGATATTCATGATTTTGTCATTTTGTTTTGACTCCTTGAATTTTTTTTCGACTCCGCAACGAAAAATTTGCAAGTCCAAAAATTAAAAAATTTTGCATACTTTTGGGGATCGAATTAATTTTGTAGTCGAAAACTTAAAATGTGTATATCTCAGAAACAACAACGTCAATTTCGATATTCGTTGGCCGGTCGATAGCCCTAATAAATGCGTTTAAAAATAACGGCCGATTGTTATTAAACAAATAAAGAGTATATAAAAAAACAAACAAGAATATTTCTGAAAAATCTACAAGGGGTAGGCATGGAAAATTTGCAAAAATTTCGAAAATCCTTCGTAACTTCGTCATTTGAAGGACGATCAGGATGTCCTTTGGCACGAAGATGGGGCTGAATACGTGATGGACGACAATGAAATCAAAAGGCCTAATATCGTTTAAACAACAGAGTTAGAAGGACTTTTTTGCTGAGAGAAAACATGCTCTAACTCGGCCATATCCTTGCTGATCCTTGCGAGTCCTGTGGCAATCAACTCGTCTTAACAAAGACTATTAGCTGGCCAAAGGATATTTCGATCGTCCTTTTGGTTCCCGAGATATTCATGATTTTGTCATTTTGTTTCGACTCCTTGCATTTTTTTTCGACTCCGCAACGAAAATTTTGCAAGTCCAAAAATTCAAAAATTTTGCATACTTTTGGGGATCGAATTAATTTTGTAGTCGAAAACTTAAAATGTTTATATCTCAGAAACAACAACGTCAATTTCGATATTCGTTGGCCGGTCGATAGCCCTAATAAATGCGTTTAAAAATAACGACCGATTGTCATTAAACAAATAAAGAGTATATAAAAAAAACACACAAGAATTTTTCTGAAAAATCTACAAGGGGTAGGCATGGAAAATTTGCAAAAATTTCGAAAATCCTTCGTAACTTCGTCATTTGAAGGACGATCAGGATGTCCTTTGGCACGAAGATGGGGCTGAATACGTGATGGACGACAATGAAATCAAAAGGCCTAATATCGTTTAAACAACAGAGTTAGAAGGACTTTTTTGCTGAGAGAAAACATGCTCTAACTCGGCCATATCCTTGCTGATCCTTGCGAGTCCTGTGGCAATCAACTCGTCTTAACAAGGACTATTAGCTGGCCAAAGGATATTTCGATCGTCCCTTTGGTTCCCGAGATATTCATGATTTTGTCATTTTGTTTCGACTCCTTGAATTTTTTTTCGACTCCGCAACGAAAAATTTGCAAGTCCAAAAATTAAAAAATTTTGCATACTTTTGGGGATCGAATTAATTTTGTAGTCGAAAACTTAAAATGTGTATATCTCAGAAACAACAACGTCAATTTCGATATTCGTTGGCCGGTCGATAGCCCTAATAAATGCGTTTAAAAATAACGACCGATTGTCATTAAACAAATAAAGAGTATATAAAAAAAACACACAAGAATTTTTCTGAAAAATCTACAAGGGGTAGGCATGGAAAATTTGCAAAAATTTCGAAAATCCTTCGTAACTTCGTCATTTGAAGGACGATCAGGATGTCCTTTGGCACGAAGATGGGGCTGAATACGTGATGGACGACAATGAAATCAAAAGGCCTAATATCGTTTAAACAACAGAGTTAGAAGGACTTTTTTGCTGAGAGAAAACATGCTCTAACTCGGCCATATCCTTGCTGATCCTTGCGAGTCCTGTGGCAATCAACTCGTCTTAACAAGGACTATTAGCTGGCCAAAGGATATTTCGATCGTCCCTTTGGTTCCCGAGATATTCATGATTTTGTCATTTTGTTTCGACTCCTTGCATTTTTTTTCGACTCCGCAACGAAAATTTTGCAAGTCCAAAAATTAAAAAATTTTGCATACTTTTGGGGATCGAATTAATTTTGTAGTCGAAAACTTAAAATGTGTATATCTCAGAAACAACAACGTCAATTTCGATATTCGTTGGCCGGTCGATAGCCCTAATAAATGCGTTTAAAAATAACGGCCGATTGTTATTAAACAAATAAAGAGTATATAAAAAAAACAAACAAGAATATTTCTGAAAAATCTACAAGGGGTTGGCATGGAAAATTTGCAAAAATTTCGAAAATCCTTCGTAACTTCGTCATTTGAAGGACGATCAGGATGTCCTTTGGCACGAAGATGGGGCTGAATACGTGATGGACGACAATGAAATCAAAAGGCCAAATATCGTTTAAACAACAGAGTTAGAAGGACTTTTTTGCTGAGAGAAAACATGCTCTAACTCGGCCATATCCTTGCTGATCCTTGCGAGTCCTGTGGCAATCAACTCGTCTTAACAAGGACTATTAGCTGGCCAAAGGATATTTCGATCGTCCTTTTGGTTCCCGAGATATTCATGATTTTGTCATTTTGTTTCGACTCCTTGCATTTTTTTTCGACTCCGCAACGAAAATTTTGCAAGTCCAAAAATTCAAAAATTTTGCATACTTTTGGGGATCGAATTAATTTTGTAGTCGAAAACTTAAAATGTGTATATCTCAGAAACAACAACGTCAATTTCGATATTCGTTGGCCGGTCGATAGCCCTAATAAATGCGTTTAAAAATATCGACCGATTGTCATTAAACAAATAAAGAGTATATAAAAAAAACACACAAGAATTTTTCTGAAAAATCTACAAGGGGTAGGCATGGAAAATTTGCAAAAATTTCGAAAATCCTTCGTAACTTCGTCATTTGAAGGACGATCAGGATGTCCTTTGGCACGAAGATGGGGCTGAATACGTGATGGACGACAATGAAATCAAAAGGCCTAATATCGTTTAAACAACAGAGTTAGAAGGACTTTTTTGCTGAGAGAAAACATGCTCTAACTCGGCCATATCCTTGCTGATCCTTGCGAGTCTTGTGGCAATCAACTCGTCTTAACAAGGACTATTAGCTGGCCAAAGGATATTTCGATCGTCCTTTTGGTTCCCGAGATATTCATGATTTTGTCATTTTGTTTCGACTCCTTGAATTTTTTTTCGACTCCGCAACGAAAAATTTGCAAGTCCAAAAATTAAAAAATTTTGCATACTTTTGGGGATCGAATTAATTTTGTAGTCGAAAACTTAAAATGTGTATATCTCAGAAACAACAACGTCAATTTCGATATTCGTTGGCCGGTCGATAGCCCTAATAAATGCGTTTAAAAATAACGGCCGATTGTTATTAAACAAATAAAGAGTATATAAAAAAAACAAACAAGAATATTTCTGAAAAATCTACAAGGGGTAGGCATGGAAAATTTGCAAAAATTTCGAAAATCCTTCGTAACTTCGTCATTTGAAGGACGATCAGGATGTCCTTTGGCACGAAGATGGGGCTGAATACGTGATGGACGACAATGAAATCAAAAGGCCTAATATCGTTTAAACAACAGAGTTAGAAGGACTTTTTTGCTGAGAGAAAACATGCTCTAACTCGGCCATATCCTTGCTGATCCTTGCGAGTCCTGTGGCAATCAACTCGTCTTAACAAGGACTATTAGCTGGCCAAAGGATATTTCGATCGTCCTTTTGGTTCCCGAGATATTCATGATTTTGTCATTTTGTTTCGACTCCTTGCATTTTTTTTCGACTCCGCAACGAAAATTTTGCAAGTCCAAAAATTCAAAAATTTTGCATACTTTTGGGGATCGAATTAATTTTGTAGTCGAAAACTTAAAATGTGTATATCTCAGAAACAACAACGTCAATTTCGATATTCGTTGGCCGGTCGATACCCCTAATAAATGCGTTTAAAAATAACGGCCGATTGTCATTAAACAAATAAAGAGTATATAAAAAAAACACACAAGAATTTTTCTGAAAAATCTACAAGGGGTAGGCATGGAAAATTTGCAAAAATTTCGAAAATCCTTCGTAACTTCGTCATTTGAAGGACGATCAGGATGTCCTTTGGCACGAAGATGGGGCTGAATACGTGATGGACGACAATGAAATCAAAAGGCCTAATATCGTTTAAACAACAGAGTTAGAAGGACTTTTTTGCTGAGAGAAAACATGCTCTAACTCGGCCATATCCTTGCTGATCCTTGCGAGTCTTGTGGCAATCAACTCGTCTTAACAAGGACTATTAGCTGGCCAAAGGATATTTCGATCGTCCTTTTGGTTCCCGAGATATTCATGATTTTGTCATTTTGTTTCGACTCCTTGAATTTTTTTTCGACTCCGCAACGAAAAATTTGCAAGTCCAAAAATTCAAAAATTTTGCATACTTTTGGGGATCGAATTAATTTTGTAGTCGAAAACTTAAAATGTGTATATCTCAGAAACAACAACGTCAATTTCGATATTCGTTGGCCGGTCGATAGCCCTAATAAATGCGTTTAAAAATATCGACCGATTGTCATTAAACAAATAAAGAGTATATAAAAAAAACACACAAGAATTTTTCTGAAAAATCTACAAGGGGTAGGCATGGAAAATTTGCAAAAATTTCGAAAATCCTTCGTAACTTCGTCATTTGAAGGACGATCAGGATGTCCTTTGGCACGAAGATGGGGCTGAATACGTGATGGACGACAATGAAATCAAAAGGCCTAATATCGTTTAAACAACAGAGTTAGAAGGACTTTTTTGCTGAGAGAAAACATGCTCTAACTCGGCCATATCCTTGCTGATCCTTGCGAGTCTTGTGGCAATCAACTCGTCTTAACAAGGACTATTAGCTGGCCAAAGGATATTTCGATCGTCCTTTTGGTTCCCGAGATATTCATGATTTTGTCATTTTGTTTCGACTCCTTGAATTTTTTTTCGACTCCGCAACGAAAAATTTGCAAGTCCAAAAATTAAAAAATTTTGCATACTTTTGGGGATCGAATTAATTTTGTAGTCGAAAACTTAAAATGTGTATATCTCAGAAACAACAACGTCAATTTCGATATTCGTTGGCCGGTCGATAGCCCTAATAAATGCGTTTAAAAATAACGGCCGATTGTTATTAAACAAATAAAGAGTATATAAAAAAAACAAACAAGAATATTTCTGAAAAATCTACAAGGGGTAGGCATGGAAAATTTGCAAAAATTTCGAAAATCCTTCGTAACTTCGTCATTTGAAGGACGATCAGGATGTCCTTTGGCACGAAGATGGGGCTGAATACGTGATGGACGACAATGAAATCAAAAGGCCTAATATCGTTTAAACAACAGAGTTAGAAGGACTTTTTTGCTGAGAGAAAACATGCTCTAACTCGGCCATATCCTTGCTGATCCTTGCGAGTCCTGTGGCAATCAACTCGTCTTAACAAGGACTATTAGCTGGCCAAAGGATATTTCGATCGTCCTTTTGGTTCCCGAGATATTCATGATTTTGTCATTTTGTTTCGACTCCTTGCATTTTTTTTCGACTCCGCAACGAAAATTTTGCAAGTCCAAAAATTCAAAAATTTTGCATACTTTTGGGGATCGAATTAATTTTGTAGTCGAAAACTTAAAATGTGTATATCTCAGAAACAACAACGTCAATTTCGATATTCGTTGGCCGGTCGATACCCCTAATAAATGCGTTTAAAAATAACGGCCGATTGTCATTAAACAAATAAAGAGTATATAAAAAAAACACACAAGAATTTTTCTGAAAAATCTACAAGGGGTAGGCATGGAAAATTTGCAAAAATTTCGAAAATCCTTCGTAACTTCGTCATTTGAAGGACGATCAGGATGTCCTTTGGCACGAAGATGGGGCTGAATACGTGATGGACGACAATGAAATCAAAAGGCCTAATATCGTTTAAACAACAGAGTTAGAAGGACTTTTTTGCTGAGAGAAAACATGCTCTAACTCGGCCATATCCTTGCTGATCCTTGCGAGTCTTGTGGCAATCAACTCGTCTTAACAAGGACTATTAGCTGGCCAAAGGATATTTCGATCGTCCTTTTGGTTCCCGAGATATTCATGATTTTGTCATTTTGTTTCGACTCCTTGAATTTTTTTTCGACTCCGCAACGAAAAATTTGCAAGTCCAAAAATTCAAAAATTTTGCATACTTTTGGGGATCGAATTAATTTTGTAGTCGAAAACTTAAAATGTGTATATCTCAGAAACAACAACGTCAATTTCGATATTCTTTGGCCGGTCGATAGCCCTAATAAATGCGTTTAAAAATAACGACCGATTGTCATCAAACAAATAAAGAGTATATAAAAAAACAAACAAGAATTTTTCTGATAAATCTACAAGGGGTAGGCATGGAAAATTTGCAAAAATTTCGAAAATCCTTCGTAACTTCGTCATTTGAAGGACGATCAGGATGTCCTTTGGCACGAAGATGGGGCTGAATACGTGATGGACGACAATGAAATCAAAAGGCCTAATATCGTTTAAACAACAGAGTTAGAAGGACTTTTTTGCTGAGAGAAAACATGCTCTAACTCGGCCATATCCTTGCTGATCCTTGCGAGTCCTGTGGCAATCAACTCGTCTTAACAAGGACTATTATCTGGCCAAAGGATATTTCGATCGTCCTTTTGGTTCCCGAGATATTCATGATTTTGTCATTTTGTTTCGACTCCTTGAATTTTTGTTCGACTCCGCAACGAAAAATTTGCAAGTCCAAAAATTCAAAAATTTTGCATACTTTTGGGGATCGAATTAATTTTGTAGTCGAAAACTTAAAATGTGTATATCTCAGAAACAACAACGTCAATTTCGATATTCTTTGGCCGGTCGATAGCCCTAATAAATGCGTTTAAAAATAACGACCGATTGTCATCAAACAAATAAAGATAATATAAAAAAAACAAACAAGAATTTTTCTGATAAATCTACAAGGGGTAGGCATGGAAAATTTGCAAAAATTTCGAAAATCCTTCGTAACTTCGTCATTTGAAGGACGATCAGGATGTCCTTTGGCACGAAGATGGGGCTGAATACGTGATGGACGACAATGAAATCAAAAGGCCTAATATCGTTCAAACAACAGAGTTAGAAGGACTTTTTTGCTGAGAGAAAACATGCTCTAACTCGGCCATATCCTTGCTGATCCTTGCGAGTCTTGTGGCAATCAACTCGTCTTAACAAGGACTATTAGCTGGCCAAAGGATATTTCGATCGTCCTTTTGGTTCCCGAGATATTCATGATTTTGTCATTTTGTTTCGACTCCTTGAATTTTTTTTCGACTCCGCAACGAAAAATTTGCAAGTCCAAAAATTAAAAAATTTTGCATACTTTTGGGGATCGAATTAATTTTGTAGTCGAAAACTTAAAATGTGTATATCTCAGAAACAACAACGTCAATTTCGATATTCGTTGGCCGGTCGATAGCCCTAATAAATGCGTTTAAAAATAACGGCCGATTGTTATTAAACAAATAAAGAGTATATAAAAAAAACAAACAAGAATATTTCTGAAAAATCTACAAGGGGTAGGCATGGAAAATTTGCAAAAATTTCGAAAATCCTTCGTAACTTCGTCATTTGAAGGACGATCAGGATGTCCTTTGGCACGAAGATGGGGCTGAATACGTGATGGACGACAATGAAATCAAAAGGCCTAATATCGTTTAAACAACAGAGTTAGAAGGACTTTTTTGCTGAGAGAAAACATGCTCTAACTCGGCCATATCCTTGCTGATCCTTGCGAGTCCTGTGGCAATCAACTCGTCTTAACAAGGACTATTAGCTGGCCAAAGGATATTTCGATCGTCCTTTTGGTTCCCGAGATATTCATGATTTTGTCATTTTGTTTCGACTCCTTGCATTTTTTTTCGACTCCGCAACGAAAAATTTGCAAGTCCAAAAATTCAAAAATTTTGCATACTTTTGGGGATCGAATTAATTTTGTAGTCGAAAACTTAAAATGTGTATATCTCAGAAACAACAACGTCAATTTCGATATTCTTTGGCCGGTCGATAGCCCTAATAAATGCGTTTAAAAATAACGGCCGATTGTCATTAAACAAATAAAGAGTATATAAAAAAAACAAACAAGAATTTTTCTGAAAAATCTACAAGGGGTAGGCATGGAAAATTTGCAAAAATTTTGAAAATCCTTCGTAACTTCGTCATTTGAAGGACGATCAGGATGTCCTTTGGCACGAAGATGGGGCTGAATACGTGATGGACGACAATGAAATCAAAAGGCCTAATATCGTTTAAACAACAGAGTTAGAAGGACTTTTTTGCTGAGAGAAAACATGCTCTAACTCGGCCATATCCTTGCTGATCCTTGCGAGTCCTGTGGCAATCAACTCGTCTTAACAAGAACTATTAGCTGGCCAAAGGATATTTCGATCGTCCTTTTGGTTCCCGAGATATTCATGATTTTGTCATTTTGTTTCGACTCCTTGCATTTTTTTTCGACTCCGCAACGAAAATTTTGCAAGTCCAAAAATTAAAAAATTGTGCATACTTTTGGGGATCGAATTAATTTTGTAGTCGAAAACTTAAAATGTGTATATCTCAGAAACAACAACGTCAATTTCGATATTCGTTGGCCGGTCGATAGCCCTAATAAATGCGTTTAAAAATAACGACCGATTGTCATTAAACAAATAAAGAGTATATAAAAAAAACACACAAGAATTTTTCTGAAAAATCTACAAGGGGTAGGCATGGAAAATTTGCAAAAATTTCGAAAATCCTTCGTAACTTCGTCATTTGAAGGACGATCAGGATGTCCTTTGGCACGAAGATGGGGCTGAATACGTGATGGACGACAATGAAATCAAAAGGCCTAATATCGTTTAAACAACAGAGTTAGAAGGACTTTTTTGCTGAGAGAAAACATGCTCTAACTCGGCCATATCCTTGCTGATCCTTGCGAGTCCTGTGGCAATCAACTCGTCTTAACAAGGACTATTAGCTGGCCAAAGGATATTTCGATCGTCCTTTTGGTTCCCGAGATATTCATGATTTTGTCATTTTGTTTCGACTCCTTGCATTTTTTTTCGACTCCGCAACGAAAAATTTGCAAGTCCAAAAATTCAAAAATTTTGCATACTTTTGGGGATCGAATTAATTTTGTAGTCGAAAACTTAAAATGTGTATATCTCAGAAACAACAACGTCAATTTCGATATTCTTTGGCCGGTCGATAGCCCTAATAAATGCGTTTAAAAATAACGGCCGATTGTCATTAAACAAATAAAGAGTATATAAAAAAAACAAACATGGAAAATTTGCAAAAATTTCGAAAATATTTCGTAACTTCGTCATTTGAAGGACGATCAGGATGTCCTTTGGCACGAAGATGGGGCTGAATACGTGATGGACGACAATGAAATCAAAAGGCCTAATATCGTTTAAACAACAGAGTTAGAAGGACTTTTTTGCTGAGAGAAAACATGCTCTAACTCGGCCATATCCTTGCTGATCCTTGCGAGTCCTGTGGCAATCAACTCGTCTTAACAAGGACTATTAGCTGGCCAAAGGATATTTCGATCGTCCTTTTGGTTCCCGAGATATTCATGATTTTGTCATTTTGTTTCGACTCCTTGCATTTTTTTTCGACTCCGCAACGAAAATTTTGCAAGTCCAAAAATTCAAAAATTTTGCATACTTTTGGGGATCGAATTAATTTTGTAGTCGAAAACTTAAAATGTGTATATCTCAGAAACAACAACGTCAATTTCGATATTCGTTGGCCGGTCGATACCCCTAATAAATGCGTTTAAAAATAACGACCGATTGTCATTAAACAAATAAAGAGTATATAAAAAAAACACACAAGAATTTTTCTGAAAAATCTACAAGGGGTAGGCATGGAAAATTTGCAAAAATTTCGAAAATCCTTCGTAACTTCGTCATTTGAAGGACGATCAGGATGTCCTTTGGCACGAAGATGGGGCTGAATACGTGATGGACGACAATGAAATCAAAAGGCCTAATATCGTTTAAACAACAGAGTTAGAAGGACTTTTTTGCTGAGAGAAAACATGCTCTAACTCGGCCATATCCTTGCTGATCCTTGCGAGTCTTGTGGCAATCAACTCGTCTTAACAAGGACTATTAGCTGGCCAAAGGATATTTCGATCGTCCTTTTGGTTCCCGAGATATTCATGATTTTGTCATTTTGTTTCGACTCCTTGAATTTTTTTTCGACTCCGCAACGAAAAATTTGCAAGTCCAAAAATTCAAAAATTTTGCATACTTTTGGGGATCGAATTAATTTTGTAGTCGAAAACTTAAAATGTGTATATCTCAGAAACAACAACGTCAATTTCGATATTCGTTGGCCGGTCGATAGCCCTAATAAATGCGTTTAAAAATATCGACCGATTGTCATTAAACAAATAAAGAGTATATAAAAAAAACACACAAGAATTTTTCTGAAAAATCTACAAGGGGTAGGCATGGAAAATTTGCAAAAATTTCGAAAATCCTTCGTAACTTCGTCATTTGAAGGACGATCAGGATGTCCTTTGGCACGAAGATGGGGCTGAATACGTGATGGACGACAATGAAATCAAAAGGCCTAATATCGTTTAAACAACAGAGTTAGAAGGACTTTTTTGCTGAGAGAAAACATGCTCTAACTCGGCCATATCCTTGCTGATCCTTGCGAGTCTTGTGGCAATCAACTCGTCTTAACAAGGACTATTAGCTGGCCAAAGGATATTTCGATCGTCCTTTTGGTTCCCGAGATATTCATGATTTTGTCATTTTGTTTCGACTCCTTGAATTTTTTTTCGACTCCGCAACGAAAAATTTGCAAGTCCAAAAATTCAAAAATTTTGCATACTTTTGGGGATCGAATTAATTTTGTAGTCGAAAACTTAAAATGTGTATATCTCAGAAACAACAACGTCAATTTCGATATTCTTTGGCCGGTCGATAGCCCTAATAAATGCGTTTAAAAATAACGACCGATTGTCATTAAACAAATAAAGAGTATATAAAAAAAACAAACAAGAATTTTTCTGAAAAATCTACAAGGGGTAGGCATGGAAAATTTGCAAAAATTTCGAAAATCCTTCGTAACTTCGTCATTTGAAGGACGATCAGGATGTCCTTTGGCACGAAGATGGGGCTGAATACGTGATGGACGACAATGAAATCAAAAGGCCTAATATCGTTTAAACAACAGAGTTAGAAGGACTTTTTTGCTGAGAGAAAACATGCTCTAACTCGGCCATATCCTTGCTGATCCTTGCGAGTCCTGTGGCAATCAACTCGTCTTAACAAGGACTATTATCTGGCCAAAGGATATTTCGATCGTCCTTTTGGTTCCCGAGATATTCATGATTTTGTCATTTTGTTTCGACTCCTTGCATTTTTTTTCGACTCCGCAACGAAAATTTTGCAAGTCCAAAAATTCAAAAATTTTGCATACTTTTGGGGATCGAATTAATTTTGTAGTCGAAAACTTAAAATGTGTATATCTCAGAAACAACAACGTCAATTTCGATATTCGTTGGCCGGTCGATAGCCCTAATAAATGCGTTTAAAAATAACGACCGATTGTCATCAAACAAATAAAGAGTATATAAAAAAAACAAACAAGAATTTTTCTGAAAAATCTACAAGGGGTAGGCATGGAAAATTTGCAAAAATTTCGAAAATCCTTCGTAACTTCGTCATTTGAAGGACGATCAGGATGTCCTTTGGCACGAAGATGGGGCTGAATACGTGATGGACGACAATGAAATCAAAAGGCCTAATATCGTTCAAACAACAGAGTTAGAAGGACTTTTTTGCTGAGAGAAAACATGCTCTAACTCGGCCATATCCTTGCTGATCCTTGCGAGTCTTGTGGCAATCAACTCGTCTTAACAAGGACTATTAGCTGGCCAAAGGATATTTCGATCGTCCTTTTGGTTCCCGAGATATTCATGATTTTGTCATTTTGTTTCGACTCCTTGAATTTTTTTTCGACTCCGCAACGAAAAATTTGCAAGTCCAAAAATTAAAAAATTTTGCATACTTTTGGGGATCGAATTAATTTTGTAGTCGAAAACTTAAAATGTGTATATCTCAGAAACAACAACGTCAATTTCGATATTCGTTGGCCGGTCGATAGCCCTAATAAATGCGTTTAAAAATAACGGCCGATTGTTATTAAACAAATAAAGAGTATATAAAAAAAACAAACAAGAATATTTCTGAAAAATCTACAAGGGGTAGGCATGGAAAATTTGCAAAAATTTCGAAAATCCTTCGTAACTTCGTCATTTGAAGGACGATCAGGATGTCCTTTGGCACGAAGATGGGGCTGAATACGTGATGGACGACAATGAAATCAAAAGGCCTAATATCGTTTAAACAACAGAGTTAGAAGGACTTTTTTGCTGAGAGAAAACATGCTCTAACTCGGCCATATCCTTGCTGATCCTTGCGAGTCCTGTGGCAATCAACTCGTCTTAACAAGGACTATTAGCTGGCCAAAGGATATTTCGATCGTCCTTTTGGTTCCCGAGATATTCATGATTTTGTCATTTTGTTTCGACTCCTTGCATTTTTTTTCGACTCCGCAACGAAAAATTTGCAAGTCCAAAAATTCAAAAATTTTGCATACTTTTGGGGATCGAATTAATTTTGTAGTCGAAAACTTAAAATGTGTATATCTCAGAAACAACAACGTCAATTTCGATATTCTTTGGCCGGTCGATAGCCCTAATAAATGCGTTTAAAAATAACGGCCGATTGTCATTAAACAAATAAAGAGTATATAAAAAAAACAAACAAGAATTTTTCTGAAAAATCTACAAGGGGTAGGCATGGAAAATTTGCAAAAATTTCGAAAATCCTTCGTAACTTCGTCATTTGAAGGACGATCAGGATGTCCTTTGGCACGAAGATGGGGCTGAATACGTGATGGACGACAATGAAATCAAAAGGCCTAATATCGTTTAAACAACAGAGTTAGAAGGACTTTTTTGCTGAGAGAAAACATGCTCTAACTCGGCCATATCCTTGCTGATCCTTGCGAGTCCTGTGGCAATCAACTCGTCTTAACAAGGACTATTAGCTGGCCAAAGGATATTTCGATCGTCCTTTTGGTTCCCGAGATATTCATGATTTTGTCATTTTGTTTCGACTCCTTGAATTTTTTTTCGACTCCGCAACGAAAAATTTGCAAGTCCAAAAATTCAAAAATTTTGCATACTTTTGGGGATCGAATTAATTTTGTAGTCGAAAACTTAAAATGTGTATATCTCAGAAACAACAACGTCAATTTCGATATTCTTTGGCCGGTCGATAGCCCTAATAAATGCGTTTAAAAATAACGGCCGATTGTCATTAAACAAATAAAGAGTATATAAAAAAAACAAACATGGAAAATTTGCAAAAATTTCGAAAATATTTCGTAACTTCGTCATTTGAAGGACGATCAGGATGTCCTTTGGCACGAAGATGGGGCTGAATACGTGATGGACGACAATGAAATCAAAAGGCCAAATATCGTTTAAACAACAGAGTTAGAAGGACTTTTTTGCTGAGAGAAAACATGCTCTATCTTGGCCATATCCTTGCTGATCCTTGCGAGTCTTGTGGCAATCAACTCGTCTTAACAAGGACTATTAGCTGGCCAAAGGATATTTCGATCGTCCTTTTGGTTCCCGAGATATTCATGATTTTGTCATTTTGTTTCGACTCCTTGAATTTTTTTTCGACTCCGCAACGAAAAATTTGCAAGTCCAAAAATTCAAAAATTTTGCATACTTTTGGGGATCGAATTAATTTTGTAGTCGAAAACTTAAAATGTGTATATCTCAGAAACAACAACGTCAATTTCGATATTCTTTGGCCGGTCGATAGCCCTAATAAATGCGTTTAAAAATAACGACCGATTGTCATCAAACAAATAAAGAGTATATAAAAAAAACAAACAAGAATTTTTCTGATAAATCTACAAGGGGTAGGCATGGAAAATTTGCAAAAATTTCGAAAATCCTTCGTAACTTCGTCATTTGAAGGACGATCAGGATGTCCTTTGGCACGAAGATGGGGCTAAATACGTGATGGACGACAATGAAATCAAAAGGCCTAATATCGTTTAAACAACAGAGTTAGAAGGACTTTTTTTGCTGAGAGAAAACATGCTCTAACTCGGCCATATCCTTGCTGATCCTTGCGAGTCCTGTGGCAATCAACTCGTCTTAACAAGGACTATTATCTGGCCAAAGGATATTTCGATCGTCCTTTTGGTTCCCGAGATATTCATGATTTTGTCATTTTGTTTCGACTCCTTGAATTTTTTTTCGACTCCGCAACGAAAAATTTGCAAGTCCAAAAATTCAAAAATTTTGCATACTTTTGGGGATCGAATTAATTTTGTAGTCGAAAACTTAAAATGTGTATATCTCAGAAACAACAACGTCAATTTCGATATTCTTTGGCCGGTCGATAGCCCTAATAAATGCGTTTAAAAATAACGACCGATTGTCATCAAACAAATAAAGAGTATATAAAAAAAACAAACAAGAATTTTTCTGATAAATCTACAAGGGGTAGGCATGGAAAATTTGCAAAAATTTCGAAAATCCTTCGTAACTTCGTCATTTGAAGGACGATCAGGATGTCCTTTGGCACGAAGATGGGGCTGAATACGTGATGGACGACAATGAAATCAAAAGGCCTAATATCGTTCAAACAACAGAGTTAGAAGGACTTTTTTGCTGAGAGAAAACATGCTCTAACTCGGCCATATCCTTGCTGATCCTTGCGAGTCTTGTGGCAATCAACTCGTCTTAACAAGGACTATTAGCTGGCCAAAGGATATTTCGATCGTCCTTTTGGTTCCCGAGATATTCATGATTTTGTCATTTTGTTTCGACTCCTTGAATTTTTTTTCGACTCCGCAACGAAAAATTTGCAAGTCCAAAAATTAAAAAATTTTGCATACTTTTGGGGATCGAATTAATTTTGTAGTCGAAAACTTAAAATGTGTATATCTCAGAAACAACAACGTCAATTTCGATATTCGTTGGCCGGTCGATAGCCCTAATAAATGCGTTTAAAAATAACGGCCGATTGTCATTAAACAAATAAAGAGTATATAAAAAAAACACACAAGAATTTTTCTGAAAAATCTACAAGGGGTAGGCATGGAAAATTTGCAAAAATTTCGAAAATCCTTCGTAACTTCGTCATTTGAAGGACGATCAGGATGTCCTTTGGCACGAAGATGGGGCTGAATACGTGATGGACGACAATGAAATCAAAAGGCCTAATATCGTTTAAACAACAGAGTTAGAAGGACTTTTTTGCTGAGAGAAAACATGCTCTAACTCGGCCATATCCTTGCTGATCCTTGCGAGTCCTGTGGCAATCAACTCGTCTTAACAAGGACTATTAGCTGGCCAAAGGATATTTCGATCGTCCTTTTGGTTCCCGAGATATTCATGATTTTGTCATTTTGTTTCGACTCCTTGCATTTTTTTTCGACTCCGCAATTTAAAATTTGCTAGTCCAAAAATTAAAAATTGTTGCATACTTTTGGGGATGAGATATAAATTTCAGTCGAAAAATTAAAATGTGTTTATCTCGGAAACTACAACGACAATTTAGATAGCCATTGGCCGGTTGATAGCGCTAATAAATACGTTTACAAATAACTGTCGATTGTCATTAAAAAAATAAAGAATATGTTAAAAAAAACAAACAAGAATTTTTCGAAAAAATCTACAAGGGGTAGGCATGGAAAATTTGCAAAAATTTCGAAAATCCTTCGTAACTTCGTCATTTGAAGGACGATCAGGATGTCCTTTGGCACGAAGATGGGGCTGAATACGTGATGGACGACAATGAAATCAAAAGGCCTAATATCGTTTAAACAACAGAGTTAGAAGGACTTTTTTGCTGAGAGAAAACATGCTCTAACTCGGCCATATCCTTGCTGATCCTTGCGAGTCCTGTGGCAATCAACTCGTCTTAACAAGGACTATTAGCTGGCCAAAGGATATTTCGATCGTCCTTTTGGTTCCCGAGATATTCATGATTTTGTCATTTTGTTTCGACTCCTTGAATTTTTGTTCGACTCCGCAACGAAAAATTTGCAAGTCCAAAAATTCAAAAATTTTGCATACTTTTGGGGATCGAATTAATTTTGTAGTCGAAAACTTAAAATGTGTATATCTCAGAAACAACAACGTCAATTTCGATATTCTTTGGCCGGTCGATAGCCCTAATAAATGCGTTTAAAAATAACGGCCGATTGTCATTAAACAAATAAAGAGTATTTTCAGCACCTTCCTCTTTTATAAAAAAATCAAAATATTTCCTTTTTAATTTTTTTATTACCATCATATTAGTTTTTTAGTTTATAGTATATTAAAAATTATGGTTAACATAAATTAATAAATAATACAACAAATGGTAAAAAGAAAAAAAGCTTTGTTGTGGTTTTTATTTGGTTCTTAAGGTAACTAATAAAAATGTTTTATGTTATTATCCAATATTGAAAATCCTTAAATCTCAGCTGAACGTATCTCTAACGCTCTCAGATGCACCTTCCTTCTCCTTGCACGCTCCACGGGACCGCTCATTCCTTTTTCGTTGGGTTATCAAGTGACTTGTTCACGATATCTGCCCGCCTGGTCCCGCAGCCAATTTGAATTCAAACAGCAGAAAGATTATTGTTGGGGACTGGTCAAGAGCAGCCCAAAGAGTCGTTATTAAGAAATTTAAATGCAGAGGACAATGAGACTGGAGCGGGATTATCTGCTGAAAGTGCCTGTTCATCACCTGAGGTCCTTACGTGTCTCAGCCACCAGCCCCCGTATCGAGGTTTTGCGACACGTTTCCGCAATGCGGCCATTTTGTGTATGCAATAAAATATTTAAAGTACTCTATAAAATAAGTAATTAGGTCGATTTTAAAATAAAGTAATTTACGAAATAAGTGATGACTGCCTCCAATTACTTTAAAGCCTTTCAAGTATACACAATACCAAAACGTATAAACAAAGCTTTGTTTTCTTTTGGCTACTTAAAGTAAAAAACTACAATTGAAGAAAGTACTTTACAAAATAAATGTTGTCTACCTCAAAATAAAACTCTTAATTTGTAGTCTTTGAGTAGTCAAATGAAGACAAAGCTTTGCTGATATATATTTGTTTAGCTTCAATCTAAATGCCATAAATAAAGTTCTCTGTCCTGACTGGTGACGTGATATAATCTAGAAAGTTGATTCCTTCTCAATTATTTGAAATTCATTAAACCGCATTGATTATAATACGATGTTTTTTTTTTATTAATTCTCCAGCTGCAAAAATATGTGGTTTCCATTTAATATTAATTATTTCTCCATTCGATTTCAGTAGCATCTTTATTGCATGTAGCTTTTTATAAAAAAATGTTTGTTGTCATTTGTTATATTAACGATGTTGTTATAGTCTACGTTTTTACTGTATGTACTTGTATTTATGAACACACAACTTAACCCACTTAATTAATTTAATTGGCTTACCAAATGCGGTTTCTATAATTGCATGCACTTCTCACTTTATCATATTTAAGCCTTGCTCTTTGACTTTAATTGCAGCTAACTAGAACATAGATTAATCAACCCAAGGATTATGTAATATTAAATCAAATTTAATATGCTACTTCAGATGCCATCAAACTACAAATCATATTTTATATCTTTTAAATCATCAGTAAGTGTGTTAATTAACTAAGGAGCTGTTTCTAACTAGGGAGCGATCAAAATTAGGCAACAATCAATTGCGACAAACAGAAAAGCGACATATTTGGGATTATATAATACAACTGCAAATATATTACGCTTCTCATACTCATTTATTTCAAGAATGTACTATATTTGTGGTACATTGTAAATAAATTCCAATTCGGTTTAAAAGACAGAGACAAAGAATTACAGTTTATTTTAGTATTTTCAACATTTGCACAAAGGAGCAGGACTTTTTCTGTATTTCCGTTAATGCTTAATAATATAGGGATAGGGAGGGGCAGTGAAATATACTATTAGCAAATACGGCTGCAGGCAACTAACTTAGTTAGCACAAATATTTGTCTATATACTCAGTAATTGTTGTATGTAAGTATTATTTATTTCTCTTTAAACTATGTATGCAGCTCACTCTTTTGTCTCTTTCACTCACGCACATACACACAGGCACGCACACACACAGACCAGAAGAGAAGACGACACGATTTAAAATCGCTATAAAACTACGAGCAACAAATTGCCCAGAGACTTTGTGAATACACGTCGATGGAGTTTGCTTTTGCGAAAGAAATGCAGACGAAATACTTTGATGTTTTACGAGTTATGCTACTGCACAAATGAAAGATATTCGTTTACAAAAATATCAATACAATCTATGCATGTGTATATTTAGTAAAAAAAAAAAAAACGAAAAGAGGAAATATTATGAAAATAATCAGAGAAACGAAAAAAATACATAAGAATAATAATAATTGTGAATGAACCGTATTACAATTCAGGCGACACTTGCTTACACATTTATGGGCCAAATTCTTTCGATAAAAATTACAAAATTTGGCATTACGATTATCGATTATAACATACATATAGCATTAGCATATTTTACAGTTGTTTTATAGGGTGTGAACATAAAGAACGCTCCTAGAATTGGTGTGCATAAACACGATGCACTCAGATCTAAGAGCAAGCAAACTACATAATGATAAGCCTTGCATTTTCACTTATTGGAAAGCAAATGCAGCTCCCGCTATTGTGTCGTCGGATCAATAAACTTGCATAGTTGATTCATTTCTGATATTATTGTTGCCGTTGCCATTGTTGTTAATGTTACTGTTGCAGTTGTTGTTGTTGTTGTTGGAGCTGAAGCTAATTGTTTGCTGTCCCTGTTGGCATTTAGTTTCTCCTTGTTAGTTGCTGATCTTTTGCAGTTTCTGCAATACTTTAAGGCCCTGCTCCTGATATTCCTGCTTAGACATCCAGAAGCCATCGCGATCTTTCGTCACCTCAGCCAACACAGCTCCGCCAATGAAGACCATGTCTTTGCGACGCGGCGGATCCTCGATTCTTATTTTGAATTTCTGTGCAAGCGAATAACAAATTAAATTCACATTTGCAATAGTCAATAGTCAATCAACTTTACCGCCAGCTTTTCCGTATCGTTCTTGAGCACGCGCTCCAAGTACAATTGCTTAATTTCGCGCTCCAAGCGACTGGGCAGACCCGGATACATGGTCGATCCACCAGACAGCACTATATGCTTATAGAGCTCGGGACGTATATCAATATCTGCAGCCTGTATTGTGTTGAAGGCGAGTTCCGCGATGCCAGCACCCTCAACGTTTATTAAATGCGGTTGGAATAACGCCTCGGGGGCCTCAAAACGTTCGCCACCCACTTTGATGACACGACCATCGGGTAACTGATTGAATGGAGTCCAACAATTAATAATCATTGCAAATACAATCAAATGCGAACAGTTCTTTACCGTGTACGACTCCACCAGCACCGTGGTTTCTAGCGCCAATCGTTGCTCCATTTCAATATCGTAGCCGATGTAACAGAGTTTCTCCTTCATGATGCGCACCGTCTCAAAGTCAGCGGAATGATTAAAGGCATAGCCACGTAGTAAAAGTAACTAGAGTGAGTGAAACCAAAACATTGATAACTGCATTTCAATCAAAAGCGGCTCACGCGTAACGCACCTTAATCAAATAACGCGTTATATCACGACCCGCAATGTCCAGTCGTCGTGTCAGATGGGGCAGCGAGAACTCCTCGTAGACGGGACAAATGTGCGTAACACCATCGCCCGAGTCGATCACCACGCCAGAAATGAGTCCCTGGGCGTACAGCGTCAGCACCGCCTGTATGGCAATATACGTGGAATCGAAGCCGTACTTCTCGAACATCACCTACAAATTGAAGACGCAGATAGCATATTAAAAATAAATCGATATGAAGTTGGCAATAACAATGTGCAAATTAATTAACTGAAGTTTCTGTTTTCACTTTACTAAACATAACATATTTTTTATTTATCGATTCTTGTGAATTGTTAAAATAAAAGATTCGAATCGCTACATTGATCACGCTTTATTGTTGTTGGATTATATTAACTTGCATACCTCAATCATCTTTTCCCGATTCTTTGTGGGATTCATGGGAGGCTCTGTCAGCAGTATCTTTGTGTTCGTCGGATCAATGTCCATTTTCTTGGGGCCGAACGTATAATCCCACACATGACACATATCATCCCAATTCCGTACAACACCATTCTCCATGGGATAGGAGACTTCGAGCAGGGAGCGCAGCTGCGAAGCTTCATCGCCCACCATAAGGTCCTGTAAATGGGCATACAAAGTGTTTAAATATCGATGTAGCGAGAGCATTTGCACAACATTGTTTAGTACATTGCTTTTTTTAATTTTTATTAATTTTGAACAGAATTTTTACTCGTTAAATTGATTAGGAGTTGATGCAACTCATTGGGTTAACTACAAAACTCACTTACGCACTAAACATTCAAACAAACAAACGAGTAAAAAGCAAACGAGAAACGAACAACGAGTAACAAATAACAAATAACGAGTAACAAGCAACGAGTAACGAGCAATTAAGAAACGATTAACAACACATCAACATTAAGGCTACAAAAATAGATGGAAATTATTAGTTTTTGTTCTGCATGCACTAAGAAGCTAACGAGTGTGGAAATTTAACTTTTGCGTAATAACAATTAAAAGTGAACAATTGGGACAAGACAGATATGTATGTGGGTATTTATAACAACTTAAGTAAATGCTAACCATAACAAATATGTAACTGCCATAATTGCAATTGAATACAAAACAACAACGAAAACATTATGTGAAAAATAATTGAAGGAATATGAAAAAATCAAGTGAAATGGCAAATATCGTATTCGAATTCATATACTATTATTAAATTGGATCAACTTGTAAGCATCATTTTGTTTGTCAACGCACACACACTGGAGGAAATCATTTAATTTGAGCGGCCAAAAGAGAGAGACCAATTTTATTATTGATGACTTTAAAGGAGATTCAAATAAACGAAACACAAAAATAGTTGGAAGTGCTTTATAAACTTGCTATAGTTTGTACAATTACTCGATTTTTTTTTCTAGCGTGTGCATTTTCTCTAAATACATTTATTTGTAATTTAAATTGGATTTAATTTGGATTTACTGTTTTCTTATGCAATAAAACAATGAAGTTAAATATTTGTTGTTGTTATTTTTCGTACTTTTTTTTTTGGTTTTTTTGTAAACTATAAAACTTGACTTACATCGACATGTAAATCCTGTAAAATATTTGTTTCAAAAAAATATGTAAAAAAAGAACAGAAAAAATGTATAAGAATATTAAAAACAGAAAGATTTTCCTATTTTATAGATGTTTATAGTTTTATATTTGTTTTTTTTTTTTTTTTTTTTTTTGGTAATCAGCTGTAGTTTTTGTAAATAAACTAAACTAATATAGTTAGTAACTATTAAAACAGTTCAATAAATAGATCTATATACATACATATTGTATGAGTTATTTATGAGTGTGTCACGGTTGTTTTCATTTGATAAAGCGCTCAATAAAAATTTCGAAAAGGAAAACCTATAACGAAAGTATCATGCTATTTTGCTAAGAGTAAAAGCCCTCGAATATGATGGCCGGTCCTAGATGTCTGAATGCTGAACCCAAAGCCTAGTTTGCCACAGTTCACACCGATCATATGATGTTCTATGTATATCTAGAGACCAAACCAAAGTTCACCCGAAATGAATATGTTGTAGTCGTTGCAGCAACTTAATACAAAATGCAATGAATGTGGTTAGCAATGTAATGGAATGCCTCCAGAATAAACAAAAAATGATAACAGAAACAAGAAACATGTTTCATGATAAGAACAAAAAAAGTAGAAAAGAGAGAGTATAAGAAAAAAATACAAATGTCACACCAATTGGCAAGTTTAGTATTCGTATTCGGAATGATAATGATAATATGATACTGTCGACAATAATGATGGGGATAATGGAAAGTGAAAGAATAAAATGATGAACATACAGTAGTACAGTATGGTGAGGAGGAGTCTAAATGTATATAATGTATGCGCTAAGTTCTTGACCAATGCTAATTCATGTATAGAGTAGTACTTATGCTATATGTAATTATTACGAGTTGATTATAGACCTGTGCATATATATAAAATATATGTATGTAGTATAGTATATTTAATTAAATATATATGTATGTATGTATATTTGTGTATTTGGGGTGAGTTGGTGTTTCTGAGGTTGTGCCAGTTGGTAAATACGCTTTTCATACCTTCACTTCGATGTCACCAATTTTGTTGACCGCCCGAATGATCGGTCTTCCAACCATCGATGGGAAAATGTGCGCGGGAAAATTACTGCCGGCATATCCGCATTTTACGAACTGCAAGTGAAAGAAAAGATTTGTTAATTAGTATGAAAGTTGTTTAACCAAAACTTATCAATATCGAAATCTGCTTGTTGAGATGTCTGCTGTGTAGATGATATATGTTGTTGGCTCAAGAACGTTGCCTGGAGAAACGCCAACACCAATCTCATGGTAGTGGGATATAGTTAAAAATCTCACTACCAATTGTGGTAAGACTCCCGTAATTTCTGTGTGTTGTTAGGAAACATTGATTTGATTTCATGCATTAGACTTTGAAACCAGACTCTATTGAAAACTTGAGACATCTAAAAATATTGCTGTTTCTCGCGAAACACAAATTGGTAGGGATTGGATTGTATTGTGGATTTTAAGAAATGCATTTAATCGAGTCAGCACGAATTTATCATTTGTTCAAGTCGGTTTTGTGAACGCAGGATTTTGTTGAACACACATTTTGAAGGTTTACTGGCACTAACTAGCAGATGAGTTTTCTAGCTTTATCCCTTTGGTGACTTCTTTTAAACTTTGTCGAGCAGGTGGCGATCTGAAAAATTGGCAGCTGACGAAGACGGACTCGAGAGTGGCTTTAACGTACAACATAGAACTTTCATATATAGTTTTAGCATCTGAGCCAATAGGAAAATAATAGGAATATCTATAAAAGGCCGACAACAATCGATTTGCGGGCAAAAACAATCGATATGGGAACAACAACAATCGATTTACGAGCAACAACAATCGATACCTTGCGCGCTCTCTCGCTCTCACACACACGGCAGGCGGGTTGTGTGTAATCACAATACAATTCTGTTGTTGTTGATAAGAAATTAGATTGTGACGTTCCAATATCGCAGTTTGTTGTTGTTCATGGCTGGCGCTCTTTTTATGTATTTTATTTTACGCTTCGTTTTCTTTCGGTATGGGCATTGGGCATTGGGCGTGTGTGTTTCTGCCTGCGCGTGTGTGTGTGTGTGTGCGAGAGTATGCGTAACTCTTGATTTGCTTGGGTGAGTAATGCACAGTGTGCCGATGAAGCTCGTCCAATGCTCTTTCCACACTATGACTAAAGCCCCGCTTTTATACAAAACACACACACGCACACACACACACACACAGTCAAGAATAGTTTAGCGCAGCTGCGACTGCGACTGCACCGGCTACTCTGCTGGGCTCTGCCCCCCGCAGCGTCGACGCCCCAACGAGGCGACGAAGAAAGTAGACGAAGAAAATGGCCAAAAATGTGTGTCACCAAAACTTCAGTGGACTGGCTTTGATTATCAGTTTTTTATAAGGGAATAGTTAATAAGCAGACGTACCCCGGTGCCGTTATCACAAACAATGACTTTGCGACCCTTGCTATCCATTTTGTGTGTTCCAACGTTGGACTCAGCTGGAATTGGAATTGGAATTGTCCACGGCTGCTGCTGCTGTTGCTTTGTTGATCTCTCGACTGCTGTTGTTGCTCTGCCACTGCTGCTGCTCTGCCGCTGTCGCTGCCGTTGTGGGTGTAGGTCGCTTCGTTGTGCTGCCGCCGCTATTCTAAATATTTAATGTATTTTAGCGCGTCGCCGTAGCAGCCACAGCCGTTCTTTTAATACTACTTTCTGAATGACTATCGACGCGAAGTTAACTGCACTTAATCACACAATTTCCAACCGTACAAACCTAACACTGTCACAGACACACACACATACACATGCCAGCTTCATTCATACACATTCGGCACTCACACACACACACACATGTACTGGCACGCGGGCGGACTCTTCTCTGAATGCAGCTCTCTCTCTCTCTCTCTCTCTCTTTTAATCGTTTTGGATAGATTTGCGTTAAACTAGTTAATTAAGCATAGTATAAATACACTAAAAATGTATAGTTCGCAATTTAAGTGCTGCTGGATAATTTGCAAACGCTTGAAACTCCGATTTCTCGGCGGCACAAAAAAGCAAACACACGCACACACACGCAAAATTAGAGTTGTGTACAGTGTGACCGAAAGCACAATCCCAAAATATACTAGTTGGCTTTACGAAATATACCGATTTCGCAATTAAATTCAGATGGAACTCGATTATGTATTTACACAAATGCTTGTAAAACTTCGAAACATTTTTTAATTTCTAGAGAAACTTTATTTGAAACTTGTTAGTGATGACTTCATTTCAAAATACCATCATTATATAAAAAAAAAATGGTCATACTGGCTGTTCAAAGCTAATTTTCGCTCTCTATTATCGAATATTTACAAACTGATAACAAAAATGTTATAATGTTGAGTATGCCGGATTATTCGTAATAACTAGCTTTTTATTAGCATTAAAAACAATAATTAGATTCATTACAGCTGTACCCAAAATAATTCCTTTACCCGATAATTTACCTATCGATAAAAAGACAGTTGCCAATGCCAGAAACAGTCCTGAGAATTGGGCGGTTATTTAAAATGCTTAGGAGCGCGTAAAAAGCATAAGCTTAATCCGATGCAAGAATAAACAGGCGATGGTTCGCGACAATTTAATTTATTTGGTTTATATAATATGTATATTGTATGTATATATAATTTGTTATCTTTAGAATTGCTTTAAGAGGCGAAATGTCTTAGATATACATAATGCTGTTTCCATATACATTTGTATGATGCGTACATATTTATATTTTTCTGAATGGTTGTATACTTCCATGCGCAAATGCTGCATTCATTCTCATTTTGTAATTCTTAAGTAATTTTCGTTTTGATTCTGTTTAACTTGTGTACTCAATTGTATGGTCTTGATCCTTATCAAAATCTATGTAATGGATGTAATGCATGTAAGAATAAATTCCATACACACATTTTAGTCGTATTTAAAGCGGTGGACAACAAATGATTTTTTCTTTTCTTTTTTTTGTTATATTATTCATATATATATATGTATGTATACTTGTAATTGGAACAGACGTAAGACTTTTAGATAAGAAGCACGCTGTATTAGTTTTTCATTTGAAGTTATCATTGATTGATAATCGACTGGAACAAAAAAAAAAAACTGTTATTAATTATAACACAAGGCGACGCTCTTCAATAATTAATACATGGCTAACTCCTATATATAGCACACAAATCTCATAACACGCCCAGCGGTTTGGTGTTTCAATTTTTTGCTTTGCTTCTTAGTTTTTTGTTTTCTTTTTTGCCAATAAATGTGAGTTTTACAATTTTTTGTAGAATTTGGATTTTTTTTTATAATATTTTTTTCTAACTAAATTTTTTTGCACTTTTGTTTAACACTTTTAACATTTTATTCATTAGCGGGAGAAAGGAGAAAAACACAAAAACACGTACACGAATTATAAATAGGTTTTAAACTTACTATTTACTGTCGTGCGGAAGTGTAATTAACTCCAATTTGAATTTAGTTATTTGGTTGAATAATTGTGTTTGGTTTTTTTTTTTTATAAAAGCTAGTTTTTAACTTAGCTTTCAATCTTTATTTCCTTTTTTTGTGGTTGTTTTTTGGTTTTTCAAATATTTATATACATAAGTAATGTATGTATATATAAGTATTAGTTCGATACGTGCATAATTCACTAATTGTAATTTAAAAACTAATTTTTATGAGTTTATATATGTATGTATGTATATTTAAGATAGTTATAATATTTATTTAAGTATGTTCGTATTTGAATAAAAGTTTCAGTTTTAGAAGCAAAGTACAGCATTTGGTTAGCAACAATTCAAAAAACAATAACAATAACATCGATAACAAATTATAGCATTCATCAACTCAAAACAAAATGGATAAATATTGAAGGCATTATTGTGTGTGTTGGAATTGGAAAATCGGATAAGATGAGTTTTAGCATGGCACAGGGAATGAAATGAAATTCAGTTCGTATTTTCAAGTCGGAGTAAATAGTTTATGAATTCCATTAATTGATAATCTTCATAGTACATAACAACTCTTTGCCAAATATGATTAGCTTATTAAATGTAATATTTTATACGTTGTTTCGCCTTGTGTCTTGTGCACGATAATTCTTTATAATTTTTTATCAATTTTAAAATCAAAAATAATTCGAGGAAATGTGCGTTATTATTATATTTTCTTTTTCTTTTTTCAATGTATCTTAATTTCTATCAAGTGAATATTTTCAAATTGTGTTTTATATAAGTATAGTTGTCAGAATTTCATTACGAAAGAAATCGAGAACAAAGGACATACAAAATGTATTTTTCATTTATTGTAACTATTTGGAATTATAAATGTGAATTTGAAATGTTTCTTTTTTTTTTTTTGTTTTGTTTTACTTTGTTCAACAAAAATAATAGTTAAAAATGTATGTTATTTGGTTAGTTGTAAATATTTGATTTGCTGTTTAAATGGTAAATTGTTTATAGAATTTTTAATAGTATCTGTCTGTATCTGTCTGCGTGTGAGGCTTAGATTTAATGCCATATATTTCTTTATATGTTAATGCATAAGTATTATTTTGCAATCAATTCAATATTTAAAATGCAATGCTTAAAAGATTGATTTTTGCTTTGCGATTTTGATTTCACTTGACATTGCTAAAGTGTTTAAATGTTTTTTCATTTTGTTTTTCTTTTTTTTAGTTTTTGTTAATCGTATGTATTTTATTAGCTAGTTTCACACAGTTGTAAAGAGAAAAAAAAAACAAAGCAAACAAAATAATAATAAAAAAAGTCAATAAATTAAAAAGTAAACACATTCACACAGAGAAACGTAGTATGGTAAGAATTATATTAGGCAACAATTTAACATTTAAAAAATTATGTTTAAATATAGACAAACAAATACACACACATCTATACACATCTGTATATCCATATATAGTATTAGGTATGTTATTTTATGCATGTATAAGGAACATTTACGGACTATTGCGGCACATATTGCAAATTGTTATAATTTCTCAATATTTTCTGTTAGTTTCATTCAATGTTTAGTGTGTGTGTGTGTGTGTGTGTGTGTGTGTGTGTGTAGAAGTACTCAAGATTGCACAGATTTGCTGTTGACTTTCATCTTTAATGTAATTACTTTTCGCTTATTTAGTTGTTGTATTTAATTATAGTTATGTACGCTTCTTTTTGGCGCTGCTAATTGTTTTCAACATATTAGCGCTAATTTTTTTCGCTTTTGTTTTTTGTATTTTTTTGTTTTTAGTTTCATTTTGCATTCTTTATACATACACTTAAGACTTAAGATTAGTTTCAGTTTTTACTTCGGAAAAGGAATCTGTGGCATGCATCAATCAATCAATTTCAATAATATCCTGCATCCTTCAATCTGTTTGTGTGGGCTGCTTTAGCTTTAGCTTTAACTTTATGCTCCAAAATATCTTTACTATATCAACACATCAACATCAACATCATCTCATCTCATCTCATCTAATCTCATCTAATCAACTTGCCTTAACAAACCAATCAATTGAGTTGCAAATTTCAATAATTACGTTTTAAGTAAAAGTTTATGTTTTATGCTCATTGTTTTCTTTTCTCTTCCTCATCATTAATATGCATCCCATCGTTGACCTCTTTTTCTGCTTATAATTAACGTAAGTAAGTATATTCTCATCTGTTCTTTTCTCGGTTCACGTTTCTCGGTTCTCGGTTCTCTGCATTTTTAGTGTATAATAGTAGTATTACAATTATTACGAATGATGTTTAGCTAAAACGACAAATTTTTGCAACATTATAATGTTTATATGTAGATATTATATGTTTATATTATACGCATGTACTCTCTCTCTCTCTCTTTCGCGCCCTCTCTCTCTCTCTCTCTCTTGCCCTCTGCGTGTATCTCCAGCTATCTCTCTCTATTTAATTGTAGATGTGTTTCAGGGGAACAACACCTCCTAACTCATCGGAGAGCACACAGCATAGAGCATCATCATCACATCTGCGACAACGACAGTGGCGAGTATCCAATCCAGTCCAATCCCGATTCCGATCCCGATCCCGATCCAGATTCCGATCGTTATCGTCGCTTGCCATCGTTGCCCATTTGCCCACTTTCCACCTCCCGTTTGTTGATTTTTGTGTGTGTTTCCCCCATTTATCCGTGCGCCGCTCCATTGTTGCCTTGCTGTTGACTATGGTGATGGTGATCGTCGGCGCTGGGCGTCGGCGGCTGATCGCGACGCGGCGGCATCCGCTCGTTGACCGCATCCAGTCCCTTGGCCTCCGCAAACGAGGTAATCTTGTGGTTGGGCGAGAAGCCCTGCATGGCATTCTTGAGGGACTGCTTGCCGCCGGAGAGAGCGCCGAGGGGCAGAGCGCCCGTTGGCGTCAGCCCCTTGAGCTGCAGCACCGACTCGGACTCCTCGCGCAGCACGGAGAAGACACGGGCCATCTTGCCAATGGCGCGTATCTTGTTGCGTATGACCTCCTTGCGCAGCGCCGCCTCGTCGTCGGAGAGCGGCTCCTCGCTCTCCTCGGTCATCAGCTCGTCGTCGGAGCAGATGTTCAACACATTCACCAGCATCTCGGTGACCTTCTCGCCGACGAAGGGCAGCGACCAGGTGAACACGTCCATGAAGTTGGGAAGCCAGTAGGGATGCGGCGAGCAATTGAATTGGCGGATGTTCATCACGTTGTTCTCGTACTTGAGCACAGCCGCCTTGTTGTTGTAGACGTCGAGATAGTTGGGCGCCGAGAAGATGGTGATCAGCGATGGGAAACCGGTGGTCTGACTCTTCCGGTACATGCGGTAGCCGGCGTCCTGCGCCTCGTGCGCCCGTATAATCGAGAGCAGATTGTTGTTCTGCAGGAAGTCGCAGCAGGCGGCGTAGCTGTAGAAATACGAACAGCCTCTCACCGAGTTGTGCGTGTAGAAATCGGAGTTCTTCTCGTTGCCAAAGTCCTCCAGTGGATCGGACCACAGCAGGTCGCACATGGGCCCGAAGGCCGGCGGCTCCTTGAACCGGTCCAGGCGCCGGATGTCCTCCAGCTCATGGATCTCCGGCGACAGGCCGCCGTGCACGCAGAGGAACTGCTGATTCATCAATGCCGCCAGCGGCAGGCAATCGAACGCGTCCATGCACGCATCGTACACGCGCTCCGAGTACTTGATCTTGCACTCCTGCTTGAACGTGAAGTACTCGGTCAGATGCCGGCACTCGTGGTTGCCGCGCAGCAGGAACAGCGTCTGCGGATACGTGATTTTCAGCGACCACAGATACAGGACGCACTCGATGCTGAAGTAGCCCCGATCCACGTAATCGCCGAGGAACAGATATTTTGTCGTTGCCGGCGATCCGCCCACCTCGAACAGCTTCATGAGATCATAGAACTGGCCATGGATGTCGCCACAGACCGTCACCGGCGCCTCAATATCGATCATTGTCTTCTCGTGCCGCAACAGCGCCGCGCCCTCCTGGATGATGCGCAGCGCGGGCAACTCCTCGATGCGCCCCTCGAGGATGAAGTGCTGCTTGAGCAGCTCGTGGTTCGGTTTCCCTGTGCGGGGATCAAAGACTTCGGCTAGCGTCAGTTTGTGGCTGGGTGGAAAGGGGACGCTGTCCACCACGCGCTCCTTGGTGTTCACAGCAACGTGACCGCCGTGAGTCTTGTGCGTGGGACTCTCGTGGCCGACCGAAGCAGCGGCGGATGCTGCAGCTGCATTTGAATTGCTGCCGCTTGTGGCTGTTGTTGTCGTGTTGCTGTTGTTGGCATTGGCGTTGTTGTTGTTGTTGTTGCTGCTGCTGCTGTGGCTGGTGTTGGTGTTGGTGTTGGTGTCTGTGGCATCCGTGGAGTTTTTGCTTGTTGCACTTGTTGCCACTGCGGCGCCGCCACCCGATTGATTATTCGAAGACATTTTTGTGTTGTGCTCAAAATTCACAGATTGCTGGCTGAAGTTGGAGCTGGCGCCCTCTGTGGGCGAGGGCTTCTCTCTCTTTCGCCTTTCGCCTCCGCACTATACTTTGTACTAGCTGCACACACACACACACTCACACACACACACACACTCGCACACTCGCACACACACACACGCACACACACTCAAGCTTAACGCACACTGAGGCACGTTGGCCAACAACAACACACGCACTTTTTAGCTTTTTTGTTATAGCTTTTTTTTCGTTTTCTGTTTTCGTTATTGGCTGCTTTTGGCTTTTGGCTGCTGCTGCGGCTGCGATTTCTGGCTGTTGTTGTTGTTGGGAGCTGCTGAGTTAGCCGCTTTATCGTGCGTTGCTTTTGGCTATTTAAGTTGCTGCAATGAATGTCGCGTTGCTCAGCGCTGTCGTTGTTGCATCTGTAACACACAACAACCTTTGTTATATTCACAATATATATTTATTTATTTATTTGTATTTTGTGATTCGTCTTGGCTGCTGCTTATTTATTGGCCCTGCAGACGTCGTAATTTCTCCCTTGCTACGTTTTTTTTCTCTTTTCGCTTCTCAATGGAATTTTCAGCTCCCCCTCCCTCTCCTTTATTTTTATTGATATTCTACCAAGTGTGGCTGGCCACACGCAACTACCGAAATACCGCATTTCAACTTGCAAATATACCGCCAATATACCGAATTTGACGTGAAGTCGCAAGATGCTGACGTAAGCTGGGCACGACGGAATTGATGACGGATTTATTTGGAATTAACCAGTTTTATTTTTCTAACGATCAGCGATAACGTTCAAGATTGTGCGCATAATTAAACAATTCGTTTTGTTGCTGCCGCTTTTCACATGCATCGAGTGCGGCTTACAACTAAAGTTGGCGCTTTTGAAACGCATCCTTTTCGACTACGACCAGCTGCGGTATTAAATATCGATAACTGCAACCAATCGAAAAAAGATGCGAAGCGCACATAACGGTAGCTCGCTTGGATTTTGGGCGACCGCCAAGATTGAGATAATTGCTGAAATAGACAACAAACAGACGATATATTCAAAACGAACATTTAGAGGAAATAATAAACGTGCGCGCATTTTATTCTCAGGATAGGTACTTGTATATTTTTTTTTTAATGTTTTTGTATTATTATTTTTTTTGTTTGTTAATATTAATTATGTTAATAACATTGATAATCATTTTTATTTTGCATTCACTTAAGGTTAAAACTTCATTTCTGCATCGCATCTGCTCATGCCCATTTTGTAAATTAATTTGTTCTTTTTTGGATTGCATACAATTTTTGTTTTCTTTTTTTCACAACGGCGCAAATTTTGCAATTTGGCAATTTGCATTTTGAATTGCAACTTTGCTTTCTGCCAGCCCGCTGCCCTTGCAATACATTTATAAATTTATAATATAATAATGCTTTCACTGTTAAATTTGTTAATTTATTTATTTTCGGTTTAATAATAAAATTGAAAATTTTTAAGAGATTTATCTAGATGTGATGTTTTGTTTTTTGTGTTTTGTTTTGTTTTGTTTATAATTTCTTTTAAATATTAATTTGTTTTAATGTTGCTTTAATATTATTTGTTGTTGTTTTTTGTTGTTTTTGTTTAAATATAAGTATATAAACTTTTTGCTTTGACTTTGACAAAGTTTCTTCAACTTATATTTATTTTACTTTATTTTATGTATATATGTATATATATGTATATATGCATATAAATAAATGTTTCAATATATATAAAATATGCATTTAAATTGATTTATCCAAAAGGTAAAGTTTTAATTCTTTTCATAATATATATTTAAGTTTTTTTTTGTTTTTTTCTTGTGTAAAGTTTTAAAGCATTCGAGGGCAGGAAGTAGATGTTGAAAAATACATGTATCAAAAAATTAGATAAAATATATAAATATTACAATTATTACTTATAAAAGGGGGATTTCTCTATCGTTTGCAATGAAGACGCCGTAAATACTTGAAAGAAAATTAAATTAATTAAACAACGAACGAGAGAAAAATTAAATTTCAAAATAATGTTGCTGAAAACTAGATTAAGCCATAAATAAATAAAAACAGTTTGCACACGCACACACACACACACATACATTTGATCTCGCACACATTCTAACACACACACAAACACACATTCATACACACAGAGTACAAGGGAAAAATTCTTTGAAAGTGTAAACAAAATGAAAATTTTATTTTCAGTTTTCGAACTTATGAGAAATGATTAAAAATTAATTAAGTAATTTGTTTAAAACAATGTGATTGTACATAAGTATGTAAGTATTTATGCTATTTTACAAACAACGGCAATAAATTGTTTAACAGTTCTCAGTGTATATTGTAACAGAAAAACAATAATTAATTAAATCATATACTTATTGCACATTAAGTGTACCTCTCTTTCTCTCTCTCTCTCTCTCTCTCACAAATAAATAGGCACAAGAAGAAAGAACAAAATAATTACTTAATTTACTTGTAAATGTTATATTTGTGTTGTTTTTTTTTAAATTTTCTTTTTTGGTTTTTGAAATATGTTTAAGGTTCGTAACAATATTTTTTTTTGCATTTTCGGTTTTAATTTATAATGCAATTAATTTAATTTGTGTTTTTTGCATTTGTTTTTTTTTTGTTTTGTTTTGTTTTGTTTTTTTGGGTAAATTTATAATTTTATTGTGACTGTAGTAGAAAAGGTATCGTTAAAAAGTGATGTGTATGCATGGAAAGTAGAGTCGAGAAGAGCGTTTAAAGAGCGGTTGCGTGTGAGCCTTGGAAAAAAGATCAGATCAGAAATGTTTTTAGATTTTCCTTTTAGTTTTCTTCCTCAAAGTTTAAGTTTTGTTTTTCATTTTGTGTATATAGTAT
Organism: Drosophila immigrans; assembly: GCA_963583835.1. Lineage (NCBI taxonomy): Eukaryota > Metazoa > Arthropoda > Insecta > Diptera > Drosophilidae > Drosophila > Drosophila immigrans. The sequence continues at coordinate 22,317,196 of OY757144.1, read as the reverse complement.
AAAAGTATTGGTATTTTGTTTTCTTTTTAAATTTATATAAATAAATATATACACATACATATATATAGACATATACACACACACATTCGTATGTACACGCGTATATATATTTATATGTATATTTTGTTTGCTTAATTTATGTTAGCTGCATATTAAACATTATTAATTTTCCATTTGTGTTTTTTTTTTTTTAGAAGAGCGCGCTAAATTGCATGTATGGGGCGGGATTGGAGGAGAAAAGTATGTATGTATATATACTATAAATATGTATGTTTGTATGTATGTATGCATGTATGGGTTTGCTTTTGTTTAAATTCATTTAGTGATTTGTTTTTTTTTTTTTTTTTAGTTTCTTATGTATGCAATATATATAATTTATTTTGTTTTCATTTTGTTAAAAATAATCATAGTAATTTCTTGCATCGCATTGGTTGAAATTGTTTTTGTTTTGCTGCTTGTTGTTGTTGTTGTTGTTGTTCTTTGTTTTAATGATTAAATATATATATATTTTTATTTTTGGAATTGAAATGCAATAAACGTTTGTAAATTGTTTTGCTTTGGTTGTACAATATGTATTTTTGTTAATTGTTTTTCTTTCTCTGGTTGGTTTGCTTAGCATTAAACATTAACTTGGTTGTTTGACTATTTGTTTTTTGTTTTTCATTCTTTTACTTTGGGAAAATGAGAGTGTCGAAACGCTTAATTCTTGTAACGCTTGAAGTAGCCTGCATAGTGTGTATATATACATATATATACGCCTACATATACATATACATATATGCACAAAGTGTCGTATTTGGTTTGCGGTATTCGTTCGTATTAGTTAATATATTTATTGTTTATTGTTTGCGCGCATGGGTACAGTCTCATACAAAGGCAAAGGCGACGAAACGCAAAAAAAAACTGTTGCCTGCTTTTAGGTGCTAGAGTTAATATCCAATTTCTGTTGCGCTCGCACTCGCACTCGCTCTGTCTCGCTCTCTTCCTCCTCTCCTCTCTCTGTCTGTCTCTCTCTGTTGCGCATGTACCCATGCAATTTAGGCGCCTTTTAAGTATGTTTTTGTTTGCATGCTGCTGTGTTTGTAACTGCCTTATAAACTTAATTAAAATTTGTGTGTGTGTGGAGGCAACATTTTCTGCTTAATTTCATGTATTTATTTCTCATTTCTTCGACTGCTGTTTGCTTTCGTTCACTCTGTCACTCTCGCTATCTCCGTGTCTCTGTGTCTCGCTCTCGTCCTGTCCGAATACTTCAAATATACATTCGTACGTATGTATGTATGTATGTGTATATAATCATCTTATGCATATATGTATGTAGGTATGTATATTTGTTTATAAAGTATTTCAAATTGCTATATGTTTGCATTTGGTATTATTACATTCGTCTTTATCAAATTTGAATTGTTTGCTAACCGCACAATTTATTTACCATTTCCCTTCCCTTTTACCTACGCTTTGCTATATCTTCGCTTCACTTTTCTTCTCTCTTATATTTTTGTTATCAACATTTAAGTTTAAACTTAAAAATAAATGTACATAGTGTGTGTGTGTGTGTGTGTGTGATGTTCCTTATCATTTCCATTTATAATTGTGTGGTAACGTTTTAATCATAAAATATTTTTGTTGCAGAGAACTTGCACTCGTTTTTTGTGTTTTTTTTTTTCAATGTTTTGCATTTTTATTTTATAAATTCATTTAACTTATTTTACTTAGAGTGTACAAAACAATAAACTTTTGTATGTAAATATACAAAATGTAAAAACATACGCATTTGTTTTTTTATTCTTTGTTTAAGGTAGAAACAACAATTTCATTTATAATGTATATGCATAAATATTACATCATTTTTATACAATAAATAAAGGTTTATAAAAAAAAACAATAGAATATTTGTAAAATAATAATAACAGCTAATTCGAAAAAAAAACAAATCCAATTTTTTTATAGCATTTACTTTGCACGCTTTCTTTTCACATATTTAGTTTGCAATGTTTGCCTCAATTTAATTTGTTCTATTACATTTTGTTTTTTTTTTTTTGTAGGTTTTTCTTTGTTTACCATCATTTTAACAAATAACTAAAATTCGATTAAGTTTAAGTATAAAAGAGAAGTTGACAAACGCCAGCGACGCAGGCGCAAATGTGAAAGAGGCCGGAAGAGGGCGAGGGAGGAGAGGGGGGAGAGGGGAGGGTTTGCCTAGCAAGCAGTGTCTTAATTTTGTATTGCATACCTAACGGCGCAAGGTGCGCTTTGAATTGAGATTCGACTTCTTGCTGCTTGATCGTTGAAGAGAGTGGGTGGGGGGGGAGAGAGGGAGCGAGAAAGAGAACGAGAACGATAGAGACAGAGATTGAGCGAAAACACGCGCGTTGTGTAATAGATTAAGTTTTCTGCTGCTGCTGCAATTTGACGCCTGCATCGCCTCAGCCAGAGTTCAGTTTTGTTAAATATTTATGTATGTATGTATATAATATGTATATATGGTATTAATTATATATATTCAGCTAATGACTACGACAAAGATGGCACGTATATAAAGACCACATACACAATCACCAGATGAGAGAGTGTGAGGCGACAATGGCGACGTTGGCGACAAATGTTATTCGTAAACTTTCAGTTTACTCAACATGCGCATGTTTGTGTATGTTTGTTGTGTGTTCCGTGTGTAGGTGTGTGTGAGAGTGTGTGAGAGTGTGTATCAGCGAAGGAAAGAGTGTGTGAGAGTGAGAGAGTGAGAAAGGCGAAGAGGAGCGTGACAGAAAGAGAGAACAAGTTGTAGGTAGATTATAAAAAGAGAGAGAGAGAGATTCAGTCGTTTTTAGCTTGTTGTCTGTTGTTCCTGTTGTTTCTTCTTGTATTTGGTTTTAGTTTCTTTTTTTTTTTTGTTTTGTAATAAAAGATTGTAGTAAAATATTGCTGTTGTTGTTGTTGTTGTTGTAGGAAGTAGTTTAACATTAGCTTATTATTGGTGTTTAGCTGTTTTCATCTTTTTTTTTCAAAGTCGCCCTCGGCGCCACACAACGAAAGTAGTTAAATTTCATAGCATTTTTTTTGTTTGTTTTTAGAGTTTTTTGGGGTATTTTGGATTACCTTTTGTTGTGGTTGTTTTTTATTTTTAATACAGAGACGAGCTTGATCTATATGTTTGTTTGTCATATAAGATTGATTTAGCTTTTCGCCTGTTTCTCTTGCTCTTTGAAATTTTTGTTGGTTTTAGCAAATAATTTAATTTACCTAATTAAACTTGGCTTAGCATTTGCTTCCTCTTCATCATCTTCTTGTTTTTTTTTTTTTTTGATATAACGTTGCACAAAATTTTGATGATATATATACGTTATGTATGTATAATATATATATATATATATGTATTTATACGTGTGTGTATATATAAATATATATATTTATGTATATAATTCTATAAGGTTTAACTGCATTTTATAATTAGGTTTTGTTGTTTTTTGTTTCTTGATCTTTCTCTTTATTTAAATTGTTCTCTTTTTCTTTAATACCAATAAATTAAACGCTTCCTTTTCTCAACTGTTATCATTCAACTCGAACTTCTCCTGCTGTCTTTGCATTTTGCCTTTGCTTTTACATTTTGCGTTTGCGTTTGCGTTTCTTTGCCTGCGGCTCTGTATATGTATATGTGTATGTGTGTGTGGGTGTGTGTGTGTGTGTGTGTATTTTGTATGGTGGCACTGTTGCCGCTGCTTAAAACTTTAGCTCTTTCTTGATGTTGTTTCAATTTGTATTTGATTTGCTTTCTCGCTCCCACTCGTACGCACTCCCGCACACCGCATGCATTTAATTTTGTTTGCTGTTGTTGTTGTTGTTGTTTTTGTTGTTGGGTGTATTTACTTAACTGTCGACTTCTAAAACTGACTTTGGTGCTGCTTGGCAACTGCTTTGCTGCTGCGGCAGCTACAGCGACTGCACTGCTTGCCCGCTAATGATACACGCACTGCTTGCTGCACTGCATCGACTTGCACTGCTCCTACTGCTTCGACTGCTTCCCCTTCCTGTTCGAGTGATTATCCATTGATTGAATTTGCATTTGCATTGGCCGCTGCTGCCGCCGCCGCCGACAGCGATTTCTGCCCCTCCTCCGCCGGCGAGGGCGTGGCATCGCGACGCGGCGGCATCCGCTCGTTGACCGCATCCAGTCCCTTGGCCTCCGCAAACGAGGTAATCTTGTGGTTGGGCGAGAAGCCCTGCATGGCATTCTTGAGGGACTGCTTGCCGCCGGAGAGAGCGCCGAGGGGCAGAGCGCCCGTTGGCGTCAGCCCCTTGAGCTGCAGCACCGACTCGGACTCCTCGCGCAGCACGGAGAAGACACGGGCCATCTTGCCAATGGCGCGTATCTTGTTGCGTATGACCTCCTTGCGCAGCGCCGCCTCGTCGTCGGAGAGCGGCTCCTCGCTCTCCTCGGTCATCAGCTCGTCGTCGGAGCAGATGTTCAACACATTCACCAGCATCTCGGTGACCTTCTCGCCGACGAAGGGCAGCGACCAGGTGAACACGTCCATGAAGTTGGGAAGCCAGTAGGGATGCGGCGAGCAATTGAATTGGCGGATGTTCATCACGTTGTTCTCGTACTTGAGCACAGCCGCCTTGTTGTTGTAGACGTCGAGATAGTTGGGCGCCGAGAAGATGGTGATCAGCGATGGGAAACCGGTGGTCTGACTCTTCCGGTACATGCGGTAGCCGGCGTCCTGCGCCTCGTGCGCCCGTATAATCGAGAGCAGATTGTTGTTCTGCAGGAAGTCGCAGCAGGCGGCGTAGCTGTAGAAATACGAACAGCCTCTCACCGAGTTGTGCGTGTAGAAATCGGAGTTCTTCTCGTTGCCAAAGTCCTCCAGTGGATCGGACCACAGCAGGTCGCACATGGGCCCGAAGGCCGGCGGCTCCTTGAACCGGTCCAGGCGCCGGATGTCCTCCAGCTCATGGATCTCCGGCGACAGGCCGCCGTGCACGCAGAGGAACTGCTGATTCATCAATGCCGCCAGCGGCAGGCAATCGAACGCGTCCATGCACGCATCGTACACGCGCTCCGAGTACTTGATCTTGCACTCCTGCTTGAACGTGAAGTACTCGGTCAGATGCCGGCACTCGTGGTTGCCGCGCAGCAGGAACAGCGTCTGCGGATACGTGATTTTCAGCGACCACAGATACAGGACGCACTCGATGCTGAAGTAGCCCCGATCCACGTAATCGCCGAGGAACAGATATTTTGTCGTTGCCGGCGATCCGCCGATCTCGAACAGTTTCATCAGATCGTAGAACTGTCCGTGTATATCGCCGCACACCGTCACCGGCGCCTCAATGTCGATCATTGTCTTCTCCTGCCGCAGCAGCGTGGCGCCCTCCTGGATGATGCGCAGCGCGGCGCTCTCCTCGATGCGACCCTCGAGGATGAAGTGCTGTTTAAGTACGTCGTGATGCGGCTTGCCGGTCCGGGCATCGAACACATCCGAGCATGTCAACTTGCGGCTGGGTGGAAAGGGAACGCTGTCGATCACACGCTCCTTTGTCGATATTGTGCTGCGCTTTGTTGGGCTCTGTGGTGCAGCGCCTCCTCCTGCTGCAGTTGTGGCCGCAGTCGATGATGCTGCTGATGACGTCACCGCCGCCGTCGTGCCGCCGCCGCCGCCGCCTCCATTCTTATCGTGTGTGTTGTTGACGCCGCCGCCGCCGCCCGCAGATTGGTTTGGCTTTTGATTTTGCTGCTGCTGCTGCGCGGCCGCCGCCGCTGCCGATGACTGCGACTGCGACTGCGATTGGCTGCTGTTGCTGCTGCTGTTGTTGTTGTTCTGTGCTAATGGCGAAGACATTTTGCTTGACTTCGACTATCGATCAAGTCAAAGCTCCGCCGCCACACACACACACACACGCACACGCACACACACTCGCCACACACACACTCAAACGATGCTCCTCTGGCCAGCCGAATGTCCAACGTGAGATCTACTTTGCTGTGCCGTTCCTCTCGCTTCTGGATCCTGTTCAACAGTGCGGTTAGCCTGCAATCGAAGGAAAACAAATTCAATTAATCATAATTATTCACTATATTTCTTTATGTTGTTTGATCTGATGGTAAGAGCTAGCGAAGTAATTGGATCATTTCTTGTTTTTCAAAATTCCAACTCCAACTATCTGAAATCACACATTAATATTTGTATAAACACCTTTTTTTTGTGGAATTCTAAAAGTTTTAAAACCTCATCGCTTTGAAAATATAATTGGTATGGGTTTTTTATTGCCAATCGATCGATATTCGCTCTCTACCGGCGATCAATTTTTTGTTGCCTCTTTCAACACTCGATCGATATTGCTATAAACTATAAGAAAGCCTGGATTAAAATTTGATTTTTGTCGATCCTATTATCTTTGAGGGAAGTGCTCGATATTGTGGCATATTAAAAATGTAGTTAAGGGAAAAATATACAAGAACGCTCTAGCTGAGAGTGCTCGACTGCGAGATACCCTGTGCCCAATAGTTTGTAATAATATTTATACTTTATATGGTGAAAGATGTCTTCTGCCTGTTACATACATTTCATATTTGACAAAACTATAATACTCTTCTTTCCCGTTCAAAATTGGAACAGGGTATAATTAGCACATTGAACATTTTGTTTGTTTTATAGCAAATATTTTTGTGCATATGTCACGCGTCACCACGTGTCCATTTCCAGTTAAATGCCATGCATTAAAATCCAATTAAAAATACTTTTCGATTGCAATTCAATGACAAATTCCACTTTTCACGTCCCATTCCCATTCCCATTCACAATCTCAATCTCAATCCCGTCACCCCCATTGACGAGTCTCCCAATCGGTTCATCACTTTTTAATTATTTAAAATATGTTTATAAGGTTTTTTATATAAATCCGGAACCATATTTGTATTTTTAATATATATTAATGCGCTATGGGGCATTGGATTTGTTAATGCTCAGAAGCGTGGATGTATTGCAAGTAGAGTTATTAATTAATAGTTTTATTATGCCACCACACTCCCACCTTCATGCTTCACCATTGGTATTAACTTATTGTGTAGGTGCTCTCTAATCGGTTGTCGCCAAAACTTACTGCATCCCATCCCATTTAAATATACATATGTATACTAGAATTTCGTTCTATAGGACAAGTTACGAAATCCGTAGGATTGTTTTCCGGGTTCAATTGTATTCCTTTGATTATATATTCAAAATTACAAAAAATATAATATAAAATTGATTAGAAAAATCAACAAATCTTAAGAAATTTGTAAATTTCCTAGTTTCGAAAAATCAAAATTAAATTTGAGATTTGTGGAAAGACGAGCACAGTGCTCATAGGTTGTTCTATTTCTATTTCATTTTTAATTTTTTTTTCATATTTGCAAAACAAAATACATACTATATATTCAAATTTTTAAAATTGATTTGATAAATCAACAAAAATTGTAGAAAATTGCATTTTGATAAAGTTATTGTCAGATTTGTGCAATTAGTTTCCGACAAGCGACCTTTATCGAGTCCGGACTTGAGCTTTCAACAAGTGCAAGAACTTGAAGCTTTGGCCTGATCCGCAACCGAATCAAGAAGTCAAGTTGCAATTTACGCCCTTGCCCTTTTATGGCATTGCTTTCGTTTACAGTGTGATTATACGTACATACGTACATATGTGTGCACACAAAGTTTTGTAATAAATATTTAAGCAATACTAATACACGTATAAGTCCGTGTGTGTGTGTGTGTGTGTATGTGTGTGTTGATACAGTGCACAACTGTGTTAATGTGTGCACAGATTGCAGAGAAATGAAAATAACAATCAACGCCTGCCTGAATAAATAATATGGTACAAATGCCAATCACTGCAGTCAGTTATAGCGGACCAGAGGCACTGAATATATTCGCTGGCTCGTCCAACGGACAGACAGACAGACGGACAGACGGACACACAAACACATGAGAATACCTAAACACAGGCAGACAAGATAGCTGACGGCTGACCGGCAAATGACGTAGTCCCTCTGCACCTTTCGCTCTCGCACACGTACATTACAAATACTCTCGCGCTCTCGCTCCCGCTCTCTCTCTCTCTCTCTCGCAGGCAGTGCAGAAACTGTCCAATTGGAATTACAAGTCAGCTGGACTGCATCGTACACAGTGGGAAATCGGTAACAACATAAACATTAAAGCGGGTAAAGCTTCCAGCAGAACTTATTAGAATACCTGCACACACACACACACGCACACACCCACACACATATGCATACATTGATTGCCTGTGTGTATTTGTGCCGCCCACTTAATTGCAAATACAAACACATGTCTTCTATGTGTGCGTGTGTGTGTGTGTGTGTGTGTGTGTGGGACACACAACTGGGTCGCTTTGGCTATTGTTGCTTTGTTGCGGTTTCGTCGCGCAGCAATTTAAAATTTAATGGCTCATTCAAACTTGCAAACATATGTATGTACATTTGCATATGGATGAGGCTGTGTGTGAGTGTACTTGCTAATAATCGAATCATTGACATGCAAACAAGCATTGTTAATAGCCCGTTTAACGAGTAAAGTGCATAAACCATTTGGAAAACTTGCAAACTCTACTAAATGCCGAAGCCCCTCCTCACCACATGTGGCACTTCACCACACCTCACCACACCACATCACGCTGTCGTCGTTGTCACCTCAGAGGTGAGAGCGCACATTGCTCGTTCGTGTTAGAATTACGCACGCGTGTAAACGTGTGTGTGAGTGTGTGATGCAAATGAGAGGAAACCGTTAAAGCTTAGTGCAAAGCTTAAAGTGCCGCCCGTTAGCACATGAAAAGTGCATATCAAGTTGAATGAGCGTCGTCCTCGCCCTTTTGCATTCATTCATGCACTCCATCAGCATTAAATTGGTATTCATTTGCAAAAAGGTAAACTCAATTAATTCGTTTGTTGTTTGTTCATTGAAACCAGTTCGCAGCGCACATTCAACTTAATTCGCTAATTAATTAATATTGAATTAAAAACGATTTGCAGTAATGTTTCATGTGTTGTCGTTGTCACACTGTCACAACTTATTAATTTTCGTTTGACACGATCATTTTTATTATTCGATTCTTATTCGATAATTGTTTATTTTGCGTCGTTGGAGTGGTTTAGAACCGGTTGCAGCCGGGTTCAAAACCAACACAAGCCCGGCTGCAAACTAGTTCAAGTTCGCCATGCGAAACTGGTTAATAAATCGTGCCAAATGTCATCGACGGCGAACTAGTAATTATAAAAGCAATAATACTAGTTCGTCAATATGATGTCAATAAAACTAAAGTATTTCTATTAGGTACGTGTCGGAATGTAGCAACACCAATAATTACAACTCAAAAGCAAATCATTTTATTTACATACTAGCTTAGCTCGTAGTTTCGCCTGTGTCCCACAAAAAAAAAATAACATAATTATCACAGTCAATTTGATTTGTATATTTTTATGCTAAATATGCGCCATCTATGTTTGAAAACTTCAACTAGTTCGTGTTCGCGCTGAAATTGCGTTGAAGTACGTGTCGTTGGTTTGTGACTCGGTTGTTCATAATTTGAAATAATTTATTAAAATAGTTGGAAAACGAATTTTATTGATAGTTCATTCAGTTGGACCAACAATTTAATTAAAATTTCACTCTCTTTCGTCGCTTGTTAAAGAGTCGCATGAAAAGCTCTTAAAGTTTGAACACACACACACACACACATGCATGCTAACCTGTCACATGCAAAAGGTTGAGTTTCTACATAAATTTGACAACATCAAATTGGCAAACGTGCGTATGCAAATTTGAATGTCCCTCCCTCCCGTACATTCCCCCTCATCGTTCAGCAACTTTTCCGTGTGTATTCGTGTGTGTGTGTGTGATATTTGAATTATTAAACAAGTTTCAGCAGCAGCAGCAGCAAAGTGAAAACAGCATTTTATCAGTGTGCCTACACGGGCTAATTTCCATGCATATATTCCATTTGTTTGTTCATTGTTAAGTTTTTATTGCTGCGCGCATATTTTTGCGTTTACACGATCGCCCAGCACACCGAGCAGAGGCAGAGGCAGAGGCGGCAACAGCGACAGAAGCAGAAGCAGAAGCAGAAGCACATGGTACACCTTGCAGTTGTTTTTTTTTTACTGTTGTTATTGCTGGCCAAGTAAATTTTCGACATTCCTTCGGCCTCTGCCATGGAACCGATAACGGAAGGCCAAGACCACACGGCAGCAAAAACAACAATAAGTATACAAACAAAATACACGGCTCCAGATGCGTGCGGTTGCGCGGGCCTTCCCGGGGGGGAGGGGGGTGGCCGTCAAGAGAGGGGCAACAACAACAAAATGCCCATTGAAAATACGCGAAACGGGTATGACAAAGAGAAGGTGAGCGCGAAAGCGAGAGGCATTCACATTTATGTATACAGCCAACTTGAAAGTCTTTTTGTATTTTTTTTTCCATTTATTTGATAAAAGAGTTATATGTTTTCAACTAGATTTCTGTTACCAATGCGGCAACCTAATCAAGTTTTATCGAAAAAGAAGAATAACAAAAAAGATCTTGGTTCAAACATATGCGTAATTTTTGATTTATTTTCACTAGACACTACACTTTGTACCCCGCATTTAATTCTAGTTTATGAATAATAATAGTATGCCTACTAACAAAAAACCAAAACAATGCAACATTATTTAACTGTTGACTTTTTAAAACTCAAAATGAGCCTAAATCTCAAAACCTTCTACCTAATTAGAAACAATTTCTTATTCTAATTATTTATGGAAGCGTAATAATTAGTTTTAAAAAGAGTTTTGAAGCAAGAGTTTTATGTACTTTAATACTCGACTCTACTTGTCACAAAACACAGTTTATGCAATTGTTTGTTTTAATTTGCGCTAACCGCTAACTAGCGCCATCTAGCGCTCGTGTCATGTGAGTCGATCGGTCGCGATTTTGCCTGATTTGTTTATTTCTGTAGAGCGTGTTGTTTTTTTTTAAAAACATGCACACATAGATATAATTGTGGATGTGTGAATATGTGCGCGTACATTTGCTTGGTAATTAAAAAGCAATTATGCATATACGATATTAATTGTTGTGTTTTTTCGCCAACTTGCATAGAAATACTAGGACAACACTGAACGAACGAACCGAACTGACAGCTGAGTGTGTTTTTCGAATACGGGCAGAGAGAGGGAGAGGGAGAGAGAGGGAGAGGGAGAGGGAGGGGAAGAGTCAGTTTATCCCCAGCGTGCAGTACGACAAATATATGGGTCTCATGTCGGGGTAATTACATCAGCACTTGTTGTTAAACCTCATGTGTATAACCAAACCAGAAACGTGACCCGCGCACGTTCAAATACAAAAATTGTGCCAATCGAGGCACAGCTCAGAGTCTCGCACAGTCGGTTGACTCGGTTTGCCGACCACCCACCCACAAAACTGGAAGCCCACCGAATTTCTGTGTGTGCATCAAATTAGTCATGCACTGGTCGTACAGTGAAGCCTGCTTCCATGCGACGGTCTCTCATCGACCAGACATTCGGTTATTACAATTATCTTATCGATAAACAAGTATAATGTATAATGTATACAAATACATAAATTAAAGTTATTTTTAAATTTTTGCATTGATTCGCAAGGACTGCAATAATTATATAGTAATTATAAATAAAGAAATAAAAACTATTTTTTTTATTGTTGTTTTAATTTAATGGAAGAGTAATAATTACTTTTTGCAAATGGTAAAACAATTATTAAATTTCAATTTACATTTAAAACTTTGACCATAACTCTTTCTTTTTATTTTTTTATTTAAATGAAGATAAAAAATACAGTTTTTTGTATATTAATAAAATTGAATTGCATATGATTTTTGTAGGTCCAATTTTTTTTAATTTATGGAACTCTTTCTCTTAAGCGCATATTTTGCTATCGTTGTAGTATAAGCAATTTCTACAATGGAATTTTAATAAGCTATTTCTTAAAAAAACACTGCAATTGTTGCTACTTGATGCTGACTGTGGCTGGTTTCATGATCACACATGAACGACTATATAGTATATAGTGTATGGCTGTCTGGGATGGAAGATTGGGCCGTGACAAACTATAATATCCTCCAAAGAGGCATAAAAATGTTTTCAGATGCGACAAATTGAGCACAGGCGGCGCATTAAATGAATTCGTCCAGCGGGGGGAGGGGCAAATGGAAATGCATTGACAATTGCCACACGAGCACTTCGTACTCGTACATTTTCTTCAAAAGTTATAAACCTAAATTTGAATGCAATCGTAAAAAATGTAGATAAAAACAAATGGATCTACAGTTTAGCAGTTTCAACAAAAACACATGCTGGCGACTTGGACGATAGACAAAGTGAGAGGCTCGGGGGGGGGATGAAAGTAAAAGAGGTGGACAACCGGTTAGCAACATTTAATGAAGTGCAATCAATAGCCAATTGGTGACAGGTGCCAGCATTTAGAAATAAATTGCAAAAAACTTGGAGAACTTAAATTGCGTCATTCTTTCCTCATAGTAATCGAATTAAAACTAATATCGATTTGCATAATTCGCCACAGTACAAATGCATAGTGTTATTTTATTGCTGAAGTACATAATCTGAATTCGAATAATCTACTCATATATACAATACAATAAATTTATTCGAACGCTTGTCACTTAAGCATGAGAAAGCGACCTTTTGGCATTTGGATAGTATTTAAATTTAATCAACTGCAAGTCTTTCTGCAATTTTCAGGAAATTTGAAAGCCATTCATTTCCAGCGCTGCAATCTGGCAACGGAAACGGAACCAAGAAAAGTCGCAGTTCTCGCAGTTTGTGGTGCGCAAAATGTATAGTAACAATATACATATAGTAAAGCAGGGGCAACACGATGGCAAACTCGATAAAATGCATAACAAGCAAAATGCTTGTAAATTATTTTCGAAATAATGCAGCGAAATGCAGGTTGACTGCAAGTTGCCAGCCAGACCGCTTAATTAAGCCGTCTGCCAAATAAAATACGGTTAATAAAGCGAAATAATGAAATTTACTTTAAAATGCAATTAATGTGGCATCACGAGCACAACACAACGCCTACAAGCAAAACAAATATACTCGACACGGGCTTTGCTAATTTGTTGGGAAAAAGAAATCGTTAAATTCATGGCATAAACGTTCGATGTGGTTTTCAATTTCACCCACACACACACACACACACACAGGTCCATGTGTGTGCCAGATTTGCGTGCAATTAGAACAATGCCGAACCGACACACACACACATTGCAAATGCTTCACGGCATTTTCCTCATTTTTTTCGAAGACATTAAAATTGGACTGTGGTCGCAGCCAAGCAAGCAAGAAAATCACGAGAAATTAAACAAACGCAAAAGCTGCAGACGACTGCGATATACGCGGTATCAACGACTGAACAATACAACCTAAAATTGTATTCAAATTGATTTCAGACTTCTTGGAAATCATCAATACGAGTTAATAAAAACTACATGCTATTTTGATTTGATGATGCATTTGAAGTCATTATACTAAAATCCTTATTCTCAAAGAAACTTCAAACAATATTTATTTAAATTACTTATATGAAGAATAATTTTGTCATTTTATAAGTTTTAATTTAATTTTCATTAATTATTATTTCACTTGAATTCAATTCTAACAAAAATATATGCAGAATCGATGCCCATAATAGTACATATTCAAACGAACCTGTTGTTATTGACTGCCGGGTATAAGCATTAAATGTTTCGACTGTTTATTTGGCAATGCGCGCTATAGCGATGACCAGATCAGACCAAAGCACCTTAACCCGCCCCAGATGATCACAATAGACGCAAACTCATCCATCGTATATTGTGAATGCGTTGCTCGCAGCGTTGCCACCGCGTTGCAAAACGTATTAAGCACAAAAGCGCAAGGCAACAGTAAAAAAGAAAGAAAACGAAGCAGTTTAAATATTTACATTAAATAAGGGCAAACAACAATGGAGCTTAATTAAAGAGCAAAGTGTATTTGTCGTTTAACTATTTGCGAAATGTGGCAAACTAATTAAAAGTGTGTCGAAGTCGAATGCCAATGGCAAGAACAAAAGGCGACCGCGACCAAACAACAACAGCAACAGTTGCTGCATGTGTGTGTGTGTGTGTGTGTGTGTGTGTGTGTGTGTGTGTGTGTGGGTGGTGTCTGTTAACAAAAGCGCAAACAACAACAGCAACAACGATGGCAGCAACAGCAACGCCAGTCACACTTGTTGTTAGCATTTCAAAAACAATGCAAATATGCTTGCGTGTGTGTGTGTGTGTGTGTGTGTGTCGATGTGTACATGTGTGTGTGTGTGTGTTCGCCATTGAAAACATTGGAAATAAAACGGAATGAGTCGAAAGAAAACCATTTTTGTGTAGTCCATACATTTATGCATGCTTTACCATGTTTACACATGTGAACTAAAGCTCGGATAGTGTGATCGACTAACTTGATACCCTGCATATCGATTATCCCAACTATCAGACAATTCACCACATTCACTTTCTTCTTCTGCCAGCAAAGTGCATTTGCAGTGGGACCAACTTACATCAATATCAACCCACTTGGAATTTGATTCAATGTGACCAACTTGCGTTGCACAGAAAGGCGCATAATCAATACCAATCGAATTGGAATTGAAATCCTATTTCGCCAATTTATGGATCGATTAAAAGCTTTAGTAACTACTTTTGAATGAAATGATTGAATTTTTTTCAAGCTGCTTTGGGCATTAATTTGTTACTGTCTTAATTTCAGAATCCAATACACAATGTGTGTGTACAAGTTCTTTGCAAGTCCAATGCCAGTTCGAATTCCAATTAGAAAGCTCAAGTGTAATGGAAATTCATTTAACATTTGCATATTTCCAATTTGGATTTTTCGATACGTGTGTGTTGACAATGACAAATGGACGCCTTACGTAAGCCTCTGTTCTCGCAAGGACAAGTGTTGTCAACCCAACTAAGAGGGAGAAAGAACGATAGAAAGTACACAGATCCAACTGACAGTGGTGTTATTTTTTTCTAAGCAAAAAAAGCTGGATCAACAGGGCAAAAAAAACCGAATGAAGGCATATTTAAACATTTAACAACAAAACAAATTCACGTAGGCAAAGCGCTGCCTCCCACTCAATTGTTTTGTTGGCAATTGAACAAATTAAATGTATTTCAACGCATGTGAAATTTTTTGGGATCCTGCCTTATCTTAAACTCTGCAGCCAGACATCTTCGCTTCATTCTTTATATACTTATTTTGCCATCGAACATTTATTTTGTTTTATACCCAAAAGGAATTTCACAATGTGAAATATATCTAACGTCAAACTCTCAAAATTGGGAAAAGCAAAATTTAAAAGAAACTGCTTAAATTTGCTTTAAAAAAAACCGCAATCACACTTGAAAAAATCCTTTCGCTCCCTCTCTATCTCTCTCTCTCTCTCTCTGGCTTTAAGAGCAACTTAGAGAAGATATTATTGCAATGCACAATAGATGGCGTATATTGCGATAAGCGATAACGATTTATTTACTCATTTTTTGCGGTCACACTTAAAGCTCTACATATATTAAATTTACTCACGGTCCACAGTTCTGTATGTATGTATGTATGTGTGTGTATGCATGTACTTTATGTGCATTTGCATAATTCGCTTTTCATATCGAAATGTAAATGATATCTTAACAATCGTTGTCTGTGTTGTTTTTTTCTACATAAACATTTCATTTGTGTTTTTTTCCTTTTTGTTCTATTTCGTTGGCCATTGTTAAAATCTCATTGAAACTGTTGCTTTGTTTTTGCTGTTGGCTCAAACGGTTTTGGCTTTTGCACTCTAACGACATGCAAACACACACACGCACACACACACACACTCGCACACATATAAAGACATAGAAAAAAATACAGTTTTAAATTGCAAATTATTCAGGCTTTGTTGGCAGTTTGGTTCTGGCTTCGCTTTTGGCTTTGGCTTTGGCTTTGACGCTGCCAACTTGGGCGCGTCGTTGTGGCACTGTGGCACCAGGCTGCCAACTTTTGCCAACAATTGTGCAAATAGTAATTCTAGTGTTTATGCCAGACTCGAAAAGTCAAACAAAAAAAATACTTCTGCTTGCATAACTGTTGTCTTCTTTCACATTTCACTTTTTCTTTTTTGTCCGCTAATTTCCGACGAAGTGGCAGCCCTTTGCGGGGGTGTTGCCATCCCGTTAATTATACCAGATGATTCCCTTTTATGCCTTATGCTCATTGTATCCGTTACAACATATCCAGAAATGGGGCACACTCTTTTTCTGACAATCAACAAAGTTTAAATTTGGCTTTTTGTGGATATGACTACCGGGTATGCTAAAGTCTCATTATTTCTTGTTGCGCATTATTAAGGAATTTGCCCGGTGCTTTTTTTGCTTTTTTTTTGCATATTTACAAAGTGAACTCAACAAATTTCCTATTTCATTACACTTATCCAATTAGCGGCTTTTGTTGGCACTGGCTTTTGATCTTTATACTTGGACTGCGCCTCCTTAATTAGCATATTGCAAAGCTTATATCACTCGAAATTTCCACCATGAAGTATGTAAAGTGTAAAGTGTTCTCGAATACTCTGGCACTGCCTGTTTAGTTTTGTTGGACGCGAAACTGTGTTTGCTCCACTGTGCGGCATGCCGCGTGTTGCGTGTCGAAGCGTATTCGCTTCGTCTTTTTTTTCTGTCTCGGCTTTTGGCTGCTTTTATTGTTGTTGTTGTTGTTGTTGTCGTCAGCGTCGCTTTTTTGCCAATTAATTATAATAATTAAGTTTGAAATGCGTTGCGACTAAGCAACAACAACAACAACAATAATAATAACAGCAACAACTACAAACAAACGAAAATGCTCCACACGCAAACGCATTTTACGGCCGATCCAATTTTCCGGGCAATCCTATGACGCCGTCTAACTAGGACCCCAACACAGCAAAAAACAAATATACAACAGCAAAGCTACACACATTAATGTACATACATATTTATATAAACTACAGCACATACGCTCAAAGCTTTGTCAGTTCTCCGAAACAAAGTTATCTGAGCATTAAATCTAATTAATTCAAAAAACTTCAATAGCCCCTCTACCCAAAATATTCCAAACAAAATATTTTCAGCTCAACTATTTCTTGATTAGAATTAATCTTTTCTCACCATCTAGTCGCATTTTTACATCATAGATACAGTTTAGTTGACGGTAGAGAATGCCGAAAGTTCGTTAAGATTTTCGTAGCCAAAACACTTGAATAAAATTGTAACTATGTTAAAGTTGTCAGTTTTAAAAAATGTATTTAATTCACCATCTAGCTACATTTAAAGTTGTAACAAGTAGATATTCAACAAAAATGTATCCAAAAATTACTTTTTAGCAATTATCGATTTTCAGAAGATATATTTTGTACCCATCATAAATAAGTGAAAATCACATGTAAAAGATAATGGCTCGTAAATCGTTTTTACTTAACCGATCGCTAAAATATGTTAAATTTAGTCAAACGAAAAATTGGCATTTTCGTAAGTAGAAAATCAATTTGTCAAAGGCAAAAACAAATTGTCAGTCTAAAGAATTTAAAAACATAAATTTCTTAAAATGCGCTATAAGCTAATCGAGTGAAATAAGACGCTTGCTTAACGTGAAGATTACTGTATTCTTATGTTGATTGGATTTTATCAATATGCCATGGAATAGCTAAGGTCGTAAAAAAAAAAGTAGACGCAAATATCACACGGGCTTTATATTGCCAATCAAATTTGAAGCTCTTTTCTTTGCTTATCAAGTTAGTACATCAAATTGAATATCGTTGCTTGTTCCCCTTGCTCTCTCAACTCAGGCAACAAATTTAAAATCGATTTATAATAATAAAAATGAAAAAAACATGAAAAATGTTGATGGGATATTGCGGATACTTGTTGGTTCCGCAAACATAAAAAAAAACGTAAATAATAATAGATTAATTGGCGAGTTGTTGTGCGGGCTATTTTCCCAAAGATGGCGCTCTATGATAATGATGGGGATAATGACGATGTTGATGGTGATGAAATCCCATTGCCAAGAGAACAACAACAGCAGAAATTGTCCCACATGCACATGTCGCCCACCCAAAGCCTCATAGCATACAAAAACACACACACGAAACAAAAAAAAAAAAACAACAACAACAAAATACGAAATTTGAGGCGAAATTCTTGTTGGGCGCGCACTCGTTTTGGCATTTCTTTCTTCTTCTTCTTCCGTCTCGCTCTCTTGCTCGCTCACTCGGTCGCCTGGCTGCTTCCACACCCTCACTCCCACTCCCACTCCCACTGTCTGCAATCCCTATCCGACCCACAATATCCCCTCCCACAAACTCCCCCTCTCGCCGTCCTTATGCACACTGTGTATCGTAAATTACTCGTTCAACGTTTGGCCAATTTTTATCGTTAGGCTGCAAACAAAGTGTACAGTTACCGCGAGTGCCATAAAATTATAATTATTATGTACATACATACTACATGCATACATATACAATTATTGTTGCTTTTCGCTTTTTGCACATTTCAAATGAATTTCAAACAAATTTGTTTCTCTTTCTTTTTTTGTTTTGTTGTGTTTTTTTTTTTTGGGTTTTAATCTTTTTGTTGTTCTTGTTGTTGCCTGTGTGAGTGACAGTTTGGATGCTGTCTGCTCCAATAAGTCAAATAGTTTTTCACTTTACGCGATTTTTAATACCCGCTGGCCATAGCGCAGCAAGGTATTCTCATCCATAACATATGTCCGATCTCAGCGACTATAAAAGCTAGAGAAATCAAATTTGTTGGCAATACGGATTTTTGTTGTATTAGCCTCTATTAATCATTATTCAACAAGTTGCAGACATTAATGTCGACAATATTTCAATTTCGAAATATTGCAAAACGATCGCTTACAAAGATGAACAGTTTTTAAAATATAAAATTTTTCCCCACTTTTGAATTCATTTATAAATTAGCTTTACGAATACTAGATTTGTAATACTTTTAAACTAAGGCGTTTAGGCTGTTTTTGTTTGATTTTCTTAAACATATGTATCTCCCCCATACATATGTATGTATACTATACGAATATTTTAAAAACTTTTAAATCTTGACCAACGATTTGACTAGGCTAAAAAGCGGCTGCTTTGGCCACACTGAAATTTAATTTTGCGAATAATGCGATACGGGTATATCACAGTCGAGCAATCGTTGCGTTTTTATCAGTTTTTCATCATGATGTATGTGTGTGTGTGTGCGGTATTTATTTTATTTTACTTTTCTTTTTGTTTGCCTTGCTGCAAGACAAAAATTGTCGCACAGTGAAATTATTTTTGGCAATTGTATTTCGCCTGCTGCTCGCTGCTGCTGCTGCTGCTGCAGGTGCTGTGTGACAGCGAGAGGGTGGGGAGGGCAAGGGGGAGAAGGAGAAGGAGGAGGAGGAGGGTGGGTGAAGAAGGAGGTGGAGACAGAGGTAGAGATGGCAACGATTGCGACCTAATTTCGGTTTCTGTTTCACAGTTTTATGTGCTTGTTGTTCTTCTTGTAGCTCCGGCAATTAGCATACACACACACATACACACATACACAAGCACATTCGCGTGTGTGTTTGTGTGTGTGTGTGTGTGCTTAAAAATAACAATACAGCAAACAGCTGATGCGCGAGTCACTCGCACCCACCCACATACATACATACATACATACATACACGGATATTGTGTGTTGTGTGTATTTAAGAGCTGAAAATCCTGCTAGACTGCATATTTAAAAGGATTAACTTTAACATTCCAGTACTCACTCTCCCCCTCTCACTCTCTCGCTCGCTCGCACATTACATGCAAATCGACTGCCAAGTTGTGCGTAACAAAATGCAGCATCACACATAGATACACACGCACACACACACGCATACACACGCACACAGTCACTGGGAGACTGGGACATGTCATTGAGAAGGCAAAACACGAATGAGCGAACAAAAGGGGACGGCAAGGATGCCAGCGGCCAAGGCGAATCATGTTGGGGAGCGCAAAATGTAACAAGCAACAACAATAATACCCTCATACACACACACACACACACATACAGTGTTGTTGGCACGCAAAGCGCCCGCAGCGCAGCTTTGCATTCAGTTACAGTGATGTCCATAACAAAAGTGCAACGTCCAAGAATTTATGCTTGTTACGTCAAAAGTTGATGCCAAGCATTTGCAGTTGTTGCTTCCATCACCCGCTAAGTGCGCTTTAAGCAGCGAGCGAGCGAGTGAAAGATACTCGATACAGAACACTACAACAGCAAATAAGAAATTCAGGCAAAAACGAAATGTACAACAAAAGCGAAAAGTTTCGGAACAAAAATACTTTTGCCCAACTTTTTGTGCTTCTTCGCAGAAGAAGAACAGCAACAAAAACTTCTGCATAAAAAGCAAAACCAACAAAAACGAAAAGAAAAGGAGTCAAAAAGGTTTTTCGTGATACGGTGACAGCGTTGCGGTTCTTATGGCCGCCAGTGTATTGTATGCGTAAAGTAACTGTAACGAGAGATGCGAGAATGTTCGCCCAGAGTGACAGTATAATGCGAGAGTTGGGAGGACAGTGGGAGTCGCAGCTGTTTAAAGCACAAAAACTGAAAGCGAAAGCAAATGTTGCTTACCCAAGGGTAGCTGATGGATGGATGGATTGGTACACGAGAGGGGGGGGGGGGGGAGGGGAAAGTACAAAAGAGTCGCTTTTGAATATTTAATATTTATAACTTGAGCAGCGAACCGAGAGATGATTTGTATCCCCACCGGAAGCTAATCTCGAGTTGAACTAACTCGCACATTTACCCAGCCACCTACACACACACACACACACACAAACAGCGAGGAGCTTTCCTTGGCGAGTGAGGTTATGTGCTGGCATCAACACTCACACAAACACAAACACAAACACACACACACACACATAAAGAGAAGAAGAAAAGTATTTATGTACGTATGTATGTATGTCCGTGTGTGTTTTAAAGCATGCTGCACCAAAAATCCAAATAAGTATGCTTTATCGATTCCCAGTACACACACACACACACACACACACACATGTACATCTCTCTTCACATGTATGCGTGTGCTTCTTCTTGTGCTCGCTCCAGCAAGAAACCAAATAAGGATAAAGAGGCAAAGCAAAGGCATGAAGCTCAACGGAGCTTGCCTCGGCGCACTTAATTTCGTTGCCATTGCTTTTTGCATTAGAGAGCAGAGCAGAGCAGAGATGTGAGTGTGAGTGAGAGTGCGAGTGAGAGCGAGATGGAACGAGTTGAATTCCTGGTTTGAGCTTCTGCAAAAAGTCAACCCTGACCGCTGCTGCTGCTGCTGGCGAAGCTGGAGCCGAAGTCGAAACTGGAGCCGACACGATGGCACGAGCACCACACACACACACACACACACACACACACATATACATATATGCAAATACATACTTAAATAAGCACAGTCAGTTAGTGGGTCATTATGACGACGCTCTGCTGCGTGTGTGTGTGTTGGTGTGCAAAGTGCGTGCCGAGTGTCCTGTTGCTGCTACAACAACAACTCATGCAAATGAACGAAATGAAAACACAGCGACGTGGATGTCTTCTACTTGCACAGCCCCAAATATTTGTGTTAGTATGTGTGTGTGTGTGTGTGTGTGTGTGTGTGTGTGTGTGTGTGTGTGTGTGTGTGTGAATTGCAATTGCCGGCCACGTTTATTTATTTTATTAATTTTTTTGAATTGCATTCGCGACAAGGAATAAGAGAACAGCAGGACAACACAGGGATGCTGATGTCATACAGTACAAGTACATACATATATACACACGTGTATATCTATATATACATAAGTATTTTTTATATACTTGGCAAAGTGCAGCACATATAAAAATATTAGGTCATACATGCGTATTTTTTGACTATTAAATTCAATTAATAGAAGTGCGACCAAAACATGGATTTGTAACCACTGTGCGGCGGTGACGAAGCGCCGACCAGTGTATGTGTGTGTGTGTGTGTGTGTGTGTGTATGGTGGGGTTTTTGGTGAGTAGCAAAAGACGCGAAAGCACAAGGCACCCATGTGTGTGTGTGTGTGCTTGTGGTGAGCTTAGGCTTTGCCTTTAGCTAAGGCGAATTGTTGCGTGCGACGCCGACACGAGCAGAGGTCCTGCTGCTGCTGCTGCGCTGCCGCTGCTGCTGTCGGTGCTGTGAGCTTTTTCCGTTTGTAGTTGTATGGGTGCACGCAACACTAAAAGTCAATTGACCCGAAACGCTTGTATATGTAAATGTGTGCATAAATACATATGTATGTGTGCATTTATGCATGTATGCAGCGAATGCAGCAGCAGCAGCGCGATTAGATTTAGCTTTCATTTCAAATGCAAGTACATAGAGTGAATGTGTGTGTGTGTGTGTGTGAAGAAATCACAGGCGATATTTTATACACGACGAATCGTGTACATAATACATGCAAACATATACACACATGTATGTACATACATAAATATGTTTGCATGTATTGCTCGCAACGAATTCAGTACTTCGCAGTTGTTGTTGTAGTTGCTGCCGCTATTATTAGCGCAATGTGAGTACAACAAAAACACAACAACAACAACAAGAGCAACAAGAGCAACAACTTTTGCTTCTCTATTGTATTTGATGTTTCGCAATTGTTATTGTTGTTGTTGTTGTTGTTGCTGTTGTTGTGTCATGCTTTACTTTTCCAATCTATTTATGCTTTATTTTCATTCTTGCTTTCAATTATTTCGCACGCTCGCTCAGTGCTCAGTGCTCAGTGTTGCTCTCTCACCACAAATCTCTCTCTCTCTCTCTCGCATGCTGCTGCCCTCTCGCTCGCACCGCCAGCCGTTGCTCTCAATAGATGTCATTCTCCCACGCACGCACTCCCCACACTTCACCTCAGTTGCATTGCTGCAGTTGGAGAGAGGGGAAATCGGGGAAGGAGCAGGGGAGGGGGGGGGGTGTCAGTAATTGTCATGAGAGTGCAAATTGCTAATTGTTGTAATTAATATGCATGCAATTAGGTTGCGTACATTCAACATACGCGTCTCATTCTCACCTGCAAGCTGCTAAACTGTTTCTCACCACACACACACACACACACACACACACACACCAACACACGTGCGTAATTCTGCGTGTGAAGTTTTGAGGACACAATGTAACCGTTAGTCGGAATGTTCACACTTTGTTGTTGCTATGATATCATTAGCAGTTTCAAGAAGACAACATTATAATTGCCAGGGATCGCAGATAATGATTATTTTGTTATTTCTATCGTCATTAGCTAAATTTAACATTTTACATTTTATGTTTTTCTACGAATGGTATTTTAATAAAACAGGACATGTCAATATATTTGAGAAACAAAAAATTAATCGAAAATAATGATTATTTTTAGCGATCAGGCCCAAATGAATATTTTTTTTTGTTATAATTCATATTTAAATCCAATCAATTTGTTGTAATGTTTTGGATTAGAACCGCTTAAGGATTTCAATAGTTAGATCCATACAGGCTTTAATATAGCTTTTTAGAGGGAAACATTATTTTTTTGTGTGTGTTTTTTTTTGTGTTTTTAATTAGTTGTTAGTCAGCGGTCGATATGCAAGTCAAGATATTATACACAGTTGCTATAAGGAATTGTTGATCCGTTAAAAGTGACTACCGAACCTATTCTTCGTTGTTTTTCTCAACATAAAATCCACTTTCAAATCCCTGATTTCTATATTCACTCTTATTTAAGGAATTATCCATTTCAATGATTTTCATTTATTTGCTCAGAAAATAATCAAAAACTCATTGAATAAACACTTGTTATTTTATGAGTTTTATTGAATTGATTACTAGCCAAATTGTGAAATCAATAATCATTATTTTTGAGTGCATTATTAAAAATTATTATTTTGCACTTTTGATTATAAAACGTATAATTACCAGTGACTTTAATAATTATGACACTTACAGACAAGTTACAATTTTATCTGACCTTTTAACGAAATGCCAAAACATTTCCCATTAAAAGTTCAATTATGCTTTATATTTTTTTCCTTTTTTTTGTATTTCTAATCGCTGGGGACATGTCAAAAGCTCAGCAAGCAGTCAAAAGATATCAAAAGTCGCGACACTTTAATGACATTGCATGCGATTATCAAAGTAAATGTAACTAATTTGTCTACTCCAATACGTATGTACGCATATGGAATAAAAATACATTTTGTTTGCTGTAACGCAGCCAATTGGTCTAATAGGACTTGAAGGAAGTTGACCACGCCACGATTATCGCCTAATGAACAAATAATTCAGGGTAATGAAACCACGACTGCTTATTTTAATGACATCCACAGCGAATAAGCCTTTATTGTGCTTGTTTTTATGATGCATATTGAAATCGAAATTCAATTGATTTGAATGCAAATTATTGAATATTAAATATATGTACATACAAATATGGATATTTCCAGAAAAACGATTT
Organism: Drosophila immigrans; assembly: GCA_963583835.1. Classification (NCBI taxonomy): domain Eukaryota; kingdom Metazoa; phylum Arthropoda; class Insecta; order Diptera; family Drosophilidae; genus Drosophila; species Drosophila immigrans. The sequence goes on along the minus strand of OY757144.1, from coordinate 22,292,632 downwards.
AATTTGATGTGTGTAATATCGTATTTCAAATTATGTGGAAATCTTCGCAGACTTTCACAATTTTTGAGAAAATATCAAGTAATTAAAGCTTGCCTTTTATAACGTAAAATAATGAACATAAAAAAATGTTTTGCAAAAGTTGTGTTAATATTACAATACACAATGAAAGAAAATTTTATCAAAATTTAATTGATTTTTAAAAACTGCAAAAAAATTTTGATGTTTTTTATCGCAAACTTTATGTAAATCCCACCAATAAAAATCCCTGTGAATATATGCTCAAAAATAGACTTTTAAAAAAGAAATAATGGAAGAAATTAGTGTAAACAAATCATAAAGATATCAAGCTGATGGTTTTTCACCAAGTGCTAAAGTTAAGCGCATGCTTGTGACTGATCATTGATCGTTGAAGAAACACCCACTGTATGAATGTGTAAATATGTACATAAATGTACATTTGTACTAACGTTCGTTTGTAAAATATTACGCGCAATTTAAAATAAAATAAAATAACCGGGTCATCAGCATGCGATCGATGATTAAGGCCAGCGATTGTGCGCTGGATTTGTGATTATACTAATATATAGTACAGAAAATAAATAAATTTAAAAAAAACTGCATTACGCTCAATGCATTTGGGTCCCTGGAACATTTGCCAAGTTGGGTTCTCCTTGAAAGTTGCAGGAAAATAAAGCGAGGATGGAAACCTTGATGAGATGTCCATGAAAATTCACTAACACACATACACACATAGAAATGTCCCTGGCTGGAGTTTGGGAGTCGAGGCTGTACCGCGGCTCAAGGACGAACGCACGCACACAGAGCCAATGATGATGACTGTCGTGTCGTGTCCTTTATGACTCTTCTTTTATTTGTTGTTTTTAAATGTTGCTCTGAGTTATGCTTCTATTATTTGTATTTTATTTTTTTGGTTGGTTTTGTGTGACAAACAAAACTTCGCATCCAGCACCACGGTGCGTATACGAAACGTTAGCGACTGCGCAGCAACAGCGACGTCAACAGCGTCAGCTGAAAAACGTTATGAGCCCCCTCACACACACACACACACACACACACACACACACACACACATCCTCCCCAACTTCTAAAGCAAGCATGAAAATTTTCGTTGCTCCCCCATACACACATACATATATACACATATATATAAATACACATATATATGTATGTGTGTATGTGTGTGAGTCGCAAGCTCCGTAATTTACGTGCGGCGAGCTCTTCTACTCTCTTTCACTCTCCAAATCACACACACACACACACACACGCATACACAAGCTTTGCTTTGCTTCAAAAAATTTACTGTTATTTTACGAAGTCTCTCTCTTGCTCTCTTTTCTGCCCTGTGTCCCTTTGACAGCATCTAAAATAGTTATTTTAAAAATTCGCACAAGTCCACCAAAAATTATGTGTACATATGACTAATTGCAAACAAAAAAAACATTTGTTTTAATTTCATGGGTACATAGAAACTGATGTACATAGATCGCTTATGTACATACACATAAATACATGTGAAACGGGCACACTGTTATTTTTCACTCGTTGCACTTTTTTCTTTTTTTTTTGGCATGCGGAGCGCAGCGCGTGTTTCAGTTTCAGTTGCTTCCCAATTGGAAAATCGACATGAAAAACGCAAATGCAAAAAACGAGCGCGGTCATTGAGCCGATTTCCTTTTATTATTATGCTATAAACAATTTATGTTGCGAATGTACATCATTTACATCATGGTACAACAACAAAAAAAAAAGGAGAAAAAATAACATTTCATACACACACACACACAGACACACACAGTGACACACACACGCACAGTTCAGTCATATTGGAATTACACATATACATATGTACTTCGCAAGCAGTATGTATGCATATGTGTGTGTGTATGTGTGTGTGTTTCCAATTGGTGTTTGTTGCTAGTCCGTTTTGGTTTCGTTTCGTTTCGCTGCTCAGCTTTGAGGCTGCTGCTGCTGAGAATTTTCTACTTGCTGCGCTGAGCCGAAGCAGCAGCAGCAGCAGCAGCGTTGGCGTCGCCCCCTCTTTTATTTATGTACATACTCTGTTTTCTGTGTGGGGGCTTTTATTTATTTTTTTCCTTTCCTTTTTGTTTTTTTTTTGCTTTTGGTTTTTATTTTTTTTGGTTTGTTTGGTAATTGAGACGCACAATTCTTTTCAAAAACAATTTTCAGATGAAGAAAAAACAGCAAAAAAAATGAAACTGCTTGCAATTTACCTTTTCAATATTATTGCTACAAACGACGCAGACGCACGGTATTTCAGTGAGATTCGGTTCAATTGACGCGCTCCCGCAACACGTCCGGCTGATATTTCAACGCAAATACTTTTGCTTTTTGCTTTTGCACAGCGTGACCGCAAGTTTCATTACTCAAATATACCGTTTTACTTTGCCAAATATACCGAAATGTACAATTTGCACACCACTCAGCCTGGTTACACTCCATTCAGGTTTTATTCAATATTTATCATCAATATAAGCTTGACTGCACAAATTACTAACAGTCGAATTTTTATCTATTAAAATAAGATCTTCAGATTGATTACTTTGTGCTCAGAAGTATAACTATTTCAAAAGAAAGTAACGGTATTTCGCAAATAAGCTTTAATTTAAAATATACCCACGTACAGTCAGTATATTGCAGTATTTTTGTAACAGTGGAATTCAAAAACCCGCTATATCAAACAGCTTTTTGTAAATCATTGGAAAGTATGTTGCTTCCTTTATTTGAGTCTATTAGAATATTTCAATTAATATTGGATCAACCATTTATTTAGCATCGAGGTGTAAAAAACATTTTCTGTCAGATTAACGCAAAACGAGACGACGCAACAAAGTGTGCAACAGTTAACGCACTGTTACGAGCATGTTAGTTATGATTGCAATCGACATCGATCCTGAAATCGGTATTGAACTCGTTCGAAAATAGAAATAAATAAAACATCTTACATAGCCTTAACAGCTTTCACGCCAAATAGTACTTTTTTTATTAATATTAAATGGACTTGTTCCAAAAAACATATCGATGTTTGCCATCGATATATCGCTGCATTGGTAGTGCGAACGAACCACCTTTAGCGAATGAAGGGGGGTGAGTAAAACGCACAAAGTCAAAGCGTAAAAGCAGAGCAGGAGAAGAAGGTAACAAAAAAAAAGAGTGCAAAATACAAATTTCATACTCATCAAAAACGGACGTACGCGTGTGGCAAAAAGAAAGGCAAACGTTTTGCCTGCAAAACAACGAATATAATTTAGTAAATAAAGCCCCAGCTGCCTGCCAACCTTCCCAGCCCCGCACCCCACAAACAAAGCAATAGCAACAGCAACATTAAAGTGTGGCCATGAACAACGGATTCAGCACCGGCGAGGAGGACTCTCGCGGCGGTCACACTGACCAGACGTGCTGCCTGATCGATGACATGGAGCGATGCCGCAACCAAGCGGGCTACGCCAGCTACAGCAAGCGCATCCAGAAGACGGTGGCCCAGAAGCGCCTCAAGCTGAGCAGCGACTCAAATGCGCAGCACATTTACATCTGTGACTATCACAAGGCGAGGATTCAGTCGGTGCGCACGAAGCGGCGACGCAAGGATAGCGAGGACGACAGCAACGAGACGGACACGGATCTGCACGAGTTCCCCGATCTCTATCAGCTGCATGTGTCCACGCTGCGTCGATACAAGCGTCACTTCAAGGTGCAAACACGGCAGGGCATGAAACGTGCCCAGCTGGCGGATGTGAGTACAATAAATTCCATTTTGAAATATATACATATGTATTTGAATGAACCATTTTGTTGGCAGACCATCATGAAGCACTTCAAGACAATACCCATCAAGGAGAAGGAGATCATTACGTTCTTCGTGTACATGGTGAAAATGGGCTCCAATAAATTGGACCAGAAGAATGGCATTGGCAATGATACCACTTGAACGCAGCTCTTGCGGCAGCGACGCTATCGCTATCGTTATCGGTATCGAAATCGATATTGATATTGATGCCGGCTGCCATCGCTATCGCTGCCCTGCTCTCACACGTCACGACACGACACGAAATAACATTACAGACAAGGAAACAACACAATCAATACATAGAGAAGAACAATAGGGCCTAACTACAGTGGAATCGAAATAGCTGCCAAACGCAGCCCCTCTATATAGACAACCTATATACTTTTGTTTTTGCACTAACCCAAACTGAATCGCTTACAATAATACTGTTAAATGAGGCTGATTCGGGCTTTGTACGATATATACAATATGGTTAGATTTTTGAGCAAGATAATACGTAAACTTCAATTTTTTATATACACAATATAGCTATATATTTTTAGTATTTATTTTAATTTTTTTGCTTACTTGTATTTTGTTCCCTTGTAAGTTCTCGCTGCAATATTAGAATTTTGTAAGAACGTCAAATGGAGAAAGCAAACTAGGCTGTAGGTTTCACTGTACCAATAGCCCACAAATGCAATACGCACAGTACTTTATAGTACTAAATAAGGTTATATAGCAGCAAAATGCAAGAACAACATTATCATAATCATCATCATTGTCGTCAACAACAAAAACACTTGGTGCTCCCAAAAAAAACAAAACAAAAACACGTAGTTTAAATATTGAGTGAAGGTTAAAGACAGAAAGCATATAAAGTAAAGTGAAGCATAGTAATTGTAGCGTTCGTCGTTGTTAATAGCTCTTTATACAAATTCTACACGCATAGATAATAACTATAAAAATAATATTAATTAATAAAAGTGTAATTACATGACCCAATATTTCTGGGGCCAACAACATGAAGCAAACTACTAACTAGCTAACATTTACCTTATCTGAACCCTTTAGCCTTTCTTCTGTTCTTGTCACCACTTTGGCCAAAAAGCAATCAAATAAAATTCTAAATCTGCCAACGAGAAATGAAATGAATTATAAGAACAACAATCAAGAACTTCATAACATTCTACGTAATTAATAAAAACAAAATAGAAGCATACAAGTAAAATAAATAACAAGAAATGTTTAATAATATGTAATTATTATAATTAATGCTGTAATTATATATTTAAATTGTACAATTGTAATTTTAAAACTCATTCTAAGAAACTTATTAAAAAAAATGAAAACCACTTAACTGATCAATCTTAGTATACGTTATACATTAGAAATCTTCGGCATGCTCAAAATACTCGACAGCTATTTTATCCGTTCGACAGGTTTTGTCTTAAGAGCTTCAAATAATCTTATATATAAACGAATCAGGCCTTCACGCCGATTACGATATGCCTTATTAACTTGGTTTTTTTTTTTTTTTTTACCCATTTCAAGGGTGTTTCAATGTGCGTCGTGGCAATACAAATTTGGTTTCTGCTAAAGATTTCTTTACAAATTGAAACCGTTGCGGGTTTTATTTGTGAAAAAAGGAAATATGAGTGAAACTAATTAATTAATTAATAAACAGCACAAAATATTTATAGCAATTTAAAGAGCGAATATAACTAATGAATTACAGTAGAAGTTGTAATGTAATTGAATTTCAAATAAAATCAGAAGTTGGCGGTTCATTGAAAAACAGCACTCAAATCGATATGTTGATATATATCGACTTAAAAATATCGAGTGCGTATCAGCTCAACAGTTTCTTGAAATGTTATTAGCATAAACGGTAAAATAATCATTTTTATACAAGCCTGTGCAAAATTTAAAAATAAATTTCAAAATATTTGTTGAATTTCTGTATAATGCATAACAATAAATAAAAATCAAAATGATTTCATATGCAATTGATTAACTGCTTGGCGAAGTAGCACTGAACAAGTTCATGCGATGAAATGCTCGGTTGAACTTGCGCTGAATCGACTAGAGGTGGAAAAGCCTATCGGTATGCACCCATTTGTGACCCTCATCGAGTATTCTTTATTTTGGTATGTTTCATCAGCAATGAAACGTAAAATTATTTAACAACTTTTTTCCAACAAAAAATGTGAACACAGGGAGAAACTCGAATGGAGAAAAACTCGAATGGTGGTCAACAAAATGCTATCTATATTTTCTTAACGCTGAAAATACCAAAATAATTAGAAATTACATTTTATTTTTAAGGCATTTTGGAAATTAAGCAGTATATTTTGGTATATCACAGGTGTTAACTACGGTAGCCGTATGAGCACTTTTCTCTCAGTATAAAGTCTATGCTCATCCAAAACAATTATTTCTTCAATAAAGATTTGATATATCTAACATTATTTGCCAGCAAAAAAACATCGATGATTTACAGATTTCAGAAACATCGATGCATCGATAGTGCAATCGAAGTTTTGGCCACCTCTAGACACAACTCTAATATAATACAAGTGTGGTGTGCGCTTCATTTTTATTTTTACAAGAATTTAGACAAATATATTTACATTGGCATATCTGTCAGATAGTCAGAAGTATTTGGGGACTATTGAGCAATCCGCAACACAGCTGCATTTGTCAAAGCGATCAATTATATATGAGAAAAGCGACTGAGAAGCAGCAGCACACCTAGAAAGCAAAACGCTATATTCAAAGACGACGCACACACAGTGCGTGTGTGTGTGTGTGTTGGTGTGTGCGTGCATGTGTGTGTGTGTGTCTTAGTGCGTGCTTCTGCCGTCGTTGTCGTCGTTGGCAAAGAGGAAGCGCAGGCGAGAGGAGAGCACACGAAAAAGGAGTAAAGAAGCTGTGGAAGGAAGGAAGAGCAGAGGAGCAACAGCAGCGACCTCTACAGTTCACAATCAACGACAACAACAAACACAAGACAACAAGAACAAGAAGAATAGCAAAGCAGAAGCACACAACAAAGGTGTTGCCCCACAAACAGCAGAAGAAGAAAACAGCAGAAGAAGGAGAAGCGAAAGAAGATGCAACAACAACAACAACAGGAATCGGGCGGCGAGGAGAGCTGGCTGGAGGAGCAGTTCCTGCGCGACATCAACGGCCAGAACGATGAATACGAGCGCGAATTCGTGCGTCAGCGTGACAACAATTTGAGCACCGTCTGGGGCGCATTCCAGGATTCGGCCACAGCCGTTGCACAGCTCTATCGCGGTAAGAAGCAGCATCCAATCTACCATAGCTTTTGTTTATATGTCTTGTGTGTGTGTGTGTGTGTGTGTGTATTCTCTATATACATCTGTGTTGATGTGCTTAAAAATAGTTTGGGGCAAGCGTATTTATAGCAGCGACGTCGACGGCTGCTGCGCTGCCAGCCTGCCAACAACAACATCACTGTGAGCACCGAGAACAACAACAACTACTTCAGGCCCGGCTTTTAAGTTCTTGTGTTTGTGTGTGTGTGTGTGTGTGTAAAGCACACGCACATACACTTTAATATATTCTTCTCTCCTCTCTCTCGTTGGTAATCTACGCATTATCAAAATGCAGTCGGCGGAAGGGCTTGGAATGCAATAGAAGCGGTGTCTCTGTCTAGCATATGCGCTGGGTGCGACACTGTGTTGTGGCTTTGCTTACTCCTTCATCGCTCAGCTCCACAAGATTTAGACACTGTTTGTGTGTGTCTATATGTGTGTGTGTGTGTAGTGCGTCATTTTCGCTAAATTGCCCAAACAGCTGTTTTGACGGTCTGTTTGAAGGAAGCTGCATTTCTATTCTATGCCCTTTGATTATCACCGTGTGTGTGTGTGCACTTAGATACATACATACAAATGCTTCTGCTTGTTTAATTTTTCTTTTGATTGCAAATTATTTTCGGGTTTGGCTTGCCATCTCGCTTCAACTCATCTGCAGGCAGAGCAGCAGCCATCGCCATCATGCATTTAGTTTTCCCTTGCACGGGTCGATAAACGTACCTTCAAGTTGCTTTGGTCCTTTTTCTCCGTGTAGCAGCAGCAGGTGTTGAGAGAGCGAGAGAGAGAGAGAGAGGGAAGCGCCACAATCCAAGACGATCAGCAATGGCGGCTTCTCTCGCTCGTTGCTTTTGCCTTTGCTCTTTGTGCCGCTCTCTTTTTGTTCGTTTCTGTTTAGTTCATATTCTAGTTAAATAGGGACTGCATAGTTTATATACCCGCTACTCTAAAGCGTGGCAGGGTATTATAAATTGTTGTACTTGCTTAAGACGATCATCATAAATCCAAACTGAACTTTTGCTGTCTAAAATAAACTAAAGAAAAAAATTTAAAAATAATTATATTTATATTTTGAATATACATTAATGTAATTGCTTAAGACGATCATTGAACTTTTTTGTTTTTTAATTAACATAAATTAATAAAAAGTAGTTTGTTATATTTTGTTATATTTTCAATATAAATTTTAATTATTTAAATATTTCTCTTTAAAAGTTGACTAATCGAAAAATGTGCTGTGATCCATTGTAGAACTTTTTGGGGGCGGAAAACATCGATTGGTCTTTAGCTTACGGTTTTAATATTATTTCCCCTACTAAAATGAATTTCCATTTGCCTTGCAGAGCGCTCATCAAACACATTCGCTTCTGAGACTGGAGCACTGTGGTTGCCCTTTCAGACTGCAGCTGGCACAGTGACAACCCTCTACAAAGGTAGATTATCGAATAAAATACATATAAGCATATAGTATAGAGTTGTCTTCTCGTTCCACAGAATCATGTGATGGTCTCAAACGCACCAGCGACGCTGCCATACAATGCGGCTACCAAAGACGCACACGCGAACTGGCCGATTGGGCGCGCAGCAAAAAACGCCGAATGATTCGTCGCGAGGATTTGCTGGCCTTCTTAGCTGGAAAACCGCTGCCAATGCAATCAACGAATCCACATGCCAATCGTCGGTGAGTCCGCCTTGTTGCGCTGCAGGACATCCCATTTGTTAAGACTAATTCACCTTGCATTTTGCAGCTCCCCGAAGCCAGAGCATAATAATAATGCCCACCATGGCCATGGAGGGCAAGTGAGTGGAGGAGGAGGTGGAGGCGCCAATGGCTTTGCCAGCAACGGACTGAGCATGATGCCACCCACAAATACAAGCGGCGGCGGACAGGCGCACCTGCTGAACAATGCCAGCAGCGGTCAGGTGGCAACAGTCGGCGCCACGGGCGGCGCTCTGGGCGCCGGTGGCATCGTTGGCGATGATTTGCACACTTTCAAGGAGGCCTTAGTTTTGCGTCCACGGTAAATATTCCATCCACTTGGATCGTAGTGCAGATTTGAGTGATGCGTCGGCATTTTGTATATCGTCTGAAAGCGTTTAACATATAATCTCATGTGAATCGAATGTTAAGTTTGTCCCATGCATAAACCCATAAGGGAAAACTGAACTTATTTCGTCTCATTCCACATAGCTACACATTCCGTATATTTCAATATATTTTGAACGCAACATTGCCCCATGTAAAATTCCATATTTCAAACACGGTTTTACGTTATGTGCAAATATCGACCAACAGTTTTCGGTGTATGTTTTTGGTCACGCGATAGTGTATCGAGCTGAAACCAAAATAGAGCATACTATACCACAATATGGTGATAAATAGGCGAGGGAAAATGGTCTTTTCTATTTAAAAACTATTTTATAACCATGTATAATTTGTGAGAATCTTGAACTAATTTTAGTAAGGGCACTATTTACCAAAACAAAAACTTGAAAGCAAAACATTTTAAATAAGGTATCCGATATGAGACAAGCACCAAATTTTTTTTTCCCAATATAAATGAAAAGTTCTAAGAAAAAACCGTTTTCAAAGTGTGCTTTCCTTTCAAGAATAAAATATGGTCATAAATCGATTATAAAATAATAGTAAACCGCGTGAAAATTACGATTACATACAAAGTGAGTTGAAGAGGCTTCGCGCAAGTAATGCTGATCGCTATGGTCATATATTTTTTGTATGGAAAGTTTATAATCCAATGAAGAGCTTATTTAGAATGTTTGTTCGCATTTCCTTTCGCTACGTAAGGTTCCCATTAATTTTGTGAGCTTTACAAAACTGCAGAACAGTCACTGAATGCATTTCGCTAACTTCTCAGTTGTTTTCCGTACTAATTGCTTCTTTTTTGGATTTCCAGTGGCCCGGAACTATTTGCATTTGTTGCCAACGAAATAGCGCGCCATTGCAAGCGGCCCGGCAGTCCCATCGATGATAAAATGGATATTTGCCATTACAGCAGTAAACGACAGCGTTTTATGTAATGTGCAGCCTCTCGTCTGGATTCCCCGGCGGGGATCCACACAACACAACAAACACCCAACCACAAACATACACATACTTCACGCCCACATCAAATACATTCAAACTCACAGACTCACACACACACACACACACAGGACATACATAAGGAAATATGTATGTACATATGTAGGGGCTAAAGCATAAGCAACAATTAATACCCGCTCAATACACAAAACCAAACCGAAGGAAGCAACTACGAACAGTCAAAGGTCCCGCTCACTCACAGAGAGATAGAGATTGAGAGAGTGAAAGAGCGAAAGAGCGAAAGAGAGAGGGAGACAGCAAGAAATGAATTTAATATTTTTAACGACGAAAGACTATTCAAAGTGTTTGCAAGTCGTATAAAATCATATGTTCAAAAGTCCTGTAACTGCGCTTAGCCACAACATAACATAACAAGGAAACAACACTCGCCTCGCCTCATTCACCACTCATCAGACAAGGACAGACAGAGATGGACACATTACACATGCAGCCTCTTGTACGAAAATACACAAAAAATAAAAGGAAAAAATTTAAAAATAAAACACACCGAACAGCATAAGTTAAATTTAATTAGTTAAGTTAGTTAAGCGAAGAGCCCTTTCGTTATAAGTCTTACACAACAAGTCAAGAAGTGATCGAAACCGTAGGAAAAGCTAAACAAAAAATCAAGTATGTAAGTTAACTGAAGAGTATATGTATCCATATATATGTTGTGTTGTTGGACGATCAAGCGAACAACAAATGCATAACACAAACACAAATCTATGCATGAATTGTTAAACACACACACACACAATTGGCGACAGAGAGCAACAAAACAATTGTGCACGTATTAAAAGCGGTTAAAATGTAGCGAATACTGTAATATATTTTACAAACAAAACTATAGATACTGTTATAAGCCAAAAGATGTAATGTACATAAGAACGAAACTGAAACAAAAAAGAGACAGATAAACAAACATATTAATAAAAAGCACACACACAGAATTGTTTCCAATGCGAAGCTTCAAAAAACACGCAAACTAAACTAATACCTTATTAACTGTTCTGCATAACATACATTTGACACTCATTGTTCATTATCCTTTTTATCATCAACATTACCAAAACATCAAATGCTTCCCAAAATCAAGAAAAAAAAACACAAAAATTCTCCCAACAAAAAAACACAAAATACTTAACACAACTAACGAAATTAAAGTAAACTAAATGAAATGATTCAAGTAATAATCTGCGGTTAAGTTGCATGGATGTCTTTCGTCTTGGCCGCATTCGTAGCTAGCCAGGTAAACCATATTATATGTGTATACATATATATATGTATATTTATTCATATAGAACCTATTGTATATGATTAGCATACGAAGGAACGAGTTGAGAAAATAAAAATTCAAATACTAAATTATACATGTTTTAAAGCAAAGTCCTACGAAATATTGAGTTGTAATAAATTTAACAACTATGCTAAATTAACAATATACATTTATGAAAAAAAGCAATTTAAAAAAAAAAACGGAAAAAACTTATACAAAACTAAGAAAAACACTATAAGTTAAATAAAAACATGAAAACTATAAAAAAAGAAAGAAAACGAAATGAAGATTTTTTTCTTGGGAGTCATCTGGTCGACTGTAATAATAATTATTTCAAACATTTCCCTCGATGGCGTGAACGAGAGAGAGATAGACAGACTATTATTTGCACCCAAAGAAAGAGAAATTCACTTTCATTTTAATGTTGACCATTTCCAATTTTGGATATTGATAAATAAATAAAATACTCAGTTGTACATTGAAATTCATTGCTATTTTTATTTTCATATTCATTTATATTAATTTCGGTTGTTTGTATATTTAGATATATGTATACATATATTTAATTTTTAATTTTTGTATAACTGCACAGCTGGCAATTAATTATATATGTAGATATACGATGGAAAGGAAATTCATTAACTAATTCCACAAAAAACGATCCAGACACATGATTGCTAAACTGTAGCCTAGCTCGCACACACAGTGACCGTCAAACTGTAGCGCAACTGTTGACTACAATCGTTGAGATAACGGGAGTGCAAGGTAAGCTTTGCTTTGTTGGTAATGTGATTTGAAAGACAAAATATAATAGTAATATGTAATTAAGTGTGCCAGTTGCAGCTATAAACATTAGTGAACAAAATTAGTTAAATCGCAACTATTTGCTTTGTTTTTAAGTGTTTTATCAACAGCAACAAAATGAGCACAGCAACAGTTTGGAATGCTGCGCAGCAAAACACAGTTGAAGAGCTTTTATTTATTTGCATTTTTTGTTTGTTTTGTACCAGCAGAGATTGCAACAGAAGAGTTGTGTTTTATCTTAACAAAAATGTTTCGGATCCAATATTTCGCTTGTTGCAATAACTTCTTTTCGTTTCTCTCTACTTTTGCTTTTCTTCATTTCATTTTACGTGTATTATATATGTTCTTTTTGTTTGTTTTATATGTATTTATATATGTATGTATATATATATAATTCATTTGATTTACTTAAATACTATGCGTGTGTAAGTGTTCGTGTGTGTGTGTGTGTGAGTGTGTTAAACAATGTCAAGAGCAAAACAAAATTGATAATAAGTGTTTAATCGGTATGCATGCCGTCTAGTTTAACGATAACGATATAACGATACTTTTTGAACTAATTACAATGCCTTTGTTTGCCCTAAAACGGAATGTTTCTGCTACATTTCCAACTTGATCCAGAACTGTTTCGAATTATTGCTTTTGTATAATGTATATTGTATTTAAATACTTTTCGAAGAGAAGGTTGTTTTCAGCAATACGAATACCGTAACTCGGAACAGTTCCTCATACAATATATATGTATAATAAGTGCATACCATCTATAAATATGCCAAAGAAAATCTTGTTTTTTCAATTTATCAACTTTAACGGACTTGTTTTCATTTGTGTGTGTGTGTGTATTAGTGTGTGTGTTGGTCATTCTCGGAGTTCTTGCTGTTGTCCAATTGGATAGCGAGTGAAAGTTACATGTGTGTGTGTGCCTTGTGTGAGTGTGAGAAAAGGAGAAAAAAAAAACACATTAAGAGCCTTAACACAATAAAGTGCGTGACGTTGCGCAAGGTGGCAGCATTAAAACTGCACCCAATTAGCATTTGCCGAGTTCTGTTGTCCTTGATTGCCGCTGCCGCCACAGATAAAGAGAGAGAGAAAACGATTGTTAGTTTATCGATTGTCGATGAATTGATAAATCGTAAACTTACCCGGCGGATGCGTAATCGGTCCATTCGCCGCCACCGCCGCCGCTGCTCCGATGGGCTGGCGATGCGCCTGGACTTTGCCGCAGCGTCGCTGCTGGCGCCGCGGCCGGTGGCGGCGCTATCTTGCCCAGGCCACCTGGCGGTGGGGGGAGCACACCACCGGTTCCCTTGCCCTTGCCGGTGCGCGAGGTGCCCTCCGAGCCATCCTTTTTCTGCAAGTACAAGAGCGGGGATCAATTAAATCGATTACTTGCGTACAATTCAAACCGAGCTTCTTTTTTTGTACGCGGATAAACGTTTTTTATATCTACCTATCCGTTGATAATGAGTAAATGGCAAGAAGGGATATTTGCAATTATGGGAGATATTTAAAGTGGAACGTTTGACAGGGTCAAGATCTCAACTTCTTGGGGATCTAAGAGTTTTGTAAATATGTGGTTTTGTGAGACGACAAATGTGTGAGGACTGTTGTCCAGAAGGTTTATGGCGAGTAGACATTGTCATGTCTACCCATATGTTTCTTGCTGTATCTGTTGATTTCTTCAGTGATAGTATGGATGCGGAAATCATTTTGTATATTTGATTTTTGGCGTAGTATGGTGATAGTGCGTAATGCTTTGTTCTAAAACCTTCTGAGAATTAGGAGATTGATTTTGCATATGTTTCCTGCAGCTGTATCCCATAAGTCCAGATGCCTTTCAGAATGGTCTTGTAAAGAAGGACTCTCCATACTAAGTTTTAATTTAAGCGCAGACGTCAATTGTCTAAGTTTCTGCTGGTTACACTTCGATTTCATGTGAGCTAACCATGTAAGTCTTATGGCCACTTTCTTCAGCATTTTTTTGGTTCACAAAATTTGATCTCTATCGCGTCCATAGTCTGCGGACCTGTCACTTTTCCTGGACACTACGAAGTGGTTCCGCGGTCCAACTCAGTCCAATGGTAGGATTCCGAAAAGACCCCCATACATCCCATTAACTCTACCTCTATCCTATCCAACAACTATATAAGGCATTACAATAAACCGATCTGGGTTCTCTCGACACCCATCGAGCGCTTGAATATCCTATCGTATTCTTCTTCAACTTCTCGAAAATACTTCTGTACTTAACGAAAAACAATAACCTTTTGTTTTAATTGCATTCACATATAAGACAATTGTCAAGCGAATCGAAATTTCGATAGTGCTTGTTTTACTCACCGTAATGCGCATGTTAATTTTGATGGTTTCACCTTCCTTGAAACCGAGATCAAGCTCCTGTTTGGGTTCGGTTTTCTCCTTTTCGATTTGCTCCTGGTTCTTCACCCACTTGAAGTGGTCCTGTAACGCCACATTTAAATCAAACGAATCGGACCGATCGCCGAATCCCAATCCCAAAAATGCCGATCTGCCATTATCGTCCTGGACGCGTATAACGAAATAGCGCGAACTGTCCGATACCGCTTCAATGGCCACGCCGGGATATGTATCGATGGGGCAATTGGCAAATAGAGCGCCGCTCGTCTTATCCTCCAATTTCAGTATGCAAGCGGTGCCCTTGGCCACCAGACGCATCCGACCTGTCCATGTGGGCTCTTTGAGGTTCCAGTCCGCTGCTCTGCGTGTTGCGAACAAATTAGAAACAAAAAGCGTTGTTCATCGGTTAATAATAGAGCCAAATACAAAAGTGTGTTTGTCATGTTCATTTTATTGGTAGCTCGCGTGTGTGATTTTCTCTATTTTGTTTTGATAGCTTAACCCTTTCTCAACCACTGGGACTATATGTTCCAGCATTTTTTTTACTTACGTTTTTATTAGTTTTAAAGCGATCGTCAATGTTATCTATCTCAACCGCAGCATTTTGTGTATATTTCACAACGTCGACAAAAAATTAATGTAAAAAAAGATGAGCATAAAAATGCAAGTTGACGTGAAATGTCACAACCTCGGGGAAATTTCCTCAGCTTAATCGCAAAATTTGATAATTTGCATCAACTTCACAGTTCAAAATAGAATATTATTTGCTGCTGTAAGCGTTAAGGTAAATTAATTAGAAAGGTATATTCTAAACTATTTTTCTAGATTTGAAAAAAAAATGAATAAATAGCCCTGAAATGACGTATAGGGATTATATGTACCAGGATAAGGGATGACTTCAGGTACTTTTTGAAAAAGCAAATATCTGCACACATATAAAAAATATACAAATTAAAAATAATAATAAATTAATATTCCGTCCCGAAATGGTTAAGACATCAAAATATTAGTTATGTCAAGGTGTTCCCACCTTTCTTAACATGTAATAATATTTACTGTAACTATCTTACAATTTTAAAATCAAATTCCGTCCCGAAAGGGTTAAGACAAAAATTGGCATGGCAAAAAGAAAAGACTAACTCAAAAATCTATTGCAGGATATTAATATAATCTTTAAATTAGTTAGTTATTAATACGTATCAAGGTGTTTCTTTATACATTTTGCTCTTATGCTTTTTTTTAACTAATAATAAATATTATTATTATTTTTGTATGTGAGGTCACCTGATGTAGTAAACAACGTTGCGGTCCACAGCTGTCCACGAAGAATCTAGTTCGTGACTAGTGCAAAACAGACAGCCAAACTGAAGGGGTGCTCAAGTATTAGTGTGTGCGTGTGTGAAAACAAAGAAAGTCAAGAAGAGTAGCAACAAAAACAATTGCACTAATACTTGTGCAAAAGCTTTTGGCCATACACACACGCACACATGCATACATACAGACATTGCAAGTGAAATGAACAGTAATTAAGAGAAACTGCAACGCGATTGTTAAAGGAAAAAAATCAATTGTAATTGAACTTCAAAAGAGACAGCAACAACAACAACAATAACAACCACGTCGTTGTAGTTGTCGTGTTCTTTAACCTTGGCTGCGGCTACGGCTGCATGCCACATAAATACATTGTACATTGCTCTCTGTTCGCGATTTTAGCATAATTTATGCATTTCTCACCAAATCACACACACACACTGGCGCAACCATGAATTTTGTGTTGCGGGGGCGTCTCGTCTGCATGAAATCACGAAACGAAACTTTCAATTGCACCACACAACAACAACAACAACTTGACAAAAAGTTTTTTTCTCTCTTTTATTTTGTTTTGTTGGGCTTAAAACTCACCTATATCCTCTGTTGCTGGCGCGTGGCGGTATTTTGTAAATGAATACCTCGGGCTTGACAATCAGCACACTCTCATATTCCATGTTATTTGTGAATTATTGCGATTTGTTTATTATCTCTTCTTGTCTACAATTTCCGTTTATAACTTAAAGCTTACAACTACATATACTGCTGGGGGGCTGCCAAAACAATCGATGCCAACGCTATCGATGATGTGGCCAATCGACCGACCGCCACATTGCGCCTCGATATCTACCAAACAAAATAAAACAAACAGAAATATGGTCAGACTGCCACGTAGCGTTGGTAATTCGGCAATCAGCTGACTTTTCTGTGGTTATTTGCGACTTTAACTGTTCGCTAACTAAGATTATTTATTTATTTGAATAACAAATTTATAATTAAAGGAATTATTAATTTATTTATTTCAATTAATATAAAACTTAACATATCGATAACTTGCAGTGTTTTTTAATCATCGATATATTCAACTATCGCAGCAAAACAACGATGCCTTATCGATTTTTCTTGACTCCGAGCGCACGCTACTTGTAAATTGCTCAAACGACGCTGACTGACAAATGCGGCCCGATTTGTTGATAACCAGCGACAGCGACTTGGATGTCGCCCTGGAGGAGTTCAAGGCGAAGAAGCCGCGACGCGACAGTCTTGGCCCCAAGTACAGCTGCAGCATTGTCGGCTGCGAGGCGAGCTTCAAGCGTCTGGATCAATTGGATCGCCATGAGTTCCATCACACGGGCATTGTGAGTAAACCGACAATGATTGACAACTAAATAGATAATGGTTGGTGTTTGCAGAGGAAGCACGCCTGCACTTACGAGGGCTGCGACAAGAGCTACTCGATACTGACGCATCTGAAGCGACATCAGCGCAGCACCCACGAGCGAACGGCGCCGCCGCAGAAGACCGTCAAATGCACGCTGCCCGAGTGCAGCAAGATGTTCACCTCGGCCTGTAACATGCAGCGGCATGTGCGCGAGGCACACGAGGCGCCGCGCGAATACGCCTGCAGTCACTGCGCCGCCAAGTTCCGGCAGAAGATGAAGCTGCGTCGTCATGTGATACAACAGCACACACAGGAGTATCCGTATCGTTGCGAGAAGTGCGCTCGCGGCTTCTACCAGCAGTGGCAGCAAGAGCGGCATCAGCGCAGTTGCAAGCTCTACGCCTGCGCCGACTGTGAGCTGAGCTTCGACAAGTGGTCGCTGTTCACCAAGCATTGCCGTGAAACGTTGCACGGCCGCCGCGAACGCCACAAATGCGAACATTGCCATCGCAGCTACGAGCAGCTGAGCGCCCTCAGCAAGCACTTGGCTGCTAAGCATCCGGCAGCCACAGATGACGCAGATGCTGCAACATTCCAGTGCAAAGAACCCGGCTGCGATCGCAGCTATGCCTACGAACGCAATCTGCGCCAGCATGTGGTCACCTCGCACACGGGCAGACGCTTTGAATGCCTTGCCTCCGGCTGTGGACGTTGCTTTAGCAGTGCCCAAAATCTCAGCAAGCATTTGCTACGCGACCACAAGAGCTATAAACAGAAATCGGAAGCCACAACTAAGGAAACACCCACGACTGAAGAGGAACCAACAGTTAAACCAGCACGCAAGCGTCGTCGGGATGCTGGACAATCCACGCGTTCACAGCTCGCCAAAATGTCCTGCCTGGTGCTGGACAAGAGCGTGGACAAAGCTGTGCGTCAGCGCGAAAACGAAGCGCTCACTTCAGTGGCCCAAGAGCTGCAGCAGGAGCAAGAGCAGGACGACAGCTTTGAAGAGTGCTTGAACCATTAAGCTAAATTATTATCTAAATTAAGACACAACTAGTCACAGCTCGGTATCTTGTACAATGCTCGAATTATTGTAATTTTAATTCATTTGCAGAGCTGTAGGATTACTCTACAAAATTAAGAAATAAACTTTCCAAATACTAGACTTAATAACTTATATACAATTTCTCAAATTATTGATAACTATTAATTTCATAGCAGTTCTTAATATATACAATTCTTTGCTTTGACTCACTAAACTATGAAGGAATTCCAACTTTAACTTAATTTAAAAAAATGATTTACCACTAGTTAAGGCACAAATCAAAGTAGCTATTTCATCTTTTAAGGGTTGATATTTCACATAAAACACGGATTAGAGTCGTATCTGAATATAGTGAAGTAATTATCGAAAGGTCTGTTCACAGTATGGTGGTTGTCCCATATCATTTTTAAAATTCTTGCAAATAAACTTGTTTTATTTTCTCAAACTTGTAACTAACAGCAGCTGCACTTCAAAAGCTGTTTCATATATGTGTAAGAAATTCTTTGCTCTGACTCATTGACTGAACAATCAACGCATAGCCATAATGGCTGTAATTGTTATACAATATGGCCTGCCATTTTTGATTGTGCAATAAGAAGCGGTACTGCAAATTTTCCCCAATTATTTTGAAATAAATTGAAACTTTTAAATTAAAACTAGTAAAGACACAAACCATAGCAGTTATACCAACAAGTGCTTAGCGAGCACACGAACCAGTTGCAGCTTGCCAAAAAATATCTTTCAGCATTATTACGTCTCAAACCGGCTATAGATAAGTTTGCTACTATTAGACTTAAGGACTTATTCGTGACACAATTCGAATAACAGTTCTTGCATTATTGTAACGATTTCCGTCTACGTTTTATTGATATATTAACATCAAAAATGCGTGATGGTTGTGATTGTGTGGCCGTGTTTAATATATGGTGTAATTTACAGGGAATTGATGACCTTTCTGCTGCGCATCTGTTGCACCCAAGTCTCGTACTGCTGTTGCGGTGTCTGTGGCTCGGGAACATAATAATGCTGCGGTGGCTCGCCCTCCTCGAGCCGCAGAAAGTAGTGACAATGCTTGTACTCCACGCGACCAAAGCGACCGCGCGCATGGCGACGCAATCCTTTGAAAACACGTCCTTTTCCCACAAACGATTCAGCTAAACGAGCAGAAATTCAAGTATTAATTGACAAACAAATTGGCGTGATTAAATTGAAATTTACCAATCCACAAATTGCTTCTGTATTCCACGTTGTGCCGCTCGACCGCCATTTGCTGCGCCTCCAGAATGGTCTCCTTGACATCTGTGGCGCCCTTCTTGAGCACAAAGTTGAGTTGTTTCAGGGCCTCGTCTACGCTCATGCCACGCACAAATGCCGCAATGTACCACATCTTGTCCGGGCTGTATTTAATGTTGCTGCGCATGTGGCAGACATACTATAGTGGAAAAATAAAATGCATATAAGTAATCTACATAAATTCTAGGGTATACAGTATATCCGGATGAACTAAGGCCCTCAGACAGAAGAAATAAATGGTCAGTTGGAAACAGCATCGTGCTTCGATAAGCATTGCTTGAAGTACATGAGACGGTTTGTGTTTGAATTGGAATTTTTAGAAATATGTTCATATGGCACGGTCAACTGTTGCAGTCTTCGTGCTCTTAACGTTCGGATTGTTGCTAGATAGTTCAGTCAGTCAGTGGAGTAGTAGATATAGACTTTGAAATACAATTGAATGTTTCCATAAGTTGGAATTTTTAGAAATATCTTTTATTGGCGCGCTCAACTACTGTTTGTTTAAAGCTTCAAGCTCTTACCGTTTGGGCTGAAGAGTGATAGTTCAGCTAGTCAGTAAGTCAGTAGATATATATAAATAAAATTGCATTTAATTTGTTTACCGCTTTGCGTGGCTCTTCGTCCACCTCCTGTGGCGGGTGCACCGTTTTGTTGTACTCCAGCCATCGGCGCGGTCCGTAGTTGTGTTTGTTCCACTTCGCGCAGAGGCCTCCTCCTCCGCCTCCTGCTGCCCCGCCCGCAGAAGACGTGTGCACGCCGCAGCTATCAACTTTGTGCGTGATCGTTGTTGTTGGTGCGACGGCAAGCAGTTTGACAACATTGGAGGCGGACGATTGCAGACTTAGCTGCGTCATTTGTCTTATCACTTTGTGCATGTCGCTGCAGTTATACTTCTATTTACTTTAACGCCAAAAAAGAAAAAGTCAAATTGAAAAAAACTGGAAGCACCATCGGTCGCGTAACCTGCCAGCAACAGCTGTGAACGACTGGGCCGAGTGTGACCGCCGCATATGTTATTTAAGCTCGCAAAATATACTAAACATACCACTTGCTCCAGATTATCGATTTATCGATAGACACAGTTTGCGATATTTCCTTGTTTATATTAAAACATTGTAATTATATTTGTTAATACAATTTATTGCAAAAAAATAATAATTATTGTTATGTATGTATTATGCCCAGCACGCCAATTATAAGCAATCGCCCAATCAACTTGGAACTATCGATTGTTGGCTATTTAAGGGCTACATCAACAATAGCCGAAGCGTTACATTTTTGAATTCAAAAAAAAAAACGTTAGAATATTATTTGGCCTTGCGTTTGCTCTTGGCGACCTTGGCTGCCAAACGCTGTTGTTGCTGCTGCTTCTGTTCGTATGGTGCTCTGTAGGTGCCGTGCAGTTTGTCCAACCAGCCCATGACTCCATAGTTGAAATTAAACCTTAAAAGATCAGTAAATAACTATTTTATTATATTTATAGAAATTTATCCTACTTACTTGGCGTGATGATAGTCATGGAAGCGCACAGATCCCGCTGACCACGGAAAACTGTAGCCTGTGTGATCGCTCATCGAGTTGATGACGGCCAGGGCAATCATTCCCCAGGCCACAGTGACATGTGATCCCAGCAGAGCCAATGAGGCCCCAACCGGCATTAAATTGGCCACCACATGCTCCACCGGATGGGCATACAGGGTGATGGCTGCAATGGGGGCGGTCCACTCGTGGTGCTTCTTGTGCACGTACTTGTAGATGGCCTTGTGGTGCAGCAAACGATGCGCATAGTAGAACATGATCTCCTCTAAAATCACGAGCACCACAAAGTCGCGCACAACGCGTCCAAAGCTGGGCAACACACGAATATCATGGCTATTGTTGCTCCTCAGCACCAGTTCGAAGAGAATCCAAGTGGTCAGCAGATTTACAACTGTCAAATTTATGAGCACCACCTTGATAGCCTGCCAGAGGCGACCGAGATTGACGGGCTCATTCTGCCCCGGCTGTATTTTGTATTTGCGCAGAAATCTCGGACGATTCGTTATGTCCATGAGGGTAAAGATCGCTGCGTATAGCCAATAGACACAAAAGACAACGGTGGTGGTGCCGAGCACCCAAAGACGCATCGGATCATCCCCGATGACGTCCAGCAGCGACACCCAACGTGCCTGCAGCACATCTCCAGTGTAGCGCCAGCGCAGCGCGAAGCTTGACCAAATCGCTGTAGCGTCCATGGCTCAACAATCACAACTGTCGTTTGCGGAGAAGTTGATCAAAATCAAGGCGATATAATGTCAAATAATACACTACGCTCAACTGCGGCATATCGCCATGGAGCTGCAGCTGGTACCGAATTAACACCAGAACTATTATAATTTATATTAAACAAATTCGATCAAAATTATAATTATATATATGCTCTGTAGTAATTTCTAAATGCTCCATAAAAATTAAAAAGCTTCCTTATTTTAATTATATATTAACTGTAAAAGAAATGAAAAAAATCTACAAATAGAAAAAGGCAAAATATGTAAATGTTATTTCATGTCAAAAAATAATAATAAATAAGTTTGAGCTTGCACTAAAAAATATAATTATTATTTTTACTTTAAATGTTTTTCCTCAATATTCAGTGGCTTAATTAGTTTTAAGCCATAATAATCATAACTCAAAAAAAATTATTACTTTATTGGTAATTTGTTTTATCTTATTTCCAACATAAAACAAAAGTGCAAATAAGAATTTTTGTACATTTCTCCCTATTCAAATTATTAATTTATTTATGGAGTAGTTTCCAAATGTATATATCATCACTTAATAATTTCATAGTGAAAACTTTAAGATACTAAAAACATGCAATAAATTAAAAAATTGTAATGTCAATTTTAATTATTTTATACATTCTACACCATCATCTTTATTTGTTGACCAAAAATACAATACTTAAAAAAATAATAGTGTTTTGAGCGAAAAGACTTAATTTCAAATAATAATAAAATGCTAAACAAAAAAACTGATGAAATCGTACAATATCCCAAGCTGCGAAAACATGGATGATATGGATAGTTCGATCGAAAAGAATAATTTTACAATAGTTTATTTCCAATGGTGACTTTTTTATTTAAAAAAAATGTATTTTTTTCGGTCCAAAACATTTTACTTAAGAAGTGCATAAGAAGTAGAGCTCAAAGGAGCGACAGTTCGAGCGGAGTTCGAATCGGGTCTTCAGTTGTAAGGCGATCTTTAACTGGCGTAGCTCATTGTCTTGACGGTGCAAACGAACGTGTCTAGGTCAAGTTCTATCGCTTGATTAGCGTCGCTAACAAATTGTTGTACTCTACTAGTGGAGATTACTTATTGCTAAGTATAATTTTAATCGTAGATTAGGTTTTATTTTCGGTCTGCGCCGGGGGTACAAAAACAATTGCTGCAGCGCCCAAAGTTCAGTTTTTTGTTGTTCTACCTTTTCTTTTAGTTTCATTGCTGTGCGTGTGTTACTTTCTTATTTATTACTCGTAGTTCATCATAGTTTGGTGCTGTGTGTAGTTGTTGTTTAGGTGTGTGGAGGGGTTTAATCATAATACGTAATAACACTCGTACATACACTTAATCTTACTGCTAGACTTTATAGGATTTGTGGTGTTGTGTGTGTTGATGTCTGGTCTACATTTTTACATTTACATTATACACTTTCACAATTTGCATTTTAACATCTTTCGTGGTTTTTGTAACGTCTATAAAAATCGATTCTCGATCGCGACGCCTTTGCCTGGTTATTATCACAATGAAGTATACACATTTAGAAATGCCAGTAAAAACTATTGACAATTAAATAAATATATGCACACGTACATATCTATTCAGATAGTTGGATATATGCATGCGCATAGGACAGGAGATTACAAGATAATATTTCATATGCGGCCCGCCCGAGAGCCCGCTCACTTCATGGTGGAGTCGGGAAAGGCATCACGCGGTGGCACGAAGCTCAGCATCATGATGTGGCGCGCATACGACTTGGTGGCACGGAAGAGCGAGTCTGTGCCGTGGAGTCGATCCAGCACGCCCAGCACTCCAAAGCAGTTGTTGAATCTACAATCATTTGAGATTAATAAAATGTATATAGTATACTTGTATTGCGATTACTCTGCACCCACTTGAGATGATGAAAGTCATGGGCCTCGGGGCTGGGAAAGAAGGGCAGATGGTAGCCGGAGTGCGCATTCAACGTGCTCAGAATGGCCAGGGCGAACCACAGCCAGGCTGTGGCCACGTGGCTGCCCATCAGGAACACGCCCAGAAACGGCGGCACCAGGTTGCTGAATATGTGCTCAATGGGGTGGCAATAGATGGCGGTCACCGAGATGGGGGCCGTCCACTCGTGGTGCTGCTTGTGAATGAACTTGTAGATGTGCTTGTGGTGGAGCAGGCGATGCGAGTAGTAGAAGCCCAGTTCCTCCATCAGGATGCAGACGGTCAGCTCGAAGCAGACCCAGTGGAACGTGGGCAGCTCTCGGATGTCGCTCAATCCGCGCACTGTCATCAACTTGTAGCTGAGGTAGGCCAGCGGTATGCCCACGAATATTTGATTGCAGATCACACGCCAGATGACCTGCAAGACACACAAGCACTGATTAGACGCCCAATTTCAATATCAATTGATGGCAATCAGCAGACCTTCATCAGGCGTCCGGCTTCGACGGGTTCATTGGTGCCCGGCTGGATTTTGTATTTGCGCAGACAGGCCGGCCGATTGGTCAGATCCATGAACGTATAAATGCCACCCACAGTCCAGTACACGATCATGGTGAAGAGCGTGGTCCCGAAGACCCAAAGCATCATCGGATCATCGCCTGCAACAACAAGAAATGCATATAGGAAATCGTTAAGTATAGCTCAACTTGACCCACCCCTCAAAGCTTCCATTAAAGTCAACTAAAACGTCAACTTGTTGACTTGTGCAACAATAAATAATATTTACTTTTCTACTACTTCTACAAACACACGAGTATACTATATATACATTCTATATGATAAAGCGCTTTGTTCTGAGCGAGTGATTTGGCAATTAATGCACAGTGCATAGATCTGAGCAATCCAGGAATTCAATTTAGCTATTTCGCACAAATGAAAAAACGGTAGCTACACTTTTAAATAAATACTACAAAAATTGTAAAAATATTTCAACTTATTTGTAAATTGCGCTCAAAAATTAGAACCACTTTAAATAGCATACAATTTCTGAAAAAGATCAATTTGAATAAATTTGTATTAATTGATGTACAAACAGAAAATTGGAGAATACAAAATTTACGAAAATTATATAGTTTTTTTGTTTTTTTAAATATAACTGAATTCATTATTATTGTTAAATATTAGACTATCTTTTGAGCATTTTATTTTATGCAATCAAAATAAAAATTATTATACATTTTAATAGGAAATATATTTACTTATTATATCAGTAATCGAAGCGTAAAATTGTTCATTAAGTGAACTTGAAAACAAAAAAATGAAAATATAAAAATATCTGTATATTTAGGCGACACCAAGTCAAGTAATAATCATTGACAAAATGTCCAAATTCAATATATAAATATAGAAACCTATTTAGGAATGCATAATATTGGGAATGCATATTATATATGTATTTCCAAGTGATTTCTTGCCCTGCACTGAACTATGAGCGAATACTCGTAATAACAATCTGCGACGGTGATTTGTTTAAATAACGTTATCAATGTTTGTCAGCTGAATCACAAAAGTGATATGCATATATTTAAATTAGTGCAAATTGAATAGCTACTTCAATGAGTAAGCACTTTACGGCGATTATTGTTGTTGCATCACCAACATAATATATGTATAAATAAATAAAAATGCAAATTACGCACAGCTGAGCACCGAGATAAACGCGAATTTCGAAGAGTATACAAAATGTGTGGTTACGAATGATCAAACAATATTTGCGCATAATGTAATCGAGGTTTCCTGCCGTTCAGCCTTTGTCAGTGAGCAGCGTGCAAGTGTGTGTGTGTGTGTGTGATTGGTGTGTGTGTGTGTGTGCGAATTAGTAAACAAAACGGTTGCCGTTTATTTATTGTTGACTTTGTTTGCTTTCGCCGTTGTTGTTGATATTGCTGTGGCTTGTGAATGAAAGGCAAAAGTGCAATTTCTGATATCTGCCGTTTAAAGACACACACACACACACACTCACACACGCACATACACAGTCGTAAGTAAATAAATAAAGACTCGAGTGCATGCGCACTTTTAGATATCATTTACACAATTCACTCATTATCATTTTAAATATGTATGTACATATATGTACATACGGTTGATCTGCACATAAACTTACCAAACATGTCGATGAACTTGTCCCACTGCGATTGCCAAAAGTCTCCGGAGGCTCCCCAGAAACTCTGCAAGTGCCTGGTGGGCAGGTAAGAAAACTCGTTAAATTTCTCCATGCCAAAACCAATCGCAAGAAGAAAACAAAACAAGAATTTAAGAATCAAGAGCTGAGCGAATTATTTGTGCGTTCTACAGAGCTGTCTGCCTCTCTCAGTCAGCGGTCGCCAACCAACTGAGCAGATTTTGTTTTTTGGGGCTAATGGGGAAGAAGCGCAGCTCACACAGAGCAGAGCGTAAGAGCAGACTGAGTGACACAAAGCAACACAAAAGAGAGGCGCACAAAAACAAAAAGGTAGACAGACGTTGCTGGGCACGATCGCAGATACACAATCTACACTCTGTGTCCCCATATCCATTGTCCGTTACTTAAAGCTTTCGTGCGAGTTCAAAGCCGGAAGAAGACTTTATAGGCAGACGTGTGCGTATCGATCAATTCTGATTACGTTGATTCCCCATTCTCCCCAACGATCCATAATATAGCCATTGATTTGTGAAATAATTTATAAGCGGATTTGTGTCTTAAATTGATAGATAAACTTCACAGTTTCAGAAACTTATTCGAATTATTTAGAACTTTAAACTGATTTTTCAGGACTTTAAACTTTTACATTTTTTGCAGTACATTACTTATCGGAATGATTTAAGTTCTAGTTTCTTGAGAATTATATTTGTATTTCAACCTCAAGCTCTGTAAAAAAACATCGTACTAATGTCTACACTTAGATCATATACATAAATGTAAAAAAGGATAAATAATTTTAAATTTTTTTAATCGGACAGAAATTACGATCTTGATAATTTCGAACTTTAATGCACATTATGATCGAGAAGGTGTTGCAACATGACATATATTCCGTTAAAATGTTTTGGTTAGTTAAAAACACCTGCAGCTTAAGAATCGTTGCTGCACTGCTTCCATTTAAATAAATCAGTGAAATCGCATCACTTTTTACGCTTTAAATGTTTATTCACCACAGCAGCAAGAAAGTGCTGCCAGCGCCATCTATCGATCGCAAGTGCAAAAGCTCGACACTGATCGAAGCTTCGCCGTAACGGACATAATCGAAAGGTATTTACCAACACTGCAAATTCAAATGTGCAAACTTACCAAGTCAGCACGTTGCGAAACAATATGAAGACGGCCAAGGCGCAAGTGATGATGAAAATGACGCTGTGCAACGAGGACAGCCACAGCGGACTGTCCAGCTCATCTTTCCAGCCTTGCGGGGGGGAGGTGATTGGCTGTGTGGCCGGCATCTGCTTCGGCGTTGTTGTTGTCCCACTCACATCCAGCGATGTGTGGGCAGCCACTGACCCTCCACCTACGCCTCCTCCCCCTACTGCTCCAGCAGTGTTTTTGTTGGACTCGCCACTCACATTGCTGTTATTTGGCGGCTTTTGGGCGGGATTTGTGGACATTGTTGCTAGACTTTCTTTGAAACTTGGTTTTACATGCGATTATTTATTTTTGTTTTTTAACAATTATTAAGTTTTTCGGCTTGCCTTGATTGAAAAGTGTCCTCTGTGATGTGGTTGTTGTTGTGTTTTTGTTGCCAGTTTTGTTATGCTTTTTGTTGTCCTTGACATTTAAAGCACTTCGATTTTTTCCGTTGGTATTTAACAAACGTTGTGCGCATTAGTGTTGCGCGTTGCAAACATTTTACAAACACAAATGACCTGCATTTGTTGTTACCTATTTGACATGCGATGCAACAAAAATGATTCTCGTGCCGCTAAAATCGCTGTATTTTGAATTTCTTCTGGTTTGGTCTATTGGCTCAAGCCTTACACACACACACACACACACACACCTGCTCACATCGAAATTTTAAAAGCAACCCTGCTTCAAATCGTTAATCGATGTGTACAACATGGTATATTTTTATTCAGTTAGTATTTTTCGTTGGGCTAGTATATTTGAATCGGATTGATTTATTAAATTATTAAACTACCTACCAAATGGTAAATTATCAATATGATTGAATGTTTTCGTTTTTTTTATTGAATTCCAATGTACCTCAAATTATTGTAAAGAAATTATCATTCTCGATGCGACCGATTTAGTCAGCAGTTTGATAGCATTCAAACAGTCAGCAAGATAAAAGATTCACAATACCAAAACATACTAACAATGCTTTGTTTTCTTTTGGAAACTTGAAATTGAAAACCACAATTAATGAGGTAAGTAAGGTAAGTAATTAGCGCTAGTCATCATTTATTTTGAAAAGTTCTTAGTGGGTCGTTTGATGAGGGGTAATTCCAATTGGTATTCCATTACTCTCACCATATATTTCAGATACTCCACGTGGAATTAAAATTTGAAAAACCATTATCATGCCATTAAAAAACGGCTTCGGTGCTGACCCGCTTTTGGCTACATTTTCCAGGCCATCAGAAACGCAAGCTTTTATTGTATTATACAAATGTAACAATTGGAATCATCCTGGACACTGCACACACAGAGAAGTTGAGAGACCTGTGACTCAGGTGAGCTAACGGTTGTCGATTCTGTGACGGCTGCAGGATTTCAAGGATATTGCTATAGTAGTATATAAAATGTAATTAAAATACTTTCATTACATACTTAAGTAGTAAAGTAAAACAACTTGCATTGTTTAATATTTTTTTAAATATTTATTACATATTTTCATATATTAATTATTACAGATCTTAATTATAGTACTTAATAATATTTATAAAGATAGACATATTTGCAATAATTAAAGACATTCAAAGGATGTATAATGTTTTTTTATTAAAAGAGGAAGGTGCTGAAGGTGGGTAGAAAAGGACGATCGGAATGGCCTTTGATTGACTCAGGACTCAAAAGAACTGGAAATAACTAAGTCAGCGTTTATTTTCCTTGTAACATTGTTGTTAATTGAATAATATATCTTATTATCGTTGCACTTTATGCAACCCCTAGTAGATTTTTTCGAAAAATTCTTGTTTGTTTTTTTGATATATTCTAAATTTTTTTAATGACAATCGGCAGTTATTTTTAGTAGTTTCTGAGATAAACACATTTTAAATTTTCGACAACAAAATTAATTCGATCCCCAAAAGTATGCAGCATTTTTTAATTTTCGGACTTTTAAAATATTAGACTTGATTTTAATTCCAACCCCAAAAGTATGCAACATTTTTTCGTTTTTGACTTTTAAAATATTTGACTGGAATTTAATTCCAACCCTAAAAGTATGCAACATTATTTATTTTTGCACTTTTAAAATATTAGACTTGAATTAAATTCCAACCCCAAAAGTATGCAATATTTTTGAATTTTTGGACTTGCAAATTTTTCGTTGCGAAGTCGAAAAAAAAATGTACGAAATCGCAACAAAATCAGAAAATCGTGGATATCTCGGGAACCAAAAGGACGATCGGAATGTCCTTTGGCAAGTTGATAGTCCTTGATAAGACGAGTTGATTGCCACAGGACTCATAAGGATCTGCAAGGATACGGCCAAGATAGAGCATGTTTTTTCTCAGCAAAAAAGTCCTTCTAACTCTGTTGTTTAAAGGATATTCGTCCTTCGAGTAACATTTTCGTCCATCATGCATCCAGCACCATCTTCATGCCAAAGGACATCCTGATCGTCCTTCAAATGGCGAAGTTACGGGGAATTATTCAATTTTTGCCCAATTTTCCATGCCTACCCCTTGTAGATTTTTTCGAAAAATTCTTGTTTGTTTTTTTTATATATTCTTTATTTTTTTAATGGCAATCGGCAGTTATTTTTAAACGTATTTGTTAGGGCTATCGACCGGCCAAAGAATATCTAAATTGTAACTGTAGTTTCTGAGATAAACACATTTTAAATTTTCGACAACAAAATTAATTCGATCCCCAAAAGTATGCAATATTTTTTGATTTTTGGACTTTTAAAATATGAGACTTGAATTAAATTCCAACCCCAAAAGTATGCAATATTTTTGAATTTTTGGACTTGCAAATTTTTCGTTGCGAAGTCGAAAAAAAAATGTACGAAATCGCAACAAAATCAGAAAATCGTGGATATCTCGGGAACCAAAAGGACGATCGGAATGTCCTTTGGCAAGTTGATAGTCCTTGATAAGACGAGTTGATTGCCACAGGACTCATAAGGATCTGCAAGGATACGGCCAAGATAGAGCATGTTTTTTCTCAGCAAAAAAGTCCTTCTAACTCTGTTGTTTAAAGGATATTCGTCCTTCGAGTAACATTTTCGTCCATCATGCATCCAGCACCATCTTCATGCCAAAGGACATCCTGATCGTCCTTCAAATGACGAAGTTACGGGGGATTATTCAATTTTTGCCCAATTTTCCATGCCTACCCCTTGTAGATTTTTTCGAAAAATTCTTGTTTGTTTTTTTTATATATTCTTTATTTTTTTAATGGCAATCGGCAGTTATTTCTAAACGTATTTGTTAGGGCTATCGACCGGCCAAAGAATATCTAAATTGTAACTGTAGTTTCTGAGATAAACACATTTTAAATTTTCGACAACAAAATTAATTCGATCCCCAAAAGTATGCAATATTTTTTGATTTTTGGACTTTTAAAATATGAGACTTGAATTAAATTCCAACCCCAAAAGTATGCAATATTTTTGAATTTTTGGACTTGCAAATTTTTCGTTGCGAAGTCGAAAAAAAAATGTACGAAATCGCAACAAAATCAGAAAATCGTGGATATCTCGGGAACCAAAAGGACGATCGGAATGTCCTTTGGCAAGTTGATAGTCCTTGATAAGACGAGTTGATTGCCACAGGACTCATAAGGATCTGCAAGGATACGGCCAAGATAGAGCATGTTTTTTCTCAGCAAAAAAGTCCTTCTAACTCTGTTGTTTAAAGGATATTCGTCCTTCGAGTAACATTTTCGTCCATCATGCATCCAGCACCATCTTCATGCCAAAGGACATCCTGATCGTCCTTCAAATGGCGAAGTTACGGGGAATTATTCAATTTTTGCCCAATTTTCCATGCCTACCCCTTGTAGATTTTTTCGAAAAATTCTTGTTTGTTTTTTTTATATATTCTTTATTTTTTTAATGGCAATCGGCAGTTATTTTTAAACGTATTTGTTAGGGCTATCGACCGGCCAAAGAATATCTAAATTGTAACTGTAGTTTCTGAGATAAACACATTTTAAATTTTCGACAACAAAATTAATTCGATCCCCAAAAGTATGCAATATTTTTTGATTTTTGGACTTTTAAAATATGAGACTTGAATTAAATTCCAACCCCAAAAGTATGCAATATTTTTGAATTTTTGGACTTGCAAATTTTTCGTTGCGAAGTCGAAAAAAAAATGTACGAAATCGCAACAAAATCAGAAAATCGTGGATATCTCGGGAACCAAAAGGACGATCGGAATGTCCTTTGGCAAGTTGATAGTCCTTGATAAGACGAGTTGATTGCCACAGGACTCATAAGGATCTGCAAGGATACGGCCAAGATAGAGCATGTTTTTTCTCAGCAAAAAAGTCCTTCTAACTCTGTTGTTTAAAGGATATTCGTCCTTCGAGTAACATTTTCGTCCATCATGCATCCAGCACCATCTTCATGCCAAAGGACATCCTGATCGTCCTTCAAATGGCGAAGTTACGGGGAATTATTCAATTTTTGCCCAATTTTCCATGCCTACCCCTTGTAGATTTTTTCGAAAAATTCTTGTTTGTTTTTTTTATATATTCTTTATTTTTTTAATGGCAATCGGCAGTTATTTTTAAACGTATTTGTTAGGGCTATCGATAGTCCAAAGGACATCTTAATTGTCGTTGTTGTTTTCGAGATAAACACATTTTAAGATTTCAACTAAAATTCACGTTTCGTCGACAAAAGTATGCAACATTTTTTAATTTTTGGACTTGCAAATTTTTCGTTGCGGAGTCGAAAAAAAAATGTAAGAAATCGCAACAAAATCAGAAAATCGTGGATATCTCGGGAACCAAAAGGACGATCGGAATGTCCTTTGGCAAGTTGATAGTCCTTGATAAGACGAGTTGATTGCCACAGGACTCATAAGGATCTGCAAGGATACGGCCAAGATAGAGCATGTTTTTTCTCAGCAAAAAAGTCCTTCTAACTCTGTTGTTTAAAGGATATTCGTCCTTCGAGTAACATTTTCGTCCATCATGCATCCAGCACCATCTTCATGCCAAAGGACATCCTGATCGTCCTTCAAATGGCGAAGTTACGGGGAATTATTCAATTTTTGCCCAATTTTCCATGCCTACCCCTTGTAGATTTTTTCGAAAAATTCTTGTTTGTTTTTTTTATATATTCTTTATTTTTTTAATGGCAATCGGCAGTTATTTTTAAACGTATTTGTTAGGGCTATCGACCGGCCAAAGAATATCTAAATTGTAACTGTAGTTTCTGAGATAAACACATTTTAAATTTTCGACAACAAAATTAATTCGATCCCCAAAAGTATGCAATATTTTTTGATTTTTGGACTTTTAAAATATGAGACTTGAATTAAATTCCAACCCCAAAAGTATGCAATATTTTTGAATTTTTGGACTTGCAAATTTTTCGTTGCGAAGTCGAAAAAAAAATGTACGAAATCGCAACAAAATCAGAAAATCGTGGATATCTCGGGAACCAAAAGGACGATCGGAATGTCCTTTGGCAAGTTGATAGTCCTTGATAAGACGAGTTGATTGCCACAGGACTCATAAGGATCTGCAAGGATACGGCCAAGATAGAGCATGTTTTTTCTCAGCAAAAAAGTCCTTCTAACTCTGTTGTTTAAAGGATATTCGTCCTTCGAGTAACATTTTCGTCCATCATGCATCCAGCACCATCTTCATGCCAAAGGACATCCTGAACGTCCTTCAAATGACGAAGTTACGGGGGATTATTCAATTTTTGCCCAATTTTCCATGCCTACCCCTTGTAGATTTTTTCGAAAAATTCTTGTTTGTTTTTTTATATATTCTTTATTTTTTTAATGGCAATCGGCAGTTATTTTTAAACGTATTTGTTAGGGCTATCGATAGTCCAAAGGACATCTTAATTGTCGTTGTTGTTTTCGAGATAAACACATTTTAAGATTTCAACTAAAATTCACGTTTCGTCGACAAAAGTATGCAACATTTTTTAATTTTTGGACTTGCAAATTTTTCGTTGCGGAGTCGAAAAAAAAATGTAAGAAATCGCAACAAAATCAGAAAATCGTGGATATCTCGGGAACCAAAAGGACGATCGGAATGTCCTTTGGCAAGTTGATAGTCCTTGATAAGACGAGTTGATTGCCACAGGACTCATAAGGATCTGCAAGGATACGGCCAAGATAGAGCATGTTTTTTCTCAGCAAAAAAGTCCTTCTAACTCTGTTGTTTAAAGGATATTCGTCCTTCGAGTAACATTTTCGTCCATCATGCATCCAGCACCATCTTCATGCCAAAGGACATCCTGATCGTCCTTCAAATGGCGAAGTTACGGGGAATTATTCAATTTTTGCCCAATTTTCCATGCCTACCCCTTGTAGATTTTTTCGAAAAATTCTTGTTTGTTTTTTTTATATATTCTTTATTTTTTTAATGGCAATCGGCAGTTATTTTTAAACGTATTTGTTAGGGCTATCGACCGGCCAAAGAATATCTAAATTGTAACTGTAGTTTCTGAGATAAACACATTTTAAATTTTCGACAACAAAATTAATTCGATCCCCAAAAGTATGCAATATTTTTTGATTTTTGGACTTTTAAAATATGAGACTTGAATTAAATTCCAACCCCAAAAGTATGCAATATTTTTGAATTTTTGGACTTGCAAATTTTTCGTTGCGAAGTCGAAAAAAAAATGTACGAAATCGCAACAAAATCAGAAAATCGTGGATATCTCGGGAACCAAATGGACGATCGGAATGTCCTTTGGCAAGTTGATAGTCCTTGATAAGACGAGTTGATTGCCACAGGACTCATAAGGATCTGCAAGGATACGGCCAAGATAGAGCATGTTTTTTCTCAGCAAAAAAGTCCTTCTAACTCTGTTGTTTAAAGGATATTCGTCCTTCGAGTAACATTTTCGTCCATCATGCATCCAGCACCATCTTCATGCCAAAGGACATCCTGATCGTCCTTCAAATGACGAAGTTACGGGGGATTATTCAATTTTTGCCCAATTTTCCATGCCTACCCCTTGTAGATTTTTTCGAAAAATTCTTGTTTGTTTTTTTGATATATTCTTTATTTTTTTAATGACAATCGGCAGTTATTTTTAAACGTATTTGTTAGGGCTATCGACCGGCCAAAGAATATCTAAATTGTAACTGTAGTTTCTGAGATAAACACATTTTAAATTTTCGACAACAAAATTAATTCGATCCCCAAAAGTATGCAATATTTTTTGATTTTTGGACTTTTAAAATATGAGACTTGAATTAAATTCCAACCCCAAAAGTATGCAATATTTTTTGAATTTTTGGATTTGCAAATTTTTCGTTGCGAAGTCGAAAAAAAAATGTACGAAATCGCAACAAAATCAGAAAATCGTGGATATCTCGGGAACCAAAAGGACGATCGGGATGTCCTTTGGCAAGTTGATAGTCCTTGATAAGACGAGTTGATTGCCACAGGACTCATAAGGATCTGCAAGGATACGGCCAAGATAGAGCATGTTTTTTCTCAGCAAAAAAGTCCTTCTAACTCTGTCGTTTAAAGGATATTCGTCCTTCGAGTAACATTTTCGTCCATCATGCATCCAGCACCATCTTCATGCCAAAGGACATCCTGATCGTCCTTAAAATGGCGAAGTTACGGGGAATTATTCAATTTTTTCCCAATTTTCCATGCCTACCCCTTGTAGATTTTTTCGAAAAATTCTTGTTTGTTTTTTTATATATTCTTTATTTTTTTAATGGCAATCGGCAGTTATTTTTAAACGTATTTGTTAGGGCTATCGATAGTCCAAAGGACATCTTAATTGTCGTTGTTGTTTTCGAGATAAACACATTTTAAGATTTCAACTAAAATTCACGTTTCGTCGACAAAAGTATGCAACATTTTTTAATTTTTGGACTTGCAAATTTTTCGTTGCGGAGTCGAAAAAAAAATGTAAGAAATCGCAACAAAATCAGAAAATCGTGGATATCTCGGGAACCAAAAGGACGATCGGAATGTCCTTTGGCAAGTTGATAGTCCTTGATAAGACGAGTTGATTGCCACAGGACTCATAAGGATCTGCAAGGATACGGCCAAGATAGAGCATGTTTTTTCTCAGCAAAAAAGTCCTTCTAACTCTGTTGTTTAAAGGATATTCGTCCTTCGAGTAACATTTTCGTCCATCATGCATCCAGCACCATCTTCATGCCAAAGGACATCCTGATCGTCCTTCAAATGGCGAAGTTACGGGGAATTATTCAATTTTTGCCCAATTTTCCATGCCTACCCCTTGTAGATTTTTTCGAAAAATTCTTGTTTGTTTTTTTTATATATTCTTTATTTTTTTAATGGCAATCGGCAGTTATTTTTAAACGTATTTGTTAGGGCTATCGACCGGCCAAAGAATATCTAAATTGTAACTGTAGTTTCTGAGATAAACACATTTTAAATTTTCGACAACAAAATTAATTCGATCCCCAAAAGTATGCAATATTTTTTGATTTTTGGACTTTTAAAATATGAGACTTGAATTAAATTCCAACCCCAAAAGTATGCAATATTTTTGAATTTTTGGACTTGCAAATTTTTCGTTGCGAAGTCGAAAAAAAAATGTACGAAATCGCAACAAAATCAGAAAATCGTGGATATCTCGGGAACCAAAAGGACGATCGGAATGTCCTTTGGCAAGTTGATAGTCCTTGATAAGACGAGTTGATTGCCACAGGACTCATAAGGATCTGCAAGGATACGGCCAAGATAGAGCATGTTTTTTCTCAGCAAAAAAGTCCTTCTAACTCTGTTGTTTAAAGGATATTCGTCCTTCGAGTAACATTTTCGTCCATCATGCATCCAGCACCATCTTCATGCCAAAGGACATCCTGAACGTCCTTCAAATGACGAAGTTACGGGGGATTATTCAATTTTTGCCCAATTTTCCATGCCTACCCCTTGTAGATTTTTTCGAAAAATTCTTGTTTGTTTTTTTATATATTCTTTATTTTTTTAATGGCAATCGGCAGTTATTTTTAAACGTATTTGTTAGGGCTATCGATAGTCCAAAGGACATCTTAATTGTCGTTGTTGTTTTCGAGATAAACACATTTTAAGATTTCAACTAAAATTCACGTTTCGTCGACAAAAGTATGCAACATTTTTTAATTTTTGGACTTGCAAATTTTTCGTTGCGGAGTCGAAAAAAAATGTAAGAAATCGCAACAAAATCAGAAAATCGTGGATATCTCGGGAACCAAAAGGACGATCGGAATGTCCTTTGGCAAGTTGATAGTCCTTGATAAGACGAGTTGATTGCCACAGGACTCATAAGGATCTGCAAGGATACGGCCAAGATAGAGCATGTTTTTTCTCAGCAAAAAAGTCCTTCTAACTCTGTTGTTTAAAGGATATTCGTCCTTCGAGTAACATTTTCGTCCACCATGCATCCAGCACCATCTTCATGCCAAAGGACATCCTGATCGTCCTTCAAATGGCGAAGTTACGGGGAATTATTCAATTTTTGCCCAATTTTCCATGCCTACCCCTTGTAGATTTTTTCGAAAAATTCTTGTTTGTTTTTTTTATATATTCTTTATTTTTTTAATGGCAATCGGCAGTTATTTTTAAACGTATTTGTTAGGGCTATCGACCGGCCAAAGAATATCTAAATTGTAACTGTAGTTTCTGAGATAAACACATTTTAAATTTTCGACAACAAAATTAATTCGATCCCCAAAAGTATGCAATATTTTTTGATTTTTGGACTTTTAAAATATGAGACTTGAATTAAATTCCAACCCCAAAAGTATGCAATATTTTTGAATTTTTGGACTTGCAAATTTTTCGTTGCGAAGTCGAAAAAAAAATGTACGAAATCGCAACAAAATCAGAAAATCGTGGATATCTCGGGAACCAAAAGGACGATCGGAATGTCCTTTGGCAAGTTGATAGTCCTTGATAAGACGAGTTGATTGCCACAGGACTCATAAGGATCTGCAAGGATACGGCCAAGATAGAGCATGTTTTTTCTCAGCAAAAAAGTCCTTCTAACTCTGTTATTTAAAGGATATTCGTCCTTCGAGTAACATTTTCGTCCATCATGCATCCAGCACCATCTTCATGCCAAAGGACATCCTGATCGTCCTTCAAATGGCGAAGTTACGGGGAATTATTCAATTTTTGCCCAATTTTCCATGCCTACCCCTTGTAGATTTTTTCGAAAAATTCTTGTTTGTTTTTTTTATATATTCTTTATTTTTTTAATGGCAATCGGCAGTTATTTTTAAACGTATTTGTTAGGGCTATCGACCGGCCAAAGAATATCTAAATTGTAACTGTAGTTTCTGAGATAAACACATTTTAAATTTTCGACAACAAAATTAATTCGATCCCCAAAAGTATGCAATATTTTTTGATATTTGGACTTTTAAAATATGAGACTTGAATTAAATTCCAACCCCAAAAGTATGCAATATTTTTGAATTTTTGGACTTGCAAATTTTTCGTTGCGAAGTCGAAAAAAAAATGTACGAAATCGCAACAAAATCAGAAAATCGTGGATATCTCGGGAACCAAAAGGACGATCGGAATGTCCTTTGGCAAGTTGATAGTCCTTGATAAGACGAGTTGATTGCCACAGGACTCATAAGGATCTGCAAGGATACGGCCAAGATAGAGCATGTTTTTTCTCAGCAAAAAAGTCCTTCTAACTCTGTTGTTTAAAGGATATTCGTCCTTCGAGTAACATTTTCGTCCATCATGCATCCAGCACCATCTTCATGCCAAAGGACATCCTGATCGTCCTTCAAATGACGAAGTTACGGGGGATTATTCAATTTTTGCCCAATTTTCCATGCCTACCCCTTGTAGATTTTTTCGAAAAATTCTTGTTTGTTTTTTTGATATATTCTTTATTTTTTTAATGACAATCGGCAGGTATTTTTAAACGTATTTGTTAGGGCTATCGACCGGCCAAAGAATATCTAAATTGTAACTGTAGTTTCTGAGATAAACACATTTTAAATTTTCTACAACAAAATTAATTCGATCCCCAAAAGTATGCAATATTTTTTGATTTTTGGACTTTTAAAATATGAGACTTGAATTAAATTCCAACCCCAAAAGTATGCAATATTTTTTAATTTTTGGACTTGCAAATTTTTCGTTGCGAAGTCGAAAAAAAAATGTACGAAATCGCAACAAAATCAGAAAATCGTGGATATCTCGGGAACCAAAAGGACGATCGGAATGTCCTTTGGCAAGTTGATAGTCCTTGATAAGACGAGTTGATTGCCACAGGACTCATAAGGATCTGCAAGGATACGGCCAAGATAGAGCATGTTTTTTCTCAGCAAAAAAGTCCTTCTAACTCTGTTGTTTAAAGGATATTCGTCCTTCGAGTAACATTTTCGTCCATCATGCATCCAGCACCATCTTCATGCCAAAGGACATCCTGAACGTCCTTCAAATGACGAAGTTACGGGGGATTATTCAATTTTTGCCCAATTTTCCATGCCTACCCCTTGTAGATTTTTTCGAAAAATTCTTGTTTGTTTTTTTGATATATTCTTTATTTTTTTAATGGCAATCGGCAGTTATTTTTAAACGTATTTGTTAGGGCTATCGATAGTCCAAAGGACATCTTAATTGTCGTTGTTGTTTTCGAGATAAACACATTTTAAGATTTCAACTAAAATTCACGTTTCGTCGACAAAAGTATGCAACATTTTTTAATTTTTGGACTTGCAAATTTTTCGTTGCGGAGTCGAAAAAAAAATGTAAGAAATCGCAACAAAATCAGAAAATCGTGGATATCTCGGGAACCAAAAGGACGATCGGAATGTCCTTTGGCAAGTTGATAGTCCTTGATAAGACGAGTTGATTGCCACAGGACTCATAAGGATCTGCAAGGATACGGCCAAGATAGAGCATGTTTTTTCTCAGCAAAAAAGTCCTTCTAACTCTGTTGTTTAAAGGATATTCGTCCTTCGAGTAACATTTTCGTCCATCATGCATCCAGCACCATCTTCATGCCAAAGGACATCCTGATCGTCCTTCAAATGGCGAAGTTACGGGGAATTATTCAATTTTTGCCCAATTTTCCATGCCTACCCCTTGTAGATTTTTTCGAAAAATTCTTGTTTGTTTTTTTGATATATTCTTTATTTTTTTAATGGCAATCGGCAGTTATTTTTAAACGTATTTGTTAGGGCTATCGATAGTCCAAAGGACATCTTAATTGTCGTTGGTGTTTTCGAGATAAACACATTTTAAGATTTCAACTAAAATTCACGTTTCGTCGACAAAAGTATGCAACATTTTTTAATTTTTGGACTTGCAAATTTTTCGTTGCGGAGTCGAAAAAAAAATGTACGAAATCGCAACAAAATCAGAAAATCGTGGATATCTCGGGAACCAAAAGGACGATCGGAATGTCCTTTGGCAAGTTGATAGTCCTTGATAAGACGAGTTGATTGCCACAGGACTCATAAGGTTTTGCAAGGATACGGCCAAGATAGAGCATGTTTTTTCTCAGCAAAAAAGTCCTTCTAACTCTGTTGTTTAAAGGATATTCGTCCTTCGAGTAACATTTTCGTCCATCATGCATCCAGCACCATCTTCATGCCAAAGGACATCCTGATCGTCCTTCAAATGGCGAAGTTACGGGGAATTATTCAATTTTTGCCCAATTTTCCATGCCTACCCCTTGTAGATTTTTTCGAAAAATTCTTGTTTGTTTTTTTTATATATTCTTTATTTTTTTAATGACAATCGGCAGTTATTTTTAAACGTATTTGTTAGGGCTATCGATAGTCCAAAGGACATCTTAATTGTCGTTGTTGTTTTTGAGATAAACACATTTTAAGATTTCAATCAGTCGCTTATTGATATTCGCTGTGTAAAGACGTGCGCGCGTGACAAACAAATCATCTTGCAAAAGAGATCGAACTCAAATTGTCTCAACTTGTGTTTATCTTGCACTCAATTCTATTTTTAGTCACTGCTTGCGGTGACGGCAGCCTATTACGGTACTTTGCCAAAGATAAGCAATTCTTAAACAGTGCTGAGTTTGCCCCTCGCCCAGCGCCCAGCGCAAGCGAGAGGTGGAGGATAGGCAGAAACAATATTTTAACTGTAAACAAATATTGTAATCTGCCAAAATATGAATGAAGACTTGTCTGCTCACTCACAACTTAGTAATAAGCTGTCTGATTGTGAGAAGATGAAAGAATTAGCTGGTACACCTGCAGAACTGCGTGCCAGTCTGGCCAAAGACCTTCAAAATTCAATTGGATTAGCTAACAGAGTTAGCCCCTTACTTGCAGTGACAACTACAAGTACTTGCACTACCAGTACTTTAACATTTACTAGTACAAGCTATCAATCAAGATATGCAATGGCAATGTCGCAGCCTGGAGTCATATGCTCAGCGCAAAGTGCTACGAGCGCACCAAGCTCTGCTGTTAATTTACTCTCACTAAAAGGTTGCACATTTCAAGCTCCGACGATGTCTCTTCGCAAGAAACAAAAAAAATCTGACAAGGCAACAAAAACAATACAAAAACCGAAGCCAACTATCAATATTACTAAAGGGCGTTCATCGGCCACCACATCCGCGGCCGGACTTCAA
This sequence comes from Drosophila immigrans, assembly GCA_963583835.1. Classification (NCBI taxonomy): domain Eukaryota; kingdom Metazoa; phylum Arthropoda; class Insecta; order Diptera; family Drosophilidae; genus Drosophila; species Drosophila immigrans. The sequence continues at coordinate 22,251,757 of OY757144.1, read as the reverse complement.
AATAACCGCTATGCAGCCTTAGCTGAAGAAGTAGATGCTGTTATGGAACTGGACGATGCGTACCAGCAAGAGCAGGAAGAAGCCAACCAGCAAAGTAAACCTGAACATGAATTGCAGAAAAACAAAACACCTAAGCCTCCGGCTATCTGTGTGCCCCATGTTAACAAAATGGCAAAACTGGAGCAGGCCCTCAATACTGTGGCTATGCCTGATGAGTACGACATTCGCACGTCCAAGTCTGGAATTTCGCGGATATATACTACAGATTCTCGTACATTCCGTGCTGTGGTCAACATGCTTACCACACAAAACTGTGAGTTCTGGCATCATCAGCTAAGGGAAAGCAAACCCTGCAGACTGGTGTTAAGTGATATTCATCCTAACGTGCCAAAAGAACTAATTGAGCGCACCTTTGCTGACAAGGGCTTTACAGTTCTTAACATATATTGCCCCAGAAAACCAGACTGGCGCAGCATTTCAGTCAATGAGAATGATGACGAAGAATCTGTCAACTTTAAAACAAGACAAAACATGTTCTTCGTTAACCTGATGAATACCCCAAATATTGCAGACGCGCTCACAATAACTCAAATAGGTCGTCATAGAGTCACAGTGACCAAAGCGAGACCTAACAAAGAGCTGGTGCAATGCTTTAGATGCCAAGGTTTTGGGCATACACGCAATTACTGCCTTAAAAAGCCAGTCTGTGGTAAATGCTCAGGTGATCACGCAACCAACTCCAAAGTGTGTGAAGCCAACTCCAACGAGAAGTTCATTTGTGCCAACTGTGGAGAGGATCATATCTCAAGCTTTAAGGGCTGTCAGGTCAGAATTGATCTGAATAAAAAACTAAAGCCAGCGGCAAGGCTACCAGTTAATGGACTGCAGAGCAGCACCAGAAATAACCAAAGACAAGGTCCAACAGCACAATTTATCCCACACGCTGCCGTTAAAAATGGATTCTCATATGCTGATTTGGTAAAATCAAAGGGGGAGGAACATGTGCCAGTAAAACCAGGCTACTCTCGATCTCGCAATGCTGATGAAAATCCTAGACAAGATGACAGATTCAGCATCCTGGAAAAAGCGGTCCACGACATAAACTCCAGATTGGATCAAATGTTCAAACTTATCCAAGAAACAATGGAAGCAAATAGAGCCTTTCGTGACCTGGTACAAAAACTCATATCAAAATGATCAATACACCAATAAAAATCGGATTGTGGAACGCACGAGGATTGATCAAGAACGTTGAAGAGCTTCGACTTTTCCTTTGTGCCAACAAAATCGACATAATGCTTCTAACTGAAACGCATATGCGCCCTGGACAACAAATATACCTACCTGGATACGACCAATACTACGCTAATCATCCCAGCGGTACCTCAAAGAGTGGCGCTGCTGTGCTAATTCGCTCGAGCATTTCACACTCCCAGACTGAGCCCATTTCATGGATGAAACTACAAGCAGCGAGTGTAAATATCCTGACGAACGGTGGATGCATCAAAGTTTCCGCCCTTTACCTGCCTCCCAGTGAACCTTGGAGTAAGGCCGACTTTGACCAACTGCTATCGGCCTTGGGTAATAGGTTCATTGAAGGCGGAGATTTCAACGCCAAACATCAATGGTGGGGCAACCTAAGATCATGCACTCGAGGAAGGAGATTACAAGACGCCATAACAAGCAGCACATGCCAAATTCTTGCTACAGGAGACCCAACCTTCTACTCATATAATACACAGCTTACTCCCTCGGCACTTGATTTCTTCATATTTAATGGAATCGCATCCAACAAGTTATCTGTTCAACTTTCACATGAGCTTTCTTCGGACCACTTACCAGTATTAGCAGATCTGCATCAAACAGCACAGGTCAAACAGAAGAAGCAAAATATTCTCCCACATGGCTGTCGAACAGAGGACTTTAGAACAGATCTAGAGAACAGAATAAACCTGAATATGGAAATAAACAGCCCAGAAGATATAGACGACGCTGTCTCTATTTTTATGCGGAATATATCCCTGGCTGCATCCTTTTCGACACCACCAAACTCTTGCTCTCAAAGTCACAGTCGCCAAGCTACGCTACCACCAAATGTTGCCGCACTCCTGAGCATGAAAAGAAGAGTGCGAAAAGAATACGTAAGAACGAGAGATTTACGTGTCTACCAAATCTACAAAAGACTGTCTAATCGTGTTCAAAAAGCCCTTGCCAGAGCTAAGCAAGTCAAGATAGATGGGATTCTAGAGGAAGCTAGTCCGGATGCGTCTACCAATTACTCTCTCTGGAGACTTACAAGCCGCCTAAAGAGACAGGCAATCCCAAAAGCCCCAATTAAGAGCCCCACCGGTGGATGGTGTTTCTCCAGCCAAGAAAAGGCAGAAGTATTTGCAGACAGCCTTGAAAGTAGATTTATGCCATTTGACTTCACAAATGAGGTTACACGAAGGGCAGTCGAGCTGCAATTGGAGACCCCATTCCAAATGACGTTGCCAGAAAAACCGGTTACGCTGCAAGAAGTAGAGCTTCTTATAAAAGCGCTGAAGGCCAAAAAATCCCCTGGCGAAGATCTTTTGGACAACAGGACGTTGAAGCTGCTACCAAAAAAAGCACTGTTATTTATAGTGTTACTCCTAAACAGCATACTCAGGCTGGGGCATTTCCCTAAAATCTGGAAGAACGCGCTAATTGTAATGATTCCGAAACCAGAGAAACAGCATACAGAAGTCGATGGATACCGGCCAATCAGTCTTCTTTCAGCACTGGGAAAGATGACAGAAAGGGTTATTCTGAACCGCATCCTTGAACTCGAGTCTGTGGCACGTCGAATACCAAAGTGGCAGTTTGGTTTCCGAAGAAGGCACGGCACTCCGGAACAACTCAACCGTGTTGTCAACTTCGCCCTGGATGCCATGGAGCGAAAGATGTACGCAGTTTCGGTGTTTATGGACATCAAACAGGCGTTTGATAGAGTGTGGCATGACGGTCTGCTCTTCAAACTAAGAGGCAGCCTTACTCCACAGTTGTTTCAGCTCGTCAGAAGCTTTCTCCTGGACAGAAGTTTCAGAGTCGTCATTGACGGAGTCAAATCAACAAAGCGTCCTATCAACGCAGGTGTACCCCAGGGCAGCGTTCTAGGTCCTACCCTGTATACGCTCTACACAGCGGACATGCCTAACCACAGCACCATCACGGGCTTAGACGAGAACAACGTATTAATAGCAACGTATGCCGATGATACTGCAGTGCTCACAAGAAGCGTAAGCATTGGCATTGCTACTGAAGCATTGCAGCAGTATGTAAGCTCCTTCGAAGCCTGGGCCCGGAAATGGAACATAGGCATCAACAGCAGCAAGTGTGCGAATGTTACATTCGCCACAAGACCACTGTCCTGCGGAAACATCACCATGCAAGGCTCCATATTGTCACACAAGCGAAGTCAAAAGTACCTTGGAGTTATATTGGACAGAAGGATGAACTTCAAAATGCACACCACCATGGTCAAGAAAACGGTCATGGAAAAAGCTGGGAAAATGGCCTGGCTACTTGCACCGTCTAATAAGCTCTCCCTTTGTAGTAAAGTTCGTATCTACAAAACCATCCTCACCCCGATCTGGAGCTACGCTGTCCAAATCTATGGTATTGCAGCTAAGACAAATCTAAACAAAATAAGAGTAGCGCAAGCAAAAATATTAAGAACACTATCTAATGCCCCCTGGTACATGCGCACAAGAGATATAGAGAGGGATCTCAAGGTCCCCAAGGTTGGCGATGCCATCCAGAAGCATTCCAACAATTTCCTACAGAGAATGGATTTTCATCCCAACCCTTTAGCGAGAAGGCTAAGAAATGCTCCAAAAAAGAGAAGACTTAAGAGGTGCCATCCACAGGACCTTCCAACGAGGTCCCTAGTATAGTAACCAATTAGCCAATAACTTTAACCAATAGATTTACGTAAATACATCATAATATGATTAATTGTTAATAATTGTTAAGGTATAACTTGTCAAGCTGTCAATAAGGTAGCAGAACACAAGTTAAATAATAAAATATACAAATTTTTAACAAAAAAAAAAAAAAAAGATTTCAACTAAAATTCACGTTTCGTCGACAAAAGTATGCAACATTTTTTAATTTTTGGACTTGCAAATTTTTCGTTGCGGAGTCGAAAAAAAAATGTAAGAAATCGCAACAAAATCAGAAAATCGTGGATATCTCGGGAACCAAAAGGACGATCGGAATGTCCTTTGGCAAGTTGATAGTCCTTGATAAGACGAGTTGATTGCCACAGGACTCATAAGGATCTGCAAGGATACGGCCAAGATAGAGCATGTTTTTTCTCAGCAAAAAAGTCCTTCTAACTCTGTTGTTTAAAGGATATTCGTCCTTCGAGTAACATTTTCGTCCATCATGCATCCAGCACCATCTTCATGCCAAAGGACATCCTGATCGTCCTTCAAATGACGAAGTTACGGGGGATTATTCAATTTTTGCCCAATTTTCCATCTACCCCTTGTAGATTTTTTCGAAAAATTCTTGTTTGTTTTTTTTATATATTCTTTATTTTTTTAATGACAATCGGCAGTTATTTTTAAACGTATTTGTTAGGGCTATCGATAGTCCAAAGGACATCTTAATTGTCGTTGTTGTTTTCGAGATAAACACATTTTAAGATTTCAACTAAAATTCACGTTTCGTCGACAAAAGTATGCAACATTTTTTAATTTTTGGACTTGCAAATTTTTCGTTGCGGAGTCGAAAAAAAAATGTAAGAAATCGCAACAAAATCAGAAAATCGTGGATATCTCGGGAACCAAAAGGACGATCGGAATGTCCTTTGGCAAGTTGATAGTCCTTGATAAGACGAGTTGATTGCCACAGGACTCATAAGGTTTTGCAAGGATACGGCCAAGATAGAGCATGTTTTTTCTCAGCAAAAAAGTCCTTCTAACTCTGTTGTTTAAAGGATATTCGTCCTTCGAGTAACATTTTCGTCCATCATGCATCCAGCACCATCTTCATGCCAAAGGACATCCTGATCGTCCTTCAAATGGCGAAGTTACGGGGAATTATTCAATTTTTGCCCAATTTTCCATGCCTACCCCTTGTAGATTTTTTCGAAAAATTCTTGTTTGTTTTTTTGATATATTCATTATTTTTTTAATGGCAATCGGCAGTTATTTTTAAACGTATTTGTTAGGGCTATCGACCGGCCAAAGAATATCTAAATTGTAACTGTAGTTTCTGAGATAAACACATTTTAAATTTTCGACAACAAAATTAATTCGATCCCCAAAAGTATGCAATATTTTTTAATTTTTGGACTTGCAAATTTTTCGTTGCGGAGTCGAAAAAAAAATGTACGAAATCGCAACAAAATCAGAAAATCGTGGATATCTCGGGAACCAAAAGGACGATCGGAATGTCCTTTGGCAAGTTGATAGTCCTTGATAAGACGAGTTGATTGCCACAGGACTCATAAGGATCTGCAAGGAAACGGCCAAGATAGAGCATGTTTTTTCTCAGCAAAAAAGTCCTTCTAACTCTGTTGTTTAAAGGATATTCGTCCTTCGAGTAACATTTTCGTCCATCATGCATCCAGCACCATCTTCATGCCAAAGGACATCCTGATCGTCCTTCAAATGGCGAAGTTACGGGGAATTATTCAATTTTTGCCCAATTTTCCATGCCTACCCCTTGTAGATTTTTTCGAAAAATTCTTGTTTGTTTTTTTATATATTCTTAATTTTTTTAATGGCAATCGGCAGTTATTTTTAAACGTATTTGTTAGGGCTATCGATAGTCCAAAGGACATCTTAATTGTCGTTGTTGTTTTCGAGATAAACACATTTTAAGATTTCAACTAAAATTCACGTTTCGTCGACAAAAGTATGCAACATTTTTTAATTTTTGGACTTGCAAATTTTTCGTTGCGGAGTCGAAAAAAAATGTAAGAAATCGCAACAAAATCAGAAAATCGTGGATATCTCGGGAACCAAAAGGACGATCGGAATGTCCTTTGGCAAGTTGATAGTCCTTGATAAGACGAGTTGATTGCCACAGGACTCATAAGGATCTGCAAGGATACGGCCAAGATAGAGCATGTTTTTTCTCAGCAAAAAAGTCCTTCTAACTCTGTTGTTTAAAGGATATTCGTCCTTCGAGTAACATTTTCGTCCATCATGCATCCAGCACCATCTTCATGCCAAAGGACATCCTGATCGTCCTTCAAATGGCGAAGTTACGGGGAATTATTCAATTTTTGCCCAATTTTCCATGCCTACCCCTTGTAGATTTTTTCGAAAAATTCTTGTTTGTTTTTTTATATATTCTTAATTTTTTTAATGGCAATCGGCAGTTATTTTTAAACGTATTTGTTAGGGCTATCGATAGTCCAAAGGACATCTTAATTGTCGTTGTTGTTTTCGAGATAAACACATTTTAAGATTTCAACTAAAATTCACGTTTCGTCGACAAAAGTATGCAACATTTTTTAATTTTTGGACTTGCAAATTTTTCGTTGCGGAGTCGAAAAAAAATGTAAGAAATCGCAACAAAATCAGAAAATCGTGGATATCTCGGGAACCAAAAGGACGATCGGAATGTCCTTTGGCAAGTTGATAGTCCTTGATAAGACGAGTTGATTGCCACAGGACTCATAAGGATCTGCAAGGATACGGCCAAGATAGAGCATGTTTTTTCTCAGCAAAAAAGTCCTTCTAACTCTGTTGTTTAAAGGATATTCGTCCTTCGAGTAACATTTTCGTCCATCATGCATCCAGCACCATCTTCATGCCAAAGGACATCCTGATCGTCCTTCAAATGGCGAAGTTACGGGGAATTATTCAATTTTTGCCCAATTTTCCATGCCTACCCCTTGTAGATTTTTTCGAAAAATTCTTGTTTGTTTTTTTTATATATTCTTTATTTTTTTAATGGCAATCGGCAGTTATTTTTAAACGTATTTGTTAGGGCTATCGACCGGCCAAAGAATATCTAAATTGTAACTGTAGTTTCTGAGATAAACACATTTTAAATTTTCGACAACAAAATTAATTCGATATACTCTTTATTTGTTTAATGATAATTGGCAGCTATTTGTCGTCCATCATGTATCCATCACTATATACATGCCAAAGGACATACCAATCGTTCTTCAAATGACGAAGTAACGAAGGATTTTTGAATTTTCGGCCAACTTTCCATGTTCCCCCCTTTTACACTTTTTTGCAAATTTTAAAATTTTTGTTTTAATTTCCCAGCTTATTTTTAAATCCGATCATTCGGAAAACAAAAAGCACTCGTCGGTATATTTTGGTATTTTGTACATTTCGTCCCACAACAGTGACAATCGAAAACGTGAAATCGATTACTAAAACTGTGCACAACAAAAAGCTCTCTGCTATGGCCGTTTTTATTTAAAATTTGAATATATTAATTGGTTGTCAGAAATGTTGAGAAAGTGAAATGCCGGATTTTATCTAATTAGATGCACTCGGTAATTTAGCTTGATGGCAGGTGGCGAACACAACGATGACTCGTTGCACAAATTTCGCAGCCAAGCATAGCGAGATGCCATCCATCGTGCGTAATGACTCAATTTTTTCTATAATTATTATGCAGACAGGCGACTTATACTTACGGTATGCCGCCAGATATAGGAAACTGAAAGAAGCAGTGAACCATATCGAAATATATATTAAGAAAACAGCAGATTAGTTATAGCATATAATCGTATTTATTTGTATTAAATTCTTGTGATTAAAATCAATAATGTTGTTGCTGTTGCTTGCAATACATGTATTCGTAATGTAATCTATTCCATTTTTAATAGTTAGTTTGCTTTAAATGATTTCATTTTAATTAATTGTATTTTAAATACATTTTCATATATGTTTTTTTTTTCCATTTTATCAATTTCCCCAAAAAATAACAATTAAAAAAGAAAAAGGAGAAAGAGCAAAATATAATTGAGAGAAAAGGAGAAATATTCGCGACATCGGCGGTTGCCAATGTATTGTTATAGTTATTCAATTATTGTTAAGCAATTGTTCTTCTTACATTTTGTATGTGCGTGTGTTGTAAACAATTAAATTGTTCACCTTTCTTCATTGCTGAAATCATTTTTTTTTGTTTTGTTTTTGTTTGTCGATTTGATCTATATATATGTCTCATAATAATTGTTGTGAATTAGCATAGTTAGGAGCCAGGGCTCTCGATTTGTATATAGTATATATATGTATATAGAGCATATATGTATGTGTGTTTAATTGTTTAAGTATATATGTATGTATGTTGTATATATGTATATATCTAATTATAGTATAATTATGTGTTTGGTTTACACTCGACTCAGAAATCATTTAACAAACATCGAACAGAACACACGTCAAGTTTGAAAATATTAAGGCCGATTCCAACAAAGATTAAACAAAGCATATGCGATATACGATACATATGTACATACATATTTGTATATCATGTAAAAGGTACGACGTACTAAATATGGTTAACTTTAATCCACACAAAAAAAAATACACATTAAAAAAACATATTATTTATATGCAATAATAGATCATTGCAGTTAAATTAGGCTAAAGTATTGTTGTTGTCGTCTCTGGATAATTCTTGCTCCTTATAGAGCCGTTATCGATAGTAAGGTTATGGTTTGCGATATAGGTAGTATCGTAAGTAATTAGTATCCATTATAAGTGTGGTAAGTAAGTGTTTTGTAAGATTCGAAAAGATTTGTGACTTCTTTTTTGGGGAGAGGGCAAATCGGAATATATATCGATAAGGATATTATGTCTGTAACTGTGTTGTAAGTGTGTGTTTGCCTTGACCTAAGTAAAGCACCAAATTTGTTTTGTTCTACGCTCTGATCGGAACCTTGTTGCCTAACTACTGCACATACCATTTAGTATAACTCTAAATATCATCTCAAATCAGATGATCTCTTCTTCCTGGTATTTTTTTTTATTTTCGTTTGCTGTAAAATCCCATATTTTCTCGTATTAAAAGCTTTTTTCCTATCTCGCTTGCCTTGTGTATAAAAATAAATGTTCCTTTTCTAAGACTATGCTGGAAAATAGCAAGCACACGCACACACTCACACTTCCCACCCACACACGCACACACACACACACACACATACACAGATACAAAACACACGCACAACAATCAGTCCTGCGAATTCGTTCTTTTCTCATCTTCTCTTCTATTTACACTACTTTCATGTGCGTGTGTCTGAGTAAGCTGTACTATATGTGTGTGTGTGTGTGTGTGTGTGTGTGTGTGTATCTTCTAATCGTAAAACTTCTAGAAAATTACGCGCATCTGTTTATATAGGGGAGCGGGGCTGAGGGGGCCTTGAGGGGGTTCTATTAAGTTCTATCACGACAGTTATGCATTCATATATTGTAGTTTAAAATGTATCTCCCTCCTATCGTTATCATCTTCATCTTCGTTCTCTGCTTAGTGCTATTAAAAAATCGATTACAGCTGGAAATTTGTAAAATTTTGTTGTTCAAAGTCTCAAATTTGGATTGTAAATGTTTGGTTCACTTGACGCAACAACAATCGACGAAGAAACAGTTCTCGCTGCTCGCCAGCAACGAGATCAACGATTAGCGAGTAGCGAGTAGCGACTACAAATAATTGGTAATAATGCAATAAAACGATTTGGCGATCAGTAAACAAATGCAACAAGAGTTGCGGCGAGTTACAGGAATGTAACAAGTGGCGGAGTCGAAATAAATGATGGGCCAAGTGGAAGTAACGAGTGACGAGTAAAGCAACGAGTGCGCATTGAATGTGCTTAGTCGCGCAAAAGTAACGAGTGGCAAGTGAAATAAGACAACACAAAAGTAACGAGTGACGCGTGGCGAGTGGCGAGTAGTGCAAATGCAATGAGTGCTCGCTAAAATTATGGAATTGTTGCATTTTGGGATAGTTGTTGGAAAATAATACGTTGGCAACGAAAATGTAACGAGTGACGAATGCTCGCTGAAATGCTAGAGTTGATCGATTTGTTGTTGCGCCATCCGTGAGTACCTGATGAGGCAGTTCTAATTACATCATTATTGATTACGCTACGTAGATATATTTATGTGTGTAGATAGATACTGTGCTGTACATAGATATATATGTATATACATGCACTCGTATGTTGTGAATGAGGTGTTTTTGGAACGGTTCCATTCAATTCGATGCGGTTCGGTTCGGTTCGGTTTCTGGTTCACACACACACACACGCACGCACGCACGCACAGACGAGACGGACAATTCCAGCTTGGCTCTTAACATTAACCTAACACCTTAACTAGCCCTCGAAGGGATTCCCCCATGCGCTGTTTGGGGCGGGGTTTTCAGAAAACACTCGGAAGTAGCTTGACATTGACCTGGGACATGGATCGGGGCCGTGGCCGCAGTCGCAGTCGCTGATGGGCGAGCGCAATTGGCCGGACGCTGGGCGTCCGCACGTGCCGTTAATAAAGCTCAGTATGATGACGCACTGGCGCCGGAATCTTGGACATGCCGCGCTCGCGTCGCGGTGAAATGACGGCAGCTGCTGCAGCTGCGGCGGCGCCCGTTGAATGGTTGCTGCCACACGAGGAGGCCGCCGAGCTGGAGCGCTTCGAGCGCGCCTTCGCTGGCGGCGAACAGCTCTCGGAGCGCTCCGGATTGCCATTGCTGTGCACCCAGGCGCTGGTAAAGTCCTCATACACCGGCGTCTTCTTGCCATTGCTGCTGGGTTTCGGCTGCGTTTGCGTTTGCGGCTGCTGCTGCTCCTTGGCATCCTTGTTGCCAGCGGCGTAGCGCGAGAGCAGCGTCTTCATCTTCTCGAGTATCTGGGCATCGTTCTTGGCGCTGCTCGCCGCCTCGAGCAGCTGCTGGGCGAGCGGCGAGGACGCGTGGTTCTTCACCGGCGACGTGGTCAGCGAGCTGCTGCAGCCGCGCACCCGTCGCCCGTTGCTGTCGTACAGGATCTGCGAGGAGCGTGTCTTGGTGTTGCGATCAAACGGCGACGGAGCCGTGGCCGTGGCCGTGCCTGAGGGCGGCGCAAAGGTGTCGCTGCTGATCGTGGGACGCTTCTTGCTGGGCAAGGCGCTGGCCGCACTGCGTCCGCTCCACGTGTTCGTCACGTCGCGCACCAGCGGCAGCTGCGACGCCTTGCCGCGCGGTGCGGCAGCCGCCGAGGAGGCAGCCGTCGAGGCAGTTGCGGGACGTCGCACCGAACGGTACACCGGCTGCTTGCGACTGAAGTTGCTGCTGGCGGCGCCGGAGCGCGTGCTCAGATCCTGCAGACTGCCGCCGGCGCCGCTGCAGGTGCTGTTGTCGATGCTGCTGCGACGCCGTCGCTGCGCCAGCGGAGAGCGCGGAATTTTGCTTGTCGCCGCTGGCGCGGCCGCCTTGGCGTTGCCGTCGGCCTGCTCTTGCTCCTCCTCGGGCTGCTCTGTGGTCACGGTGATCACGTCGTCTGTGATGTAGACGCCCGACTGCGCAAACTTGTTGTCCACGTGCGCGTAGCGGGGCTTCAGCTTGGACTGCAGCTTGGGCTTGGGCAGCGCCAGCACAGCGGGCAGCGATTGCGGTCCATCGATGTAGTCCGGCTCGTCCTCGTCCACCTCCTGCTCCTGCTCCTCCTCGGGCTGCTCTTCCAGCTGCTGCTGCTGCTGCTGCTGTTGCTGCTTGGATTGCTCCGGTTCGGCGTCATCTGTGGGCGAAATCTGCGAGTCGCTCGACGTTTGATCCAGACGCGCTGAGAAAACAATACAGAACAGTAGTTGCAAGACATTAATCAGCTGAGCGGATTATTCCTGAGTCTGCTACTCAGTCGAAAGCATTCTCAGTTCTAGGAATTACACAGTGGGAAGATTACACAGTGGGCAACAAACAAAAGTAGTTGAGAGTGAGATGAGAGATTATTCCTATGGCGGGGACATGATCAGTTAGCAAAGTTAAAAGAATTCTCAGTTTGAGGATTTCTTATCAGGGAAATTATCTCGGAAATATAACACTATCGGAGAATTAATTGGGCTGGCAATAAACTGAGGTACTCGTTACTCAATTGAGTAAACTGAGAGCTTATTCCGGACATGGTTATTTGGAGACATGTTCAGTTAGAACTCAGTCGAAGGAATTCCCAGTTCGAGGATAAGTTTATCGAAGAAATATGACTCTGTGCGCATATAACATTGTCGGGTTTGGTTGTTTAGTTGGTCAGTTAAGTGATACATCCTTATCAGGGATATTACTCAGTGGACTTCTTATCAGTATTATTTGGGGAATTATTCCCGACTAGTTGGGCAATTAGTCAGTCAAAATAATTATTCAGTGAGGAAATAGAACGACAGAAGAATTATTACTTATTAGTTAGGTTTGTTATTAAGTTAGGTTTAATACTCAGTTAAACGAATTGTCAATTGTAGGATTTCTAATCTATATTATTTGAAGAATTATTCCTCATCATTTAGGCAAAGGATTTCTCCTAGATTTAGTCTGGGCAGGAACTCACCTTGGCTTTCAGCGTCCTCGATGGAGGCCTGACTGTGCAGCGACTCGCGTTTCTGTGCCGTCGACTGGATGACGCCCAGACTGCGGTAGCCCTCATCGCTAATCTCGCTGCCATTGTCGCTGATGTTCTCGAATTTGCTATTCTGTTCCGGCTGTGTTCCAGAGACGACAACTGTTGCTGCTGCTGCAACTGGAGCTGCCTCCTCCTTGGGAGCGTTGTAGCTGTCCTGTGAGTTGTGCTTCTGCTTGCGCAGATCGCTCATCAGGCGCCGCTGGCTGGGCGACATGCTGCGCCTCGCCAGACTCGGGGATCCCTGCAATGTCTCCATGGTTCCGTTTCCATTTCCATTTCCGTTGCTGTTGCTGTTGCTCGTCTGATTGAGGAACTTGCGCTGCGGCGTCGGACTGCGACTGCGATGCTTGGTTGTGAAGCCGCCGCTGGGCGACAAATTGGGCACGACTCCGATTCCGACTCCAGCGCTAGCTGTGGGCGAAGCGGAGCCAGTTGCAGCTCCAGTTCCGGGGGAGGTTGTGGCTCCCGATCCAACTGTGGAGATGACGCGACGAGCTGCGTGCGGTGAGCTGCGAATGGCGAACAACATTAGAAGGCGATGAGGGAGGGGAAAGAGAGACAAATTTCCTCAAGGGGTCTCGACTTAATCGATGTGTAACGTGAATCAACGCGAATCGATTACAAACCCATTTCGTTATCACCCTTCACGTTTGCACTGTCAATTGTCGCCATCGACGCCAACAACAATTGAGAACAGGCTTTTCAGTTCTAATCTACAAGCGATTAATGTGCTCAATTCTCGTGGCTGATAAAATGTGACGAGTGACGCGAGATTCCGCTGAATTTCCGCAATGAGTCCTCAAAGACAGCACTAAACTATAAATAGTCATGGAGCCATCAAACTACAATTATTTACGGCAGCCCATGAAAACACATTAGTTTCTTCTGCACTTATTATGACGATCAAATGAATGTACGGAAATATATTAAAAGGGAATTGAACTGCTTTGAATAAATACTGAACTATGAAATGTAACGAAATTGCTGAAATCTAGGAATTAAACTCCTTTGGACAAGAAATAGAGAAGGAGTTATAAATAAATGTAATAAATTATTAAAATCAATAATGTTGTAGCAATATTTGAATTAAATAACTTATGTTTAAAATAGGAAAGATGAAATGGAATCTCTATTTAATTTAAATTTGAATACATTTTGAAAAATGAAATAATAAATGAATTGATTCCTGCAACTAAATTCTAGGAGCAAGTGGAATGAAACTCATTCGCCTGCAATATGCATATTTATGCAGTAAATGAAAATTGTGATAAATTATAGTCTACAAGTTTGTTGGATTGTCTTCTACAAATGGTGGGTTGAAATGATTTGATTGAATGAAATTCGCAGTCGCAGTTGAGTGTGCTAACTACGAACTACACACGAGTTGGGATGAATGGATATCAAAATGCTTGGCTGGCTAAATGAATAAGTGCACGAGGCATTTTGTCTAGCTCAACTTCGCCCCTGGCGTTGCATGATGGAGCTGCTAATGGAGCACTCAAGTGGCATGATTCTGTTTGCTGCCACCATCATTATGCCGGCTTTATGCATGCAATTAACGCCGGCGATAACAACTTAATGCATGCTACTACTCCACTACTCCATCTGCCTCCCCGTCTGTTCTCCTCCTCTCGCAGCTTAGCTTAGTTTTTCGCATTAAAGTGGAGCTGTCACTGCACGCTGTTTGTGTTTGTGCTTGCGTTTGCGTTTGTGTTTGACTCACCGTTCGTATATCACCTGCGCATTGTGCAGCTCGATGCCGCCTCCTCCTCCGCCTCCGCCTCCGCCTCCGTTGGGGGACTGCGAGTTGTTGCTGCTGCTGGTGCGGGGCAGCAGGCGAGCCGTGATGGAGCTGCGGTGCTGGGCACGACAGCGGCAGGGATCGTGCTTGTCCAGATAGTGCGACAACGTGTCCCAGCCGCCGCCCACACGCACCATCACATGCGACCGAAGGATCTGCAACGACAGAGAGAGAGAGAGGAACGATCGAAGGAGACTCCTTTTGGTTTTCGGTTTGCGACCACTTTCAACTTACGCGCACAAAGATGAGCACTTTGGTGTCGCCAATGCGGTATTTGCCCTCGGAGACGCGCACCATGGGAAACTGTGAGGGGCACGTGCATTTCTCCACCAAGTCTCTGACCTGCAAACGAAATGTTAGAAAACGTATATATGTATGTACATATGTATGTGTGTAGAAATGTGTCAGCTTATTTCGTCTCTTTCCGTTTCTGTGTCTGTTTCTGCACAACCCGTGGCGTGACCCCGTAGGGCATTGCATAAGATCAAGAGCCACAGGCGATCGCAGCCACCAAATCCAAATCCGAGTCCCAACGACTGCGGACTGGACTCGCCATTAGAGATGTGCACGGCGTGAAATGGGCACGAGGCGTACCCCGAAAAACATGTTGCTCAGACGGAGGATCATGAATACAAATATTAAATGCCAGGAACTAGCTGCAATAGCTAATTCTATGCAGAAAGCAAAGGTTTTTTATACAAATTCCATTGCGCGAATTATGATAATTTCAGTGGGAATTTTAGACAATCAATCGTTTGGGGTGTGCGTTGATAGTTTAATCACGATAAACAGTTTTCTCATGTATATGTAAATCTGTATATATTCAGACATATGTATATTAGCTATTAGAATCTAGTTGCAATAGCTTTTACACTAATTTCAAAGAGCGATTTAAGATAGTTAGATTAGGGGTTTTAGACAATCCATCGTCGTTTGGGCTGTGCGTTAATAGTTTAGTCAGATAGTCAGTCAGTCAGCTTTACATATATGTATGTATATTTTAATTAGCTATATTTTTATCTGCCTGTATGGGATTCGTGTCGTGTCACGCAACCATCTGCAGCTGGCAGCTAGAGCTTCGAGAGTGCTGCTGTGGATCAGTGGGCTGTGGGCAAAATGCATTTCGACTGCATAAATTCACGCGCTGCCACATTGCCATTGTCCGATGGCCGAGCAAATGATCAAACAAATGAGCGGAACAGCGAACGAAACGACTTGGCTTCCAGTCGCCAGGCAGACGGACGGACGGACGGACGAACGGACGGACACACACACAGAGAGCTGAGGGCAACTGGCTCCTTCTAGTTGCAGTTGCAGTTGCTGCTGTTGTTGTTGTGGATTCGTGTCTGTGGGGAGCTAAGGCAGCAGCAGCAGCAGCGTCTTGGCCAGGTTGCGGCTACTGTGCCGTCGACGTTGCGACGTCGCCTTTGACAGGCCTTCGACTTCGCCTGGGCTAACAAAGCTCAAGTTTTGGCCAACAGCAACAGCAACAACTGTGACACGAACAAACCAAACAGACAAAACGCATTTGCACCTTTGAACTTCGCCAGTTGCAAGCGATACCCGGCAATCAACCAGCCTGCCAGCGGGGTATGATCAGCGAGTGTTAAACACAATTATATGTATTTTCCGCGTTATTGTGTCTTTCTACAGGGTGTCTGAGCGTTGAGCATTGCAGCGGGCAGAGGCAACAGGAGCGCCACAGGAATGATTGGGAACTGTGCCACAGCAGCAGCAGCAGCAACAGCAGCTGTATGCGTGCCACAGCAGCAACTGTTGCTGAGGGGGCAAAGAGAGTGAGAGAGGCGAGGCATTGCTGCTGTGCAGTTGGTGCCTTTTGTGTGGTAAGTCGACATCACAATAAATCTAGCATTTGGCGATAAGCCGCAAAAAGAGATCTGGCCATCGACAACACGGCAACGGCAACAACATGAGCAGCAGCAGCGGCAGCAGCAACAACAGCAATCTTGGCATGACTGTGACGCATGCGAGATTAGCTGGCGCTGGCAATGGCGCTGTGATCCTGGCCAGGCCATAAATCGCAAGCAGCCACAGCAACCACTAACAGCAACCACTAGCAGCAACAGCAACAGCAACAGCAGCAATGTTGACGACGCGGACGTGCCAAACGGCAGCGACAAATGATTCGTGGCTCGTTTTGGCCGAGTTGCCTGCCCCTTGTTGTTGTTGCTGTCGATGTTGCCGTTGTTGTTGTGGCACATCATTTGATTTTCGACAAGTTGTTGAGGCTATTTGCTGATTTGGCAGCCACAGCCACAGCAGCAGCAACTGTTGCTGCCGTTGCCAAACAAATTGATTGGCCGCCTGAGTGATCGCCACAGACAACACAAGCAGGAGGCAGACGCCAACTCTGCAACTCGGCAACTCGGCGTCCAATTCGTAGTCGTGGTTGCAGGCAGCATCGTCGTTGTTGTTGCTGTTGCTGTTGCAAGTCAAGCTCAAGCTGCAGCTCAAGCTGCAGCTCAGCCATTGAGCTTGTCCGCCCGCCAGGCCAAGTTTTGTTATTGTTGCTGCTGCTGCTGCTGCTGACAATGTTTGTGGCAGCATGTGGCAGACAGTTAGGCAGAGTCTGAGAGACGGACGGACGGACGGACGGATGGCGAGGCATGTCCATGTTGCGTCCAATAAATGCGCAACGATTTAAGCAGCCATCCATCCAGCTGCTGTCGATTGTGGCAACTCAGCGAGCAGGCCAAAGAGGAGGCATTGTTGCTGTTGTCAATGTTGCTGGCGGCGTGAGGAAATGTTTGCATGGCTTTTCATTAGTTTTCCGATTTTGGCTGATTTTGGCGATTTTGCTCCTCAATCCTTTGGGCGCTGCTGCGTTGTTGTTGCCAGTTGCTTGTTTGTTGCATGTTGCTGTCGTCGTCGTCGTCGTTGGTCGTTGGTCGCCGCTTGTTGTCATCGCGCAATCGCTGCTCGCAGTCACACTTGCAATTACACTGCCAATTGCGATTTGTTGTAATTGCTGTTGGCACCAACATCGGCAACGCTGTGGCGCCACCGGGCAGCAGCAGCAGCAGCAACACGACAACACATTGGCAACAAGGCAACACGCCTCGAACATCTTGTCAAATTAATTTACAATATGATGAGACCCCAAATGTGACATAAGCAGCAGCACCAGCAACAACAGCAACAACAACGATAATTGTAATTGAAATGCAACAATTGCAACTGCAACAGCTTGGCAGCAATAGATCAATCAATACTCTGTGCAGCATTGCCACAATTTGATGCAACGTTTGAGTTTTGGCTCAACAATTGATCCTTTTGCCAATTGTAATCACAAATTTATTTGCGTTCTGAATATTTTCCCACAGCACTTTAATTAATTGTCATGGGCTACGCCTGACACATTTCAATTTAAACTAATCAAATGAATAGCGATAGTCTTTGAGAACGTTGTGTTTTTATTGACCGACGAACGGACTTGATTTGACTGCTGATCAAACTATAAAGCCGCAGACTTCGGAACAAAGACATAAAGTAGAGCTAGACATTTAAATTGAGTTTTTGCGAGTGGTAGAAACAGCGCTGCTTAGTTTCTAAAAAAACTAAAAATAAATGTAATTTTCGCTCTGAGTTGCTGTCTATAACAAAGCTTTTTGACTTATTGAAAAACAAATGAATCAAAACTCCTGATTACAGTTTGAAGCATGTATAGAAAAATATAGTTAAAGTAATTTGCTTTCCAATCTCTGGTCGACATCAAAGTTATTTGAATTTTTTGCCTATGAAAAAGTGTAAATCAGAATTCTTGATACAAAAGGAGTGAAGAAGGCAATTCTATATACTATATGCAACAAAAATGTTGGAATCAGAACACTTCATCCAAAAAGAGATATATATTTAATTAATTTGCTGTTTAGATCGATATCAAAACTATTTGCAGTTGTTGCCAATATTTATCTAACCACTTTAGAGACTCATTTAAATAGACATATACAAAAATAGTGTAAACTCTTGATACAAAGAGAATATTAAATACATTTGAAGAATATACTCTATACTATACAAGTATAACAAAAGTGATATCCGGAAAGAGATATGAAATACAAATTTGCTGTCTGATCTCTGATCGATATCAAAGCCATTTGCATTTGTTGCCAATATTTATCTAACCATTTTAGAGACTCATTTAAATAGGCATATGTATATAAAAAAAAGTGTGAATCAGAACTATTGATCCCAAAAGAGGCAACAGATGTGTGCTTGATCACTGATCAGTGATCACGGATCACGGATCACGACTCGTAGCTGCCTTGGCGGTGTCAATGATTGCTGATTTCGGTTGCGGGGTAATGCGCAAAACATATATATCCGATATCCGTTTATAGCCAAAGTCTCCCACCCCACAATTAATCGTTGCATTTGTTGTGCCGTTGTTGCTGTGGCTTTTGATTTGTTTTGACCAAGTTTGTAACTGGAAACTCAGCCATGGCTAAAAATGGACATGAGAAAAGTGGCAGCCACAATCAGAAGAAATAAAAGTCGTGAGCCGCAGCAAGAGACAAAAAACAGACCACAGAAACAGACAAAAGAGAAAACACAAGAAACGCGATAGACTCTTGCTGGGCAATCGATAAATCGATAGCAGAGCAGATATGTGATTCGATTCGATTCGATTACTCACCATCTCGTCGAGGCTCTTGAGATCGTTGGTAACGATCTGTGGCTGCGGTCCGTACATCAGCATCGGATCCTTGTCGTTCTCGTCCTCGTTCTCCGTGTCGCTGTCGTACAGATCCGTTTCGACGGCGACTGGTGGCGCCTCCGTCTGTGTGCCGCTCTCCGCGCAGCCGTTGCTCGTCTGCGTGCCACAGCCGACGCCGCTGCCGTTGCCGCTGCCGACGCCGATGCCGACGCCGTTCGCCTTGTTATCGGCCGCGATTTCGCGATCGATTTGTCGCTCCATCTGCACCAGCATTGGGGCCAGCATTCCTATCGTTGTAGTTAGTATATCGATCAGTTAGTCGACCAATCGATCAGTCTGTCAGGCGATCACTTACCGAACTTGGCGCCACGTCGCGCCACCTCCAGAAGACAGAGAATCACGTGCTTCTCGTTCTTGCGCATGATCAGATCGTCCGTTTCGAACAATAGGCACTCGATGATTTTAAGGCTCTTTCTGCAAACCAATCGATCAATCCAAATAATATACATATATTAGTGTAACTTCACATTTTGTAATTACGAGCAGAGAGCTCAATGATAATTTTCAATTGTAATTTTTGTAGTTACACTTTCCAATCTTTGTTCTTCAATCAAAGATTAGAAAATCAATGTATCACAATTTTTGAAAATAGAGTTATTTGTTTTTTATATAATTAAATTTGATTATTTTCAATTCATTTGTGCTATTAAATTTACTTCTTCATCAATTTATTTCATATTCTAATTCGCTTAAGCTGAAAATGCATTCTATGCTCAGCAATCAATCGGAATCAATCAAATCAGATACGGTTTTGTGTTTTTTTGTTATCAATAACTTGCAATTAATTAATTAAATATTGAATTATAAATTGTCTATATTTCAATCAATTCAGATTACGTATTTATGCAATTCAAAATTAGTCTGGATTTCGTTTGATCTGATTGATTACTTTCGTGAGCCGCATATGAGTTCGTTGATTGATCTGCTCTGTTTCGCGCCGTCCCCAATCAATCAGAGATCAATCGTGCGTCTTTCGTTTGATCTGTGATCGATGCAGTCGCAGAGATCCGTAACACTCACCTGCACCAGGTTATGAAGTTGGAGACGTTGTCGCGGGAGAAGAAGGTGCCGCTCTTCGCGGTCGGCAGAAAGTGGACGTTGCCCAGGGCGAGTATGGGGCCGGCCAATCCGGAAGTCATCGAGCGTGTCATTGATTTGTTGCGCGCCTGTCGCCGGGCCAAATAATCCTCGGCCGCTTGCCGCACATAATTTGCGTGCTGCAACAACAATCGGGCAAAAAACAAACAACAAATTAGCAGACACAAAAGAGGAGACGCGAATGCAATGCGACTGCAGTCGCATTTCTCGATTCGAGTGAAAGTCAAAATGAAATATTTTTGGCTTATTCAAAAGCGCGACAAAAATCTAGAAAAAGTTTATTTTTAAGCGTCGCAAGAATTTAGCGCAGCATTTTTAGGCTGACGGCGGCCAAAGACGACTGCGATGGGGGGCAGCGGAAAGGGGGAAGGGGGAGGGGCAGCTGCACACCTTCCTCTGCCCCAAACCCCGCCCAGCCCTGCCTCCCTTTCCCCTCTTCTACTTGCTCTCAACATTGACTGTTTGCAGTTGCGATTGCAGTTCAACTGCTTTGATTGAGGGGAAGTGCACGAGGGGGGGAAGCGGAAGGGGAAGGGGAAGGCGCCGCAATGCTATGCATAATTAATTGACACGCAGCCAGTGCGATAAAAAACAACTCACTTAAACAAACACAACGAAGACACTCGTCACTCATCAGTCATCATTCAGTCGCAGTCGCATTCGCAATTCATTTCGTGAATGGCCGCAAGAATGGGCACCTGACACAAATACTCCTCTCTCTCTCCCTCTCACACTTGTTGTGTCTCTCTCTCTCTGTCTTTAAGATATTTCAGAGCTCAACAGCATATATCATCGTACACTTAACTAAATAATGTTGTTGTGCTCATGAAATATTCAGAAATACTTGAAGTTCCAGCTAAACACGATTTATGACAGTTTAAAACTTATTTCATAAAATAATAAAGTAAATAATTTAAAAAAACACGTGTGAAAATCCCTTTTAAAAAGACAATTTAAATTGATAATTATTTACGCTGACGATCTTCGCTTGCTAGATAGATATTTTTCATATTTTTAAAAGTGACAAATCATGTTGTGAAACATTTTGTAATAGCATGTCATTCCATTTATTTTGTATCACTTTATATTATTCATTAATCTATTTGCGGTACGCGTGTTTATCATTTTTTTGTATTAGTTAAAGCATAAATCAAACATAAATAGCATTGCTAATATGTCATGCTATTTAAATGTATTATGAGCAATATGTGTCTGAAGCGCCTTTTTGTGATATGAGTGCTTATCAAATTTTTTAAATAGATAGCAATAAATCTTGTTGTTTTATAATTTCTAATATGTCATTCTATTTAAATATTAACATGTTTACTGTGCTGAAGAGCTTAAAATATTTCGTAAAATAGACAAAGCAAACATGTTGTAATATATATTCGAATTGAATTTATTATTCAAATAGATAAAACACAAATGACATTAATATATTTTCAGTAATTATACATTTATCTATTTGTGATCTATAACTTTGAGATATATATGTAATAAATCATGTAATAAATTTAGTAACAAATGCTATTTTTCAACATTTCAATCTACATGCATATTTGTCATTCATCAAGAATTACTTTATGACATTTTTAAATACATTTTCTAATAGCTTATTTTAAATCGGAGTCCGAATAGTATAATATCGAACACCTCCATTTAGAGATGTTTTCTTCATCCTGCATTGTTGGACCTCTTCTCAATCTTCTCATGCGATTGCTTGCCGCATTTCCCATTCCCAACCAGATTTCCATTTCCATTTCCATTTGGCATTTCTCCTGTTGCAAGTGTTGACACTTGTTGCCTCCATTTGACGCCCTCGTTGGCATTGATGTCTGAGTTGAGCTGCAGCTTATGTCATCATCGAAGTCGCGCGTGCTCCGCATCCCCTTCCCCCTTCCTCCTCCCATCCTCCCTCCTCTCTCTCTCTCTCTTGATGCGATGCCAAAAACGTTTCAATCCCAATTCGAATTCGAGGCGATGCGATGCGATGCACGACGCCGATCGTCTCGAGACGTGTCATGCATTTCCATCTCCATTTCGATTTCGATTTCCATTTACATGCATTCGATATTCATTTATGCACATTTTTGTAATAATTTAATATTTAAACAATTTCAATATTTCTGCCCCTCGCTCTCGCTCGCGCCTCGCCGCAGCGATTATTATTATTATGTGTCGTGTTTTCAGCTGCGCTGCTTTGTTGTTTATGGTTATCGGCTCGAACTGCATTGTAGCCCGCTTTATTTGGTGTTTATTGTTTACCCTAACCGAGCCATAGAAGGGCAACATCGTCGTGACACAGTCGTCACCATTCTCTGACGTCTGCCCGCCAGTTGTGTCGTCTCTGTCGCGTGGGCGTGGCACTTACCCCCTTCTGTGTTCGCATGCAGGACAAGTGAAGTCCATTAAAGTCATTCAATTCGCAAAGTAAGAGCATTTCTCAGTCAAGGCTGGCATCTTCATCTTCATCTTCTCGCCTCAACTTTGGCTCTTATCATCGAGCCGGACTGCACGACGCCCACGTCGCTGCAGTTGTTGCTGTTGTGGCCACTGGCCAGAGGCGTTAAATAGCTGGGCAGCATCTTCTGCCCACGATTGCGACTCGGATATTCACTGAATCGAATACTATTCACCATTCGGCATTCGGCATTCGGTATTCAGTAATCGGCATTTGGCATTTAGCCTTCTGCTTTGTCTCTCCGCTTGCCATCGAAATTTATGAGCTATAATAATACTCGTATTTTCATTGTCTTTTCCACAGAATCGCTGACAGTTTTCACTTTCGATTGGTCAAAACGCTATTATGACACGGCGCAGCAAAAGCCTTGAGCACGTGCCGCACTTGCAGTGTTGGAAAGTGCGCAAAGTGCAGCTTATTAGAGATGCACAAATTGGAGACGCACAAAGAATTACGCTCAAATGATGCACTAAATAAATTGTCAATTGGTAAAAGCAATACATAAAGTATTGTTATTTGGTAATCCAAATTGAATAATTATATTTTCTACATTTCAAATGTATCCTTAAAATATCGAAATATTTGTAAATCAAATAAAGCTTAACGATAGTACCCAAAATACTTGCTTTGCTTTACAACTCTATTTTCTTAGAGAATGTTTTGTATTTGAATGCAACTTAATTTTGATTTGACAAGCTTCCCGATAACTAGGGATATTCGATATTTGCAGCATTTGTTGAACGTCGTAATTTAGGCAGTAAGTATGTGAAATAGCAAAAGCGTGCAATTGTTGCAAGTGTTTGTGTTGTCGTAGATGCAGCCACAGCTGGAGCACGAGCCGATGGAGGAGACCAAGCGACGCCTGGCGCTGCTTTTGGCGACGCCAACGAGCAGCCGCCTGCTCAGCGCCATCGTGCAGATGTCGCGAGATCACGCCCACTCCAGGGGGCTGAACTTGCCGCTCAACGCGTACCTCGATTGGTTTGTGCGCCATCACTTGCAACTGCCTGCAGCGCATCTGCTGCGCCACAAGCTCGTGCTGCAGGCGGCGCTGATGATGCTCGTCTTTTGCCAGCTGCACGGGCAGCCAGGGGCACAGCCAAGGCACAGACGGCGACACCAGAAGCGCATGGGAGATCGACGACGCAGGCGTTGCAAGGCCAAGCGCCGAGAGAGGCGCAAGAAGCGCGCACAGAACTCAAATATGACGCCAGCTGTCGCAGAGGCGACCCTCTCCAGCTCCCTGGACAGCCAGTCGCCTGCCACGGCTGCTGCTGCGCGCCAGCGCAGCGTCTGCGACTCCTCGGACTCGATCGAATTCGATCTGGAGCTGGAGATGGACAAGTTCACGGCGGACATTGAGCGGCGCAGGCAGGAGCAGGTCGACATGCAGCTGGGGAGCGACGACGAGTGGACAACGTGGCCATCGGAGCAGCAAACGCGTGAATACAACCACGAACGCATTGCCCAATTCATGGCTATTTGCGAGCAGCGATCATCGCAAGCCACAAGCGACGTCGAGAACACGCTGAACGAACTCAACGCGAAGGCCGATCAGCTCTTCCCCGGCATGACAGCTCAGCCCCAACGACACTTGGGGCGACGACGACGACAGCCGGCAGCGCAACCGGAGCCGGAGCCGAAGCCGAAGCGGAAGCGGAAGCTCACCTTGGCGCAGATCAACGAGGAGCTCTTCGGCCTCGACAGCGACGAGAACAACGAAGCTTTGCAATGGCCGCAGCAGAAGAGCAACTACGATCCCAGGAAATTCTACGAGGTGCCGGAGCTGCAGGAAGAGGAGTCGGAGACGCAGCCGGAGCCCCAGCTGGTGCCTAAGAAAACCAAGTCCAGGACGCACATGGACTATGATGCCATACTCAAGCTCTTGGAGGACAAACTTGTCGAATTGCTGCGCGAAGTTTCCAGCGCGATAACCGCGGAGCTGAACGGCCAGCCAGCGCAGCCGGAGCCGGAGCCGAGGCATCGCCACGCTGCCAACGAGACCTGGTGTTTGCCGTGCTTTTTGCCGTACGACCAGAATGGCACGGTGACCGTCAGACGCACCAGAGAGGGCATCATGAGCATCCAATTGGACGCCATCGATACGTTGCCGCATCCCGAGCCCTTGCGATCTTCGCGGAATGGCAAGAGGCCGCTGAAACGCCAGTTCAAGTTGCAGAGGTCTGAGGACATTTTGCAGCAATCAGATTTCCTGGAGCAAACGTTCCAGCAACAATCGTTCCACGAACAATCGATCCAGCAGGAAACGTTCCAGCAACAACCATTCCAGGAGCAAGCGTTCCTGGAGCAACCGTACTACGAGCAGTCGTTCGATGGCCAATGGTTCCAGGAGGAAGCGTTCAATGAGAAAGCATTCCAGGAGGAAGCGTTCGAGAAGCAATCGCTGCAAGCCCAGGAAGAGCAGCCGCCAGCTAAGCTGCGGGCTTGGCCCTTTCGCCAATCGAAGCCCATGCGTCGCAGCAGCGTTGAGCGGCACGTCCAGAATCTCAAGCAACGTCTGACATATCCTTGCACCAGCAAGGATGCACTGCGATGGCAAGTCGACATTGACGAGTATTGTCGCCAGCTGGCAGATCCCCACAAAGTGTTCGACGATACCGACAACGGCAACGAAGATGAGTACGTGCAAGTGGAGGATGTGGAATGCGAAGTTGATGTGGGTAATGTGAATGTTGTGGACATGGAGATATCCCCCAACACCGGCACCGGCTCCTGCTCCTCGTCAACCGATAGCGCATCCACGCTGCAGCTGGAGATCTCGGATCAGGAGTATCAGCGCCTCTTGCAGCGCAGTCGCCTCGAGTCGTATCAGCACCAGCGCAAGCTGGAACTCGAGGATCGAGCTCGCAGGATATTCGAGCAGCGATCGAAGAACGTGGAGCAGCAGCCGCCAAAGTAGTTCGTCCTACTCCGTCCAAGGCATCCACGCTCAGTGAACGACGAATTTGTGCCGAGGAACCCAAGATCACGGATAATAATCAGACGTAACAAATACATTTGAAAAACAGCCAAGCTAACACTTAAACTTTCCAAGTAACTTTTAACATTTTCCATCTAAAGCATGAACATGTTTTGAAAAACCCAAAAACACTTTCAATTATTTGAAGCATTGCAAGAACCATAAATAACTCTAAGTTGGCGAATTGGCAACACGACAATAATATGTTAAACACTTTTTAAAACTGAAATATTCAAATCACATTCTAAACTTTCAAAACTTTGCGCTGTTGAAACCTCATGAAAACGACGATACAAAATAAAACATTTATAATATTCAATCAATATTGAATAGTCATTTAAGATTATTCCATTCAAATATTTTCCGTTTTCAAATTTTAGAATTCTACAAAATAAAATCCTTTGAAAGCTGTTTGCTGGTTTAAGTTTGTTTTATAGCTCAACATTTTGAAGTTGATATTAAGGACAATAGTCAATAAATACTTGAGCTCATTTAAGATTATTCCATTCAAATATTTTCAATTTCCAATTTTGGAATTCGGAAAAATGAAAACCCTAGAAAACTGCGATACAAAAATGAAAGCAGTTTGTCTTATGTTGCAACATTTTGTTATTACGGATACTAATAGTTATTAAAGATTATTCTATTCAGATACATATTTTCCATTTATTTAAATGTTGCTCTTTGAGGCGTCTTTTGTATAATACTGTCAAGATTAGTCCGCAATTGAGTTGCAGCATGCGAAATGACTTTCTGTTTTTTGTTTTGCGTTCTCCGCTTGTGCCACACACTGGGGTCAGAGGCCTTTTCGTGGCAGACGCAAGTGTCGAAGCTGTCGAAGCAATTAACGTGACTTTGGGAGTCAAGAGTCGGCCGCAAAGTGGGGCAGCTCATAACGTTTGGTCGAGTTGTTGATTGCCATGCAACTGTGCCACAAAAGCGACGGTTGCGCCTCAAGTACGTGACAGGTAGAAAAGAGAGCGAAAGCTGTGTTGCAGTTGCAGCAGTCGCTGTTAAGGAAGCGCCCATGTTGCAACAATGTGCGGCAGAGATGGCGAGCAGACGCTTATGGCTTGCGACTCTGGCGTTATGCATATTGTGGGCGGCGGTGGGGCGGGGCATCTCCGTCGTCGTCGTCGTTGTCGCTGCTGTCACGTAATTAGCTTAGATTTTTCTTCGCTTTTTACTTTTCTTTTTTGCGTTGCAAATGTGTGTCAATATGGCGTTAATAACATTAGGTAAAAGGCAATTGCGAAAAGCAACAAAAGGCACAACACAGCAACGTGTCTCTCGCATTATACAGATAGACGACGATATACCAGACAATATATGTACATATATATGTACATACATATATTGTTGGATGTGGAGCATATAGCGTAATGGGCGTAACAGTTTTTTGCTTCCGCAAACGCGCAAAAAAAAGACGCCAAATTAAATCAAACAGCAGCAGCAGCAACAACAGCAACAACCACAATTGAAATGACATTGCAGAAACCGAAAATCAACAACAACAACCAGAGAGGGGGGGGCAAGCATAATGTTTATTGTACAATTGCCGGATTTGGGCGCCAAGCGCGCAATTATCAAATACCCTGTAAGCCACGCACAACACGGGCATGCCCAACTAGCGACTGGTTAACAGTTTTATAGGGCAGGCGAACTTCAGGCTTCAGTACACATAATAACTGCCAATCGATTTGCAGAATCATTCAATTGTGAATGCCAAAACAGTGTTGCAAGTGTCCGATGAATTGCCCATCTCTAGCTGCGAAACTCTGGCCATCTCTAGCTTGCAGTGAGTTGCTTTCTCTTTCGATAGCCTTCGTCAACGTGAACGACATAATTTTTGGTTCTCATTAATTTATTTTCTCGTAGCGAGCAGAAAAGAATTGACAGAAAATGGAGAACGACAAGGAGACAAATCGCAATGTGGCCGCGTTGAGTGAGAAGACCAAACGTCGTGTCGCCCTAAAACGCATAGCCGAATCGCAATTGTCCTCGGACTCTTCTGACGATGAGAAACGCTCTCTTGACGCGTACTCGGATACCTCAGAGGAGGAGCAGCCGAAGCAACAGCAGCAACAACAGCAGCAGCCGCCGCCAGACCAGAAGCCGATCGACCGCGATGAGTCCTCGTCTGAGTCTGAGTCTGAGGACGAAACTGATGTGTCTGACGAGTCCGACACTACCCAGGAGCAGGAGGAGGATGACGATGACGATGACGAGAGCAGCGAGGACGACGAAGATGACGAGAAGAAGGACGGGGACGACGATGACCGTTTCTGGCCCAAAGCAGCCGAAGCGAGCCAAAATGTCCAAGGATGACAACTGGTAAACGAAGCGATTGATCAATTACCACTAACCACAACAGAGCAATTAACAGATTGCACTTTTTTTTCATACATTGCCTAATCGATAAACAATTAAAAGCGTAATTCTGCATTTGTTTAAGTATATTTCTCGACCAACAGAAATACAGATGTATATACATAAATCTTATTGTTTCTTAACTTTTTATTGGTGAATGCTTGTAGTTAAGTAAAAAAAAGGCCACAATTTGTATCATCTGATTGGGAGTTTCTATAAAATGGCGGCATATTAAAATTCATCGCTAGCCAAATTGACAATTGAAATTTGTATCGAAGGCTACAATGTCAGAATGCAACTCTGCCAAATCGACAGAAAAAAAGACTCAAATGCAACTCTGAGTTACTTCAGCAACTTTGTGTGTGTTGTGTTCAATTGTGCTTCCTGGTTTCTTTTGTGGATTACAAAGAACATAACTGATGAACAACGAGAAGCCGGAGGAAGATCGAACTGTCGACAACAGCGTGCAACAGATGCTGGAGACACTCGAAATATCGCAAGACGAGGCGGCTGGCGATGAAACATTCGACTTGGAGGCGCATTGGCGCATCGGGGTCGAGCAGAAGGCGATGCTCGACGATCTGCGCCGGATGCGCGATCGCATCCATCTCCTGGAGACGGTGCACAGCAATCTGGACACCTTGAAGCTGGCCGTCGAAGAGGTGTGTCTGCGAAATGGCGACGATGCAGTGCTGAATCATCTGCAGTCCTCGGAGCTGTACCTAATGGAGGCCATCAAATTGGCCAGCGACAAGAAGATGCGGCTGGTGGACAAGCACGGCAAGCTGCTGACACCCGAACAGCTCAACAGGCTGCTGCGCGTGAAGTCCATCGATAAATAGAAGACTCAACTTTATGCGAATATTCAATGAAATAATATATATTAAATGCAAATCATTTGTATACCCGGTAGCCAAGAAAGAGAACTAGTAGTTGGCGACGCCCATTCACAAAAATTCCACTCTAACTATTTAAAATAATCGATTGAAATTGGAGTCTTTCAGTGACCACAAGTATTTCAAGCAGTGCTCTTCTCAAAAGCTCGTATGTTAATCTGTTGGCGGGTATTTTAGAGTCGAGCTCACGCGTCTGCAGCATTCTTGCTGGCGACTTATTGATTTGGGCAAAGCGCTGAGTTGGCCAGGCCAACGCCTAAGCGGATTTGCTAACAATGAGCAATGAGGCACAGAAAAAAAAAAAACAAAAAAAACAGTACGAAAATACAAAAAGGCTTAAAGAGCTGCCACCGATTGCCAGATAGCTCGGCTGACTGAATTGGCCATAACAGCAAACGGCTAACCGCTAACACCTAGCATGGCCAACAAAGCACGTCAGCGTTGTTGCTGTTGTTGTTGTTGTTGCTTTCAACTCAATCAAATTCAAAACTGTCCACAATCTACCATTCACAAATGCTGAATTCAAAGCCGTGTCGACGTTGCCGTCATCAACAAACAACAACAGTGCTTAACCGTTGTCTTGTCTTGTCTTGGCTTGTCTCGTTGTCTCACTGGGGTTCAAGGTTCTCTTGGACAACTTCCTAGCTGACCGTTTGGCAATGATCGATTGCTGCCAGCTGATTATTGCACCCACAACACCAGCAACACTGTCGATGGATCTATCGATTGATCGGTCACCTGTCTCGGTGCTCGCTTTTGATCTTGGCTCCATTTGATTGCCACTAACGGTATTTCCATAATGCTCCCAGAGTTTGTTGCTCTCCCTCGCCTCCCTCTCGCTCTCTGTTCCTCTCTGTCGATCTCTTGTGCTGTGGGAAACGACCATGGACATCGCAAGACACACAAGATGGATGGGAGATGAGATCATTGATCGCCTGATTGCATCGTTGATCATTAGCAGAGCGAGTGTGGTTCTGTCTGTCCGTCCGTCTCTCTGCTCTGCTCTGCTCTGTGTGGGCAGCTCGACAACACACACTCTTAGCATAGGTAATTGATACGTGCCGCAACACTTGCTGCACACACACTGGGGGCATGCAACTTCTGGGCGCGATTTCCTCATTTCGCATTTCCCACAGATGCCAAAGAATCTTGACGCTCGACGTTCGACACTCGTTGCAAGCAGAAATCAATGGGAATTCATTTTGCATCTGAATTCAAACTTGATATTAGCTTAATATTAATAATTGATTTCAAATATTAAAAGTGAAGAAAAATAGATTTCACTTTTGTAATATGTATGTTATTTCTATTTCTTTTTCGAGCTAAATTAATTGAATTGTCACAAGTACTTATTTATTTATTTAATATGATATATACTAAAATATTTATATTTAAATGCTCGAATTCTTAAAGTACATTTCATGTTGCGGATTTACATACGAGAATATATTGTCTCCATGTTTGTGTGTTCATGTTGTATGCTCATTAAGACCCAAGCAACACAAACAACAACGCAGAGAAGTCTAAGCTAGGCGACAACAACTTGGAAACAAGACAAAAGCCGCTGCCAAACTCAACCAAACTGAACTGGTTTCTATTCAAATATTGTTGTTGTGGTTGTTGTTTCCATTTTCCAAAGCCAAAACGAATTTTGAATGTGGGTGAAGTTGTTAAAAATGTGGCAAACGCCGCAAACGCAATCGAGGCCAGTCTCGAGTCTTCGCCTCGATCTCGATCTCGATCGCAGTCTCTGTTTCAGCTTCCCGACAACAACCAAAACACCCTAGTCGCCTCCCCCTCGCCCCTCCCACTTCTGCCACCCATGCCACCCCTCACGCCCCCTCGCGCCCAGTCGCGTTTTGGCCAGCTAAGCGCACACTTAGATATAAACTTGAATTTAGACGCGGCCCAAATTAGATACATCGACTGAGACTATTGGGCCACGGTGAGAGCGCCTCAACCTCAAGAATGCGCCAAACGCAGACAATTTAAATATAATAATCCACATTCAAACTGATTAATCAAGCTATGCATTTTTAAATAATGTAAATAAAAAATGATTACGACTAAAATGCAAAAAGCATACAAGATCAAATCGAATGTTGAAAAGAAAAGAACTCCGCAAAAATAAAAGTAGCAAAATAAGAACGTAAATCAGAAGAAATAAATTAGTGAATAAAAACGTGGAATCATAAAACAAAATGAAACGACAACAACGCGTAACAATGGGAAATAAAGTGAAACGCAAACAGTCATCAAATAAATGAGAGCCGACTATAAAGAACGCGAATTAGTTTAATACCCATTTCCAGTCCCATTCAGATCGAGATTAACATTCTAATTGAGTTTCGTATTTGGTGTTGTGCTTCCTGTGGCAAATTGTCGTATTAAGTAAGAAATTAAATGGCTCAAGACTAAGAGCTTTAACATTTTCCGTAATTCAGGTTTTAAATACTCTTTTTGGGGCGTACATAACATTTTGTTTACCATGAAAATTATTAATAATATTTATTTAATCGGTGCATAATTATTAAATTAATATTCTAAAATCAAACGTATTTTTCTACAACTCACTGACTTTCGATAGTTTCGATAGCTGTCGATATATTTATTGAAATTTATCGGCTTCATCAATACGAGTACAAGCGAATAACAATTGTGTATTGCGTGCGTTGAGACTGATCTGGGATCTGGGTAAAAACTCTGGCGGAATCGTGCAAATTGCCGCGACATGTCTATCTTTCTGTCGTTTTACTTTTGGCTCTTTTGGCTATTTGTCCACTTTTGGGCACAGCAATGACAGGCCAAAGAGGCGACGACGGAGGCGGTGGAGGAGTTGGCGACGTCCAAAGCATTTTGGGCAAGTAAATACGAGCATATGTAAATATTAATTTTATTAAACAAACGTGACGCTAACTCAACTCAAAGCTGAAACTGAAATCCAAACTCTGGGAGCAGCAAGAGAAAGAGATGGCAGTGAGAGAGGGAGAGAGAGAGAGCGCGAGAGGGGGCGGAAGAAATAGATTAAACAGTGCGCGCTTTTCATATTTGGCTTTTCAATTCACAATATGTGCGATGCCAAGCGACAACAAAAAAAAAGACGCAAAACTGTTGTTTATTGTGAATGCGAATGCGAATGCGACTTTGGCCCCGACAATTGCTTTACTTTATTTTTTTGTTTGAGGTCTTTTTTTGCTTTGGACTTGGACTCGTTTCGCAAAATAAAAAAACGCTCGGTGACATCGTCATCGGCATCGTTGTCCGTGCTCCGCCTAAGCGACGTGGAGTTGAGTAGTCGACTTCAAATCGGAGGCAGTTCATCAACAACATCAACAAACGCATCGCATCGCATCGCATCGCATCCAAAATGCGTGGGAATTGTGCCGGCCTTGCTTTGAAGTCTGCTCTGCTGCTCGCGAAAAGGCTATTTGCGGAATTTCAAACGCAAAACACACACACACACACACTCGCACACACGTGAATTCTTGGCGCAGTGAAAGCTGTGTGTGTACACACTGGCGGTCATTACAAGTGTAACCCTGCGAGCTGCAGTTCGTCGCAGTGTTGCCTGTTTAACTTTTTTCAGGCATACGTCTGCTCCTCATAGTAGGCAAAATTTAGTATTTTAGTATATTCCTTAAATTTCAAACAAATTTAAAAAAATACATATTGAAATAATAATTACAATTATTAATTGATTTTTGTTGTCTGCTTAGCCTTTTTCAGTCATTAATAGCAACGTCTGCTCCTCACAGTAGGCAAAATTTAGCAATTAGAATCTTAGTATTTTGCTTAAATAAATTCTTTAACTATTTGTCTGGTTTAATAATAACTCTCAATAAAAAGAATAAATAACATTTATAACATCAACATTACTACTTAAACATATTAATTTATTTAAGAAAACCAATTTAAGCAGCGTAACGTAATAAATTTTTGATTAGGAAAAAGTATTTACAAAAGCCCCATTAATTTTCAATTTTAATTTGTCCATAATGTCCATATCGAGTGACAACAAATGTCAATAAATGAATTGAGTTTCATTCTTGTTAGTTTTTATCGACTAGAACTAGCGGCATATCATTTTTAAAAAGCGATTCAAATGAGAGTTGTCACTTTTATTGTTACTCGGCTAGTTTGGCAGCTAATTTGATGGATGAAATTAACTATGTTTGGTTATCGCGGCGAATCGCGATTATCGGCAGGGATGGTTGGCAAAAAACAACAGCAACAACAACGATATAAATGGTTGGCAAATATGGCTAAAGAAGCATAATAATTGTCACATAATCGACACAATGCTTGAATCGGCGGCTTGGACTTGCGACTTTAATTGGCCAAAAGTGATTCATCGACGACAGCAGCGACAACAACAATGGCACCAACAACAGCAACAACAGCAACAACAACAACAGCAGCGGCAAGAAATAAAACAAGTAGTACAACAACAATAGTCGTCACATTTCGTAGGCGACTCTCGACAACGATTTGGACTTCCTTTTGTGGCGGCGGGCAAATGATTGTCGCCATTGAGACTGCACGACAACTGGCAACGTGACGCATGAACAACGCCGCCCTCCGCGACGAACTTGCAACTGCAACACATTGCCGCATTGTGGCAAATTGAGAAAGGGGCGGGGAGAGGGTGGTCTTGTTGGTGGCAGCGACGGCGACGGCGACAGCGAGAGCAATAGTCGCTCTTTAACCTTTCCCCCTGATGGTTTTCTATTTTGAACTGACGACAAATTTAGAATGTGATTCTTCCCCCCGAAACTGAGACTGAGGCGGAGACTGATGATGACCGCTAATGGAGACACAACTCCGCAAGGGAGGGAGGCGGAGGAGGAGAGCTACTTAAACTATTTATAAGCTGTCGCAAACATCGCAGCTGCTATCCAAAAACTAAACTATAACTCAAATTTGAGAATCAGTCGCATTTAAAGTTCTGGATCCATGAATCCTTTTCTTGCATTTTAAATAAATAATTGTTAAAGCAATTTTGTTAGTTAGAATTTAAGAATCAATCTTAATTAGATTCTTTTCTTAAGAATAATTTTTTTTTTTAATAAAATTTACTCAATCAACGAATTCCATGCGAATTATTAACTTGATTTTAAAACCAATTGTAGAAGTAATTTTTTAAAACAAATTTATGAATTCGAATTCTATGCGAACTATTTACTTTAAATTGGTATAATTATTTTTCTCTTTTTCTCAATTGAAAATGAAGAATCAAACTTTGAACTCAGAACAATAAATTCTTAAACACAATATTTTAAATTTTAATTTAAATAAAAAACCTATTTATTTTGTATTGAACGAATTCTTTGCTGCAAATGGAAAACCAGCAATTGTTATGGGATTGCTAGCCGTTATTTTGCTTTGTGCAGCTGCCGCGGCACATGCCACAACATGGCTGTGTGGCTCGAACAATGGCCAAAATGCAATTACCAAGAAAGAAGTCGAGGAGGTGGCGCACAGTGGCGCACCACTTACAAGAACTTTAACACGCCAGAGTTCAAATTAGTCAGCCACACTCCATAAATCAGACAACGCAAAACAATCATAAAAAGGCCGCTCTCAGTGCTGCCACCGCCAGCAGTTCGTGCCCCAGAGTCGCAG
This sequence comes from Drosophila immigrans, assembly GCA_963583835.1. NCBI lineage: Eukaryota > Metazoa > Arthropoda > Insecta > Diptera > Drosophilidae > Drosophila > Drosophila immigrans. The sequence continues at coordinate 22,217,202 of OY757144.1, read as the reverse complement.
CGCCATGCTGGGGGTCTCTTGGACAGCTGCCACCACAAAACGGGCGATCGGACGATCGGGCGATCGGCCGAACTGGCCAATCGAGTTGGGGCCGCCCGCTGTTGCCGGGTCGAGCGATTAGCATACAATTTGTGTGGCAACTTGTTGTTGCCACTGCTGCTGCTGCCGTTGTTGTTGCACGTTGCAGTGACAGCAATAAATAATAAAATTGCATTGCGATACCCTTGCCCGGCTCTCTCGCTTGTGATAAAGCTTATCCATCTGGCAACCAATCGGCAGAGGAATGTGTGGAATTGAAACAGTGACAAAAACTTGGATGAATGCATGGAATGGGAATTGTGCAATTGATTGTCAAAAACTAAAAAAAACTCTATGTAAATTTAATAAAATATACATGCTGGATATGCAGAAATTACTGAAATTGGAACAGCTAGACAAGCAAAAATTGAATAAGTAATATCAGAAAAATTGTATTTTAAGAGCAGCATAAACTTGCAAGTTGTTGAAGGAAACATATGGAATTGAAGCAGTTTTTAACTGCTTGAAAGCCTCAAGATAAAAACCGATTTCGAAATTAGCAAAATTAAAAGGTTGCTTAGAGGAACGCATGGAATTGGAACAGCAAGAAATACCACAAACCTAGATTACATTGTTGATTGTTCAAAACTATAAAAAATGTAGTTACATTTAATATGTTGCATAAGCTAAAAAGAATGAAATTGGAACATCGTGAGAGCAGAAATCTACTAATAAGTAGTTTAAAGAATCTTGCAAGTTGATTGAAACATTGTAAAATGGAGAAAACTCTCGTACAGGGTATTCGAGAGTCGAGTGCTTGCGCTTCGAGTTGAGGGTGGCGGACAACAGGGCTTTGGAGAATGGGGAGATCGAAGGGGGGCGGAGGAACATAAAATATAACTGCAGTCTGTTGTGATGTTGTTGCTGTTGCAGTTGCAGTTGCTGTTGCTGTGGCACAGTGTGTCGTACAAATTGCACCGTTAATAAAGTCAAAATCGGATTAGACACGCCTCAACCGCAACCACAACCGCAACCGCAACCTCAACCTCAGGCCCTGCCTGCCCCCGAGTGCTCGCCATGGCCCAAGCAACTCGATCTCAGCTGCACGCCAGTTGGCAACTGGACACTTGCAGATCTTGATCCCGACTCCCAGATGCAGAAAAGATATTTGATTTCAGTCAGAAATAGCAACAAAAAATACGAAAAAAAAACACATATCATAACGATAACAAAAATGCCAAACAATAAATTGGCACTAATGAATTTGATTCATTTCGATTTGCTTTTGGGGCAATAACTAAATCAAGCTCCACGGGAACAGGGAACGGTAGACGGGGGAGGGGGTTAGAGTGGACATATGACAGTTGTCATAAGGCAAAACACTCGACTCGACTCGACTCGAGACTGAGACTGAGACTGACCCATTTGTGTCCAGCAAGTGGGCAGAATTTGCAATCGAGCTGCAAATCGAAAGGAAAAACCTTTGCATAGCTTGTGACTTAACTGCCAGATACTTTTTGTTGCCTTAATTACTAAACCAATAATCTGAATGTGCAGCTGGATAATAATAAAAAGATTTCTTGCAAGCAATTTACGTTTTATAGCTAAGATATTGTTTGCAAAAAAAAGTTTCTCAAATCACCAAAAGTTGAACAGCTTTTTGATAGAAATCAAACGAAATAATATTAAAATAAGTCTTGAGTAGTTTACAAAAAAAAAAAAAAAAGAATATTTCTGTTGAAAGTATTTCTATAAATAACTGAAGACTTTTGTTGGAATGGCCGGCTATAAATATCAGGCGAGAATTTTAGAATGTGTCAACTGAGGCACAATAAATAAACCCATCAATGATCCTCGATGACAATCCCATCGATGTTTACATATATTCGAGAGCAACAATCGGTGGCAATCTCATCGCATTGTGCCACGTCCAAGTCCGTGTTCAGGTCCGTGTCCGTGTCCAGGCATTTAGCTGCGAATTTCCCAATAACTTGCGGCCACTTTGTATGCACGAAGGTGGCCAACGAAGCCAAAGACTGGAGACAAGTCGAAAAAGACCAGAGTAGAGCAGAGCCCGACGCTGTGTAGTCGAGTCTCAATTAAGAAGCCAACGACCGAAGTTGGACTATAAAATTGGATGGGCTCACGAAGTGTCCATTGAGCCATTGAGTCACGACTCACTGACTGATGGACTGAAGAATTCGTTCATTTAATGTCAATGTCGAATCTGTTACAGATACATATCGACAGCTTCAAGATACACAAGTTATTAAAACCTCAAACTCAAAGATTTCCATATCGTTATTCTCAGAGATGATAAAGAAAAATTAACCATTATAACATTAGTATGCTTCCTATTAAAATAATTGTTATCAATTGGAATATTTGATTTAATGAAAATTATTGGAGGTTTAGTTGCACTTGCATAGAGTTCAAATACTATTTTCTCAGCTCTTCAAATTGAGAGTAATCGCCGCACACAGAAGGCGGAAGTAACCCAATTTGCAGCAATTTCCTTATCAAATTCCCTTCTTCTGTTTTCCATAGTCGCTGCTGGCATTGTTGATACGCGATGCGAGTGTGTTCGGAAAATCAACTTGCGGCACTTGCCACAATCACAATCCCAATCCCAATCCCAAGCACAATGCGCTGCATTTAATTGGGGCAAGAAAAGTTGTAGTTGTCGAGGCAAATTGCAGCAGTTGGCGCTTGGCGAGCACGCAATGAAATGAATTTATTATCAGTTCACCGTTCAGATGAGGAGTGGAGTGGGGAGTGGAGGGCGATCGAGGGGCGGTAGAGGGGCGGGCATGGCGTTAATTGGCAGTGTGAGTGTTTGGCCAATTAAAAGCACTCGTCGGCTTTATCAAATTCAATTAGTCGAGCTGACTTCTCAGCACAGGCGGGCCCCAAAAACGAGCAGACACAAAACTGCTCGACTGGCAGATACCCAGTGAACTATAACAATGATTTTAGAATATGTAGTAAACAAATCTCAACTCAATCGTAATATTTAAAAATAGTTGTAGAACTTCTAAGCTGCACGCTCAGCATTCAAACTTTAATTACAGTCTGAAAATATAGTTCAATCTAAAGATCTGATCGAAATAGTATTATTTAAAGTAAATTTAAATACTTGAAGTTGTATTTAAAATTTAGTCTATTATAGTTGCCAATATTAGAAAGTCTCTCTGCAATGTTATGATATCATGCGAGAATTATGCTTTGAGTCACAAAGTGAAGACATTACTAAACTTTGGAACGACTCGACGACGAGGCCACGTTGAGTTTCTAATTATTTGCGAGAATGATAATAATAACAATAAAGATAATCATAATGGTTGAGATCGTTGGGATAGGATAGATGTTAAAGTTAAAGCCAGGTGGCATATTAATTAGTTAGTAGTGGCAAATAGTGTTCTATGCGCTGTGGATGCTGCTGGGATCGTTGTGGATCGTTAGACAATTCGCTAATGATGCCAACTAACGACCTGGTGCCTGCTAATTGGCATACAGAACAGACGTACAATATCCGCGTACCGCCAAATGAGATATGGCAAACACACACACACACACACACACACACACACACACTCTTTGGTGGCTGGAGATGAAGACATGACAAACAAAGTTGCTTTATTTTCATTCAGTTTCAGCTGCAGCGCGCATCGCATCCACAAGATACAAATGCATCTAGATACATGCGCTCTTGTGCCCCTTGTTGTTGTTGTTGCAGCCACATCGTGAGTTTCAATTAAAGTTCCATTAACGCTTCGCGACACACACAATTATCAAAAATTAAATTTATGCTTATGACATTTCCGGCAGCAGCCAACTCCCCATTTTTCCCCCCGCCCCTGCCCCTATCCATTTTGCTCTGCTTCTCCCCTTCTACATATATGCAAAATCGAAATGTGACGCATGCTGCATCTGTGTGCGTGTGTGTGTGTGTGACTAAATAAATAAATAAATAAATACGAGTATTTAAAGACAGACACTGAAGATCAAAGCAACTTTATGATTATGCTCCATGCATATCCATCACACCAGATGGAGTTGTTGCTGTTGCTGTTGCTGCGGATCTCAAAGGCCAACCTGACCGATCAGATCCAGCAGACCGGACGGACGGACAGACAGACGGACGGAGAGACGGACGGAAAGTCGGGCCAGAGACAAAAGAGTTCCTGCATCTATTATAGTAGGTGCAAAAATGTAAACGCCTCAAGTTCTATTCGCCTCTCGTTCTCACGCTGCTTCCTCTCGCTCCCTCGCTCTGTCTCTGTTTTTACTTTCAGGAATAGTCAGCACAACAATGCCGCACACAACCACACACACTCAACACACACACACACACCGCTCTGCACTGCGGGAGAGCCCACAGAGCAATGCTGCAACACGATGCGATGCAACGTTGCCGATACGCTGCCGCATACACTGCGAGAAATGCAAGGATTACTTTAATCCAATACAATTCATTGGCAAACTAAATATTGTGTGTTTTTGTGCAACTATTATTGCATGTCCTTATAGACGGAAGAATAAATAAATAAATATATGGATAAAATCAGTTTAACATATAAAGATAATAGCATTAAAACACAGCCTGTTCAAATAAAGTTTTAGATTCCCTGTATCATTAATGTCATGTGGAAAATTAGAAATGTTGATAAATAAAACGAAATTTAAAAGCACCAAAGCCATAAGTTGAAATAACAACAAATAATCGTTATGTTCGAGCTATAGCTAAAATATAATGATTAGGCCGAACTTTAAACATGTCACATTAAATTAACCATTATGTTTAAAGATAAAAGAGAATTATGACGCAGTATTTGTTGTCTTCATTTGTCAATTCAAAGTGATGTAAATCATTATTATCCCTGCTCATAACATAATCAATTATGTATAGCTTTTTAATATACATATATTTCTCTGACAGCTTTGTTATCGATAACTAAAAGAGTTTGCTAACAGCCTACAGAATTATTGTATTTTCACTTTACACAAGATTCAGTGAATTGCGACGCTAAGTTGCATTGAAAAACAGCATTATTATTGACAATATAATCGCTGTTTAGCAGGTGAGTTGTTGCCCCAGCCATTGTTGCAGTGCCGCATCGCATTCAGTTGGTCTGCACTTTTCAGCTCGTCTGCCTGCCGACAACGACAACAGCAACGACAACGACAACAACAAGTCGAGTCAAGACAAATTGTCTACGCGTTGAGGTCTTGGCTATTGGCCTCCAGCATGAGCTGGCTGAGTTGTCGGCATCCTACTTGTAGTCGGAGTCGCAGTCGAGCACAGACACTGGCGCCAGTAGCCGCGGGCAGCGTCACTCAGCGCCATAATCACAACAAACATGGGAATGCCACAAACCACACAGAGAGAGAGAGAGACAGCGCGAGTGAGAGCGACAGAGAGAGAGAGAGAGAGAGAGATCGAGGTGAGGAGTGGCAATTGCACTGGCAATGGGCAGAGGTTTTGTGGCATGCGCCACGTAACCGAAACCGAAACCGAAACCAAAACCAAAACAGGCAACGGCAACGGCAACGCATCGGTAATTAAAAGTGGCATCGTGGAATTTGCAGCAGTCAAACAAATAAGGGGCAAGGGAGGCAGGGGGCACGCTTGACAGTGGCAAGCCTCGTTTGTGCCACACTGCAACTGCTCAAAGCGACTATCTCACAGTTTGAATGCTTAAGAACATTCCTCACTCATTCCCTTTTTCTATATTTTCAATAATTTTATTAGCAATAAATTTGATAAAACTTATTTTGGGCAATAAAATTATTTGAGCGTAGAATTTAAAGAAAAACATTGTAATATACTAGTTTATTTGATGAGCATTATTTTTGATTCATGAAATTAATTTTAAGAAAAACCATGTAATATAGTAGTTTAATTCCTTCTAATACAAAAAATTAATAGAATTACAAAATTAATGCAATTCCATTAAAGAATTAATTTACAAAAAATTACAGCAATTTTCTTACAAAAATGAAATTAATTGTAAAACGAACTGCACTAATTTTTGTAAATGAATTCTTTTATTCACAAATTACATTCATTTAATTTAATCGATTTACATTAATTTTTGTAAAGTAATTTCTAAATGAAATTGCAAATAGTTATTGTTTATCATTGCAATTTGATTAGTCAAATTAATTTACAACAATTAACCAATAATAAAAAAACCTTCTTCTTCTGTTGATTGAAAAGCACAAGTCGAGCTATTTGTAGAAAAAAAAGGACGAGCATTGAGGCCTCAAAGGCCTGAAAGTATCCTTTTGAAAGAAAGTGGAGCAAAATGAGGCATAAACTTGCCACTTCCCACTTCCCGCTTCCCACTCGCCACTCGCCACACAAAGTGCAACATTTAAAGCACTTAACGTGCAACAACGAAAACATTTGCATTTACATTTGGATTTGCATTCAGCCAGGTGGATGGCATGGATGAATGGCTGGAGCCTTTTGGCCATGCTCGGCTCTTAACTGGGCTGAATGTTGGCAGGCAGCTGGCACAACGAACGGAGGTAACCTCAATATGCGCCAAGGAGCCGAGGCTGGTGTGATTGTGGGCTAGTCAGGAGCTTTGACCTGACGACAGAGCATGACGAAAAGCGGCTGTCAGGATGCGCCCAACTCAACTGCCTTCGTTGCGTCCCGTCTTGCCAGCGAGTCTCCGGCTTAGGCCCCAAGCCGGATGGCTTTGATAATGTGCCGCGCTGCAGCCGAGCATGCTTCTGACTGCATTTAGTCCACAACAAACAGTCACTGACTGACTGACTGACTGACTGACTGACTGCCTCAGTGGCCGTGTGCTGGGAGGGGGAGCCATAAAAGTCGAATGCACCTAAATCCGTAAATCGCCAGCGCTTTTAACACCTAACCAAACAAACATCGATGCAGCGAGCTAAACAGAAGCAGCAGCTAATCGAGATGGCAGTTCAAATGCTACTCAACTGCAAGTCAACTTTAGCACTATTATAGTTATTTAAATGAAATGTGGAAGGTAGCATACTATATACAAAAATAAATATCGATTCGAGTTGAAGTAAATTGATTTTGCGATAGTCGATACTGTATCGCGAGTTGGGCCATCTCTAATCGACTATCGCATTCGCCACCCACTAAACAACAATCGATGGCATGTGTGAATTTGTTTTATGGCTCCAAAAGGCAGCTTCCCGGTAGCATCTGCTGCCAATGTGTGCCAGAGCTTTTGTTTTGAATGCAGCAGCATTCTGCAGCTGCAGCTCGTAAACGAATTGATTGATTCACTTACCTTGCAGAGGGCCACGCCCGTGTCGAGGCGATCCATGAAGTTGTCGGCGTTGATGCTCAGCTCGGGATACATTGTGCTCAGCCACTCGGCGAGATCCTCCTTCATGGCCTCCAGGTACTCCTCGCTGGACTTGAAGGGCCTGTAAGGCCGCGCCTCAAGCACTGCCATGGCGCCTCACTCGCTACTCGCTACTCGTTACTCGCTACTCGTTACTCGCTACTCGTTACTCGCTACTCGTTACTCGTCGCGTTTCGTTCGTTCGCTCTCTCTCTCTTTCTCGTTATATTGCTTATATTTTGCTCTTTTCGTTAGGTTTGCTTGAAGGATATCGGGGAATTGAACTGAACGCTCTCGTCACTCGTTAAGGCTCGGGCAACAACAGAAACTCGTGCATCTCGTCGCACTCACTCGCTAATTTGTTTCTCTTGCTCTCGTCTTCAGTCAGTGCTGCAAATGGAAAACAAATAGCGAAATTCTGGTTAAGTAAAGTTCCACTTAATTTAAATATAAATCATACTGAGTATTACATCGCAAAGTAACGAGCTGGAATGGAACGTGAAACGAGCGAGCATTCCAAGCCACAGCTTGGACAGCAAATGAACTGCGCACGTTTAGGAATTTGATTAAGATATAAAAACCACAACAAAAAAGCGCTGTAAATTAAAGTATAAACAAAGAGGGAGCAAGGCAGGGAAGGGAGGGGAAGCGATGAGGAGGGAAAGGAAGCGTATGTAACGCGGGGGCGACAACAACAACACAACACAACACAACGAGTTAAAAGTGGAATCATAAATTTCAATATGCATATTTGCCATTAAATCTGCATTCCGAATAAATATTTGCACTTAATGGATTGCTCTCTGCTGCTCCTGTTGTTGTGGTTGCTGCTGTTGCTGTTGCTGTTGTTGTTGCCGGGCTAAGTACGTTTCTTTGCTGCACAAATGAATGAATGTGCATTGAAAGACGGCGCAAATTTATGACTTTGGCACTGCAGCTGACATAATTATGGGACACAAAGCCACAACAGCAACAACGACAACAACGACAACGACAACGACAACTACAACTACGACAGCCACAAAAATTATACAAATAAAATCAATAAATAAAACATAAAAGTTGCTCGCGGCAGTCGGTTACTTAAAAGCCTCCAGCGAACAGCAACAGCAACAACGACAACGACATCGCCATCGCCATCGACAACAGTTGCTGCTGGGCGCCAGGTTAATGGCGGCAACTAGTCATGCTGCCCCTCAGCTGCCCCTCCGCTCCTCTCGGCTGGCAAGCTAATTAGCGGTGAGCTCAATTGAACTGTGAACTTGCCGTGAACAAGGAGCCAACTCCCCAGTCGCAAGATTAATGCCACCGCAGCGGATTGTGTGCATCTGTGCAACAAAATGTTGTCAGCTTCGAGTGCGAGTATCGCGACGGCCTTTTGCCAAATCTTTGTACAACACACAACACACAACATATAGTACATACATATATAAAATACGATATTTATATGTCCAGCCAAGGCTACAACGCTCATAAAACTTATCGCTTATCTATTTATCAAAGTGCTGTTGCACAACCTCGACTGAACTGCGATCTGTGAGCTCTGAGCTGTGAGCTGTCTGTTGCAAGCGCAGTTCGCGGGGAACTTCAAGTCGTCCCGACCCCTATTCCGATTCCGATCCCAATTGACCTTGTTGGCGGCGTAGAACTCTCTCAACTGCTGCTGATGCTCATTATAGTTTTCATTGCTGCACTTTGTTATATTTTCTACCTTTGACTGTGATTCTTATGCCTTTTCATTGTTCCTTTTCCTGGCTCCTACTCTTGCGCCATCACGTATGCCATATAATCCTTAATTCAAACTTTCTTTAGCCATTAAAACTTCTCGATCTACGACGCAACTTTCTCGCACCAAAGAAATAAGCAACCAAAAAAAAAAACAACATAAAAACGCAAAGTCCAACAATAAAATTGAAAAGCTTATTTCGATTTTGGCAAACAAAAAAATAAACAAAACGATGTAAAGAAAAGAAAAACAATCGCATATGCAATCTGAATACCCTATAATAACTCCAATCGGGGTAGATGCGCTACAGAAAAATTTACTAGAAGTAAAGATACATTTTTGCGAGGTGTAGTAAAAAGATGTTTTCGAATTCGACAACCAAATTGCTGTTCAAGTTCACAATCTTTATTTTCGAGGGTAACCAAGAGTTGAGTCTATCTGAATAGGCCGTCTTAGTTGCTTTTGTTTTTGCTTTTGCCATTTATGTAACGTTCCCGGCAATCCAATCCGATGAAACGACGACGACGACGACGACGACGACGTGGTCTTAATTAAGCTCCAGCTTTGCCCGGTTTACTTAACTCGCAGTTCGCAACTTAATGCGAAGCAATAAAGGAAAGCTAAATGCATGCAATTGTCCACACAACGAAGCGCAGATACTCTTCTCTTTGCAAAGACTGCATGCACTTTGATTAAGATAAATTCCACATTTGGCAAACATTGCAAAATTACAAAATTTAAGTTTGGCATTTGCTAATAGAACTAATATGAAATAATATATAATAATATATTTTTAAATTTGCAAATTCACAAAGAAAGCTGTGAGTAATCTTCAGATAATATGGTGAAGTAACTACTCTCAAAAAACGTATGCAATAGAATATTACGCAACAGAAAATTCAGAAAACTTCTGGCATAATACATCTCATAAGTATTATATCATCATTGGCAGATGCAGCTCGACGTTAAATCGAATTTGCAAATCACTTGCAGTTAATATCCTGTAAATGAGCAATTATTGAGACAGAGCCAAACTAATTGGACAGCCCTCGCCTTGGCTTCAGAGTGTTCAGTGTTATATAGCTAACTATTGGCTAATTAGTGGTATTGATCAAGCGGATTGGGACTGAGATTGGGATTGGTATTCGAATTGGGATTGGGATTGGGATTCGATTGGTTGGCCAGATCGGATTGCCACATTGAGCTGCGTCTGGACTAATAGTTTTCATATAAGTTATTTGGTGTTTTGTGCAACTTTTGATTGGAAATTGTAGCAAAACACTGCGCCCCGCGGTGACCAGACCCAAAGAGGAGAGAAAGATCTCCGGCAACGATGATGATGATGGGTCCGACGATGAGATCGATGGATGGATCGCATAAGTTGCGGGTCGTATAAGCAATTTAGTGTTCGATTTCGATTACGATTTCGATTTCGATTCCTCAATGTTGCGCAAATTTTTTTTTTCTTTCTATGTATGTTTTTTTTTTTTTGTTTGGTGTCGATCAGTGAATGACTCTATAAATTGTGATCGATGGATGGATGGAGGGAATCGATCCCACCCATTGAGTGAGTGAAAACAGTGAAACAAATATGCAAATTTGAGCATATTATTATTATTTATTTGCATGTGTTTCTTCTGCTTCTTTGCCTTTATCTCTCTCGGCTTTTAGTTTTCGTATTTTATTATTCGGTTTTAATGATTAGCGGTATTTTTGAAAGTGAATTTAATTAAAATCCAAATTGTGCATAGGATGCACCATAGTCAACGGCAAAATGCTTATAAGGCCAATCGCCAGTTACTCGTCTCCATCTCCATCTCCGCCCCCTCCTCTTCCCTTGCTCTCTTATCCAACTGCTCCCCAACATTTTTACCTCTCCAAATCGTAATTGAATTTTTGTGTTTCTTTTTTTTGCATCAAATTTGAATTTGTCTTTCGAATTTCGTAATTCGCAAATTTGTCGCGCAGGCGTATAACAGTTTAGCAGTATAACAGTTAGCATAGAAAGCACATTAATTGAAGAGCTCAAATCAATGGATTAAAACTGTGCTTAAAATATATTCAGAAACTTTTACTTTCGCAAATTTTAAATAGATGTTTGACGGTATAAACAAAAAATATTACTGCATTTAAGAGCTCACATTTTCGTATTAGTTAAATGAAATAAATAAAAAACTATTTTCGTACGATATAGTTGAAAAACAAAGCAGAAAGTTGTTATATAGTATATAGATTGCTTGAACCGTTAGTCAACAGTAAATTGTTTTGATTGCGCAATAATAGGGATTGGGCAATATCAAATCGGAAGAACTTGAGTGCTATTCTGTAACTTGTGCAGTTTATATAACTTCAAGTGGTTGAGGTAAATGAAATGAAATGAAATTTGGGAAAATGTGTTAATAAACGTTGATAGTACGAAACAATAACGCTAATGAAATTATTAGGCCTCAAATGTTGATACGATATTATATGGTGTGTGTGCAATGTTTGTTTGCCTTGTTGTTGTTGTTGTTGTTGTTGTTATAATGTGCACACACATATTATGATTGTCTTGTTGCGACTTTTTAAATATTGTTTATTTTTTTGTTGGCTGTTGGCTGTTGGCTGTTGGTTGTTGTGTTGGGTCGTCGAACGGTTTTTCATTATCAAATGACGACGAAGTCTTTACGAAATTGGAGGTATGCATGTTCCATACGAGTGCCTGTCTTTCGATGGGGTGCTTCAGAAAGGTTGTTAAGTGTGAATTGCCAAATGACAGGCAGAAAGAGTGCCACAACGGGAACAACAACGGCAACGAGAGCAACAAAAGCACTTTCAATTCGTTGTCGAGATGGGAAAAATTGTGGCTCGTATCACACCAAATACACGTAGTTCATGTTGACTCTTTCAATTAACAATTGCCGTTTGATCGATGGGACAGGTTGCTGCAATCGCACTGCTTTACTATATACATATATACATATATTGTTGTTGTTAGTGGGTCACACGAGCTCGCTGTTGAGCTGTCGATTCGATGGGTGGCAAAGGAGCTGCCAGGTCTCCTTCTCTCCCTCTCCCTCTCCGCTCGATCCTTGAACTTGAAGCGCCAACTGCAACTCCTGCCAAACTCCTTCAACTCCGAGTTTATCTCGAGCTTTTCAATGGCACTTGAAGCGACAGCCGAAACGATTTTGTTGCAAGCCCAAATGACATCAATGGCAACAGAGACATTTGCCCATTCCCATTCCCATTCCCATTACCATTTCCAATCCATATTCATTTCCACTTGCCTCTCTCCATCCACATCGCTCAACACATGTGGAGCATTTTGCCGGCACGAATTTGAAGCATTTGCTGCACTTCTTCGCATCTGTCAGATTTCAGTGTCGAGGCTGGTTTTTTTTTCTTTTCTCATTTCGGGCTGCATGCAACATGAAAGTGGCAAGCAAGGGAATGGGTTAGACGCCGCCGCAGACAATGTTGTTGAAGCTGGAAACGGAGCAGACGACACCCATGGACCATGATTTTGACAGATCCCCAGCTGCCTCTCTCTCTCTCTCTGTCACGCGGAGGCATCAATGTGAATGCCAGGCCAACAACGAGGTGTCAGCGACTCGCAGATACCTCGACTAACGCGTAATTGACAAACAAAATTGGCCGTTAAACGAAAAAGGCGTTAAGCGAAGCAAATAATGCGGACGTTAAGTGCACTAATTTGCAGAAACTATTATATCAAAATATACTACATAAAAATCTCGCAAATTAGAATTATCTGAAATGGGCATGAATCTTTATGTTTCGTTGCATATCGTTAAAAAAACTATTATAAATCTATAACACTTTTTTTATGTACATACATATTTTGTTCCCATTGTGTTCAGGTATAATAATTCAAATAAACAAAGTAATTTAAAATAGCAGGCGTCTGCAAGTATTTACAAATATTACAAAATAGTTTTTCATTACACAGTTTCAATGTTTTAAAAGTAATTGAAATCTATCTTTAAGTTTTGTTGCTTAACGTAAAAAAATAAAAGTTTTCCAAATTGAATTTTTTAGAAATTATAATTACTTTAAAAACAAAATAAATAGAATTGGCATGCGTCTGCTGCATGAATTATGTAGCCTGAGTAGTTGTTATATTACTAATATATTATATTTTTTTATTAGCTGTTCACAGTTTTGCTCGACTCGCAGCTACCCCGTCGAGTGTGCTGCGTTTATAGCGTATGCGCTGCTTGGCTGCCATCGTCAAGTGCAAGAGTTATTTTCACAAGTTATTATCTATCCATTTATCCATTGAACCAACAGCAACAGCAACAGGAACATTAACAATGCAACAGCTCAGCAGCTAAACTGCAGCTCTGCACCCCCTAGCGTGCTCTCTCTCTCTCTCTGTCTCTCGCTCTGTCTCTGTCTCTGTCTAGTCTGCTCCCTTTGCCGCTCCCTAGACTGTCGTCTTTTGTTGTGCACTTCAGTCGACACTCGCACAACAAATGCATCCACACACACAGCGAGTGTGGCATTTAAAGCCCTGTGATGGATGCGTTCGCTGTGTGTTGCGGCTGTTGCTCTTTTCCCATACCCTGCACTGCACCCACACTGAGCGGCTATACCCAGCCAACACTCGACTTGACTCAATTAGAAGTAAACATTTGTTTGCCATAAACCAACGGCAGTTGATTAATTCACGGCCGTCAATTGCATCTATCGAATTATCGATAACAGCACATACTATCGATAATTGCTATTCATATAATGCATTTGTACATACAAATTAGTTATGAATGTATGAATATATGCCGATATATGATCTAACTCATTCTGTTCAAAACATATTTAAATTACATTTTACAAATACAAATATGGAAATAATTTTGTTAATAAACTTGTATTCTTTAAATTGAATTTGGGAAATCAAAATAATTGCTTACATTTAATTCAAAAAATAATTGTTTTTTCTTTTTTCTGTAATTATAGGTATTAATGCCGTATCATATGCAAATAATGTCGATAATCCTACACAAAACATGAATTCGCAACTATGTGCAATGTCATGATCAAAATCATTATTTTTTTTGTTTTACCCAATTTATTGTAATTTGTAATTTTTGTAATTAATTGAGGAGCTGATCGATGAAGGTACAATCTCTGGAAGATTCCTATTATACGATCAACAAACACTATTTGCTGTTATCTTAAAGCCTCGCAAACCTATCGATTACTACAGGGTCTATGACAGTCGCGTATACTTCCAAGTTAAGCACTGCCTGTCTTGTCTTTTCCCTTAGTCGGCTTAGTGTTTTTGTATTTCGACGTGTTGTGTGCAACAAAAACACGAGCATTGTCAGCGTCATTCTCCACAACTTATGAACAACTTCATTTGGAAGGGGCAGAAGGGGTAGAGGGGGGGAAACTTCATCATCGACAATATGTTCAGAGCATTATGAAGTGTGGCCATAAATGTCGTCACTTCATTCTTGCCTTATTTGATTTGCAGGGTAAATGCACTGCGGCTAAAAGGAAAATCAATAGACGACGACTGAAACGCGTCGCCCACGCGGCGGCGCCGCAGACAAAGGATCGCAACAACAGCAACTCATTTATTTTCTGCTGGCCATATTGAGAGTGAAGTTGGCCAAGAAAATCGGTTGACAATTTCATTAGTTGCGGCGACTTTGAATCATCGTCGCTCTAGCTGACTAACAGGACGACAACCTTGGCTAAAAGTCCATCGGGCACAATGCCAGACACAAGGAGGGAGGCAAAGATACCGAGAGAGAGAGAGAGAGAGAGAGAGAGAGAGAGTGAGGAAAAAGCGTGCTGCAGCTGCTAGAACTGAGTCACAGCGTGTGTTGCATGCCGCATGCTGAACGCTGAATGTTTCAACAACAACATGCACATTCACATTCACATTCACATTCGCAGCACACATTTTTACCATGTGTATTTCCATAACCTTCGCTTACAATAAATACAAACGAAAATACAAGATAAAAGCTTGTCTAAGTCGCAACTTAAGAACAACAACAAACACACAAAAAGTGTCGCACACACTCATGTGTGTGTGTGTGTGTGTGTGACAGCGACAAGTTAAGAATTCGAAACAAGAAACGCAACTTAAGCTGCGTAGGTTTCTTAAGTAACTTCAAATGTTTTGATTAGACTTTAAATGACAACAGCACAACAACAAGAACAACAACAACAAAAGCTGTGTGAATGCCAAATGGCAGGCCAAGTCGAGAGTCGAGAGTCGAGTGTCGAGAGTCGAGAGTCGCCGTCGAAGTCCAACTCGAAGTCAAACTTAAACTCGAAGTCGAACTCGAAGTCGAACTCATTTGCGCAGTCGCAGTGTGGGTTGCCTCAGAAGACCTCGCCGAGAATTGAGAATCGAGACACCAGAGACCAGAGACCAAAGACCTGGAGAACTGAAACTGCCGCCGTTTGTGGCATACACAATCACAATGCCAATTGGCCAACAACTGTGATAATTAAAGTCGCACATCGATTGCCCTAAACTCACTTCGAATCTTCAGCGCATACTAATGCCTCTCACAAATTTACGCGATTCTACAACTCGTAAATTAAATACAATTTAAGGCTGATTCTCATTTCATGTTTATCTCCAAAAAGTTAGGGAAATAAGTGTTAGCCAAATAATTTCTATTCAACTACAATTCACATCTCTTTAAATCACTTTCCATGTTATACAATTCTACAAAAAAACATAATTTAAATCGCTTAATTAAAAAACTAATTTATTTGTCTTAGCGGCTGAAAATTCTGCACAATAGAAATTAAAATAAAAGCAAGTTTAGTTCGTTCATAAAAAAAACACAGAGATAGACAAATAAATGCAAAATGTAGTTAAAAGATGAAATTTCTACACAATAGAAAGTTAAATTAAGAAAATACGTTATTCTGGCAACACAAAAAAAAAAGTATTATCAAGGAAGTGAAGAAATAAATTATACACTATAGTCAAGAGAGGAAAATTCTACGCAATAAAAGTAAACCAGAAGCAAGTTCAGTTTTTCTGGTAGCCACAAATCAAAAATATTATTAAGTGAATGCGAAATGTATACAAAATACAATCAACATCCTACATTTCGATATAAATTAAATCGAAATTGAACATAAATTCAGTTGTAATCAAAAACAAATTTACAAATGCTTTTAGCAACTCGATTGTTTTCGCTCAGTGTGGATCGGCAAGTGTATTTCGAGTTCTTTAATTGCCTGCATTCGGTTTGCAGAATTAGTTTTTGTCTCTGGCGTTTAATGAACAATCGAAGCGAACAAACAAACAAACAAAGCAGGACAGCGCTTAGCTGCATGCGTATTCGCTGTGTATCTGTATCTGTATCTGTATCAGCATCAGTATCTGCATCTGTGGCTGTGGCTGTAGCTGTAGCTGCAGCTGTATCTTTAACTGTAGCTGTCGTTCGCATTATCCGCGCGATAAATAATCGACAAGCAGCCGCTGTTGCATGCCTCATGCTGCTCGCAGCTCGCTGCTTGGGTGGCGCAAACTTGCCACGTACGGCTGCAACTGCAGCCCAAAAAATAAACGACTTCTTGTAGGAGTTGTTCGCTGTCTCGACTGCATTCATGTTCTTCTAAGCAGTCACTGTTCATCGACTTCAAATGCTTTACTATATATGTGTATTTTAAATGGCAGACAATCAATTTATCAAGACTGCAAAATACATTCACAAAAAAAATGTAGCTAAACGAGTGAAAGAACTTCACCAAGACAGCGCTGTCAGGCGGCAAAATTCAAGAGATACTTTTGCGTGTAAATCCCCGGTAAGCCAGCGAGCCAAGGGGCTGTGATCGATGAGTGGCAAAGTTAGTAAACAACTTCGATTGTTTATATATTTCAACAACTTTAATTGCGAAGTTATAAAAACTGCCAAACTCTTCTGCATTGTATCCAGGCATCGTAATAATGAATATTTGTATTTTTATAGTTCAAAATTCTCAGACGTAAAATTTGGATATGAAAACAATTAACAAAACATTTTGAACAAGTTTTCATGATTTGGAATATATTGAGCTTTTTTAAACATCAATATTTTCATTTGAATTGATTTTATTATGCTCAAATATCAATATTAATTTTTATTCATTTTATTAAAGTCATTCCAATATTTGTATATTTTTGAAAATAATAATTTTTGAAACTCAATTCCAAATTTAAAATTTTTTAATTCAAGCAAGTTTTGGTTGAAGTTTTTTTTCTGCATAAAATTGTTTGTCTGGATGCAATAATAGCCAAAGAATTCACGCAAAAGCCGTCATATAGTTTATATCTAAAAATTCCAACATTTTGTTTTAAATACCGCGTTCCTGAAAGTCGAGCACACTCGCTGTTGCTTTAGCTGTTCTTTGAGCTTTGTCTGAGCGCAGCTCGAGTCTCGCTTTGTTTGTGTGTGCTTTATGCTGGCCTGGTCGCTTCGCTTGGTCGCAGCTGCGCATCTCAAGCAACATTGTATCTGTAGCTTTGT
Organism: Drosophila immigrans; assembly: GCA_963583835.1. NCBI lineage: Eukaryota > Metazoa > Arthropoda > Insecta > Diptera > Drosophilidae > Drosophila > Drosophila immigrans. Next base: position 22,199,626 of record OY757144.1, on the reverse strand, counting down.
ATCTGTATCTGTAGCTGTTGCTGTTGCTGTTGCCGTTGCTGTGTGCGAGAGACAGACCCGCACTTGACCTTGAACTTGTACAGGTTTACTTTTGTTTTCTTTGGCTCGTTTTGGGCTGCGTCTTCGTCTTTCGACTTCAGTCTTCAGTTTCAGCTGTAGCTTCAGCTTCAGTTTCAGCTTTGACTTTGGCCGTTTTGGCCGCTCTTCAACTTTTCTCAAGTCTGAAGATTCGCCTTTCCTTTCTTCTGGCCTTTCGACTTTTGCGGCGCGTGAACCTAATCAGGCTTAATGCCGTTCAGTTTATTGCTCTCACTCTCTCGCCTTGATCGCACTAGGATTATTATGAGCATTGCTTCCAGGAATCATTTTACAGCCCCATCGCCTCGTTCTCGACTTATGCAGAACTCAATTCGATACGTACTTAATTTGTATTTATACTCGTTCGTATATGCAAACAAGATTTATGCGATTTATGGAATTCGAAAAGAGCGCGAACAAAAACCGAAATATCTTGATCTACAGATTCCCCGGAAAGACAGTCCAAATAAAGAAGCGAAATCTTCTTTTGTTGCCTTTGTGCCAAGTTGAGGCGAGCTCAACAACAAGAGTTAAATACCAATATAACAAATATCGCAATATCTATTTTAAGATTTATTTGCCCAAAAGAATTCGAGTTAGGAATCGCTTTGAATATATTCAAGGATTTTTCGCATTTTATTTTATGCCCTGCCTTGCCTTGGCATTTGATCATGTTGTATTTGAAGACTTATTCGATTGAGGTATTAATGACATGAATAGTTTCAAGAATTCAATGGATTCTTTTTTATTGAGATTGATCAGCAAAGCGATTGTTAATTTTGAAATGAATTCTTGGCGTGAACGCACTAATAACTGAAGTTTTAAAAGGCTTAAATCTCGTATAGAATTTATTTGGATACAGTGACCACAAATAAGAGTTATGAGTTTGCAAAATGTGAGCCACCAAAATCCTTCGGGAATTTTCTGATGTTATTTATGAACAGAAAAAACTTGTATTTCAAATTCGTTATAAACTTATTTTTTAGTCTCAAATTTTATTAAAATAATAATAAAAAAAAAGAATATCAAAAAAACTGTATATTATTTAAGGTCTCTGATAAAAAGAAGATTAAATAAAAAATTTCTTTGTTTTACATATTTTTGTTTGAAGATTGAAATTATGAGAAATTAATAGTTATTATTTTAATGTGATTTTAGAAGCTTTAATATTTACTTTTACCAATTGTTTATTAACGATTAAATATTTATAATTTTGAAAATATAGTATAGTTAACTTCTGTTTAAATGTAGTTTATATATTTATATGGATTTAGTTGTAACTCAAATGTATCTGCTTGTTACTTCTCTGTGCGTTTAGTTCACTTTAAATGAGTTTTTATAGCGCAAAAGCAAAACATGATATATGGGCTAGTGTTACAGCACAGCAATTGGCATAAATGGAGAGATGTGGCCATATGTGTTAGTCATACACACACAGATACACACTTACACACAGAGACGTGGCTCGAGTGTTGGACGAAGCGTGACATTTTCCTCATGAGCGAATTTTGCCTTATGCAGAGAGCGTGTGTTGCTGACAATCTTAAGCTGCAACTCAATCTCAATTACAGACACCGTCAGATCTAGGTGAGCTAGACAGCGGACAAGATGCTAACAGAGAGAGAGAGAGAGAGAGAGATTGGAGAGGGGGACAGAGACAGCGACAGGGACAGACTGAGGTGAAACAGAGACTTGGGGTTGAGGCTGAGGCTGCAGGGATTGGGACTGTGACTTCGGACCTGAGGCTAAAGTGGAGCACTTAAAGCACAGGTTTCAAGTGCAGAGCCAGGAGACAAAGCGAGAGAGACAGCGTGATGGACAAACAATCTATGACAAATGACATTGGACAAGTGGAAACAGCAGCTTTATAGTGTAGTGTGTAACTGGAACCAGGTCCAGAGGTGTGACACAATTGTTCGCTATCAGATGACAACAGCAGCAGCCAAGAACTAAAACAACTGCAACAACATGGGATTGGCTTTTGCTAAAGCGACAGAATGAGATTGAGTTGAAGACCGAGATTAACACTGAAGAAAAGTGGAGTCGAGACTGAAGACTGGAGACTGGAGACTGGACATGCACATAATTGGCATTGTTGCATTAGCCACAGACCACACTGCGTATACTCAATGCACGAGAGATCAGGTGAGAGTTATGCGCTGTTGTTAATTAACCATTTACGGAATGATTGCAGAATGACAGACAATCGGACGGCCAGACAGACAGCAGGACAAGCCGAAACAGACAATTAGAGAGAGCGAGACGGCAGAGCGGGTTGTGGCAAGTGTAACGAGGTCAGTTGCAAGCAGTTGGTGGCAAGCGAAGCCAAGCGAATCGCTCTGCAAGCAGGTCAGGGAAGCGCCACCAAGGACAGCAGCTAGAATTTTACTATCGATAGGCGATCAATTTGGGGGAATAACTAAAGAAAATTGCCAATTTCAGATAGATTTCTTAAAGACCATAATATACTTATTAAGCATGTCTTAAATGGTAATTTTAGAACTGTTGTAATAAGTAAAAATTCTAACTTACGGTTCGATAAAATATTACTATCCGCCGATAGTCTTATATTTCTCATGAAATTCACAAACTAACTCTATTAATTTTATTTATTTGGCATGTCTTGAATGGTTAATCAATAACACTAGTGTTAAATACGAATTTGAATTAAAAATTCGTTAAGATACATATTACTATCCATAAACGATAAATTTACGGAAATGTCCATAGAAAATTAGCAAATTTAAGGGCAATTATTTATGAAGTTCCGATAGTCTTGTATTTCTCATGAAATTCACAAGCTAACTCTATTCATTTTATTTATTTAGCATGTCTTAAATGGTCAACCGATAACTCTTTTAATTTATACGAATTCGAACTGACAATTCCACCTCAAATGCCCACTGCTAATTGAAATGCATTAATTTGTCTAAGAGTTGAAAATGCAAAGTAGTATTTGGTAAAAGCTTACATTACAACAGTTTCCAGTGTGCGTCGTTGTTGCACTTGTTGCGCATATTGCCGCAAGTCGAATGAGAAGCACAGCTGCAAAAGGAAAGAGAGCGAGCGAAAATATCGATTAGTTTATTTTGTTGTCATTTCTTGATTTCGATTTCTTTAATTAATATGCAGGGCACACTTGGCACTTCAATTGCATCAATCCAATTGATGCAGCGATATGTCAAGCAGCAGACGCACTCGCATTTCAAATGCGTTGCCGTCGTTTCTTCTTTTTTTTCGGGGGCGTTGACAGCCGAGGAGGCGACTCCCCTTTATGGTGGGGCATGCAGCACAGTCGTGGTGCTCGTAAATAAATGTAACGCGCCTCAAATACACAGCGAGAAACAAATCAATGCGAGCCCAAAACATCAGTATTTAATTTTTTAAACTTGCTTAAATTTCGATTACAGTAGTATGTCGATAATTGCAGCTACATTTGAATGCGTAATGTTAAAAATAATTGTTTTATTTTTTAAATTAATGCACATTGCAGATAGTTGCATCATTATTTTGCATAAAACATAGTTGTTCAGGTATCGACATTATACTAATATTTTAATAATGTAAAACAAACAACTAAATAATAAAATAGTGTTGATGTTGCACGTGCAAATCTAAATTGATGTGCAATAATTTATTTCTATTTATTTGCTTTTATTTTAAGTTTGCAATTTGAATATATTTATATGTATTTAATTAATTATATTTATTTGCTGGTATTTATAAATTTATTTATTTGTTTTTATTTAAATTATTTCTTTTTATTTATTTGTTTTTATTTGAAAATGTTGTACCTTTTTATTTGAATATAATTATGTGTATTTATTTACTTATATATTTGTTGGTATTTATAATTTAATTTTGTTGTTTTTATTTTAAGTATTTGTATTTATTGTATTTGAATTTATTTATTTGTATTATTAACTTATATTTAATTGTATGTATTGATAAATGTATAGTTATTTTCTTGTATTTTTTCTTTGACTTATCCATTCCAATTTATTAATGTGGAAATTTTGTATTTTTTGTGTAACATGAACTATGGAGGATTTGAGCTTTCTGCTTTTTGTCAACCGAATTTTGTATAGAGTGATTTGTCGCTGTGTAAAGAGCTGACAGCGAATCGGGTCAATCAACTGGCCAGTAGACAGAACAAAACAAGACAAGACACGTCGCTTGACTTGGCTCGAGGTGGCTCCCCTTCTGCCCACTCTCCGCTCCCCTTGGCCCGGCTAGCTACCTTTTGCTGCCCACCAAGTTGATAGCACGCACGTGATCTGCAGACTGAGCGAACGAGCGACGAACAAACGACGAACGAGCTGCGTACCAAATCTGAATGAAGAATTTATGAATGAAGCTGATGCGTGAGCGAAGCCACAATCAGAGTGCTGTCTATGTGTGTGAGTGTGTATGTGTGTGTGTGTGTGTGTGTGTCGCACGTTGGAGGATCCTCAGTTGGCTAAGCTCAGCTCAAGCTGTAGAGATACAAAGATACAAATGTATCTTCTCGCACGTGCCGAGCGATTAGCGATAAACGCTAATCACAGCGCATAGTTGTCCCCCCCCCCCGCCGATTAGCGACTCCCTCTCTGCCCTCTCTCTCTCTCTCTCTCTCTCTCTCTCTATATCTCTCCCTCTCCGTCCCCCTCTTGGCTGCTGCAGTTTCCGCAACGCCCACCGAAGGTTGCTCTTGGCTACTGTGCAACGGCAGCTGACTGAATGACTGTCTGGCTGCCTGGCTGCCTGGCTGCTTGTGGCATGCCACCATAGGATGTATCTGCAATTGCGACTGTATCTGTATCTGTATCTGTATCTGTAGCTGTAGCTGTAGCTGTAGCTCTAGCTGTTGCTGTTGCTGTTTGGCACGCATGTCTCGTTGGCCGCCGTCTGACGCATTGTGCGTGGCTCAACAACTTGAAATTGTGGCATAAACACGTTCTACAATTTCCGGCATGAGTGTTGTTGGCGTTGTTGTTGCTGTTGCTGTTGCTGTTGTTGCTGCCGTCGCTTGTCGACTGTCGACTGTCGATTTGTTGTTGTTTATTAGTTTCATTGATCATCATCATTACTCGCTTTAATGTGATCTCTCTCTGTCTCTCTCTATCCCTCTCTCTGTCTATCGCTCTCCATCTGTCTATCTGTCCATCTGCAAGTTTGTTTGCTTCCCTTTGGCTATCGACCGCATCAACCGCAACTGACCTCTTGCCCTAATTGAATGCCTTCTTCTTCACTCCCTCCTCCTCGTGCACATCTCGATTCGGACACTTGCAGAATGATTTGGGGGAACAGGTAATTGACGCGGAGCAATCGCAGATTTCGATTCAGACGAGTTGCAACCACAAATGACCCACAAAACATATGAATGAACTAATGTGATGGCGTATTAACAGCTAATGAAGAGGCCAAGTGAAGAAAGAAGAATCTAAAGTTTAAGGCAGAGTCCAGAAGTGAGATTACAACCAAAATGTTGTACGAAATTCAGTATTGGGAAATTATAATTTATTACTTATTCACAGTTTGCAAAGTCTGCAGTATGCAAAGCCTGTATTATTTTGTTGTTGGAAAAAAAAATGGATTATAAAGCAATGTTAATTTATAACACAGTTTTGTTATAGTCATTAATTAAGATTTTATAACCAAAAGACAAATTATATTGAGAGTTTGTATTACTTTGATTTTAATACAATTTGTTTAATGCAATTTAGAATCGAAAGTCAGAGTCGAAAACTGAGCGCATTAAATAGCAAAAAACAACTTAGAAAATATTAGAATTTAATTAACTATGAGATTTTATAGTTCATATATAGTTATTTCATTATGAATTTTATTAAAGCGTACAAATTATTAAAAGATTTTATTATTGTTAAATAGAAAATTTTGTAATAGATGAACTATCGAGAATTTAGAATTTGTTTACGAATAACAGTTTATAATTTCAATTTTCCAACGTCTATGTCGAGAGAAAATGTCGCAATCAATTTTAAATTGAGAATTTTAAATTTAAAGTTCTTATTACTTTAATTCCAATGTAGCTAAAGTAGGTTTTTTCAAAGGTGGAATTTACTTAATTTTGTTTTTTTTTTTTATTAATAAATAGCCTATGTAATATTTGCAACTTTTCAAACCAGACTAAGACGGGGAAAAGTTACAAAACAATTCTAGAAATTATTGAAGAAGCAGAATTGTCGAATCTTTTTTATTTCCAATTCATTTGCCAATGTCAAACTATTGATAAATTGTCTCGATAATTGATCAGCATTGGCTAGATCAATTTTTTGATCTACTTGTTGTGCAACAAAATACTTCCCAGGCAATAAAGAATTGCCAAACTTGAAACTAGATATATAGGTTGTTTTGTATCTTTTTTCTGTTGCCAGTCAAATAAATAAGTCAACAGACGACGATGGCGATGGCTATGTCGATGGAGATGGAGATATATGACTGTGACCTTGCAGAGCTGCTAAAGGTCTTGGCTGGTCTGGGGTCTTGGTCTTGGGGTCTTTAAAAGGTCTTTCATCTCCGGCAAAACAAAATGACAAATTTGGTCGCTTGGCTTTAGAACAATTAATTTGTTGTGTGTTGCTTTTTGTTTTTCAACGTTTTCAAACGAAATGAAACGCAACCAAAACGCAAACTCAAACGAAGAAAAATCAACAAAGTTGAGCAACTGGTGGGATGGATCAATGGATCGAACGGAACCAGGGCCGATCAATGCGGCGGTCAGACAGACAGACAGACGGACGGACAGTGAGACTGACCTTAGGCGAGTGACTTGGACTGCGAGCTGTGATCACAAGTGTTGCGCATGTGCGCACTCAAATGATCGTAAATTAAATAAAAATTAACTTTCGATTTCGATATTTGTTGTGGCTGTTGTTGTTGTTTGAGTAATTAATTGATGACTCTTTAAAGGGCAATTACCGAGAGCGACAAATTTCGTTGGCTGGGAAGGGCTCGCAAACTAACCGATGGAAGTACGAGTGGTCGAGGACAGAGCCAAACATCATCGATTGTCAGCAGCATCTGGAGTTTAGTTCAGTTGGAATCATTAGCGATAATGATCCATGGGTAATCAAACAAGAAACCAAAAAACCAAGTCAATGGCATGTCAAATGACCAAATGGCCAAATAACCAAATGGCCAAGACAGCGCCTAGTTTGCTCAATTAAAGGTTCAAGAAAAGCAAGCAACCTAATAAACATAATAAACATGCCAATGGCATTATAATGATCATGCAGTCGGAAAACGAATCCAAATCCAAATCCAAAACGAAATCAATTTCAACTCCCAGCAGGCTATCGATCGATCGAATTGACCAATTCCGTCTCCGACTTCATTTGCATTTACATTTCCATTTACAAGTTTGTCTCGCAGCAATTAAATCATGTTGAAGGCTTTACAGCCATCTTTTACACGCACCGTAGAAAGTTTAATTTGTTTGGATTTGTCTGTGGCTTTGGCTTTGACTTTGGATATTTGGCTTTTTGCCTGCTTTCATTGTTATTGGGCTATAACAAGCTTTACGATCCATTTTGTCGCATTGGGCAATGGCCAACGCGTTTCCCTCCCTCCAAATGCATTCATTCAACATTCGTTTTTTACATCTGGATTCTGACTTCTCATTTACATAAGTTGAGTTGTTTCTTGTATCTGTCACTCACATCATTTGACATGATCATTTAACAAGTACTAAATTATGTAAGATAAGAAAATCTCCTGATTATTAACAGACAAATTTAGTAATCAAAGAAATACACTGCCAAGAAGCATTTTTACAACCGTTCTAGGGCAACTTCTGATGATGTCTGGTAATTTATCGTTTAGCTAAACATGTGCTCTACAACCGTTTTTTGTTTTGACCACATTTCTTTTGTCGATTAATTTATACTTTTAGTTGACTCGTAATTATGTATATATTTTCTATGATATTTTATAAAATGTATAATGATTCCATTTTTTTCATTTTTTTTAAAGATAATGATCTGTGTTATTTATTTTTTTTAATTGATTATATTTACTTGCAAATTTAAAGTTTACTTCAATCACTAAAACGTATTAGTTAATTTATTTTTTAGCATTAATGTACTGCTTATGTTATTTATAGAAAATGTATATATTTGACGTAAATGCATGCTTTATTTAATTAATAGTTAATTTATTTTTAGCATTAATGCCAGCTATATTTATTTATTTTTTAACAGTAGAATATTTTCAGCTCTTATGCATATTCAATAAATATCGATTTGACTTTTGTTTTGTTAAACTTTTGATGAACTTATCAACTTATTTAGTTTGAAGTCTGACAAGAGCTATTGGCTGCATATTGATTGATCGTCACGATCGACTGCTAACGCTTTGCTATCGATAAGCGCTCACGCGTGTTATCGCTATCGATAATCATTTCCGCATCGCATTCCCCGTTCGCATATCTGAGATCGCGAATTGTGAATTGCGAATTGTGAGTCGCCAATCGCATTCGCATGCATATCGCGGCGATTCGGACGAGCTTTAACCATATTTGTCAAGCAGCGCCCATTTGGCCATCGATCGCCGCATTCTCCCAAGCATGCATACCATATACCCAGATGCAGATATATGCAAGCGTATATATATAATTGTTCCGTCATATATCATCGCCAATTGGCAGCGACAGGAGAAGACAAAGAGCTGGAGAAGGAGGCGGAGGTGACAGGCCAACGACAACGACAACGGCGCCAATTGCATTAATATCTGAGAGCGAAGGAGGAGTAGGAGCTATGTCGAGAAGGGGGGTGGGGCGTGACGGGGATCGGAGAACGGGTTAAATATTGATGATAATGCAAAAGTTGCAGGGAAATGCTCGTCGATTAATTGCCGCGAACTACGAGAACTCGCCGCGCATGCATAGATAAATATTAATGTTAACGACACCGAACCGAACCGAACCGAACCGAGTTCCCCCCTGTAGAATCTATCTATCTATGTATCTGCAGCACAACAATCTATTCCACCCCACAGCGCACACACACACACACACACACACACACACACACACGAGCACATACGAATGTAGTTACTGTGTGTAACGAATGAATGACCAAAGCCCAAACGAATTGCGCAGCGATAAATTACAAAAGGAATTCGCAACGCCCAAACGTCCCCAAAAACGAGGCGTAACGAAGGCGGCAGCCGAGGAATTTCGCCAGTGTTGCAAAATGCCACCAGGCAAGAAATGCCAACTGTGTTGAGTGTGGGAAAACGAGGTGGAATGAATTGAGGGCAATTAAGTGCGATAAAAAAGTGGCCAAACGATAATATATAGCGAAGTACATTGAAAGATACAAAAGTATCTGCAGAAGAAAAGCATTGGTGATCGAAAAATCAATGCAAGCGATAAGCTAAAATCCACTTAAAATCAATAAGAGAAGTTCGATTTAAAATATTTACATTTAATAAGACAATAGTCCGACATAATTTTATAGAAATTAATTTTTAATTGCATTAAAAGTAATTTAATGATAATGCAAAACTATACTTCTAAAAGCAATAAAACTGCAGAAAAAATGAGCACTTTTGTTAAGCAGAAACAAAAAGAAGTCAATAAGAATTTAAATAACAATAAATTTAAAATGAAATGAATTTGAAATTGCAATAAAATTCAAATAAGTTCAAATTAGTTGAATTTAATTTTGAATTTAAATTGCAATTAAATGCAACTTTTTAGACAGCTTTTGTGCGTTAGATACTTTTGTATAGATGCTTTCCATTCAAGGCAACACAAGAGCTGGTTGCCTCCTGCCTCATTATGCGGCTCCATTCCGCCCTTGCCTCCCCATCTCTCTCCCTCTCTCGCCCCTCTCTCATGATGCGTACTTTTAATGCACTTTCCGCGCAGCATCCGCAACTCGCTCACAACTGTTCACTGTTAAACATTTACAACTCACCCCTCGACAGCAGGCCACAACTGTGAGTATATTCATTTAGTGATAGTGAATATTACCCGCATGCACTTATTCACTTACTCGCATACTGCAATCGAATTATTTATGCAAATTTTATGCGCAAACGCAAAGAAAAAAAAAGCAAAAGAAAGAGAGAGGAGAAAAAAATAACGCTTGCATTTTCATTAAAAAAATGTATAATAAATATGTGTATATATAAATATATATATGTACATGATAACAGCATAAATCTGTGCGGCTTGAGTGTGAGTGTTGTGAGTGTTGTGAGTGTGTGAGTGTTGTGTGTGTGCTTAATGCACTTTGAGTTTTGCTTTTGCAACTTGAAACGAATCGCATCGAATCGCGTTGAGTTGCGTTGCGTCGAGTCAAGTCGAGTCGGGTCTCTGCACTGGGGGCGTGTGTACTCATACTCATACTCATACACATACTCATACTCATACCCATACTCATACCCGTACTCATACTCATACCCGTACTCATACTTATTTATACTCATACTCATTCTCATGCTCGCAGTTGTGGAGCAAACGGGGGCGTCTGTTGTCGGCATTTGTCAAAGGCATTTGGCTACCGATTTGTTTTACTTGCAACTTCGACATTGGCGGCAACTAGTTGTGGCAACAACAACAACAGCAACAACAACAAAACTTGCAGTAGTTATTCTTGAGAGCGTGTGTGCATTATTTGGGCAACTAATGAGGCTGCCAGAGCAGCGGCGTTGCGGCATGCAACATGTGTCCACATAATTAAACAAATCTCCTCCGCAAACTGGCCACAAGAAGTGCGCATTCGCAATATCTGCAAGCTATATAGTTATATTCGTGGTGGGTATCTGCAAGATACTAAATGCAACTGTACACAGAGAGACCAAATCTCCATCGTTGACAAAAACTGTGCTATGCCAAACAGATCAAACAATATTTCATTCTTATCTGATTTCTTGTAATTTATTAAAAAGCTAAGTACATAATATGATTTTATTTGTTTTCTTCTCTTTTATTTGCGTTGATTTATAATTTTCATTTATTTATTTCTTTTTTTTTGTATTTGTTACATTTTTTGGTAATTTTTTTGTAATTTGTATTTGCTTTTTTTATTTCCAATTTTTGTTTATTAATTTTACTTTTCTATTTATTGCTTGTTTTATTTGATATTTTTGGTTTTTATTCATTATTGATATTTTCATTTATATTATCTACCACATTAAATTGTTAATAGCCAAACTCTAATAGTAATTCTGCTATTTTGTTTTAGAATATAATATTCCATCGACATCTAAGTAAGCAATTTTTGAAAAGAATTTTTCGGTTTTGGCTCAATTGCTGATCGTTGTTTTCTCTGCGTGTAGCTGGCGAGCAGCTTGGCCACTCGTGGTTGCGTTTGTTGTTGTTTTCGTTAATTAATGCAGCCACAAGAGCAACACTAACAACGCAGACGCAACAACAACAGCAACAACAACATCGACAACTAAACAACGCACCAAGTTGTCGTCGGCAGGCGGCAAGTTTCAGTGACTAAATTGAACTTTTCAAATGATTTAAGCCAAATGCCACTTTGCATTCAGGGCCATCGACTTGGCCACACACACAGCTGCAACACACACACACACACACACACACACACACACACACACACACACACACACACACACACACACACACACACACACACACACACACACGCTCGACAGCTAGACAGACATGGAAATGGGCGTCGTGTAGCTGTATCTATATCTATGCATTTGTATCTGTATCTGCGACTGCGACTGCGTCTGCAACTCGGATGCCTTGACAAGTCAATTTTAGTCGCGTCTAACGGTAACAAGCTGTTGTCAGAACGCCAGACAGACAGACAGAGCGAGAGCAAGAGGGAGCGAGAGAGGGAGAGAGGGCGACTGTTGTCAAATCAAATGCGACTGCAACTAATGAACTATTAAAATCCATAAGTCAATCAGCAAAAGAACACGGCTACATTTATGGTACTCTTAATGTATCTTAAGACGCAAGTGAGATACTTTTTGCGGGCATAAATGCGCGTAAGTGGTAAATAATTACAAATATTTCATAATTCATTTGTAAACAATTTGATCATCGATTTTAAAGCTCAGCAGGAGGTGATTTTATTGATTTCATTGTTATTGAAAGCATCATTAAAGCAGTTAGTTTTCATAAAATAAACACACAGCAAACCTAAATTATCAAACCAGACTCTCTCGATTTTAATACTTTAGCACTTGATTGTATATATTATATATATATATTAATCATTGAAATACTTAAACATATTTTCATTATTCCATTAAAACAACCCTGCGCCAAGTTTTTAGCTAATTTCAGCCTAAAAAATATGTTTAATATGCTGCACGTGCCCAGCTAATTATGCTTAATTACAGTGGTGATGAGTGCAGCTGATCAATCAATGCCAATGCTAATGTTAATAAGCATAATGATCGCACAACAGATCCCTGACAAAGATCGAGACAAGTCTTGGCCAAAATCTCGATTAGAGCGCGGCCTAAACGACCGTATCCGGTGTGTGTGTGTGTGTGTGTGAGTGTGGAAATTGAAAATGAATTCACCGGATAAATGAGTGAATAAATGACTGAATAAATGTGCGGCATATTAAAGTAAAGCCACCCCAATGTCAGGCAAACTTGGGGGGGGCATATGTGAGAAAGAGATGCTGCCACAGTGTGGCAAGTAGTTTAAATGAAATAAATGCAATCGCAATTGAAAATGGAATTGCAGCCGCGCTACGAGTAACGAGACGGCGACAACGACAACGACAACGACAATGTGCTTCCACTTGGTTGAATTCGAGTGAAGTAAAGAGACGGGAAAGGGAGGCGAGCGATGTGTGGGGGGTGGAGGGCTTAGGACACGTGTGCAGCATGCTAGCTGAAAACCAATAAAATGCAATGGCCACAAAAATATATTGTACATTTTCCATCAAAGTGAATTTTAGAAAAGTCTGCAAAGGAGCGCAGACGAGGCGAAAAGAAAAGAATTCAAAGCATGGCAAAAACGCAGATTCATTAAAATTGAAAAGGCGGAAAAGGGAAAAAATCATAAACATGAAAATGAAAATGAAAATGAAAACGAAGAAAACGAAAAATACAAATACAAATTTGGTGCTGGGTGCTGGGTGCTGAAAGGTAATAAATAAGCGCTCGATGCGGACACGTGTGTTGTTAATCCCCGGCCGGCAAAGTAAATGAGAAACACGCACAAAGACCCCAGAGAATCCACCCCTCTCTCCCTCTCCCTCTCCCTCCCGCCCCGTATAACCCCTTCTGCTGCTTCTTCTTGGTCTAAGGCTCCCCCCACAGTCGAAATACGAGCGATCCATGGCTGCAGCCACGCATGGTGCAGCGTTCTAATTAACGTCAACATGCATAGCATATAGCATAGCATATGGCAGACTATATAGTATAGTATATAGCATATCGGGGACCGTAGCGAGCTGCAAGCGACAGAAGTCGTTGCACAAAAGATGAAAGCCAGGGGCTGGCTGCAGCTGCAGCCTCTTGAACGCGAAGCAAGGGGTCGAAGCAGCCACAAAGTCACCGAGTGCGAGGGAGTCTGCAAAGTGGCAAAGTGGCAAGGAGCTGGGGACGAATGTCGTGCTGCAATTAGGGGTTCGTTCGGGTTCGTTCCCCAATACGTAAATGGAAAAAAAAAAACACTACAGTGTCAACCAAGCGTTTGCTGCCACGTCTTATTCTCTCTCTCTCTTCCACTTTTAGAACTCTTGCAAATCCGGCTTGTTGCGATTTGATTTCTAGCTACAGATAATACGCTAAAGTCTGTGATTAAGCGTTTCGCCCGCCGATTTCACTTGAATGGAAAGATCTGATCCAAATGAACTGCTTGAACCGATCAGCGAGCGATCAATCTAGGGCTATTCTAATGAGCTCGAGTCAACAATTAATTATCATTAGTGATCATATTTTAAGTGTTTTTTTTTGCCATCATCTGATTTACATTTTTGTTGTTGCTTTTAGTTATTTTATACGATCACTTTTCGTTGAACGATCGTATCGTCAATTTATATCGCTAATCTAGCTGATCATGAGTTGTTTATTAAACGATCGTAGACCAATTCGCAGCATTGTCGATTAATCAATCAATTTCTTGATTCGATTCATATTAGTTGATCTTTTAGGCACCTCAAATATATCACAGCAGATGATCAACATCTTGACGATCGCTCTCTAACTAAAGCGATCGTCTGCTTATATAGAATTAATTCATCAATCTTTGCAATCACTTTTCATTCAGCGATCGCACAATAGATTTGTAATGCTCTGAATACTAAGGAATCTTTTGCTGATCAGTCAACTGATCATCAATAATGATCGATAAATTAACGTGTTTACAATCAGATCAACATATTTATTTGCCAAGTGATCGCTCAATCAATTCACAACACTGTCAACATTTCTTAAATGAGCATTTAGCACTTTCTAGAGCTCTGCATTGATCAATAACTGATCGTGCATTGCAATCATAACGAACTAATAAAACAATTTCCTCCGCAAGCATGATGACAAAAACTATCCGTATAATTTATTTAGAAAAACAAATTAAGTGCAGTGCCAAGCTTTCGAGCTTATGAAGATCGTCTTTCAGATTGTTTATGAAGCGATCGTGTAATCGCTTTCTAATGCAAACGAAGCATTCAATTAGTCATCTCATTAAGCAGCACAGTTGTTGCCTTAGTTTTCCAGCTGATCACAATTGCATGGCACCGCTTTAGCCTACTTCTTGGCTGATGAACTGATCGCACTGATCGCACTGATCTCGCCATCAATTACGAGCACACTGCAGGCTAAATGCATTGGCCTAGCCCACAGCGATTGACTGATTGACTGACTGAGCTCTCAAGTGGTTGCTGAAGTTTACTCACACTCAGTCAGTCAGTCAATCAGTCAATCAGTCAATCAGTCAGTCAGTCAGTCTGTTTACAGCACAACACCCACCCAATCCCATAGATATTGAGATGCAGATGCTGCGACTGCAGATGTTGGGCTGCCTTTATGGGTTGGGTTGTTTGCCGATGCTGTTGGGTTGGGTTCGAATTGGTTGCAAGTTTCTTTGGCTGGGTTGGGCTGGGCTAATAACCTTGACCCAAATGCTGCGTGTGGTATGTGCTGAAAGCGTGCTAATTGCTCGCCAGCAAAGCATAAACATAATAAAAATAAAGAAGAAACCACAAACACCAAATATCGAAATACCAAAGAACCATGCGAGAGATAGAAACACAGCCACTGAGATGTATCTCGATTCTACACAAACAGTTTAGACAACTTTATGGACACGCATTGGGCCACAAGTGGTTCAAGTAGCCAATGGATTGGGAAAGCCGCAAGACGATAAAGTGCGAAGAATTATAGACAGACAGACCGAGAGTGCCAGACAGAGAGAGAGGGAGGGAGGGGCAGAGCAGGGAGCCAACTTAATAAACAGCACGGAAAAGACAAATGCGTTAAACGTTTTCATTTTTCCATTTTCCATTTTCCAATTTCCATTGTTGCTGCATGTGAGCCAGCTCACGTCGTCATCGCTTGGCTGCCATATGGGAACCAACACACATGTGTCTTGTGGCAAACAGCATAGATAAGATAAGGAACAGCCACGAGCATTTGCTGTTTACATTCAGTTCAAATTCCAATGCTATTTGCCTTGTGGCTTGATTGATACGACCTGCGATTAGGCACTGGATATGCGAGTACTCATAGTACTCACACTCACACTCGCACTCGCACTCACTCTCACACTCACTTTTCTGGCAACTCTTCGTCGATTTATCGCTTTCAAAACAATAGAGCCCAGCTACTGTATCTGAAGGTATCTTAAGCCCTTTGGACAACATTAATTCCATTCAATTTGACAATATCAAACTACTCATTATAATCGTACAAGCTTTTTAGATAAATCGCAAAGATATTCTATATATGTTTCGACTGACAAACTATCTACTCACCTACGATTTTTATCTTTTGGTAATAAATATTAATTTCCATAAATACAATGATAACTGCTCTTTGAAGTTCCACTCATCATGATCATAAAAGAACAGATAACTAACAAACTATCTGTTATCTACCTATGATTTTAATATCATTTTTTATCTTCTAAATTAATAAATATTAATTTCCTATGCATTTCATTATAATTTAACTTTATATTCTGCTTTCAATGTAATATCTAAATATTGGTCTGCAGCAAAGATTTATCATTTTGATTTTTGATGTACAAATTATTATAAAAGCACGACTCAATTTTTTATATCAGATTGTGTAAGAAATTTTTGTTTTTTTTTATACAAATTGAAAAGTAATTGGTTTTTTTATTTTTCTTTAACAGCTCTGTTTTTTATTTCACTAAGAAGTGTGATTTTAAAGTTCAACGATAATTCTCATTTCTAGTTAAACAAAAATTACAAAGGAAATTTTTTATTTATATATATTTAATTTAAATTTTATATCACTTGAAAATCTACAGTTTGTACTACTAATTGGAAAAATATTGTACATTTTTACTGTTTTGTTTTTTTTTATGGAACTCAACTAAGCTCAGCTGAAAATGTTGTATATTTTTATTGTCTGTGTTTTATGGAAGTCTTCTCACAATTCAACAAAGTATCTCACAGATACATAGATGGCGACTTGACAGCTCTCGATTGACGGCTTAGTTAGTTGGCTTTTTAAAGTGAGCATTTTGCGACTAACATTTATTCCGTTAGAGATAAAGTCTCAAAATGCCGTAAAAAAGAGGCGTTTGATAACTATTTGATGGCTTTTCTATGGGCCATCTTTGGTAAATGCTCGTTATTGAAAATGGAAAGTTGACCAAAATTGCAATAGCCATATGGGAGTGTGAGTGTGAGTTTGAGTGCGAGTGCGAGTGTGATTGTGAGTAGTCTATGCAAATTTATTAGGAGGGAGCTCAATAAAATAGCCATAAAGGTTTTAACTCGTGCATTTATTCGGCCAGCCTAAGCTTTTGGCTCAATTAAGAGCCACTGTTGTGGCTTAAGCTTCCACAAAAATATAAAAAACACGCGCAGTAAAAAAAAAATAAGCAGCTGGCCATTAAACTGGGCTAAGTGGGCGTGTCAGCAACAGACGCTGACTTTTGGCTCTCACTGTGTGTGCACGCTTCACATTTGGTTTATGGCCATCAGCATCAGCTCTGAGCTGACGATTAAGGTGTTGTCTACGCCGACACAGACAACACTTCAGGCTTCAGGTAGAGCTCGAGGATTCCCCGAAGGTCGCAGGCAAAGCACTTGACACTCGACGCTCGACACCTCGACGACCCTGAAGCAGCAAAAGTGTGCCCAGATTGTGGTTGTGAGAGCTGCATTTCTGAACAATTCAATGGGTGAAGATCAGCGAAATTATCTTTTGAATTTATTCTACGACTCGATTTTCGATTCTCAAAAACAACTTGCAAGTTTGTTTCATAAATCATTTAACTCAAATTATTCTTCACTGAAAATGATCTGAAATGAATCTTATTTGAAGAAATTGTCAATCTAGAAATATTCCTTAATTTTGCTTTTGTTGCCATTTTGTAATTTTTGGATCGTCAGAATTACAGATTTTTTTTCTTTTATCTTATTTATATAGAAATTGTTTGGATCTGAATACACAAAAAAAATACCAATATATTATCTGAATATATTAGTTCGATCCTAATCTCAATATTCTAAAATTGAGAATGTTTTTCATTTTACCAGAATTTATTTTGGATTTCCACCCAATTTAAAAATGTTTTGGCGTTGATGAGCGATTAAATATAAGTATTTGTTCGCTATGTTACAGCGTGGCTGCAAGTCGAGCACACTCGCTCAGCGCTCGTTGCCGAAACCGTCGACTTACTGCAGTTTATTAATATCAAGAGTCTTTTAATAGATTTGGGATCGAGTTGGGAACAATGGTTGGTCCCCAAGGAGTTGCAGCGGGTATTAACTCTCTCCCCCCCTCTCTCTCTCTCTCACACACACACTTCTTCTGACCCTGTCAGTCCTATTGCATTGTAAGCTAAGACCCAAGTCGAGTGCTCTTGAGCTCGTTTCATTTATGAGATGTTGGGTCAACTGAATATTGCTCTTGCTCTTGTTGTCGCTGTTGCATGTAGTTGTTGCTGATCAGGGTTGCACTTGACATTCACAAGATATGCCGGAAAATTAGCAAAAAAAAAAAAAAAAGGGCAAGAAGAAGCAGCAGCAGCAATATGAAAAATGATCATCAAGATGAGAACAACGAAAAGCAAAAAAACAATGTCAGGCCGTAATTTTAGCTGGCAAAAGCTGCAAGAATAGAATGGAAGTTGGCTTTGAACTGAAGCTGAAGTTAACACACACACACACACACATTGAGACACTGGCAATTGAAGAGTGTGAAGTGCAAGAGAATATAGTAGAGAAGAAGATGAAACAACTATGAGGTAATTCAAACAACACACAACAAATTAGATAAATACAACTGACAGAGGGAGACGCAGATGGATATAGACGACTGGAGAGGAGGAGGATAAAGCGGGGGGAGCGGAGGGGAGCGGGGTAAATAGAGGCAAGCCCAAAAGAGCCGCATCGCAAACAGCAACAACAACAGAAATGACATTGACATAATGATTCTTAGTTAGCGTTTACAATTTCAAACTTGTTGCCATTGTTGTTGTCGCTATTGTTGTTATTGCTGCTGCTGCTGCTGCTTCTTCTTCTTCTCTTTCTGCTGTTGTTGTTGGTGTTGCTGTTGTTGTTGTTGGCGTCTTTCAATGTGACGACAACTCTCTGTGTTCCGGCGTGTGTCGCTTGCGAGACTTTTGACAAGTTTTTTATTTCGTCTGTGCTTTGTTTTGTTTTGTTTTGTTTATTCTTTCGTCCCCCCTCATCCCCCCATTGGCATACCCTGCAGCAGCGCGAGATCTTATATAGACAGCTATAGCCGTCTATTTTTAGCACGCTTCGCTAACCACTTGAAGCCGCGCGCTGCTTTGTGGCCAACTAAGCCGCAGATTTTGGCAACGAATTTGGCAACCCCCGCAGCTGCAAAATATTTAGTAAAAACCACAAAACAGCCGCGATTGATTAGTTCAAAACATCAATGGCAAATGCAAATAAAAACATAACTTTAAAATGGAAAAATGCAGCAAAAGTAAATTGTTTAAAGCATCTACTACACACTTAATAAAAGTAAATATACCCACAGGTGAAAAATGCTGCTTAGGCTATAATTATATTGATCTGAAATTGGTCCATAAAACGATCAGTTTTAAACTCTAAAAAATATTATCACTAGGTGTACAAAACCATAGATTTTAGCGATGTCTTTATAACTGATCATGCATCAATGTTTTTTGATTAACTAATTTTAAGAAATATCTTAAGTACAATATTTAACTAATATTAATCTTTATTTCAAATTAAATTAGTTTTTTTCTTGATATTATTTTAAGAAAGGAATCTACATTTTCATTGCTTATTTATTTAGATAATGCATCTATACTTTATTTATTTTTTCCATACCGGAATCTTTATTTTAATTGCTTTACTATTTTAAGAAATAAATTCAAGTACAACCCATGCACTTTATTTTAACTATTCTCAATGACAACTTTTTCATACAAACAATATCTAATCAATTTTTGAAGCTATTCCAACTGATTTTTAAATTATCGATGTTACCAATATAAGTTAAATGACTTTGTAGCTCTAATTGCCACTTTAGCCTGTAGTTTACTTTTAATGAGGTTCAGCTACAATATATCGGACAACATCGCTATCGCTGTAGCATTCAAAATTATCCAAGAAATTAACTTAATATAGAAATCGTTCAGCATGCGAATTTATCAGTAAGAAGTCAACTTTTTTGTAGTCAGGGTATTGCGCAGTCGGCTAGAGTTCACACTGTGTTGCCTTCATAATTTTTTATCGTCTGCGCGAAACTGAACTGAACAACTTAATGAGCAAGACACTTGAGGCCAAGTCTTTAGTTTCCGCCCTCCCCTAACTGCTCCTGCTCTTTGGTCCGCCTCGTCTCCGGTTGCTTCTCCTACTTCAGCTGGTTCTTCTTGATGTTGTTGAGTAACCCCAAACCGATCGCCCACCCAACGAAACTTTAGCCAAAAAAAATTCTTAATTGCGCGCCTTTGGCGCAATTTTGTTGTTTGTTGTTCAAAGTTGTTGCTTGTTGTTTGGAGTTGTTGTTGTCGACGCTATTTTCGCACAACTCTCAAAAGACTCCGCTTTGAGTCGGCAAGATCATGATGTAAGCCGCCTAATTTGTCTTCACCTTTTATTCATCAGGTTCGTCCGGTTCAGTTTTATTTTTTAAATTTTTTGTGCTTTTGGTTCCATCATAATTCATCAGCTTTTGCACAATTTTCGCTTAAAGTTTGCATCTCACTCACTCACTCTCTCACGCATAGGCAATGTATTCATTCATTCATTCATCATTCATTCGCATGACATTTGATGGTGTTTCATTATGTTCAATGGGTTTACCACTCGCTTACAGAGTGCAACCACCCAGCAAAAAAGCAATGTGAGCAGACAGCCTGCGAGCGTGCTCGACTGCAACCTACCCATTACATTAATTTTCATTTATATGCACACTTAAAATTAAAATGCAACTATAAATTCTTTTCATTCGTCTTTTAGAATCATCTGAAATTCGAATCATTCTGCAATTATTATAAACGTTTTTGAAGTAATTGAATCGTTTTTATTTATGAAAGAAAATTTCCCTTTTTAGAAATAAGAGTCAAATAGTTCAAATTTACGATTTGCTTGTCATAAAATTTGAGAATTTTTTAAGATCTTGATAATATCACCAAACGCTAAGGCTGCAGCAAAAAATTTAGGTAGATTTGAAAATTTATAAAGCAACATTAAATCATATTGTAGCCCAAGAACATATTATTTATTTAAATAACACTTTATTCAAAAAAATTAAAAATAGATAAATCACAAGTGAATTATTATTAAAAAATAAAGATCTAAGCTTCTTCTACATAAACAGAAACGTATTTCAAGAAATAAAAATCATAAAATCTTGAGGGGAAGTAGTTACAAAAACACCATTATAATATGAAATTGGAATTAACAAATTGTTGGCACTCACGCCCGCTTTTCACACAGCACTTATGCTGCTTGCAGGGTATTTAAAACCAGCGAAAAAAAAGCAACAAACAGAAAAAATCCGTTGATGACTAAACGTTATTAAATGTAATGAAATTTAAGTACGCGCCGCTGTCGTTTGCTACCCCTGACCCACTAACGAGTTTGTAATAGGAACACACACACACACACACACGCACACATACACACTGATTACACACACACACACACACACTGAGATACGAGTTGTTCATATCGCATAAATATGCTTTTGATTAGAGCCGCCAGCCGCCCGCATCGAAGTAGATTTTATTTAATAGGCAACAATCGTGGCGAGGCATTTAATCGAAGCACCTCCTCCCCTCGCCCCTCGCCCCTTGCCACGCCCCTCCCCCCCACATCATGGTGGGGCCACGCCCAGCACTGAGCGGTTTAAATGATTAGGCCACATAGAGTGTTAATTTGACAATTGGCTCGACAATGCGCCCAAATCGAAGCTGAATTTGAAGTTGAAGTCGAAGTCGATGTCGAAAAGCCGCAGGTAACTCAAAATTGGCTACTTACAAAACAATCATCAAGTGATCTCAGATCTCTGAGCTGCAGATCAACAGCTTGATCACTTGGGCAAACTTAAGAGCGCCTAGGGGTTTGTTTGACAGCCCCGCACAAACTATAACTTCAATGGTATCCCTAACGAGACCAAAGTGAAATCTACAGAAATATCTTTTAAGTGAGGCCCCTCAAAAGCTTAAATCTTGGAGAGTGCTGCTTTGATAGGAAGAATGTAATGTTCAATTTGTTGGAGATCTGCAGATCCTTATTACTTTAATTTCGTCTTATTTTAATGATAACCCCAACGAGAACAAAGTTAAATCCACAACAAGGAATTTACGTTGATTTCATCTAAAGCCAAGATTTTTTAAAAGCCTTGAACAATATTTTAAGCATAACTCCAAAGAGATCAAAGTGAAATCTACAGATTGTACTTCTAAAGAGTTTCGATCTTTTCGAGTTTTGCTTAAAATAGTTGTAGAGTTGATTGAAAAGAGTGGATTGTTAATTTTATTGCAGATTTGTAGATCGATAAAATTTAATTTTGTATTTATCTTGGAATATATTGTGCAAACTATTTGCTATTTCAATATTAAGATAACACAACTTCAATACTTGTTGAACAAATCGTTTTTAAATATGTATATGATAAATTTCCAAAATCTGTGAATAATTCCATTAAGTTGAATAAGTGCATTAACGTATTTTGCGGACCAACTGGGAATAATTGTACATAGTTGAATACCAATTAAAATTGTGATAAATTTCTATTTTAGCTTCTAGAGATTGCGCATTAATAGTCTTAGCAAACTATTTTGCATCCTTTATTTTTAATTTTATTATGACTCTGACTAGAGTTGCGAGCTGCGTTTCACTTCGAAGTGAAACTTTGTCGTCTAGCCATTGTTGAGTCTGTCGAGTGTGTTGATGAGTCGAGTGTGGGGCAAATGAATGATTTTATTTCACCCACAGCCCACATATATTGCGAGGCATCCATCAACTGAATTGGGAATGGGCAACATGCGATCTGCCAACTGCCAACTGCCAACTGCGATCTGTGATCTGCAGATCTGTGTATAACCCAAGAGTGCTCGGCAATTAATAAACAAATAAAAATGGCAACAACAATGCGGGTCCATGACCACAGCATCGACAACAACACGCCCCCCCATCGCAGGCAAATTGCGTGCGCGAACAACTAAATTTACAATATGCTGGGAATCTGCCGGATGATCATCGCGACAAGCATAATCATAATCACAATGATAATGATAACGATGATGCCATCAACTGGCTGGCTGGCTGGCTGGCTGTCTGGCTGGCTGGGAAGCCAAACGAAGATGCGTCTGCGCAATTAATTGAAATGAAGTGAATAAAAATGGAAAAAAAAAAGAAAACAACGAGACAACGAGACAACAACAAAGACTAACGTGGCAACACAATGTGGCAGCTGCCACAAGACAACGGACCGACTACTCATCATCCAGCAACGAGGGCAATCTTCATTCTTCAGTCCGCAGTCTTCAATCTTCAATCTCAAGCCGTTGCCATCCATGACTAAGACATGACTCCAGGAATCTCATGGACATTCATTGAGAATTTCAGGCAGATTAATTCAATCAAGCACTCAACTGAATCTGCAAATGAATCTCAATCTTAAGTGATCTTAAGTTTAGCGCTCAATTTTTGACACTCACTTCATTGTAAAGGCTCAAAAGGAGACGCATTCGTAGGAATCAGATGAAACGCAGATCGATTAGCGCTAAAGATCATTGAGCAACAATCTGCTTGGAATTTGAAGTCGATCCCTAAATGACAAGCTTTATTTTATTTTGAGAACAATTAAAAGAACTAAAGATCGACAAGCAAACAAAATATAATACTTGAGGAACAACCAAACAATAAAAATGATCT
This sequence comes from Drosophila immigrans, assembly GCA_963583835.1. Lineage (NCBI taxonomy): Eukaryota > Metazoa > Arthropoda > Insecta > Diptera > Drosophilidae > Drosophila > Drosophila immigrans. Next base: position 22,176,011 of record OY757144.1, on the reverse strand, counting down.
TTCAGTTAAATTCAAGATAAGCATAATTGATGAAGTTCACAAAAATATTAAACTTTAATATATTTTTAAGATCATTTTATATTTCATACAATTGTATATATATTTTCTATATTTTGATTGCCAAATTTTGTGTGCGTTCACAATGCAAGGAATAATCATTTAACTCTGCTAAAGAAAAATTAAATTTTGTATAAAACTTGTCCACAATTTATTGCAGGAAAATGACTTGGAAATTTCACTAAATCGTTTAAAAACTAAAGCCAAGACAAAGATGCAAAAACTTCTAACTCAATAAGCAGAATATCTTTATAACGTACAAATAGAATATTATACTCTGGTTGGAGTTATTCCGTCTACAGAATGAGAGGTTTTTGCATCTCTGCCTTGGCAGTTTTTATATACAACTAAAGATCTTTTGAAATCAAATGTCACTTTCTTTTTCATTAACTCTCAGTCCCCTTTTCTGTCCCCTCTTTTGGGGCTATATTTCTCAACGATCTCCCTCAATTGACATGTTCAAGAAGTCAACTCGCACTCGCACTCGCACTCGGACTCGTTGCAATCGCTGTCGTTGTAATATTATCTAACTTGGGAGATCTGTGAAAAAGTCGATGCATCATTATCGTTGCCTTGGCCGCAACCCTTGGCCAAGCACTTGACATACACACACACACAGAGTCTACAGTTTGTCCAATCGTGCCATAGATATTAATAAATATTGAAATATGGCTAGGAAAAAAATACAGAAAATAAAATGAAAAAAATAGCCGTCGATTAATGACAAACGACGACAAATCGTTTGCCAGCCGATTGAGCAATCGTTCGAATCATTTGGAATCATTCGCTCGGACTATCGCTGGCATCAGTCAAATCAAATCAAAATTCGTTTGGAGAATCGATGGATTGTTTGGATCGTTGGGATTGTCATTTATATTTATTGTTTATTGTTGGTGTTGTTGTTGTTTTGTTGTTGTTGCTGTTCACCTTTAACGTCTCTTTGGATCGATGCATTCATTTGTTGCCACGTCGCTTCGCTGTGCCCAATTTGTCGCTGGCCGTTGTTGCTGCCTCGTTTGAATAACAATTGAGCCCAGTTAAGATAAGCGACAGGAAACAACAGGCGACAAGAAAACGACATCCAATCGAAATGAAATCGAAATGAAATCGCAACGAAATCGAAACCAATTCAAAGATGCGTCACAACGTTGGCAAAGTGCCGAAAATTCTTGACCTACGACACAACACAAGACACTTAGATACATATATACTTTCACGATCTACATACATGCATATACTATACTATATGTATGCGATCTTGCAAAATGACGAAATGCTCTGGTATTTTTCTCGTGCTTTATTTTGCTTGGATTCTCGGGGCCCTCTACCGATGATTCAGCGTGATTTTCGCCAGAAACCAAGTGATTAGTGTGTAGGCGTTTCTATATATTGCACATATAGTACACATTTCATGACGCGTCTCTGGGATCTGATGGGCCTATATCTAGCTGGGGGTGCGATAAGCACTCGCTTGGTGACAAACAGAAGACTCGCTCACTTTTTTTGGGTTAAAACTATTACGAACCGTAGCGTCAATATTTTATGAATGAAACCCCGAAACAGCTGTGGGTTTCTCAACCCGATAATAGTGCATATCTACATGCATATATTGAAGCAGCGCGTATTACTAATTGCGCAAATATGGATAAGATAATGCTGTGTGCAGCTTAGTCAGCCCAAAATCAGCGGATTTATTCGACTCAAAAACACAAATGTACGCGAGCAGCTCAGACGAGGAAAAATCTCTTTTTTTCGACTCATAATATTTTTTTAAAATATTATCTATTCTTGCATGGCAATGTGCAATAAATTTTCTAATTAAATTTTTAATTTAAATGCTTATTTTTTGCAATATTTTGCAACTGCCCATATAATAATTAGGGTTTCCTCTACTTCTTAAATAGTTTTGCAGACCATTAGAGCTAACTTAAGTTGAAACTAGCATTGTTGAATTATGCAAAATAATATAATAACTAATGACTAACCTAACTTTCTCTGGATTTTCAACAATACATCCAGCGAATTTCAAATTTAGAACTTACAATCTATAATTAAAAATTTCAGAAATAAGTTATAGTCTTTAAAGTTTTTGTTATTTGTATTGTTCATTTTTAACTACATTCCATTTTTTTAATGTCATATGTTCCTAGTCGACTCCCTATTTGAATACACATATAAATTAGTTTAACTTACCGTTCAATACGTTGAGTTTACAGCTTTTGGAACCGCCCTGGAACGAGATGAAAGACAGAGTGAGAAAAAGGGAGTAAACAAATGTCTTGAATGACATGAGAATATTGTGTTTAATACTATTTGAATTTGTGTTGTTTTAAGTGTAGTATTGCAATTTATGCAAAGTATGCGAAGGCATTGTGTGACATCATCAGAAATGAGTCTGTAAGTGGAAAACGGTAAATGGAGTTTTATTTGCTTTTTGTCATTGAGCGTTACACACACGCACATTTGTGTGTATGTATGTGTGTGAGGTGCTCTAAACAAATAAGTCAATAAATAAAGGCGTTAACTTGGTTCGAATGGCCTACGTAAATATGCGATGAAATGCGCGAAAACTACGAATTCGACTATGAATACGAGTCATGATGAATACGCAGTGCGGACAGACGGACAGATTGGCATTATATGTATACAATATATATAATGAATAAACGGACAGGCGGACAGATACGAGTAAAACCGATACAACTCGTCAGCTGCGTGTAGGTTTATTTTGCAATATCAAACACACACACACACACTCGCACACACACACAAACAACACTCGCCAGCCAAGTTGGCAATAAGCTAAAAGCCGACAAATGTTTGACAAGCGGAAATGGCAAAAAGCACAGCAAACAACAGCATGAAAAGAGACCGATCCATCGAACCCATCAAACACATGCAAAAAAAAAACTACAGAAAAAACCGATCACAAGAACAGGAAGTTAGACTCAAGAAGTGCTTTCCAAGAATACAGAACAAACATTTCTCAGCTCAAAAGCTGACTTCCAGTGCCGAAGGCAAAGATGCTTCCATTAGCATTTAAAAACTGACAGCGTATTTAATATATATCAATTAATATAAATACTCATTATATTTAAGGTATAACAGAGAATGCTATAAATGATTGTCACTGGGAATAAAGACGCCTTCCAATGGAAAGTCATACTATATACGCTTCCAGCTGAGCTGTGACTTCCAACAGCTAACAAAGAACTACGTTTAAACTGCACTAAATTAAAGTGTGGGAGTTGCAGCTACTTCCAGTTTATGGAAAGTGACAGCCAGTTATGTAATGGAATTTCCAAGGCATTAGTGGAATACGCTGCCAGCTTCCGCTTTACGTGTTTCCAGGCTCAAAGCAAACTCCTCGCCTCATTCATTCTCTGCATTCCAGCACGCCACCTTGACACCTTTGGACACACATGCAACTGCGGCTTCCAATGAGCTGCTGCTGTTGCAGTTCCAACGAAATAGTGCTAAAACTGTTTGATGATTTCAGCGGCTGTCGCTCCTTGAGATTGCCACCGCACCAGGTAGCATGAGAGTCGTGCCTGTGGCAAGGTCATTGCCATAACATTCTCATATTTTGTGTGTGCGAGCCGTTAATGAAGGCCCCTGGCGTGCATTAATTGTTGACCTTTCGCCTGGTCCTTGCTACGTCATCCAAAAGCCGTGACTGTGTGTGCGTTTATACCCGGCAGCCACAGACGTGGGAGGGCATCCTTTTTGTGTCAACAAAAAAAAACGAGACGATACTTATAATGTGCTGGGCTACCTCAAAAATTAGACAGTTATCCTAACAACGCAAATAACTAGAATTAATTTACTTCAAAAAATAAAATTTTAATTGCTGTTAAGTTAAAGTTAAACACATTATACCAGAGACTGAAGTGATTTTAATTTTTATTATATTTATTACTTTTGTTGTTATTAAATATTTTGTAACGCATGGTATATTATTTATTTGCAAGAGTAACTCTTATAAAAAATAAAAAAATATAATTTAAATTGTTTTAATGATTGCCAAGTTCTAATCATCCAAATCTTAGAGATCCCTCAAAAACAGGATCTTTTATTTCTTAAAAAATGCATTTTGCTTAAATCGGAAACAAAATGCAAACTAAAGCTTCGATTATTGCTGTCTAAAACACTTAGTAGTAAATTCTGATTTTATTTGCTCTTCAAACTATCCAAGAATAGCTCCAGAAAGTTTTAGCTGCAAACATAACTCTCTTGCTGTTTAACAAACTTGCTAAAAATCTGATTTCATTTTGCTCTTCAATCAATAGACAAACTATCCCAAAATAGCTCCACAAAGTTGTAGAAGCTAACATAACTAGTGTTATTTTGAAAGGAGGTTTAGTTTTTTTTTTGTTATGGTTGGGGTTCACATTAAAAGTGCGTAGCAACTGTTTTAAAGTCGATCACTTTTTATTGCTTTGCTACTTGTTTTTTTTTTTGTTATTTGTAAGCGCTCTTCGATGTGTGGGTGCGTTGGCAGCCTTAGGCCTTAGGCCTGACAAAATGCCGAGAAATGCCTGCGCATGCGGTCATCAAGGTCGCCGCCCGACTTTGAACAGCTGACATGACTCAATCGCCAAACTGGCGTTTGGCCTTCGTCTCCCCGCTCTCACTCGCTCACTGACTCCTTGTGCAAACAACAACAAACAACAAACTTTATATATGTACATATACTACACATCGCATGCTAAGCATATGACTCATGGCAATTTTCCCAAGCCTTCCAAACTCTCTCTCGCTTGTTTCTATCCTTTGGCTACGTCCCCAAAGAGTTGTTGGGTAATTTCTATGCTATTAAGTTTATAGTATAAATATTTGATAATCTTCTTTGGCCATTTCCACATACATACATATGAAACGTGGTCGCCCACTCATTCCATCTGGGGGGGCGTCACTTAAGAACCTTGAAAGTTTTTAGATAAAAGCGCAATCGAACAAATAACAAAGCCGCATTTACTCATAGCGATATATACGATTTAAAATACAACAACACCGACATATATAACTGCAAGTGCAACTACATATTATTATTAGTTTTCTGATTGGTATTATTACGCCCCTATAAAATGTAGACAAGTGATAAAGGCAATAACTCTGCGGTCAGTTGTAGAAAGGAAGGATTTCCTTTAAATTCAGTCTATATTTAATTCAGTCAAGGAGTCCGACTGATAGCTAGAATTTACAATTTACGATCTATGTATGTAAATATGTGCTGATGATTTTAAATTTTGCACTAGAAGATATTATAAATACATATTTTTATCGTCGATTTCCATACATATTTTTAAAAATATTTGCATGTATAAAAAGTGTCACTGATAATAACAGATCAAATACTTTTGCTTATAACCAAAATCTAGCCACAAATTCGTAAAACAAAACAAGATATATATTTATCTAGAATGTCGTCTTGCAGAGTTTAATTATTTTTATATACAATTGTGATTTAACATATTTTTAAATTTCAAATTTAATTTAAATCAAATCATTTTTGGCTACAAAAATAACTGACTAGCAGAAAAAAGAATTTGACATTTTGTGAATAATAAAAACTTTACAGGATTGTCAATCTTTGTAGGGTGTTGTCTAGCAGAGGTTAAATAACTGTCGTAAAACAATTATAGTATCTCAGCTGCAGCTGAAGTGTTATCGCCTACAAGTGCAATATGCTCAACAAAGAAATATTGAAAACCCCAAAAGATTAAAGTAGACGGACGCATTTATGGCCTATAATCGCAAAAACGTTTCGTTTCGATGTCAGTGCATTTTATGGTTAGTTTTTACTGCTCAAAAGTAGTGCATACTAAAGTTGGTGCAAATTCCTGTGCAGACACTGAGGGGAGAGAGGGAGACAGGTAGAGTGAGCGTCTGGAAAGCACGACAGACTGACAGACTGACAGACTGACAGATTGATAGACTGGCAGACCGACAGTTATTGGGTGGCCTGGCAAATGGATAATGGCCAATAATAACAATAATTTTAGCACCCAAAATAGACAATCGAATTGTTTTATATGTATATACAAACATACAATATACAATCGCGTTTTCCCATTTGATTTGTTTGACTGCGCGACACGCAAATCGATGGTTGCCACCCTACAAAAAAAAAGGCAGCAACAACAACAACATGAGAAATATCGAAAACTTACGTTTAAATTCTGCGCTTAGTTTGCTGCACGCGAAGCAAAAGCCGAATAAAAATCGCGATTAACATTAAAACACACACACACACACACACACAGAGACAACGACAACAGTTGGAGGAAAAAAAATTGTCTATCGACAAGGAAGCACGTTATTATGTGCTAAGATGTTGTTGCTAGTATTTCTTTAACAACAAAACACTCGAAAAAAAAGAGGTGTGCAGAAAAACACAAACAAACGGCACAAGGAACGGAACGTCGACGGCGACGCTGCAAAGCCGCAGACAAATCGCGAAAACTGCGGCAATTGCCAGCGACGACGTCGGCTAAGAGCGACCTTAGGACGAAACGAAACTGCGACTTCGACTGCCAACTGCGATTTACGATTCACAATTCCAATTAGAATTTGCGACCATATGACGACAACACGGGCTACAGCCCAGGGCAGCGCAGCGCAGCGCAGCGCAGGGCAAGGGCATCAAGGGTTGCCACGTCGCTCGCTTCGTGCTCAGCTTCGTTTTAAACTTCGGCTGCAGCGCGCGTCCGAGAGAGCGCGACAGAGCGAGCGAGAGCGCACTAACAACAGCTTCCGCGCAAGTCCTGCCGCAGCAGACAAAATAGTGCGATTTCTCACAGTGGGGCCAAAACAAGAAAGTCATTTAAAGAAGACCGGGTTTCAAATCGAATATTCACTATTTTTGATCTATTTAAATATGCATTTAATTGAATTTGCAAGTTGATACTATAAAACATTCTCACAATTTACGATTATTCACAATTTTATTTATAAATGCTTGATTTAAATATGCATTTATTTCTATTTGGCAAATTGCTGCATTGATACATTAGGCAAAACATTTTCTTAGAAATCTATTCAATTGGAAAATATGAATGTGTTTTTATTTTTTAGCAATTGCAAGCCACTGTGCAACGGTCTTGTGCTGTCTTGAATATTAATATGTAATCCGTAAAACGCTTTGTGTTGTTTTTGGGAAAATAGTGGCAAATGGCTGTGGGGAGAATAGAGAATAAAATTCGCCGCTTACGACGGAACGAGTGGGAGGGAGTGAAACAGGCGCATGCGTGCGCAAGGGGGACATAGAAACATATGTATGCCAGAGAGAACAGACTCAATCTTTTGCTCAGCTCAGCACAGTTAACAAGTCTTGCGTGTGTGTGTGTGTGTGTGTGTGTGAGTCTGTTTATCAGTATCTGCTGTAGACGAGATGTATGCGTGTGTGTGCGTGTGAATGGAATGCCCTGCAGCCCTCTGGCTTATCAGTAGTTGTTGCATTCGTTATGCTTTGATAGAAATGTTAGGCGGAATTAGCAGAGCAGCAGCAGCTTCAGCGATGACCAAACTCAACAGCCAAAGTCGCTCTCCGGCTCTGCTTTGCTCTTTCGCTCTCATCCTTGGCTCTCGCTGTTGTGGAGGCCATTGTGATTGCAACAGGCGTAAACAGCTGTCAATTGTTTGTCACCAACACACGCACACGCACGCACACGCACACACACACACACACACACGGGTGTGACCGTGTGAAGGGCCATGCAAATTAAACATTTTTGTTGTTGTCGGGTGTCGTGTCTCTTATCAAAATGTATCCTGTTTCATTACGTTTTGATTGCTTTTTTTCTGTGTGTCATTTGTCATTCGCTGATTACTGTTTTTAATTAGCAGCTGTATGAGTTATGTGTGTGTGTGTGTGAGCAAGGTGTGGGTGCTATTGCACTTCCTGGCCGCACAGTGACCCACAACCATCTGCAAACTGTTGACTAGGCAAAAAAAAGTTCAGTTCAGAACTATAAATATTCTGAGAAAATTGCGCGAGGTTAATGCCACTTAAAGCAGAAATTAAAGCAAGCTTTTTTTTTTGGGTATTGAAGTCTTAGTTTTTAAGTCTGAATTTCTGGGGGTTATTTAATTCATTTTCCTCTTTTTTCTTTTTATACAATTTAAATTTATATAAATAAAAAAAAATGTCTTATTCTATTATCGCATTCAGCAATTTTGTTTTTTGTCTCTAAGAGCACAGATCTTTGTAATCAACAAGTGCGTGTAAGTAAGAATAGAAACAAGAAGTTGAAGCTGAAGCTAAAGCTTAAGCTGGGGCCGCGATAGAGACGGCACAACTAAACCGATAAACGGAGCTTGAGCTTTTAGTGCAGCTGATATGGCTCAGCTAGTGACCTACAGATAGTCAAACAAAGGCATTAATAAGTTAAGTAGTATCATCTGAAGAGGGGGGACAAGTGGGGCTGCAAACGTGTGCGTCGTACAAGAAACACTGTGTTTATTTTTTTTGCCATAGCATATTTTTTACACATGTACCGAGAGCAAAAGAAGCTGCATGCTTATCGAGTGTGACAGCAAACAAACAACAAACTCAGTTCTTCAATCTGAGTTCCATTTTCGTTGCAATCAAATCAAACATGGAACATGTGTAACGGCACATTAACGAAACGATCTCTTTTGTCGCATTTGCTTTTGGTTTGTTTTTTTGGCAACAGCAAGTTAAAAAGAGAAGCGAAAAAACCGTTATATTCGGTTATTTATTGTGAGTAGGTGAGGAACTGAATTCGTTTTACTTCTAGTTTATTAACTAAGATATTTACCTTTTCTGCTTAGTTTTTCGTGCAGCAAAAACCAAAATCGAAGCCGTTGAATGTCAATTTAATGCAAATTAAATGCAAATTTCACACACCGAAAATACAGATAGAAAAAAAACACACACAACACACGCGAAATTAGCTCAGTTTCGGAATTAATTAATCCGTTTCGTGGGCATTAATAAATGCCAATAACATGTATTGTTTATTTCTATTCTAATTCGCAGCTTGTAAATTTATTGATTTCAATGCGATAATTATTTTTATGCTAATTCGAAATAAGCACAGTAATTTGTCACAAGCCGTTCGCTGTTCGCTAGCAATTTTTGTCGGCTCCGACTGTCGATATTGTTAATATAGATTTCAATTATAAGTTTCGTTCACAGATTCACAACAAAAAATAATCAAAAAAAAACTAAAAAGTGTAACTAACAGAAAAAAGGTTGTCGGTAAATTGCGTTTGGCGGCAACGCACATGCAACGGTGCACGCGATTGATAAACAACTGATGTTTTGGCGCGCGAGCAGCGCAGTTATGCGACCAGCTCAACGCTTAACGTAAAATGCCAAAGCCAAACGGCACGCATTCGGCGCGATGGTCACACCGAATACCGTATGTTGTCTAACAGACGCTGTTAATGCTACAGACGATCTGCTCCACACACAACAGCAGGCTGTTAACAATTTGATTTATTTGATTTGTATTTAAACAGACGGTTTCAATGTTTTACTAATAAATAATGAAATAATGAAATTAAAAAATTGAAATTGAATTAATAAAAAATAAAAAAGCGAAAAAAATATACAACTCTTTACCCCAGATGGGACTCGAACCCACAATCCCCGGCTTAGGAGGCCGATGCCTTATCCATTAGGCCACTGGGGCTTGGCGATGCCTGTGACAAAAGTCAGATATAAGCTACGGCAAGTGCGTGCGTAACAACAAAAACACGAACGAACAACAACTGTGCAAATAATTTGTTTAGAGTCGGCGGGGGACGTAAATAAAAAATAAATACAAATTTAAAAAAACGAGGTTAAAACATACAAAATACAGTTTCAATACAATTTATGTTTATTCAATTTAATAATACTATAAAATTCATTAACAATCGCGAACTTAATGCATACATATGGAACATTTCGAAACGGATTTTGCAAATCGTTTTTGTTTTGTTGTTATGTTGTTTTTGCTTTGCGCGCGCTTGGCGAGGAATGGGAAATAATTTAAAGTAGGCGACAAGAAAGAGATTCGTGAGAGTTTGTTGCGCGGAATGAATGCAATTATCTTACATTATTGAACTATACATATAGAATAAAAAAAAGTATAAAACGCCCCAAGCGTTCTAATGAAATCAGTTGGTTATATCCACATCGATGTCCTGCCAAAGCGGATCGTCGGAGAACGTGTCGGACTCGACATCCTCGTGGGCCACCGCCGGCGACGACAGCTCCAGCACATCGTTGGACATCTCCTCGCAGTCCAGCAGCCACTCGTGGTTCGGTGTGCCACACGGCGTTGCCATTGCCGCCCCACTCCCACTTCCGCTCCCCCCACCGACACCGCCACCGCCTCCCGCGCCAGCTGAACTCGGTCCGCTGCTGCCGCCCGTCACGTTGTTGGCATTCGTGGAGCTGGCGCTGCTGCTGGTGCTCGCGGTGACGCTGATGCCGCCGCCGCCGCCGCTGACGACGACGCCACCGCCGGCGCTGCCGCTGGCGCAGCTGACGCTTGTCTCACTGGGCTTGTTAGCGGCCGCAGCGTTGGCGGCGGCAGCGTTGGCGCTCCGTGCCACTTTCGTCAGTGCCTCGATGCCATCCAAGGCGCGTCGGAAATTCGGTTCCAGTCTGCAGACAAAATAGAGATAGTTAATATCGAGTTGAGGCGGATTTATAAACATGTAGAACTTAAAAAAGGAAGCGACTTCCTTGACTGCAGCTATATTTAATACTAATATCCAAGATATAAAATATAAATAAATTTAAAAAAATTGCACGTACTTTCTCTCTGATTCCTATATCCAATATGATTTCCCTTTATAACAACTTCTTCTATGTGAACCTCAAAATCTCTCAAGCAATTTTAAAACCAAATTTTGCGATTTATCAGTTTATCAAAAAAAACCGGAACAATTTTGAAAACCTACTTTAATTCCAACCGCCCGCGAAAAAAAGTAAAAATATTATTTTTAAATAGAGATGTTCGAGAAAAAGAGTTATTCTTGAATAGTTTCTACCGATTTAAGGCAATACATTAGATTTGTTGACTGGTTCAAGCCAGCTTTTACTTTTCTGAACTTTTACTTATTAATTATTATTATAAGTAATTTATTAAATGTCTTCAGATCCTGTTCCTGTAGCAGACTTGAAATTTGGTTTTTTTTCTACAAATTTCTCCTTTAACTATGTTTAATAAATTCTAGTCTTTTGGGCTGTCAGTCAGACAGTCAATCGGTCAGTCGCAAATGCAATAAAGAGTTTAAGCGAGTTTGGGGACGCACCTGAGTGAGAGAGTATAAAAGTGCAGAGCACCATCGAGATCCTTTTCGCTGCTGAGCAGCTCGCCGAGCATGGCAAAGAGTTTGGGATGTGGATAATTGGTGACGTGCTTGCGCAGCAAGCCAATCGCCTCCTGAGCGGCGCCCTCATGCTGAAAGATGCCCGCCATGAGAGCGATGCCGGGCGCATAGTGCTCATCGATTTGCAGAGCCTTCTCCACAAACTTCTTGGCGCTCTTTTTCACCTGCGGATTGCTGGAGCGGAACAGTGTGCCGCCGAACATGGTGTAGCTGCGTGGCGAGGTGCGGAAATAGCGCACGGCCAGCACACACATGTTGTGGGCCTCCTTTATGCGCTTCTGCCGGATGTAGCAGGCGACCAGTCCCTTGTAGATTTCGAAGCGAAACGGCGCTATGCACTGAGCACTGCGAAACGCCTCAATCGCCTCCTTGTTGCGGCCGAGGCCGCCAAACAGTTTGCCGCGCAACAGCATCGCCTCGACGTTGCGCTGATCAATGGACAGCGCCCGATCCGTGAAGATCAGGGCACGCTCATACTTGGAATTGGCGTAAGCGAGCTGAGCCAAAAGGAACCAATGCGGCGAGGTGAATTCACCGCTGCCGCGTGTGCGAATCGGGGAGATGAGCTTCTCCTGCTCGAGATTCTTTTTGCTGTTGTACTCGTAGACAACGGCGAGCGGGCACAGGGCGCTCATATTGTGTGGATTGTTCATGACGGCCATCGCCAGATAATGCTCCGCCTGTAAAAAGTTGCCATAGTAATAGAGGCATTTGCCGATGTTGCTCAGCAGATAATCGTTCTGGCGCAGCGGCGTCGTTTCGTTCAGCTGCTGGAATGTCTTGGCCGCCTCAAGATGCTTGCATCCGTACATCTGGGCGTGCGCCTTGATCCAGCTGCTCAGCCACTCGATGTGCTTGGGCAGCGTGGCAGCTACCCGAAACAGAGAGAGAGAGAGAGAGAGAGAAACGAATTCAATAGAGCGACGGATTTATTAGGATTATGTTGCTCACCATTGACCACCATTGAGTGCACCTCGCTGCCGTCGATGCTCAGCTCGATGAGCGCCTCGATGGCTGTCAGGGACATGGGACAGTCCCTCAACACATCCTTGTAGGCGGCCGTCTTCTCGGCCTTGGTGACGCGTCCGTGTTGCAGCAGCAGCTTGGCCAGCAGCATGTTCAGCTTGGGCGTACGTCCCTTGGCCTCCTGCAGCGTGCTTATCGCCATATGATATTCGTCCAGTTCGCGGTAACAGATAGCGATGCGGTAGCGCAGCTCCGCGTCCTGAAACTCTGTGTACGACGTCTCGATGGCCGACAGATGGCTGCTCTTGTAGCGCCACATTGTCTTGCGCTGCAGCAGCACCGCCTCCAGCTGGTTGCAGGCGATCCGATAGTTGCGCTCCTTGTAGTTGGCGCTGCTCATATACAGCATTGTCTGGTACTCCATTTCCAGTGTGGCCACATTCCGATCGTTCCGTAGTACCGTTGACAGCAAGCTCGCCTGCAAATTTATGAGTGTGTGTTAGTGTGTGTATTTCTTTTGGCTAGCCTGTCTCCGCAACAGGAGGTGCAGCTTTTGGGCACTTACCACTGGTATTGTGCACTCGTAGAGCCCATTGTCATACAGTTTCTGCACATTGGCAAACAGCGCGACCTCCATGATTGGTTTGTTTGTTTGATGCCACAGACAACAAAAAGCCGCTGCCTCCGCACAAAAGGACTGTTGAGCGCAATATCGATAGGTCGATAGCACGCCTGCCAATCGCACGTGAGCGTCAAGATAGCTCCAATTGCACAGCGTTTCGGTATTTTTTATCGATGGTGGTATTATTTTTAACAGCAATATTGCAACGGCTTCTGTATATTCAAATAATGTAACGAAAAGTTATTGTTTACAGAACTATTTTAACGAGCTTGTCTTTGATGTGTGACTCAATGAATTTTATTATATTTAATCAAAAAAAGATACTATTATTTAAGCCATTTTGGAATGTGTGCAATTACCAAATAATCTGGTACAGTGAACAAAGCAATGACAATCGAAAAGCAGTTCATATCGAATGCACAGTTATGCCAGTTAATTGGCTAATTGGTTAATTGTATTAATTTCGATAAATTATTAAAGCAAATAAATTATTATTTCAGCATTTTCATATTTGAAGAGAACTAGTTCGGCGAATAAAGCGTTTTTGTAATCGCCGGCCCATATCACGCACTTCGATAACTGCAATCGCCGGCTCCCATCACGCAATTCGATAACAACAACTCATCGAATTCAGAGTTATGGCATTTAGATAGTGTTTTATTAATTATTGACAAAAAACCAAGAATAAACGCCCAAAAAAATTCACAATGATGCTGGCACGCCTCACGCTCGCCAGTCTGCGCACCCGCACACACACACACCTGCAGCGCAACTTCGACTGGCAGCCAATTGGAACGCAGCCCGCACAGTGGCTGCAAATAAACAAACGCCTCGCGTCCAGTATCATCAAGGAGACGGTGACGGGCGCGGAGTCAACGGCCGCCAAAAAGCCGCTGAAGGGCCGTGTCGCAGGCGCAGTGAAGACGCTGCCCCAGGTGGATGAGCCGCTGGAGACGGCGCTGTCGCCCAGTCGGACGCGAGCGTTGCGCAAGAAGCGTTTGGCCATCGATGAGTTGTCGGCGCTGGGCTTCCTGAAGACACGCGGCTACACGACGGCCGACGAATACAATCTGGAGGAGCTGCATGCGGCGCTCAAGCAGCAGAATCTGTACGAGACGAAGCGGTTCTTCTCCACCGACAATCTGGGCGTCGAGCAGAATGTTTTGTTTGTCACCGCCAAATATCCGACCGGGGAACAGCCGCGAGAGATTTTCTTCTTTCGCGAGGGTTCGGTGGTGTTCTGGAATTGCAATGACATCGAGACGAACAATGTGCTGAATTTCCTGCGCAACTTTGAGCGCGAATCCTATGTGAGCGCCTTGGTGCACGGCGAGAGCGAAATGATGCCCTACACTTATATTGCTTCGACGGCGGTGGATGTCGAGGGGGATCCGGTGATGGAGGACTCCTTGGATCTGGATGTGGCGTCGCGTGCATTTTTCCAGAATGGCAAATTCTATGTGACGCCCGACAGCGACAACTTTCTCTATAAGTACACATTCTCCAATGCCATCGCACAGTCTATCAAGCTGGGCTTGTGGGAGGCCACATTGGATCGCTACATCGACTCCATGGAGTATCTGACCGAGGATCTGAAGCGTGGCCGGCGTTTGCGCATCTCACGCGCCGCAATGTTGCGTAAAACGGGAGAATTGTTTGCGTTGCGGCATTCGATAAATCTGTCGTCGGATCTGTTGGATGCGCCCGATTTCTATTGGGATCGTGAGGAGCTGGAGGGCCTCTATCTGCAGGTGTGCTCATATTTCAGCATATCGCGTCGCACAAAGGTGATGAACGAGAAGATCAATCATTGTGTGGAGCTGGCCGAGCTGGTGTCGCACAATTTGAACGATGCGCATCACATACGACTGGAGTGGATGATCATAATATTGATTATGGTAGAGGTGGGTTTTGAGATTCTGCATTTTGTGGAGGGTGCCTTCCATCACGATGCCAGCGATGCGGGCGGCGTGCACACGGTTGCCCAAGCTGGCGCCTAACATTTGTTTTGTAGTTTGCAGTGCATAAATTTTGTTTTCTAAATATACAACTTTTACTGTTACGTACGGCCTTCTTTTTAATTTGGCGCCACATGGCATCGATCGCATGGCATTGCCTATTGCATTAGTTGCAAACATATCGAAGGCGTAGGAACAGCTGCGGTATCGATAGCAGCTAACCGATATTTTAGGAGCAAACATTATTGTATTTTTTATTTTATTTATTATTTAAATTATAATTTTAATTATTCTCCCATTTTGGTAACCGGCATTTGCATTGCTTTTAATCTGCTTCTTGTCTACTTTTATTCAACACTATCAATTTAAATGTTATTACATAGCTATCGAGTAGGTCGGCACTATCGATAACAACAGCGACCGTCATCAGCTGTTTTGAGAGTGGCGACTTGTGCAACAACATTGAACGTGCTGTGCGGCCCGCTAAGAAAAACACAATAAATCTACTTTAACACGATGCATTTAACCATAGTGAACTTCTTTAAGAAGACGGTGCCCGGCCACATATTCCGCGGCAAGCGGCGCCTCGTCAAACCCGTCAGCAAACGCGCCATGGACACGCTGACCCGTGAATACGAACGCCAGGAGCAGATCATGTTCCTGCTGCGGCACCCCTTCCTCACGGCGGTAAGTCTCCAAATAACAATATCAATACATAAATGGGCAATACTTAATGATATATATACAGGAACAATCAGCGGGCCATGCCAAGGAGCTGCAAAAGCGGGAGAAACTGGTGGCCAAATGGACGGAGGCGCAAACGCTCAGCAAGATGAAGCCTCATGTGACCATCGAGGAGCGTCTCAATCAGCTGAAAATCAAGGAGGCGTGGGATTAAAATGTCTGTGCTAATTCTAGAATAAATCACACAATTCATTTGTATTACTTATGTAATTATTTGGATTTATTTCGGATCTTCAATTGGATTGAAATTGATGGATTTTGTTGAATCTGGGGTTCATCTGATATTTAATATATCAATTGCTGTTTGTTATTATAAAAACTAAAAACAAGAGAAACTGTTTTTTGGCTTACCATAAGAAAATTGTGAAATAATTATTATATTTTGAATAATTTATATTTTTGCCAATTTTGTAAGTAACTTTTGTTTTATGAAAGAAAATTCTGAAACAATTTTTAATAATTTATGGTAATTAAAAAGTAATAATTATTTTGCAAATTGTGAAATAATTTGTAGAATAAATATCAAATATAATAGTTATTTTTACATTTTCATATAAAACTGATGAATATTCTTGAATTCTTATATTAGTGGCATATTTCTGTACTAATATAAAATTATATTTTTTCTTTGGTTTTTATTAAGAAAATTTTATTATATATAAACTTTTTTTAATAGTTAATCCATAACTCATAAATTTTTTTTAGTTTATTTGTACATATTGATTGCTTTTCAGAGCTCTACAAGTTAAAGCATAAATATTTAATATCTCTATTTATATTTAAAGTTCTTCTAACCATATCGAACTTTTTAATTATATTTGTCTTATTCGTATTTATAAGAAATTCTACACCCACAAAATTAAAATTCAACAACTTTATCCATGTCCAGAATATTCTGCATTTCAAAAAAATTGTTGTTGTAGATTACTTTTGCTTTTTAAAACTTGTCATGGTTTATCTGGAGCTAGTTTTAAAAACTAAGATATAGCAATCGTGAATCGCTCTCTCTCGCTCAGTTTCATGGGGACGCAGCTTTATGGGGTGACCCTGCCACAGAAATATGCATAATCTCGCTCTGATGCGTCATTTTCAATTCGTTTTTATTAATTTGATAAATTTAATATATAATATATATTTTTTGTATATCAGTATGAATTGTGTTATGTACATATGCAACCGTATATACACATATATTTATATATATAGTGTATATATTATGCATGTAACATGTTTTCTAGGCGCACACAGAACAACTCCGGGCAGCTTCGTTTTATTTTTGTTTTTATTTTATTGTTTGTTATATTTCTTTTATTATTATTATATATTCTCTAATCTTTATTTAATTTTAGTTACGCCTACGCTGTGATTTGCTTTATTTTCATCATTTTTTTTTTTTTACTTTTAGAAAGCATTTTTTTTTATAACTTTTTCTGCTGTTGCAAAGTGTCGCTTTTTGTCGCTAAACAAAATTGAAAAATTGCATTTTCCAAAGAGTAGCGTGTGAGGAGAGGTGCGGGGCAGGGGAATGAGTTGGGATCACAACAAAATTCTCAATAGCGTTATAAACATTTATAATAATTTCTCGAGAATACAATTTTGCGAAATAGAGCTAAGCTTATTAGAGAGTATTTAAGCGCTGTTTGGTTGCGGGGTGTTCTCGAAAACAGAAATGTTGTGTGTGGTGTTCTGCGCGCATAACCTCAATGAAAACATTTTCGTAACAATAAAAAAATAGGTATACACAGACATATATGTTTGCTGTTGAATATATATGTGTAGTTGATGTTGCAGCTGTTGTTCTGGAAATCATAAACGTCCATTCAATGTGTGCCTCGTCGCTGTCACTCAATCCGCGCTCAGCGGCGCCACATTCGCCGACTTTTTGGATGCGCTGGGCGCCGGAGCGGGAGGCGATGGCAGCGCCACATCCGTCAGCTCCTCATCCGCCAGCAGTTCGCGCTCCAGCTGCTGCGGCACAACAACAGCTGCCTCGCTGCTGGGCAACGGTGGCGGCGTGCTCGACAACATGGCCACAGGCGAGGCGCTCGTTGTGGCCGCCGCAGCGCCATCGCCCATGCCGCGTTCCCGTTCGCCTGCCGCCGCTGCAGCTGTCACGCTGCTCTCGATGGGCTCATCGTCCACAATGGCAGCTGGGGTCGGTGTCATTGGCGAATTGGGCAGCGGCGAATCGAGTTGCTGCTGGCTAAACTCCTGATTGGGACTCTCGCGCGTAAACAGTCCCATTTTGGACTCCGCGCCGGGCAGGCCGGGCAAACCCGGAGCCTGGGCAGCGTGCTCGCTGTCGCTGTTGCTGCTGCTGTTGATGATGAGCGAATGCGCGACTGTGGGCGCCGCTGGGCCGCTCACCAGATGCGGCGGCGCATGCAGCGGCACATGCTGATGATGCGGCTGCTGATGCAGCTGCTGCTGCTGGTGCTGAGATTGCTGCTGTTGCTGTTGCTGCTGGGCAACGTGGTAGCGTGGGATGTCGGCTTTGCGCCACAACGTGATCTCCTGCTGCTTGAAGTAGCGGCGATCCTCGGTGTCCATCAGCACCAGGTTCAAGAAATACTTGACCGAAAACTTCTTGTTGATGTCGCGCATGGTGGGCGTCAGATTGTAGCCGGCGAGGAATACGCGTATGGGAATACTTTCGCCTTTGACCGGGGCACCGTCCATAATCTCGTATTTGGCAATCGTTTCGTTCTCGTTGAAGACATTCGGTCCGGTGCCGGTGGATTCGCGTTTGATGATCGCAATCTCCATGTGTTTGATCTTGATGCGCACGAGCAGAAAGTAGATCTTCCCGATGATGGTGTCCTTCAGATGGTATTTGCTCTTGTTGTACTCGAACTCAATGTGCAGACAATCCTCGATGCCCACCTCCATTTTGATGGGATTGTTCATCTCCGGGTAACTGCACAGCGTGTGCACCGCAATGTCCACTTCGCGTGTGATGTCGCTGATGCGTCGCACAATCGTGGCGCGCAGAAAGTAACGCAATCGCACATTGGAGCCGGCATACACCTCGAATTGTTTCTCCACGTTGGGAAAATCGAAGGGATAGCTGTTGTTCTGAATGAGATCGCCGGGGCGGGCGAGGGCCTTGGATAGGCATTTGAATTCGTGGTGGTTGCCGCGATCGTAGAACAGCTCGATTTGGCCAATGAACTCGATCTTGATGCCCTGATGCTCCAGTTTGCTGCCCGGCTTCTTTAACGTTACATTCACCTAGAATCAGATTTGAAATCGATTAATTACAAATGCAATCGATAAGTGAATATCGCCACAGTTGAATGTGTGCGTGTGTGTGTGTGCTGATAAGTGCGAGGGAGGAGTGCACAGACCAGAACGGAAGCGATAATCCGATATACACTTGTTATCGCATTGCTCCATTTCAGAGTGTGACCGCCCCCTCCACGACTCCCTGCACTTCCTACCTTGCCCGACACTGTTTCGCCATCGTAGAAGAGCAGCATCTTCTCCACTTTGCCATCCTCGCCCTTGACCTCCGCTGTCTTCCGGCTCTCCGCCCCATCGAATACAATCTCAATTTCGGCTGATTGGCCAAAGCCCAAGAAATTCATTATTGCTGCTGATTGTTTGTTGTCTTCTTCCCGTTTTCCTTCTTTTTTTCTTTCGTTTTTTTGGGGTGGTTACACTGTCCAGCAGGCTGCAGTCGAGCTAATGTTGTAATGTGTGGAATGTTTGTTATTGCTTGTTGATGTTGTTGTTGTGTTGTTCAGCGCAGCGTCCTCAAATCAATTTCGTTATAAAACTTTTCTCTTTTCCTTTTTTTTTTTTGGTGTGTTTGTGGTGTCGTCGTACTGCTTGCTTACTGCTGCTGCTGCTGCTGCCGCGCCTGCTGCTGCAACTTGTAATTTATTGGGCGTTTTTGTATGTGTGTGTGTGTGCGTGTTGGTGTTGCTGCTGCTGTGGAAAAAATTGCTTTTCGCTAAAAAGTCTATCGATGACGATTCATCGCTTACACGTAGGTTTCAATTGAAAATACAGTATATTATGCAAAATATACCGCGTTGTATGGTCACACGGCGTGTATGACAAGTGATAAACAGCAAACGATATATATCGGCTTGCAAGAAATGCCGGTTTGATGACACAACGAAATGCAGAGCTTTCAATTGTGACGTCACAATAATTTGCACTTACACTGAAAGTGCAATGAATTGTTGTATTATTTATCTATTTGTTTAAAGTCGAATTATGAGTGGAAGAGTAAAAATAGCAAATGGGTTGAACAATTACAAATTAATTGAAAATTTAGAAAGTAATGTAAATATCTGTGGATATTTAAACAATTCCCAAATAATTAAACATTTTAATATTAAATATATTTTGTGCCCGTCTGGGTCTTCCTCCGCCATTTCTCTATATAGATTGAGATTGTATTATAAATTTGGAATTTTGACATGTTTTGCGTTCCGTAAGCCAGTTGGTTTAAATCAGCCGCTTTTCAACAATTTGTAAAACACATTTCACAGATGTCTTCAAACAAAAAAAGTTAATATAACAAAGGAAAATACATTTTAAAATATATATATAAATATAGAAAATAAATATGGTTACAAATAAAATTAATTATGTTAATATGTTAAAAGAAAGTCCCCTTCAAATAGTTAGCTAAGCAGATGCGAATTGTAAATCTTTCGTTTTCATTTTTTTTTTATTTAAATGTTGTATATATTTATTTTGTATTATTTTTATTTTGATTATTTTTTTTAATTGTTCTTCTATTTATTTGTATTATTTCTTTATTATTTTTGTATTAATTCATTTTTCATTAAAGTAAAGAGTTACTCCGACTGTCAAAATTCAGTGTGAAAAGTTACAATCTAAATAAACTGTATAATTTAAATAAAACTATTATTTTATTTTGCTGAAACTAAATAAATATTTTTATAAATATATCATCGGAGTAAGAATGCTGCATTGTTATTTGAAGAATATAAGTGATCTTGGTTTTCGACTCTTTCGTTGCTGAAGAACAATATCTGTAAATTTAAACATAATAAAATAAAACATTAAAAAAAATGTTTGACGTGTTTTTATGAAAATGCAACGCACATTTATTGTACAAATCTCACTTGCTTTGGTACAACCAGAATAGATACATTACAACACATAGTCATGACATTGAATTTGAAAATAGAGCAAATAGTTTTTCGGTTGGGAGAGGGGATAATACAAAAATACTGTTGACCCCATCGCACTGGATCGATGGATGGATGAATGTGCTGTGCTGCTTTGATCCTGTACGCTTTAACAAATTGTAACAATGAATATATATAGTATATACATATATATATAGAGCAGGGTAGAAATCACACACATCGGTTGGCAGCTGCTGTTCTAGCGAACCTTTGGCAGCGGCTCCTTGAGCATGGCCGTCCAGGCCTGACGATTCTCGGCATTCTCAATGTGACTGCGTCCCAGACACTTGCCCTGCGATATCAGCTCGGCAAACTGGGCGACAATCGGATCGCGGCCACACGACGCCACCGCCGTCACAGTGTCCGCGTGATTGACGAAATACGCCACAAACGAGAGGTCCTCGAGGCTGCCATCGATGATGACGTCCGTGTAGGCGCCATGGCCAGCATAGCGAATGCCCTTGCCGAAGACCATGGTGAAGAAGAAGGGCACCGACTCGGCCTTCTTCACGCTGCCGCACATATTGATGGCCGCGATCCTCGCATGGTACTGCGCCAGCTGATAATGCCCGATGTTGACGCGCGACTGCGCCAAGCCATAGATGTGAGCGTTGGCAATGTCGCCGCCCACATAGACGTCGGGCACGTTGCTCTCCATGAAATCGGTGACATCCACCGAACCGTTCTTGTTCAGCCGCACCCCGGACTTGGCCATGAACTGTGTGTTCAGCGTGGAGCCGGTGCCCATGATGAGCAGATCACACGGAATACGCGTCTCATCGGCCAGCTGCACCTCGACCACTTTGCCGTCGGCGTTGCCAATAATCTCGGTGATGCCGCTCTGCATCAGCATCTGGACTTTGTTGTCCTCGAACAGCTTGAGGACGCGTGCGCCAATCTGTTCGCCAAACGCCGCCTTGAGCGGCACATTCTCACGCCCCACCACCGTCACGCTGGCCGTCTTCGACACGAGAAACGCGGCCGCCTCCAGCGCAATGAAACTGGAGCCCAGACAGACGACACGCGTTTCGGGTGTGATGGTGTCCTTGATGGTCTTGCCATCGGCATAATCGCGCACCGTCATCACGTTCTGGAGATCGGCGCCGGGAATGGGCGGCTTGAACGCCGAACAGCCAGTGGCAATGTAGATCTTATCGTACTTCACCACATAGCCGTTGGAGCAGTGCAGCTCCTTGTTGGCGGTGCACAATTTGTCGGCGGTGACGCCCAGCCACACTTCGATGTCGTAGTCCTTGTAGAATTGCTCGTCGCGGAACTGCAACGATTCGATCTTCAGGCCCATCGCCTTGGAGACCTTGACGCGATCGTAGGGCAACACGTCCTCGCGGCACACAAAGATCAGCCGTCCGGTGAAGCCCTCCTGACGCAGCGCCTCCACGCAAACGGCGCCCGACGGTCCGCCGCCCACAACAATGAAGCAACGCTCGTCTTCCGGCTGGCGCTTGACCATGTTCTTGAAGCGTTTGCTCTTGGCCAGATCGCTGTGCTTGGCCCGCACCATCACCTGGCCGTCGCTGACGTCCACCTTGTAGCAGGGCAACGAGTCCAGGCCGGGGAAGTCCTCAATGTCGCCCGTCTCCAGGTTGAAGCAGGCGCCGTGCCAAGGACAACGCACGCGACCCTGGCCCAAGGCGCCCGTATGCATCGGTGCCCCATAATGGGTGCACTTGGCGCCCAGCGCCTTGAAGCTGCCGTTCTGCTTGACCAGCAGTATGTTGGTGTCCTCGTTGAACTCCAGCTGCTTCATCTCGTTCTCGGCCAGATCGCTGACCTTGCAGACGGCGACGGGCGCCGTGTACTCGGCATCGTTCACACTCGATGGCGACGACATCTTCTCCGTGCTGCACTTCGACTGATAAGAACCAACGGCACCTGCAACGACATTGGATTTGTTTGACATTTTGTTCTTTCTCGATTCTTTCACTCTTTCGACTCCCTTTGTTTTAAATATCTCCAATCTAAAACACATAAAATTTTCTACGTTTAATGGCAATTTAAATTCGGGCAGACCCAAAATAAAATAATAATAAAACAACTTAGAAAGTGTCGTCGGTCGCCACGCCTGCTCCCAGCTTCAGCTTCAGCTTGAGTTTTAGTGCTTGGTGTTGCCCCCCCGTCAGCTGTTTTCCCTCTCAAGTTAGCGGCAATTTTAGCCGTTTTTTAAAGTTACAAAATATTAAAAAAATACAATTTAAAAAAATGTATATATATACGTCTGCTGAAGAGAATTTATGTCCCCTATTTTAATATTAAATAATTACATTTAAGTTATTTTCAAATTATTAAAAACAATTAATACTTAAATTAATGTTTAAATTTTCATTTCAAAATAAACAAAAAATAGGGATTCTGAAGAGATTAAAAACCAATAATTAAATATTACAAATTACATTTTGGAATTGTTTTTAAATTATTGAAAACCATTGGTTCAATTTTTGTGCTAACAAAAATTCTATTAATAACATATTGAAAATAATCACCTTCTGGAAGCGGGCATAAAAGTAAAGGTATCCAAAGAAAATAAAGGGATTGTTAATTGAATTTATGTAAACTATTAAAATATTTAAAATTCCATTAAAAAGGTCTTGACTAGCTTGAGTAACACGAAAAAAAGCAGCAAAGTTCGAGAACCTTTAACCCTTTTGAAGATCCCAACCAAACTTGCGATTTTAGCTTTTTTTCAGCCAACAAACCTAGCTAGCTATTTATTATTTTGGGGGGGCTGACAACACTGGCAGCTGGCTGGAAAGAAAGTGGCGGCCATGTCGTGGCTGATGAGCTGAGATCAGTTGCAATGATGTCGTGGTCACGTCCGCACTTTGTTGCGCTTGCGCTGCTCATGCTCGACACTGGAGTCGCCTGGAGCCTGGCCGCTGGAAGTGCTGACAATGCAGGTGCCAGTGGCAGTGGAAGTGTCAGTGGCAGTGTGACCAGCCCCGAGCAGCAGCTGGAACTGAAGCTGAGCGCATTGCGGGTGCATCGCCAGCTGCTGCAGTCGGAGATCGCACGTCTCTACATGGACAACTTTCGTCCGGAGACGCCGCTGCTGCTGGAGGAGCTGCAGCAGCGACAGCAGCAGGTGCAGCTGCAGATCGAGACGCTGGAAGGCAAGGCGCAGCACGAACAGGACGCCCAGCAGTTGGCCCTCCATCTGGCGGCCGACTTCGAGTATCTGCAGCACAAGCTGGACGAACTGAAGCAGCAGCTGCAGCAACTGGATGCGACCATGTCGCAAAGCAATCACTCAACAACAGCAGCCGAGGCACTACGCGATGACACGATGACGCCCACAGCGTCCACGTCCACGTCGTCGTCGTCGTCGGGCAGCTCGTTCTTTTGGACACCGTTGCTGGCGATGCCCGAGTTCCCCAGCGGCAGCATTGCCCAACCTGCAGCCGCTGCCGCCAACGCTTCCCCCTCGCTCATCAAGCGACTGCTCGCCATGCTGCGACCCAACGCCTCATCATCCGCCTCCTCGTCCGCTTCCTCGGCGGGCTTTCTGCGTGGCCAGTGGCTGGACTCGTCCAGCAAATCGAAGCAGAAACTGCAGCTGCTCAGCGCCGAGGAGCTGCTGCCCCAGCTGCAGTTGCAGCGCCAGTTTATCGACGAGGCCATCACCAGACTCGAGCGGCTTGCACCAGCCAAGAAGAGCGACAAGAACCCCTGAAAACCCCACAGCCAAGTCATCAGCAATTTCCTCACTATAGTCTAGCATCTATTTATTTTTCTTTTTTTTTTATAAATCTTATGCATAAATCTTTTTAAGGCAATTTCAGCATAGAAAATTACGAAAGCATCTATGAAATTTATGCTATTTTTTTTAATACAGAAAATATTTGTTTATTTATGAAAGCCCTTATTTACTGTGTACTTATGTAAGTTACGTTTTTTTTAATAAATTATCTGCATAAATCATTGAAAAGCAGTTTCTAAAAATATGAAATCTCAGAAAGCGTCTAAAAAACTATGTTTTATGTTTTTCAAAAAGTACAGAAAATATATTTATTCATAAAAAAAGTGCCCAACCTTATAACAACTAAAAGCCTATAGTCGAAATCAAATTATTTATTAATCTTAACATTTTTCTTTAAACAAGTTTGAAAACAAGTAAAATTAATTTTTTGTTTACGAAACAGAAAATCTTTCTACTAATGAAAAAGTTTCCTAACCTATAGTTTAATTTATCTAACATATTTATTACTTCTAATTTATGTTTAGAGCACTAAAACAGAAACTCCTTTTATTTGTATAATAAGTTCATTAATTGTATTTATTTAAATTATATACGAGTGAGCGAGCTTTAAAAACTTAGTTTTCCTTCGACGCCTTTTTTATTTGATGTTAAATCAATAGATCTTTCGATAAAGTTGTACATAATAGAATGGAATAATTCTATTACATTGCAACCAATAATTCTAGTTGTCATTGTTTTCATTATATAAGGATCCTTATCATGGGATTTTCCGGCTGAAAGTCGCATAATGACTTTTAGGTTTTGTGATTACGAATTTTATTGATAAATAAAAAATAAAATGATATGCAATCGCTCTACTGATAACGAGCGAAAAGCCAAAGGGACACAATAATTTAAAAATGAATGTCATCAAAAAAATACAAGTCACAACAAAAGACATTTACGACATTAAAGAGTTACTAGTAAGTTCTATCTATAGCTTTATATCTACATATATCGTTGCGTTGGAAACCGATTTTAACCGGTTCTCGCTATTGATTTTGAATGTGGCCAAAACAGAACAATGAATTCGTTAGCAAGGAAACTCAAACAGCTCCTTCAATAATTAGTTGCGTCATTGGGGGAAATTGGGAAGCGAGGAAAGGTAGTAACTAAAAGAGGGCACTTAATGGGGCCAATGGGTAACGAGATATGTATCTATCAGAATGTCAATACTTCAAATAGATTGCTGGCAGATTGAGCAACTGAGCTGACAGCTGGACATACAAAAGGCAAACAACGAATCAATTGTCAATGAAAACTTCAATCTGATGACACCCTTGAGTTTGATGTACTCAGTAAATAGCAAATATTTTCTAAAGTAGTTCAACAATGCAAATAATTGTTGAAATTTCAATACAGTTATCCTACGGACTGTTTTACTTTCATTTTTTTACTCCACTTACATGAAAGATAGATTTCCAATAAAATATAAATTATTATATAGTTAAAACAAGAAATCTATGAATATTTAAAAAAATCATAAGTTATATATTTTAAAGAAAATTAAAGATTTAAATTAAATAAAATTTATTTTACTTAAAATAAAGTACGCAAATAACTTTTATAAAAAGTGGTTTAGAATCGGAATTTAAACTTGGTAAATTATCTGAAAAAAGAATTTTGCAGATATGTTTTTTCTAAAAATATAATTTAAATTTATCTGGTTAAGACTAGAATTCGGAAACTTGAAGCAATAAAAGTTGCTTGGCCACATAGTAAAAAATAATTGCTGAAGCCAGTTTGAAGAAATGTAGTTAAACCAAAAGTAAAAAACCAAAAGAACTGCGCAAAATTTAATAAAGTTTTGCATTTTATGCATATGAAAAATGAAAACCGCAAACTCATGATAAAGAATTAAAAACAAAAACAAGAAACTTCCAGAGACTGCAAAAATGTTCATGACGTCAGAGCTAGTGACGAAGCTAATTAAAGCGGAATCTTGATAAAGTTACTTTAAAGTGAGTGAGCAAACTTATGTATGTATGTGATTCAGACCTTCGATAGGTTCCAAAAATAATACAAGTCAAGTCAAAAGCAATTGAGTTTGATGCTAAAAACCGGTGTACAATCTAATTAGTTGAATTTCGATGTTAACCATGTAAACATTGTATGTGTGCGAATTCGCTACGATTTACTGCTATTTGAAATGCACACTCACACACACACACACACACACACACAGAGAACCTGTTGGCCTTGTCACAAACACATTTAAACAATTGTAATAAAAGCAGCAAAAAAAAAAAAAATAAATAAACAATAAGCAAATATGTTTTTGGGCTTAGCCTCGTTTACCTTAAATAATCCGCTTGAAATTGCTTTAAAAAGATTTCAGATTTGACTGACACTGATATGACGCAGTTTAATATTTATGGATATTTGTATATTTTGTGGGGAATGTCCAGTTGCGATTTCTTCGATGGATGTCTATGAGAAGACCATGACAGTTAAGTTCAGAGTGTAAACTGAACATGAGACTAGCGAAAAAGTCCAAATCTAATGTCGTATGGCCGCAGAAATACAAAAAACAAAAGAGAGAGAGAGCTTTGCTTTTGTGCCGCTTGCTTCTAGTTTATCGTCTCTTTCTCGATTTCTCTACACGCTCTTTCTCGCACGCTATCGCTCTTTGCATTCTGCCTACACACTCTTTCTTTCTCGCCTTCTACTCCGATTAGACCAGCTCGCATTGAGGTTAACCAAAATGTTGGTTAATGATGATTACAGCTCGGCACACGAAACTCAAAAATTGTAATTATTGATTTACAACCAACCCAACTACTGATAAACCAGCTAAATGAATATATAAGTAGCAGAAATGGAAGGAAACCCCACTCAATTGAGTCGAAGAAAGTCGCCGCCACAACTCAAACAGAGAGTCCAGAAATAACTGTAATTACATCAATTATATCTACAATTGTTTGTTTATATCTTACGCTCAATCGAGCTGTAACATGGTCATCCTAATAAACAGAAAGTTGACTTTCTTTAAAGAAAATTCAATCTGTACACTAAATAACAAAAAACCAAACAAATGAGACAAATAAATAAATAAAAGCTAAGTACATTTTGAAATTTAAATAACTTCCCTAAATAAATAGCAAATTAACTAATTGCTGCAATTAAATGCGATTAATATAGACAAAAATTGAAGATGAATAAGATTTAATGGAATAATTAATTACCATTTAGTTGTACTTCATTTTAAATTTTTGTTAGTAAGAGATTGAATTGGTGCTATCAATAGTACTAAAACAAGCCATTCTATAAATTATGTAAAAACCAAACCCCCTTAAGCTCATATCATGAGCAAATTAGATGGGCGATTGTCGTGTTTAACGAATCGTCTTGGGAAATCCTAGACGCTTTAGTCACCGTAGTTGAATAGAATAGTATTTAATAGAAACAAATTTCCCAAAAAAAATTCAAAGAAAATTAATAAAAATTATATCAACGTATACTAATTAAGCCCAATACATTAATTAGTTTTGGAGTTTTTAGAGAAGTTCTCTACTAACTAAATTATTAAAACACCACTCGAAACGACCTTGAATTGTGGTCGACCCAAATGCTGGGCAACTTCTCCAATTTACATATGAACTAGTTACGGTTTTGTGCTATATTTATTACCTGTTGCCTGTTCCGGCTTGGGCGTTACTTTTCCCGTCGTCTTGTATTCCTTGCAGAGCATCGAACCCATTGTGTGTATTTGTTTTTGTTGTAGTTGTAGTTGCAGTTGTCTATGAGTATTTTGGTACACTAACAATTGTCGCGTTCTATACTAAAATCAAGAGAAGCGTATTTTTATTCCATGTAGGTAGAAAAATTGATGATGCAGCGTTACGTACCGAGCGTGTGAACCGCGTAGAACTTGAAATTGCTTCAACAATGATAAAACTGAACAATTTTTCGAGTGCAACCTGAAATTAATAAAATCACATTTATAAAAAACAAAATAAAAAAAAGGCCACAATGATTCATCACAAGATTAATTGGACGCTCCAAAAACACGCACAGCGCTAATTAAGTGTTAATTAGCATACAACTGAAGTGAGAGTATGCAAAAGTCGGCAATTCAATATTATTTTTGTTGTATTATGTTATGTGCACTTTTCCATGGGGATTACGCCATGTTTGCCAACTCTCTCACGTGCTCTCGCTCTCTCGCATGCTTCTTCGCTCTCTTGGAATGCGCTTTGCGCTCTCCAAAGTTCTGATTGCTTTGGAGTGTTTGTATGTACGTACATATGTACGTATGTATGTGATTCACACACTGTGGGAGAAACCAAGACACAAAACAAAAAACAAAAACAAACCCGGCGCGACGACAGCGTGCAGCAGCAGGTTAAATATTGAATGACGCGCTGACTCTTCAGTCTCTTGAGGATTTGTGCAGAGAACGACGAACACACGTCCGACGTTCATGAGCTGCGAATCGAGTATGCCTCAAACTAACTTCGATAGTGGGCAAAAAAGCGCTTACATCTGTGTATTGCCTGCGCCTTAACGCACACACACACACACACACACACACGCTCACATATGTAGTGTATGTGTGTGTGTGTGTGTTTGGAGCCTATGCAAGCGGCTAACCTGTGTGTGACTAACGAATCGTTTTGACCTTGTCGACGCTCGACCGCAATAATAATAATCATAATAATGGGCATGCCAACAACTTCATGCCGCTCGCAACATGTGGCCAACATTGGCCACGCCCCGTTCCGACCCGCCCCTCTACGCCGTATTACCGGTTTTTGTGGCGACTTCAATTTTCTTTGATTTGCACTTGATAATTTTGTAATTTGGCGCTGGCTTGGCTTTGCAGCATTCAGCTTCGCAGAGCCATCAACAGGTTACATTGATAATTGACGTGCATTTGAAATTCGGCACTTGGTTCGTGTCACGACACGCGCTGGTTTCGCAGCATTCAGCAATTGTCAGTTAGGCCGAGCAACAGGTTACAAAGCAAGAACAAACGCAATAAAAAAAACCGACTGCCTTCAGTGAACATTTCAACCGGATCTTTTACATATATAGAAAACGAAATCAAATTTCAACTAATAATTATTTATAGCGCAACGATATCAATGAACAAGCAAAACAATTAGCGAGATTGAAGTTGTCGAGTTTCTTTTTACCAAATTAACTAGGACACGGACTGCTGAACTTCTGATACACACACTAACACATGCACGTTCCTACACATGTACAAACATACACACACATTTGTACATGTGTCGAAGTGCCTTAAGCTTGTTCCGCCGACTATCGGCCACTTAATGTTCGTATTGACTAACTGATGTTTTGTTTGTTTTGTTGTTCTTGCTGCGGGTTGTGCACTCGCCAGCACGTCGCTGATAAGGCGGCTTATTTGGCATATGGAAATGTGGAATTCTCGCCACACAATACACACAAACACAATTTATTATCTAGCCGAAATTTATACGTTTTTTAAGTAATGCAGTTTACATACATATTGCACGCCTTTTAACTGATTTTGCTCTATGGAATTGTTGCCGGTATTGTTTTGTTTATTTACAACATTTTTTTGATAGGTGACTCAGCGTGACCGCAACTTTGATTTCAAAATATACCGGTATATTTTGACAGTCTACTGCTTGTATGTGAATGGTCACACCTTTAGCCGTAAACGATAGTTTCGCTTGACTTGTGTCTGTTAAGTCGACGCCTATTGGGTATGTTACGCCTAACAGCGAGTTGTAGTACACGAGCAGGGCCAACAGATGTCGCTGCGCGCTTGTGGGCGCCAACATTTGAATGTGCTAATGCGAGCACGAACAACGAATAATGTAATGTGAATAATTGAAATAGTCTAGAAATTTGTGGAACAGGGTCAGCTTGTTGCGCGGTATCTGCTGAACTACATTTAATGCCAATGTGGCGTTTTAGCGCTGTCTAATTATTATTCAATTTTTTTTATTGTTAATTGCCATTTTGATGGGTATTGTTATTTGTTAATTTAATAAGTATATATTGTGTATGCTTGCACTCTATACATTCTAAAGGTCAGCATGCGCTTCAGCGCTTCACTAGATTGATTTAATTAATAACTGATTAATGTTTGCGATAGATTATTCTAATCTATGTACAATGTAGGTATTTGTTTATATTATGTATTTATAATATATTTAAATATGTGCATATTGTTGTTGTTTGTTTACAGCAGCGGATTCCACGCGCCGTTCAAGTGATTGCCGTGTGCCGATTACAGATGTTGACTTCTGCGATTTCCAATTTCAAATCCATTTCATGAGAACTGCACAACCGCCAAGTTCAAAGGTCAAATTGAGGCGCGCACGCATAACACCGACTTCTAAACACGATGATGATAATGCCGATGATGCTGCTTCCATTTCTCTCTCCGAGTGCAACGGCCAACGGTTTTTTGTTGGGTGCGTGGCCATCAAGGTCATCTCGACCAGACAGTGCGACGTCCTCAATAGTTCAAGTGCCTAATTCTCACAGTTTCCAAATCACAATTTACCTCAAACTCTGCCTCCCTCTGAACGACCAAGCGAAAATCCAAAACTTTTTGCTGTTGTTGCAATGCTTTTTTTTTGTGTGCCAAACATTGACCTTGACGAAGGCGAAGGCCTTTGAACGTTTGTCGCACTGTGGCACCTTCGCAATTTTCGAGCGCAAATTCAATTGGTCACAAGCTACGCTCAATTTCGTATCGTATTGCAAATCAAATTTATTAAGAATAAAACTGCAGAGTTTCTTAAGTAAACTTGTTGGTAGAAAATTTTATTTTTGATTAGGTTAATTTATTGCATACAAACTTTGAATCTTAGGAACAATATGATTATCAAAAATTAAAAAAAAATGTATTATTGGTATACGCGTTTTTAGTTTATTTAATTTATAAATTAACATTTTTTTTATCACATTTGTATTTATTTTTCATAAAGAATTATTGGATTATTTTATAATATCAAAGAAGGCTAGACAGTAATCCTTAGGTGGCCTGAAAGCCAAATTTAAATCCTTTGAGACGGCGGGAACTATTGCCTAAGAGTATGTCGATATGTCTCTATAATGATTGTATTTAGAGATAATAGGGATTCCGAATCCGTATTAACTAGGCTTCGTAAGGTTTTCCTCAGACATTTTTGGTAGTTTTCAATATATGAATTACAAAAACAAGCAGAATATTGAGAGTTTTTTTTATCACTTTACATTTTTTAAAGATTAGATATTTGATTATAATTAATTTAAACTAAACATTTTAAATTCATTAAATTAACGAAATATTGTAGAAGATTCAAGAGGACGTATATTTTTTTTTTATTATTTATTTGTTTCCAAGTGCATCGACTCCTTCTTTTAAAATTTAAATTAATATATTTGATATGATTGCAGTCAAATAAATTAATTTCGATGCACATCAGTATGTAAATTTTGTAGTATGTATAAACAATAACAAAATATAGTCGCAGTAAAAACAGTTAACATTATTATTTATTACTAATCTTAATTGTAGCCTCTTTTTGCGGACAATATAGTGCAATTACCGACATTTGATTGTTATAAATTATATTTAACAAATTATTTCAACTAACAAAATGTCACAAATTTTTATTGTATCTAGGCTAATTCTAGTACAATTCAGTTTTGTCAATTGAATTGGTAAAAAAAAAATAATAAATATAAGTATGCTCCTGGACAGGACATCTTTTGCGATTTTACAGCGCTGCTCAGGCATTTGGCACCACTGTGCAGCGCATTGGCAGCGCAGAGACTCGTTCACAGTTCACAGTTCACAGTGCAGTGAGCCCTAAAGGTTCTTACGTGTGCGTGTGCGTGTGCGTGTGACAAGAACGGAATGTGTGTCTATGGCCGCTGGTGACGCTCGGTTAAGGTCGGTCAGCAGCCGCAGTCGCTGTCGCCGTCACCGTCGGCATCGCAGTTAAAGGAGTCGCGACGACGACGCGACAACTGATGCCGTTAAAGCTCCTGCTATTGCTGTTGTTGTCGGAGGTCAACGTGGTCGTTGAACAGTTTATTGACACTCGCGATAATTTCGCGAATTTTGAATGCGCTCTGCATTTATTTTATTCAAATTCGTTGTATTTTATTATACTAATATGTAAGTATCATTTGTATGATATTTATTTTTATTTAGCAATTCTATTTTGCTGTTTTAAATGGACATTTTATTGTATTTTATAATAATAGTAAGTATTATTGGCATTGTAGTTATTTTATGTGTATTATTAATTTAGCATTTCCCGTTTATTTTTTTGTTAAGTATTATTAGTATTATATTTATTTTATTTGTATTATATTATTTGCATTTTGTTGTATTTTATTATAATAATTACTATTATTAGTTTGTGCTCGATGCGTTGTGATTACATTAGGGTGAGCACCTTGACGAACATATAGGTAGGGGACTCCCCCTCTTCATCTCCCTCTTCATCATCATCTCCCTCATCATAATCATCTTCATCAAAATCATCTTCATCAAGATCATCTTCATCTTCAGTCCCCTCTGAATCACTCGAGCATATAGATTCATCGAACACATCGATTTCAATATCCATGTGAAAAATCTCCTCCTCATCCTCCCCATCATCGAATGGCGGATTTGGGGCTGAACGCGAGTACGACAAGGACGTGAGGTGAGCTTTATTTTGTAGTCACTACTTCACATAAAAAAACTCACCTGGCATATTGCTTTAGTACCGATTTAAACTTTCTAAGAAAAAGAAATTTTCACAATTTTCTCACAATTCTCGCAACGAACTGAAGTTGAATGTCAAAGCTGACAGTTCAATCTGAGCATTAGCAGTTTTTAGAGAGAACACAACACAAATAATCGATTGTTCTAAATTGAACAAGTGTCGACCTTCAACAAATATCAAACTACCTTGAGTGAAGAAGCTCTGCCTCATCTCAAATGAATATTGAGCCTCATTGAGTACTCCAAGTTGCAATACCAAGAACTAATGAAATACTTCTCATAGAACTGTTACAACTATATCAATTAGTCAAATATTTTTTAATTTTATTTTATCAACTTAGAAGGGAACATTAGGGGTTAGTTTTTTGTTGGTTTTTTTGGTTTCAAATTTTTTTATTTTGTAATTATAATTCATTTGTGAAATTTCCATATATTTGCAAACGAAGTGTCCAACAATAAAGTGCCAGTAAGGAAGGTTGGCTTAACGTTAGATAAAAGATGTAATTGCATTACGTTTAAGATGGGATGATATCAATTTAGATAAAGATATGATCAGAATTATGGAGAAGATGTTTTGAATGCAACACGACGAAGCGCCAAATGCATTCTGTATAGAAATTGAACAACCTCCATACCTCAAATAAACACCGACTACGGAAAATGAGATATTTTAATTTTAACACGGAACTCTTAGTTCAGAATGAAACTATCTGCTGTAAAAGTGGCAATACCTTCCATGAAAGTAGTTAATATCTCAAAGGTAGTAAAAGGGAGTTTACACTCTAGGCTAGTGTGACCAGACTTGTGGCGAAAAGTGCGCAGTTTGAGGTTAGAAAGCAAAGTTCAGTTGCAGTTGCAGTTGCAGTTGCCTTTGCAGTGTCAATATGCATGTTTGTTATTTGTTTACATTTTGTGTTGTTGTTATGGCGGCGATGGAGACGGAGATGGCGATGGCGAGTGTCTGGGGACTGGACTGGACTGGACTGGGGACTGGACTCTCATCTAGGCCTGGCCTGGCCTGGCGTGGCCTGGTATCGCAGCCCGCTGCGCACGCTTCTGGGTCAATAATCTGCGTCTGAGTCTGCGTTGCACTGTTGTTGCACTGCTGGCGCCCATTTGTCGCGCATGTCAATCAATGAAGATCCAATTTTAGCACAAGTAAACAATATTTGCACATCCGAAGTCGAGAGCCGAAGCCGAGAGCCGACAGCCGACAGTCGACAGTCGACAGCCGAGATACCGTCATCATCAACTGGGGTAGCTCCGCGACCTTATCAGCATGCCGTCTCTCTCTTTCGCGGCTGCGTCGCCAATCGGCGCTGCTGTTGAAAGGAAAGTTTTGTGCCATTTATCGAATTTATCGAATAGTCCGATCAATTGCACGCCAAGTATTTGGGTCAGAATTAACGCTAATTGAGTCGGCTGCACGCCAAGCCAAAAGCTTTGACCTCAATCACCAGCAAATTGCAAAAGCTTCCCAAAAAAAAAAGAACAAGCATAACAGACTGAACAGAACACAACAAATAAAAAGCTATCATTAAGTCTTGCTCATCGCCAGGCTAGACTTTGCACCGCATTGCGTACACAATGCAATACACAGACAACACCCCCCCCCCCCCCCCAAATGCCCAACAGATCAACCCACGCTTATCTCTCTCACACACACACACACACACAAGCACACATTAAATGCGAGAGAGCGAGATTTGCTCTCTCTCTCTCTCTCTGTCTCTCTGTGTTGCGACGCTCTTGCACTGACAGATTGTGCTAAAAATAGGGAGGTCTACGATTGGACGCGCGCGCGCTGTTGTTATTATTATTCATTTTAATGGAAACTAGATCACGTTGAATTCACGTTGCGTTGTTTACGTTCTCACTGGCGTCGTTACGCCCACCAGTTGGCTGCGCTGCGCTGCGCTGCTCTGCGCTGCAGTTGTTGTCGTCTCGTTTCCGTTTTTCGTTCACGGCTGGCTGCAGCAAACAACAACGGGCAACAACAGCTGTAGTCCAAGCAACCAAAACATCAACAACATGTCTTATCTGACGTTAGCATTATCAGAGCAGCACTCACGCACACACACACACACACACACACACGTAATAGATGATCATCCACAACAAGCCAAGGACCCGACTACTCAATACAATACACAGACTCCACAATGCACATGGAATACACACGCACAATGCGTCCCACAACAATTCGTATGACGACGAAATCAGCAAACGATCTTGACTTCATTTTGTAGCCACTTTTAGGCTCGGCATTATTTACATACATACATATGTATGTAGTTGAAGCGTCGAGGGAAACCCCGTTTTAAATAAATAAATAATAATAATAGCAAATCGACAACAACAAGCGCGCTGATAAGCAGCGCTTATCAGTGGTGACTTCAATTGTTTTCAAAATAACATGCATGTATCGATAACAGTGTCGATAACACCTGTAGGCGCATAACAGACTGCCTCCTTTTATCGGCTGCTAATTGCTGTCGATTGCATTCCGAATGACAGCTGACACACACACACACACACACACACACGCACGCACACAGCGAGATGACAATCAGAGTGCACAGCGACTGTGTGTGTGTGTGTGAGTGAGGGCGATGCTATTGTCGTACTCTGATGGATTCACTCTAGTTGTTGTTTCTTTTTGTTTGCATTGTGCTGCCTGCCGTTTACTCAAACAGATAACATACGTATTCACACAATGCACAAGTGTGTGTGTGTGTGTGAAATGCACTTGCTGTTGGTATGCACGCCTGTGTACTTTGTTCAACGGCAAATATTATTAATAATATTCTCATTGTTATAGTTATTAATGCTGAATACAGCACAAACACAAACCCATGCTCACGCACAGTGACAACGCGCTGCTAAATGCTTGCTAAGCTAAATAAACAGCAAATCAATTGTGTCGGAATCAGTTTAGTTAGTAATAGTAATTAAGAATGAATAAATAGAATATTAATTGCATATTGCATAAACTGTGTTAATCAATTAATTAGCATTACAAATGCTTGTAAAGTCCGGCAACTCCATGCCGTTGGCAGAGCTGGCAACACTGTTGGAGTAATTTTTACATGCCTCGACACACTGTGCCGGCATACATACATATGCGTGTGTGCGTGTATTTCTCATCTTTTGAGATCGACTTGCGAAAGCTTCGTGCGCCGCTTGCAGCGCACTGACAATTCTTTTTCAATTTGGCTGTGAAACAACGAGCAACGACAAACGCTGACCGCTCAAACTATAGACAACAACAACAACTGCAAGCAACATAAATAATTGCGTGAAATTCCATTATAAGTGAAAACGAATTAAAACAAATAAAACGAAGATATCAAAGACATATTGCATACAGGAAACGGCAGGCTTGCTAAACAAAACAACAAACAAACAACGAAAGCAAAGCAAACTAAAGTCAAGCAAACCAATCAGACAAAACAAAATCTCCCCCGCCTCCCCGCCACCCTTCCACCCTTCAGACTGAACCCGAACTCGAACCCGACAAATAAACAAATAAACTTCTTGCAAGTGCCTTGAGTGCGTGTATCTGTGTGTGTGCGTGTGCGTGTGCGTGTAAGTGAGATAAGAACAAGACGCCCAGCAGACGCAACAACAACAACAACAACAACAACAGCAGCGGCTTCAGTTGTCGTTGTTGTCGCCTTCACCCGTCGTCTGCAGCTGTATCTGTGTCTGTGTCTGAGTCTGAGTCGGAATCGGAGTCTAATTATAGCGCACAGCTCGCTAAAAATACAATTCTGCTGCTGCTGGCCGACGCCGACACAAACACTGGCAAACATATCAACAGGCGCAAGCCCAACCAACTGATACAACAGCATAAAGGGTGAGCGAGAGAGAGCGAAAGCAAACGGCAAGAGAGAGAGCGCAAGTTGTTGAGAGAGCGAGTTTGAATTTCGTAATAAGCGAACGACGACGACTGCCTTTGATATTCACCGATAACGATAACGATAGCGATCAAAGTCTCGATACACACGCAAGCAGCAGTCAAGCGATCATCGATTGGCGGGCTGATTGAACATCAAGAAACAGAAAAAAAAAAAAAAAAACTGCAAAGCGACTGCAAAAATTCAGCCAGCTTAGTCAGCAAGCCGAAAACCAATCAACTGCCCCCCGAGACAAAAAGAGTGTAAAAGCGAGAGAGTCGAGTGCAAGAGAGAGATAGCGAGAGTGCGAGAGAGAGCGAGAGAGAGAGAGAGAGAGAGAGAGACGAGCGCGCGTAGCGCAGAGTTGACGATTGATCAAGTCGCGGGCCCCAGGCTGTGATCATCAAAGCGCGCTCCAAATCCAAGTCAACCAGCCGCATCGTTAGGTCGTGCGCTCCGACCACCGTCATTGTCGTCGTCGTCGTCGTTGTCGTCGTCGTTGTTGTCTTAAGTCCTCGATCGTGTGTTCGTTCGAACTTAGGATCCACACACAATCCACAAACAAAAACCACAAATAATGCAAGCAAATCGCCAAACATCGCGTGTGTCGAATAATAAAACTCGCCGTACACCAAAGACTCGCCCGCACACCGTTCCCGACTCTCTCGTCTTTATCGTCATCATCATCGACACCAATTAGCTCTGCAGCCACATCGTCGACCAACATCTGGAACTACTCTACCCACATCAACTTATTATATATTTATCCAATTTACCCTAAATAGATTACCATTAATTTTTTTTTTTTTTGTGCACGTACCAGGACAATTTGTTATCCTTTTTTTTAATTTTTTTTTGTTTTTTTGTAACTGTATTCGTATTTTATTTTAATTGTGACAATTTATTGTGATTTCTGAAACTGTGTGTGATTGTAAACGAACAAAAAAAAAAAAAAACCAAATACCAAAATATAATAACAATTAGCGCAAAACTCGAAAGAAAGTTCCTTAAGCAACGTGATAAGTTTAGAATCGAAAATTACGCGCACAGGATTCAGCATCGAGAGATCGTCGTCACCCCCAACAAGCATCAGATTAAGGCATGCAACAGTAAGTCCCACTTATATAATTTTCACAATTTCAACCAATTTATTACCTATTGCATACTTCTGGCGCGTTTCCAATTCAAATCAACGCTTAGTTGGGTTTTCAAAAGTATGCTATATGAAAATCTAAAGAGTGGCAAACAAAATTGGAAAGGTAGTTGGGTGTTTAGATGTGGATCGGAAATCATATTTAGGCAAGAAGTCCAATCGGATGTTTAATCGAAATAGCCTTGAAAAATTGGTGATTATCCTTCAGCTAAATACCGATCCTCTAAGCATCTCCTCTTCTGAGCAAAGAGAACTTTCTATATAGAGTAAAATGAAATCCAATAATTTTTGTTGGGTTATTAGTTAAGAACCTTAAGAACACCAATTGAGACAACTCCATCAATTGCTCTTGTAGATCGCTAAAGTTTCTAAAATATATACTATCTTTACTTTCAAAAACATATCGATATTTGAACTATAATTCCCTTTGAACCCCTCCTCCGGCTCTAAGAAATATATAAATAATAAAATATATATAATATCGAGAATGTTGTTTTTTTGAGAAGAGTTCTCGATTAAGTGATAGCCACGTGGCTGCAGAGCTTACACTGCATGATCTAAGGGGTCTTATCAAGAGAGCAAAAGCTTTCCACATCGGGAGAATCCTAAAACTATATTTAGCACTCGACTTTATCGACCAAAGTGGTGATGTTGTTGTTTAATTTCTCCCAATCGAGAATTCCCATGAAACGCCAACCAATGCTCTATCTGCTGACATTCGCCACTTGTGACTTAACACAGCTCGACTCGCTGTCGCTGTCGATGATATGCTGTGGAACAAACAACATTGAACCACATAGGCGAACTACTGAGATGAGATGTTTATTGTGGCTCTTTCAGAGCGACAACAACAACAACAATAACAACGACAACGCAGAAGCAGCACCAGAATAAACAAACACTAACGCACTTTTTGTTTTTGTCGACTGTGGTCTTTATTGAATTCATGTTCCAAATGATAAGCTCGCGTTTATTTTTAAACATTGAAGTTTATGTAAATATTTCCTGGGCCGCGACCAAAGCGACGCGTGCGACGCAAACAAAAACAAGATCGGAAAACATAATAATATTTGATATTGATAACAACCGAGGCAGGCGAGAGACATGCTGCTGACGGAGAGACGGGCGTCGCTTGACTCCCGATAGTTGCATAGCCGCCAAGAGCCAGCTTTCCAAATTTGATAGCAATAGCTCATAAAGCAGTTGAGCTATAGATGACGATATCGGGGACGGTCACTTTACGCCATAAGAGGGCTCTGAAAACTTAGCACCCATAATAACCAAGTAACACTTCATTCGAGTAGTAGTAGTTGAGCTATGGCGAAATCGGGGGACTGTCAATTTACTCTTTAAGAGGGTTCTAAAAACTTAGCACCTACAATAACCAAGTAACACTTCTTTCAAGTAGTAGTAGTTGAGCTATGGCGAAATCGGGGGACTGTCAATGGACTCCGCTTTACTCTATCAAAGGACTTAGTTTCTATAATTACCAAGTTAAACTTCATTCGAGTAGTAGTAGTTGAGCTATGGCGAAATCGGGGACTGTCGCTGGACTCCGCTTTACTCTATCAAAGGACTTAGTTCCTATAATTACCAAGATAAACTCCATTCGAGTAGTAGTAGTTGAGATATAGATGGCGAAATGAGAGTGCTTTACCCTATGAGAATGCCAAGTTAAACTTCTTGCAGCGAACTTCCCGTACTGCCAATATTAACTATATATGTATTTTCGTGTGCCTTGCAGATGATTCTCACGCTGCCCAAATCTCGTGTGCTGGCCCTGCTTGCCACATTGGTGTGCGTGGCATTGAGCGTGTCGCAGGTGGCAGCCGTACCGGTGACCATCGCACCCCCACAGAATGAGAGGCTGATCAAGATGTGCAGCGATACATTGAACGAAGCCATACAGATAATATGCCATGGTCGCACACTGTCGCTCGCTCAGCTCTATCGTAAGTACTCTCGATCCCAATTATATATGTAGATGCACAGTCGATTAATGTGTCGTTTTGTTTTGTTGTTCTTTAGCAAACAGTTTTGGACCGTCGCGAGCGAAACGCTTCAGTCCCAGCCAGTTCGTATATATACCGCGACAGGAAGGCTCCGTCCACATGTGCTGTGTAAATCCCTGCACTCCTGATGTCTTAAGGCAATTCTGTGCGACCGATTAGGAAACGCCCTCAGAAATGTGGAGAGATAGCTACACTTTACCGCCTACCTTCCTAATTCATTTCCTACTGTTCCATACACTCCTAAACTATACTTTAATAATAATACTAATAATAATGATAATACTAATATATACATACATATAACATGCAAGTATAGCATAATATCATATGTATTTGTATGTAGCATATATGCCATATATATATCGTATATATATCCCCACACTGCGCCCCGCACTACACTCTAAGTATATTGTACTAATTTAAGCTATGCACTAATAAAAATTTATACAATTATGAGAGCACTGCGATGTGAGGAGGTTTTTTTGCACCCTACGTACAGGGTTTATTTATAGCGAGCGCAGGTCCATTAATGCAATCTATGCCACTTGATAAGTACTTGAGTTTTATCCAGTTTCGTTTAGTCTCATCTCTCTGACAGCATCGCGCTGATTTGCCCCTCGTCGTCAACTGCACAGTCGAGATGTTTCTCATAGATCTAGCTTCCTTTTTGGTACTTGTCGCATTCAAAATCTCAGCTTTAAATAGATATCATTGTGAAAGACTGCACTGCGCTTACAATTTGCATTAGTCAAGATAATAGCACGATAAATTCGAGAAATTGCTTAGCTGCCAGACCAGTTGAGGCTATTGCAACTATTTAAAATGCACAAATAAAATTGAGCAGGGTTTATTCAGTT
The DNA here is from genome assembly GCA_963583835.1 of Drosophila immigrans. Classification (NCBI taxonomy): domain Eukaryota; kingdom Metazoa; phylum Arthropoda; class Insecta; order Diptera; family Drosophilidae; genus Drosophila; species Drosophila immigrans. The sequence goes on along the minus strand of OY757144.1, from coordinate 22,134,756 downwards.
TCGATTTGTAGCTAATCAAAATGTTGGCTGGCAAATTAGTTAAATTGCTTCAAAGGCACATTGTAATTTGATATTGTTGCCAAAAACTGCACAAATCAATGTCAGTAACTACTTGAACTATACCCTGTACAAGTCTGTAGATTAATATTGCATTGCTCGTGAACTTTCAACTTGATGTCATAAAAGCATGTAAAACTGAAGAAAACTAATTTTGTCACGCAGCATTGCCGGCATTTGAGAATTGCAGGGTATCTATGACGCAAGGCGAACAAATATGGGCCTCAAAATCCATTTGGCAGCATGCATAGTCAAGTATTGAAATTGTAGTGTCCTTTAATACGACCCCAACCCCCGCCCCTTTCCTCCTCTGCAATCTATCTCCATTTCACTCTCTCTCTCTCTCTGTCTCTCTCTCTGTCGCTCGGTCTCGCTCTCTCTCTGTCTCTGGCTGTTCATTAAAGTGCTTTGGCTTTTTAACCTACAAAAAAGTTGTCGAGGGAGTGAGAAGCAGAGAGAACGGCATTTAACATCATTGCCATTTGGGATGGGCGGTTGATGGGACGAGGGCGGTTTCAATCTATTCATAAAATACGCAACGTTGACCTTTTTTTTTACAACATGGTAGGGGTGGAATCTATCCACCCCCCCCACTCCTCTCGCTACCCTTCCAGCCTTCTCTTCCAGCTCGCACTTGTGTGCTGTGAAACCTTTGAGAAAGGACACTGGACATTGGACACCGTTGAATGAGGTCACATGACTGCAAATTATGTCACAGGCGGCAATTTCAGATGATTTTAATGATGGTGCAAATCAACTACGACACATGGGAGTTGACCCTCAACCTCAACCCCAAAAAGCGACCGATATACATCTGTACAAACATACAAACATATATGTTTTACAATCAACAAACCCTACACTAACATAAATGCAGCGTCATCGCCTAAAAGTATTTAATGGAATGTTGTCGACCTAATCCTGCGGTGGATTTTTTGCTATTTACCAAGCTTGATTAACGGTTTCGGACAACGCTTCAAACACATTAATGAATAATCTTGGTACATTTTAAATATGTATTGATTCCTGTAGCTCTTAACTTAACTCGAAAGATTGAAATCTATTCCAAAACTTAGTAGCAGAGGCAAAAGTCAACAGCGACCGTTTAAATCATTCACAAGGTAAAATAAATCTAATTATTATTTTAGATCTCCAAAAAAATTAGTTAATGCCTAACATTCAATAAAAACATTTCAATTCAAAATTTAAAAAATAGTTTGACACTAATTTTTATGAGATGATGCAACGCTTATTTAATTATATAATAAATAAATGTATATTTTTTTAAGCATGTTTTATTTACAATTTGTCCGTTGAAAATAAGTTAATGATAAGTCACGGGATATTTACGGAATTTTATTTGTTGTTTGTAGGGAATAGTGGAAGTCACCACTGCTTAGGGGCCTATAAGCGCTATATAGCGATAATTTATTAACATCGATCAACAGCGATATCAGTACTTTCATTTAACAAAATTAAGACAATTTATTATACTTTCAGACTGCGATTATATAGTCAGGTTAATTATTTTGCGAAATGGCTTTTTAAGGGATCATGTCCACGCACTACTTTATATAAGATATATAAACTACATATATTTATTATAAAAAGCGATTTATTATAAACTGCGACAGCGTTGCCACGTTTTTGCATTATAACAATTAAATTTCAACAATTGCTAATTATAATGATATATGCATGTGTGTGGAATATGGAAAATTGGGCTGATGCGTGCTGCCCACTTTTTAATGAGGGACTGCCAATTGTCTCTAGGGTTGCCAGACAGCCGGCAAACGAGAAATATGCATGAAAAAGAATATGTGCCTTAACAATTGCAGTAGAAGCACATACATACATACATACATAGATGATAGACCCTAGTCGCCACTCTGTCACTCACTCCTCCCTTTCTCTCTCTCTCTCTCTCTGCCCGGTTATCTCCCTCACTCGCCTTTCTCTCGACGCCGTCTTCTGCTGGCTGCCGCCCATCCAAAGGGTCTACAGGCTGTAATAAGAGCGCACCCCGAATCATTTCGCAATACAAAGAAAGGGGGCGACTGACATCGTCTCTGGTCTCTGGTCTCCGTCTCCGTCTCTGGTCTCCCCCTGCCCCATCGCTGCTCAACAAAAGGACGCTGTCTGTCTTTGTTTGTCTCTGCGTGTGTGTGTGAGTGTGTGTGTTTGCCTTGTCTTTGTGTTTATGCGGAAATTGCAACTGAGCTGACGGCAGCGCCGGGCGGTAGAGTGGGCAGTCCCCGTTGTCGACGGCCTGGCGTCGCAGGAGTTGTGGAAGGAAGGAAGGATGGAGTACGACGAAGTTGTTTGCCTGGTGTCGAGAAGTTTGCGCTTATTCTTTTTAATGCCCTTTGCCGAGGGTATTATAATGTTGTCACGCCGAGGGTAACACATTAATGCAACAAAATTCTTCGCTACTCTCTCTATTCACTTCCGTCTGTTGTCCGCTTGCCACTTGCTGCGAATCTGTCAGACCGAATCGATGCACTATATGCATGATATTTTCACGCTATTTATCCTTCAGATAATAAATTTCAACAAAATTATGATATAGTTGCCAGAATCATTAAACTTGCACTATATTTTCACGCTATTTACTTATTATCATTCAGATAGCACATTTCAACAAAATTATGATATAGTTGCCATAATCATTAAACTGTCGGCGAGCTGTAAAAATGTATTTTTTTTTTGTTTTCGTCAAGTAAAGTTAGTCAAAGATAATGCCGGACAAGCGGAGTATGGGTGGAAGGCAGCAAGTGAGGAGGAAGAGGCAGTGTGGAAAGTGACATTGATGAAACGAGCCCATGAACATTAGCCAAATACTTGCAAAAATTTAGCACCACGTGAATGAGTGAGTGAGTGGCTTTGTGTTTGTGTGTTTGTGTGTGTTGACAGACACAAATACCCGCCGCACCGAAACCAGACAACCCACACAACCCCACACAATCCACACACCCACACACACACAGAGAGTCAGGGATGGCGCTGAAGCAACAGAAGTCGTACAAGGACAATTCCAAGCAGCCCTCAGCCTGCTGGCGCTTCGCCGTCGAACCGAACCGAACCGAACCGAACCGTGCTGAACCGAAAGCGACCCCATTGACAAAACAACAAGTAAGCGAGCGACTCTCAATTGTGCTCGACTCCCAGCTACCCGCTAGCCATTTATGCAGAACACAAAATAATAAGAATAATAAATGTAGTTTTAAAAGAGAAGGTTACTATACCGAATTGACTTTTCAAATTTTTGGTGTAGATGCCTTTGGTAATTTACAACATAATTGTATAAAGTAAATATTATATATATATCCTCATAGGATACTAACTACTGTATATTTAATTTATTTTAAGTTTATTATTTAATTTGGAATGTATTTTACAGACAGCGGAAAGCGTGGACTTAATCTTAAACAAACTACATATAACTAGCAGATATTTTCTGCAAACTTTTGTAGCTCTAACTCTTATAGTTGCTGAGATATTCTAGTTCATATGGGCGGACAGACAGACAGACGGTCGGTCAGTCACTAAATGAATATGCCCTTCGTTTGCCGGGTATTCAAAAAAAAAAAAGAATAAGTGACACTCCACAAAAGCATTTGGCAAACCGGCGACGACTGAGCGACTAACTTCAAAGCTTTACTGCTGGGCGTGGTCGCAACACCGCCCCTTTCTCTGCTTCTTCCCCCAACACACACACACACACACACACAGATATTCACTAAGTGTGTCGCAGTGCTCGTTTCCCCCCACAACTGTTTCCTCTGTGCCGTCGTGCGCTGCTCAGACATTTGATTTGATTTGAATATGATGTGAGAGAGATTTCAATTTCCTATGATTAATTCTATGGTAACCGTCGCATTAATCGGATGTGCGCCACACCACAATTTCGATATCTATCTAATTCTTGTTTTATTCAATCAGTTATCCAACGCCTTCTGTCATTTCCCAGCACAATAAATACAAATATGCATATCAACGATTTCACAATGTCGCATTGAAAACGGGAAAAGTCAAAATAATGGAGATTTTTATTTTGACAAAAAAAAACATACTTTTTAAACTTCTTCAGCGTTTTTAGCGTAGCGAAAAGTTATACATTCCAAAATTTAAAGAAATATAAAATATTATGTACATACCAAAAATAAAGCCAGCTGCCAAAAATAACGAAATCTAGTGAAGATAGAATGACATCTAATTAGAATGATTCATATTTATCTTAGGGTTAATCGAAATAAATATATCTTCAATAATGAAATTTCCCAATAGTTTTTCGAGTTATTGGTAATTTATTCATTTTAACGTTGACATTGAATAGTCGATTATTAATCTACAATTTAAAGAAACTACCGTAAAAACTTCTGCAATTATTAATAGAAATACAAATTTAAATATTCTCACTGCATTTAACTAAAATCACGTATTAAAGAAACTGAGAGTAAATAAGGGAAAATTTGGATTTCATAGAAATGTAGCAGCTAAAGTGATTGGCTTCCAAATTTAATGCAAAACCATATAAAAGTATCAATTTACTAGTGAAACTGAACTCACTATAATTCTATTAACTTCTCATTATTGGCCAATTAATTAAGGGTTGTTATCGATAACATTCAATAATGCAACCCCTTTTTTTTTGTGCGAGCATGGCGTTATAAGTCCCGCGGCTACCACAAGCCAAGCCAACAACAAAAGCCAGCCTAATGAAATGCTAGCTGGAATTATCACGCCCCTCCCCGCCACCTCACCACACCACAGCACATCCCTTTAGCCTCCTCCCTCCCCTCCCCGCGCACACACACACAGCTTCTGCCTGCCCTTAAATACACAAACCCCGTTGTGGCAGCTTCTCTGCTTCTTCTGCCCACCTGCTTACAAGCTGTGGCTGTGGCTGAGGCTGACGCTGACGCTGAGCCATAATGCTTTGACTTCAACTGTCCCAGCTGTTTTCATTTATTTCATTTTTTAGTGTTGCTGTGCGCTACACCCTGTAAAGTGACACAGTGGGCATGACCGGCCTTTCATTTTGCTCAGCAGCAATAGTTAACAGAAATATGCGGTTTAACAGTGGCCGACTACTGTTAAACAGTATATTGCTGTTAACTGCTCTTCTGTTAAACAACAGACAACTGTTAACTGCTCTTCTGTCTGTCTGTTAACGGAAAGGTGCAAGAAACTCATACAACTAACACTACATTTTAGTAAATTGCAGCACTACAAAAATTTAACTTTCATTTTTAAATAATTTTATTTAATTATATTAATTTAATTATAATTAATAAATGATATCTAGTCAAACATACTTCCGAATATACTACTCATTTACTCGTTAAAAAAAATACAAAATAATTCTGTAAATATGCCCATCCAATCATTTATCTATTGTCTACAGGCAGATTGTAAATAAAATATAATTTTGTACACACTTAAATACTACAATTTGGAAGCCAATAAGAAATAGTAGCATACTTACTACTCTTTTACTATGCAATCACGCTTGATTACTACACTTTTGCACGCCAAAGAAAAAGTAGCATACTTACTACTATTTTGAAATGCAATCTCACTTAATTACTACACTTTCGGAATAGTAGCATAATTGCTATTGCACGCCAAAGATAAATACTACTAATATGCAAGCACACCGGAATACTACAATTTTGCAACGTAGCAACTGTTGCTGTAAAATACAGGGTATCTGCTCGCCAAGCCGCCTTCGTGCTTTGTGCCATAGGCAATTGGACTCGTTTCGTTTCAGTTTGTTTTATTTTGTTTGGTTTAATAAGACTGTTTAACAACAACAACAGCAACAAGAGGCGAACGAAAGAAACACACACAAATGACCCTCAGATGCCGCAACGTGTTTAGCGGCAGCGCAGTCGGCCGCGGCAACGGCAGCCAAAGAGCAACAATAACAACAAGACGAGCAGGTAGACAAACAGACAGACAGACAGGCAAGGCGACTACAACAGCAACAACAACAACAACAGCAACGATGGCTCGCCACAACAAACACAAACCGTTTCAAACCGGTTCAGCGCTACGCTGCCTACGTCGACGTCGGCGTCGCATTGACTCGTGTGCGCTTACGTGTATGTGTGTGTGTGTGTGTGAGCTTAGGCAATTTCTGTCTGCTTGCCTGTGTGTGCGTGTGTGTGTGTCTACGATTGTGTTGTTGTTGCTGTTGTTCCTCTTTGAACCGTCTGCAGTGAACCGCTCTCTCAGACAGCGCGCTCATTGCAGAATTGCGAGCGAACCGAATGCCGCAGCGTGCGTGCGTGCGAGCGAGAGAGAGAGCGCGAGCCTAACTGTGATTGCGATTGCCAGGCACCGGTTCATAAATTGGTTTCTGCTCTGGTTTTTTTTTCGCTGCTGCTGTTGTTGTTGTTTTTCGTTTCTTTTTTGTTGTTACGTTCGCTCAGTTCGCGCTCGCTCTCTCTCGCTCTCTCGTTCGCTCAACTGGTACGGTGCGTCTCATGTTGTTCAGTAAACGAACGATACTCAAATACGACGCACGCTTTGCTCTTGTTCCAACCAGTTGTTGTTGTTGTTGTTGCTGTTGTTATTGTTAATATTATTACTGTTATTATTATTGTTGGTATCATTATTTAGTTGCTGATTTAGCATTTCGGTTCGGGTTCGGTCTTTTGGGGGTTCGGTTTGATTGGCGATGTCGCTGCGCAAATATAAGAATCCGGTTAACAATCATTTCATCTATAACGATGATATACGCAAGAGCACATGCAAAATCTGCTATTTCGATATGGCGGGTCGCCACTCGGAGAACCTGATGCGACATCTCAAGCGCAAACATCCCGCCACGTATGCCGAGGTAATGATCGAAAGGCAGCGACGCCGATCCGCCAATCCGCCGCATCAAACCGGTTCAAAAGCAACCGATTCGACGACGACGTCGACTACAACAACAACAACGACGACGACGACGGCGACGACGACTTCCCCGATAGCCGGTGGTCCGTTGTCGTCCATGTTCAAATTCGAAACGGAACCGCATAAACTGTTCATCAAAACTGTAAGTGCGACAGAGACAGCGAACCGTTTTCTCTCTCTCTCTCTCGTTTTTGAGGTTATTTTCCATATTTGTCGAACCTTATCAGCGAATTTACGATTTCCATTTCTATAGGAAAAATTGGCATTCCGGCTTGATGAACCAGGTCAACAGCAGCAGGTAAGAAGCAACAACTAAACCAGTTAATTAAGTCATTACCATAACTAATTAAATAGTTTATTTTAAACATTAGTTAATAGATAAGTTGAAGTTTTCAGTTCAGAAATATTTAGCAAACAACAAATTTTTTATTTGTGCAGATTTGCAAAAAATGATCCGTATCAATACTCAGAGTTATTAGATATTTATTTATTTTTCCAGGGTACTGGTGAAATTTTAGATTAATTTAGATTAGTTTACAAAATTATAAATCTAATTATTTATTTTCTTGTATTTCCAAACCGAAAAACATTTCCCAGAGAACTTGTGAAATTTTAGACACCAAAAATTGAAATTTAAACAGATTTGCAACAAATAATAAGTTGTGGTTCAGAAGATGCATAATCTAGTTATTCGATATTTATTTACTTGTATTTCCAAATAAAAAAACAATTCCCAGGGAACTTGTGAAATTTTAGACACAAAAACTTTGAATTAAAACAACAAAAAAAAAACATCGCTTCACTTAAAAAATATCAACCCCTAAAAGGATCATTATAGATGCATAAAAGCAACCCCGCTGAGCTCTTTTCTCACTACAAATTAAAATCAGATTACCCTTAACATCAGTATGAATAGAAGAATTCCCATAAGATGACTTTACATTAATTGGGACACATTTCCATATAGATTTTTGTTTACAAAATGCATCCTAATTAAATCTCCAATTCTTCCAGATGCCCATGTCGGAGAGCTGTTCGAATGAGTTCGACGAGGACGACGGAGACGGAGACGTGGACGATGCAACGCCCAATGGTCAATTCGAGAGCGTCTTTCTGGCCAAAACCGAGTTGCGAGACAGTCACCTGAACGACTCCTGCGAATCGATCACATACCAGGACAGCAACCACGAGGAGAATGCCTTCATCATCACCAATTTGGCACAACAAAGCTGCGGCACAGCCGCCAATACCTCCTCATCCAGCGGTAGTGCTATGCCAACTATCTCGTCCGTGTCCGTGTCTTCGACAGCGGCTACAACGACGGCACTGCCCAATGGTGGGGCAATTACGAATTGTTCCAATCCGGATGATGCATTTTTTCTACAATATCTGGGCAACAAGTTCGGCAAATACTCGGCGAGTACCAGAAACACCGTCCAGTTTCATATTAATCGCATTCTCTACAAGGCCGATATGGGATGCTATGAGAATGCCGATGTATCGAAGCTTTCCGATACGGACATTTGAAAACCATTAATTGTAATTTTAATTTGCTAATACTACCAGTATGTACATATAATAAATGTCATGTGTTAATGTTGAAGAAATATGCTTAAGATTTACACCTAATGATGGAGTTACATTGATTGTTTCTAAGGTTCCCTAAAAAGTCTGCGCATTTGTCCATTCGTTGACATGTCAACTCATCAGTTAGTTCCTTGAGACAGTTACCTTAATTTAGTATGTATAAGGACAAAGAATTCGAGGCATCGTAACATTATATTATATTACTGGTACAAACAAATTTGAAATCTTCTCTCAAATATCTAGCATAACTTGATTACTGCTTTGGCTTACTATTTATTCTCTTTTATCTGATATGTTTTGGATTTAAGATCAAGTATTTAATGTTCTCCAATATTGTTGTATTGTATTATTGAAAACTGTATTTGTAATAGGAATATTATGTTGCTATATGTATTTATAAATGATATTACTGGTACAATCGAATTAGGAAGCATCGCTCAAAAATCTAGAATAACTTTACTTCTTTGGCCTACTATTTATTCTCTTTTATCTGATATGTTTTGGATCGTTATCGTTTAGCTGTGATGAGAAATCAAGTATTTAATGTTCTACCACATTATTTATGAATAGTAGCTTATGCTTTCGATAGAAAACTGTATTTGTAATAGGAATATTATGTTGCTATATGTGTTTATAAATGATATTACTGGTACAATCGAATTAGGAATCATAGCTCAAAAATCTAGAATAACTTTACTTCTTTGGCCTACTATTTATTCTCTTTTATCTGATATGTTTTGGATCGTTATCGTTTAGCTGTGATGAGAAATCAAGTATTTAATGTTCTACCACATTATTTATGAATAGTCGCTTTCGATTGGAAACTGTATTTGTGAAAGGAATGTTATGGCAACCATATACACGCCAAAAAAAACTGTAGACAATACCAACCCCACACGATGGGGGGTTTAAGGCTCAATGCTTGCATCTCATCTCAACGGACAACGGACGAAAATTGCGCGTTTAATTGAAAACTAGCCGGGATTAGGGCATATGTGGCGTGTGGCGTGTGGCGAGTCGGTCTCAATGGGACAGCTTAACTGATAATTGTTCGATAGGTTACAATGCCACGTCTAGCTGCAGATACTAAAACCCTCCCCCAGGGGTGGCGATTGGGGGGGCGGGGGCAAAAGGCGTGGCACAACAAGCGCTGTGTGGCAAAAGGCGCAAAGCAAAGTTGCGGTGCCTGTGTGTGTGTGTGTGTGTGCGTATACAAGTCAAACACACACACATAAATATATATATATATATACAGATATATTTATATATATGTATGTATGTGGACACAACCACCGTGTGGCTTCGGCAACGTTTAGGGCTTCGGTTTCGGCTTCTTTGGCTGCCTTTCCTGCGAAATTTCTGAACCTGCGCTCGTCTCTTTATCTGTGTATGTGTGTGTATCTGTGTTTGTGTTTGTGTGTGTGTGTATCTGTGTTTGTGTTTGTGTTTGTGTTTGTGTAAGTGTGTCGTTGTCATAGGGGCTGCCCTGCACGTTAACCCCTCGGCTTGGGTTTTGTGCCGAACTCTGCCTCAGCGACAGCTTCAGCTTCAGCTTCAGTTGCTGCCTCTGCTCCGTCTTGACGGTTATTAAAGGTTCATTATCAAATATGTCGGATGCGAGTTGGTTTGTCGAGTAGCTGCTTGCCGCTTGCCGCTTGCTGCTTGCCGCTTGCTGCATGGGGCATCAATGGCGCTGGCAGAGCGAGAGCAGTTGCAGTGCAAACAAAAACAATAAGAAAAAAAAAAGCAGTTTACTTAGCTGCATTTCGGCTCACACACCTGCCGTCTTTTGTACTCGCTGTTGTTGTGCCACACACACACAGATACACACACACACACACACACACACACTCTGAAAAAGCATTTAGAGTGTGTGTGATACGCACAACCCCAGCGAGGAGGCCAATGCACTGCGCTGAACCTTCATCGTGTTGATGCTGCTGCTGCTGATGCTGATGCTCCAGTTGCGCGCTGCCAACTGCAACTGCCGCCACTCAATGGAGCACTTAACACTAGGGTGCAAGCACTGCCCGATTACCAAAGCCACACGATATGCCATACAGATGGGCTAGCCAACTTGACCAGCAGCTTCGCCTGCGACTTCACAGTTCACCTTTTACCCAGACAACTTCTCTGCTGCTTTCCTTACTAATTGCACAGAGTGATTTTAAATAGTTTCAATAAGAACTTCTCTGATTTCTTTACTAATTTTGCAGCGTGATTTTAAATTGTGTCAGTAAGAATTCTATAATCAAATTCTGTAATATGCTATATACAATATTTGGATGCCAACTTGACCAGCAGCTTCGCCTGCGACTTCACAGTTCATCTTTTACCCAGACAACTGAACTTTTTAGTATAGGCTTTCCATATTAATTTTACAGAGTGATTTAAAGTAGTTTCAGTGGCAATACAGTGATTAAATGTTTTGAAATATCTTATGGGCGAACTGTTATATAGATATTATAGCAAATTTGACCAGCAGCTTCGCCTGCAACTTCACAGTTCATTTTTTACACAGACAACTTCACTTTTTAGTATAGGCTTTCCATATTAATTTTAAAGAGGGATTTAAAATAGTTTCAGTGGCAATACAGTGATAACATTTTTTAAACTATCTTGTTATATAGATATGATAGCAAACTTGTCCAGCAGCTTCGCCTTCACAGTTAATTTTTTACCACGACAACTTCTCTGCTGCTTTCCTTACTAATTTCACAGAGTGATTTTAAATAGTGTCAGTAGGAATTCTGTGATAACATCTTGTAAACTATCTTTCAATCTAGGTTTTATGTTTCAATTATTGTATGTATTATTATTATTATTTGCAACTAGATTAATTTATTTATTTTAATTTGAACTTTTCATGTATATATATTTGTATAATTTTAGAATAAACTATCTTGTGTGAGAATTGCACAAATGCACATTATATGCTTTATAGCAACTTCATTTTAATACCCAGTAAATTTCTCTGCTTTCCATACTAACTTCACAGAGTGATTATGTGATCAAATTTTGTAAACCATCTTGTTTTAAACTATCTATCTGCGTTGATAATTCAGTCAGTCTGACAGTTGGACATATTTATGTAAATATAATCATGCTTAAAGAGATTAGGACGATAAGCAACCACCATTCTGAGCATATTTTTTAAGGGCAGACAAAGAATAAACAAATATAAGAAAATATAAGTTATTGCATTAAATAATTTGGCACATTTTTAAAGACAATTTAAATAATAATCGTTATGATTATGATGTTGTGAATTATGTTATTTAATTGTAGTTAACTTACAATGTACCATTTAAAATCTAACTTATTTATTTTTGCGACTCTGATTTTGTTGAACTGAACTTTAAATTTCAATTATGTATATTTTTCCTTTACATTTTTAATAAATACTTAAGATATTTACTGTAAAACAAATGCTACATTTCATAAACATTATATTTTATTACGAGTAAATAAAATACATAAATTTGAAGGCAGAAACAATTACAAATAATTATTACAAAATTTGCCATCAAATTGCAATTGCCGCAGATTAAAAATAATCTTTAAAGTGGATCTATGTTTGTGTATCTGTTCAACGAGTTTATTTGTCAATTTCAATTTGAATGTTTTTCAAATCGGATAATGACAGGATTAAGAGTCGTTCAATGCAAGGTTATAGACTGTCGACAACAATGCGCGAGCGTTGATATTGAACTTGATTTTGAATCTTAAACCGGTTGCATTGAGCTCTTATCTGTGGCAGAGAAGGAAGTTTTTGCTCAAGTGCGCTAAGGGTTGTTCTGGCCTTATCGCGAACATATGTTAACGGCACAGAGCCTTTTAATCCGCCATAGTTACAAGGGGTGGGGGAAGAGCGAGGGCGCGATAACGGACGATTGTTGCTGATTGATTCGAGCTACGCTTCACAGTGACAGAGGGCGGGGGGGGGCGTGGCTGCTGGCCACTGAAATGCAAGGGAATACACGGGAATGAGATGGAAACGAACTCAATTACAGTTGCAGTTATTCAATACATGCAAACTAGAGTGTGTGCGTGTGTGTGTGTGTGTGTGTAGCTAAAAATGTAAGCACGTTTCGGAACAAGTCGAGAACAGAGGGATGTGCACACACACACACACACACACACACACACACACACACACACACACACACACGCACGCATGGATGGCAGGCAGTGAACGAAACATAGGTCGAGGAGGTATACGAAATGTCGCCTGACATTTGTTCCCTCTGCTTTCCATGTAATTCGCTTTAGTTTCTTTTTTTTTTTCCTTCCACTCCGTCTTTTCAGTGTGTGTGCGTGTTTTTTGTGTAAATAAAATAGATGAAAATCAATTTGACGTGTCTTGAATTCTGTTTAAGGTTTAAAGAACTCGTTTTACAAAACAACAACAAAAACGCAACAGCAGGCAGCAAGAACAAGGCAAAGCGAACGAACGAAGCGACGAAACGACGAACGATGAGACGACGACGTCGTCGTTGCCTTCGTGGGGAGCGCGCGCTCGGCAGAGAGTTGGAGACGGAGACGCAGGCGACAGCAAGCAGGGCAATAAGCCAGAGCGAGAGACAGCGAAATGGGAAAAAAGAAAAGACAACAACAACGAACGAAAATGCAAAGTGTACGAAGTGTGGGGAGAGCAACAGCGGCGTGTGGGCCGACGATGCTGATGTTGGGTGGAGACAACAAGGAGCGAACAGCAAGAGCAGCGCACAACGGAGTGGAGAGTGTGGAGAGCACTCACACACACACACACACACACATATGGCAGCGATTATGCTACGCGTATGTGTGTGTGTGTGTGTGTGCGACAAACATTTTTGATGAATAAAAGTCAAAATATGAGATTTACCTAGCCTTAAGGGATGCCTGGCGATGGAAGGTAAATGTTGAGTTTTCGAGTGTCGATTGTGTGCCTGTGCGTGTGCGTGCGTGTGCGTGCGTGTGTGTGTGTGGGGTGGGGTGGTGAGTGTGGGAAGCGCAGGGGTTACGGCATTTAATAATTACATCAATCTTTTTACCATTTAAATGGAATAACAAATGTGCGTGAGTGTGTGTGCGTGTGTGTGTGTGTGTGTGTCTGTGACATGAAAAGCGGAGCAAACACACAATTGTTAACAGCATTTGAGTAGGGGTATTCATTACACACACACACACACACACACACACACACACACTGTACTTGAGGCTTGCTTAGGAAACGTGTGGGAATAAAAATGAAAGCACGAGGATTCCGGCAGCATATTTTAATTGTAATTGAATCGTTCTCTTAAACTACATTTTATTTTCACTTTTCATTTGCTCTATTTGCATTTTGTTTAAGCTAAACTTTATTGTCATTTTCTATATTTATTTATCATTGGGATTGAGGTTTGATTTCAACATATTTCTGGTATGGATTGTTATATGATGCAATGTCTTTATGAATCGGAATAAATCTAAATAAATTTCTTTCAAAATTCTATTTTCACTTTTAATATGTCCCTTTTTTATTGCATATTCTTTTAAAGCTCCATTTTATTTTTACTTTTCATTTGCTCTATTTATTTACATACTGTTTAAGCTACATTTTATTTTCAGTTTTCATATTTTTTATTTATTCAAATTCTTTTAAAGCTAAAATATATTTTCACTTTTCATTGGCTCTATTTATTCATATTTTGTTTATACTACATTTTATTTGGACCTTTAATTTGCTCAATTTATTTACATTTAGTATTTGTTTAGGCTCAATTTTGTTTTCACTTTCCATTTGTTATATTTGTTTAGATTCTCGCAAACTACATTTTATTTGCACCTTTCATTGGCTTTATTTATTTATCTTTGAGCTTGACATTTGGTTCAAACATATTTGCTGCATTGGATTGTTAAAGTTCCTCTGTTGCTTATTGCAATTCAATATCTTAATAAATAAAACAAAAAAGTATTATTTACATTCTGTCAAACTGCCTTTTATATTCAGTTTTCCTTTGTCGTATTTATTTATATACATTCAAACTAGATTTTTTTTCCCATTTCATTTGTCCATTTTGTTATACTATATGTATATTTTCTCAAACTACATTTCATTTAACATTTTTAATTTGTTCTATTTTACCTTCTTTCAAAAAAGATTTTGTTTGCACTTTTCGATTGTTAGATTTATGATTTTTGATTGGTTGTCAATGCAACTTTAACAATTCCTGTATTTTTATATTAATTTCTTATTATTCTTGTCTTATTTAACAATTGCATATTATATGTGTGTGGTTTAAAGATTTATTTTGTTGTTGCTAAGTTTGTTTGACTTTTTTAAAATTAATTATTTTAAAATTAATTTTTATTAAACTTTAATTATTATTATATTTTTCTAAAATGTAATTTTGTAAATAATAAATAGATCATACATATTATTTTAAGCTTCGAAATTTTTAGCAATTGTTTGCTGTTGATTTTCCATTTCGCTCAAGAAATAAATAAGTTCTAGCTACGATTGTTTTTTGTAAATGTAATCCGTCGTTCTGTCTGTCCGCAGATTTGAAGGCCTCTTTAACTAAGCCCATTTAAGCTGGAGCAATTAAATTAGCTGGCGTGAATTTACTGGCTAAGCAGGCATTAAAAATATGAATATTTCTACTACTGAGCGACGCTCAGACTCGACGCGATTATGGAATGATGTCTGCGTGTCTTCAATTGTCTGTGCATTTCAATCGTTTCAATCAACCTTTCAACTCATTCCATCGTGTTGCGTATTCTTGAATGAGTTTGCATTGCGATTCGATTTCCGCAAGGTAAACTGAGAGTGTGGCAGGAGTAACATGTGGATGCAGCAATCTGCTGACAGTTACAGCAACGCCAGCCGTCAATCAGCCCAGTCAGTCAGTCATTCAGTCAGTCAGTCAGTCAGTCAGTCAATCAGTCATTTGTGCAGTTGGCGGCAGAGGCAAAGTCAAAGCACAACAATGTACAAATCGTCATGAACTAACAACAGCAACAACAACCAAAGACAAGCATCATCATCAGCATCCTCATCATCATCATCGCCCCGCATGCCGAGGAGGGGAGGGGATGCAAGCAGCAGGGGAGGGGCAGGGAAAAGTGGGGTTGCAACAACGCAACTAGAAAACAATAAAATGAGACGAAAATGCTTTGGCTGCAAACGAGGGAGACGCGGAGACATCTCAAGCACAAAAACCCAAACCAGCAACCAACAACGTCAACTGATGTTGCAACAACAACAGCAACAACAACAACAACAACTGCTCTTGCAACAAAGGAGTCGCAGAGCCCAGTGAACTCAGGACAGGCAGCAGGCAGCAGGCAAACGAACTGAGCTCAGCGCACAGCGAAACTATTTTTTCGCATACCCTGTAAATTGCAGACAGACAATCGCTGCTGGGGTTTGCCCGACTAACCCAAAATATGTTGATAAATATTTACATCACATGTGAAATCATTATTGAAACTAAATTTAAGTTCGAAACAAATTAACTTACAATATGCTATTTATTTAGTATCATTTGTAACTTAAAATTAAAAAATTATTTAATTAATATATTTAATAAAGTATTATATACTTAAGTATACCAATTACATTTTATATTTTATTCATTTATCCACACCTTAGATGTATTTCAATTTATTTAAATAAAGTGTTCTAAATAAACTTGAAATTAATCAAAATACTCTAAATACTTTCAATGCTCCATACAATACTAGATGTATTTATACAAAATATATATATTATAGGGTATCTCAACGTTGAACCCGCTTCGAATTTGCACATTTCAATTTGCTTGCAGCATCTGTCCAAGTGAAATGCAGCCAAGAAGTTGCCTGATTTTGAGTTGAAAAGGCGTCAAAATGAAGCTCTACTCGGGAGCGCAACTCTGCAGGCATATAGACCTGCATATATAGAGTATGTCAGGTCTGAAACTAACCTATAAACACACTTGCTTAAACAGCTAATCAGCAGTTGGTCCACACAGAGTAAGTAGACACAACAAAAATGAAATAAATCAGAGAATTACAATACAAATTGTTGAACTACAATTTTTATTTCATTGCAATAATTTACTTTACATTAAAATAAGCCAAAGACCTCACAAAACGATTTTATTTGCATTTGAAATGAAATAAGTAATAGAGAAAATGTTAGAGAAGAAAATGTTATAAAATATAAAAATGACTAATTACTTCATTATTATAGAATTTGATACACAGAATTTGTAATAAACATTTAAAGAAAAAATAAATAAATAAAAATCATGTTGGGCTTGAGTAAAATAAAATCACATTTTAAGTAATGTATAATGAGTTTTATGATATTCTTCGAAACGTAATTGACTAATAGTAAATGATTGTATTTTTTGTTCTTATCAGTATACTTGATTAATAAAAAAAGAAATATTTGTGAGCTTAAACCTTTTCGCTCAACATAGAAGTAACTTTAATTTCCTACTCTAACATAATTATTTAGCAAATCCAAATATTAATAATCAATGTTTGCGGTTCCTGATAAAGACAATAAAGTTGTTTTGAGTTTATTCGATTGAATTATAGTTTCAAAACATGTATAGTTTTAAAAATGTGAATTTCAAAATCAATGATAAAATCATTCCTACAGCTTAATTTTAACTGAGCAGCAAAGTCTTGTAGTGTTGGAAATAAAGTCGAGTGCACTGCAAAACCTTTCCCTAATCAGTAGTAATGTGTTTTAAGGAATTCCATGGCTTATCTATGGTTACCAACAACCACTCGCTTTCTTCTCGCCCGTATCTCACAGTCTTTCCTCGTCCCATTCACATTCCTTTTAATGCGACCCTTGACTCAGCTGGCAAATGCAATTGCCATCGGAAAGATTTCGGGTTCTACAGTAGCCTCTTCTGTGTTTTACCTGCACTTACCTGCCCGTCACTTACTTACACACACACACCTGCCCCTACCCTTATGCCTCAGGCTCAATCCCCACCCCTATCACTATCACTATACACACGTACCCATAACTACATATAGTACATATGTATTTGTATCTATATTTTTTTTTTTTGTTGGTGTCTTTCCTGTTCTGCTTTCAGATGAGCCGAGAGCTGAGAAGTTGCCACGACAACAGCATTTTGTTGGTTCGAGTAATTACAACGAATTCAGAATAAGTATGTTGTGAATTCTACATCCCCCACGACCCACAGAAACAACCCTCTCCCAACGGGTGGCCACCGAAAGTTGGTGAGAAAAAAAAACAGCCAAGCAGCAGCCGAAAGTGGGCAGCCCCGGGGGCGAGAGTGGGCAGCCCTCGAGGGCGAAAATTGAGCCTTGAATAGAAGCGATGCGATGCTGATGACGGCTGCTTTTAACCCGCAAAATCATTTACGGGGCTTTTCGCTTTCATTACGCCCATTTTGGCACTCTTAGCCGACAAAAAAAAAAAAAAAAAACCAAATACAAAATACTTAAACAGAAGCACGAACAGCGATGCGGTAAATTTACAAGTTCAATTAAATTATTACTGACTAACAAACAAATTGTAATCTAAATAGAAAATAAATTATGCCAGCTGAAATTTGCAGAGTTGATGCGATTTTCAGGCTATTTCCACAACTAGTTTTATCGGCATTAAGAGCGCTATCAACAAATTTGTTGTAGTAGCGTTTATGCAGGCGAACATAACTTGACCACATATATCGACTGTTTAGCCTGTCATTGTATTAAAATGCCGCCGGACTAATGATGCGACTGGACATCGCTCATCCCTGGCGTTACAATCGTAGGCCTAATTAGCTGAAGTGCCTGCGACATTCCATATATGTATGTACATTCATATGTATTGTATGTTATAGCCATCAACAACAACCCCATGGCATTATTTTGTGCTGGCAATTCGCGCATTGTTCGTTTGCACACGTAGCGCTCTCGCTCGCTAGATTATTTATACATTATTTATCGATGAGTCGATAAATATGTAAAGCGGCGATAACAATGCGGAAACCAAACGTGATGCGAGTTATGTGTTTTTCTGTCGTTGTCGTCGTCGCTGTCGTCGTCGTTCTTCGCTTCTATTTTTAGACCCAAAAACACTCTGGTTTTGGTTTTTGGGGTAGGCTTTACCTGAGAGGGGCTTCTCAGAAGATTTTGGAGATTGTCTGAAACACAATCAGACGCACAGAAAACACAACTTGCGCATTTAGAAGACACATTTGAGACGAGCACATGCTAAGAACGCTCCACATACCCAAAAACAATTTCAATTCGACGGAAAACCCAAAAACACGAACAGCTTAGTTAAGGGAGCATTGCCCTCGCTCTGAACTCCCCACAAAAACAAATATTATATAGTATAATGTCACCACAGCGCACTTAATTATCCCCAATATCCTTAAATACAATTCAATTGAAATCCATTCAAAGTAGTAATTATATTTAATAACAGCGTATTTACGATAAATACTTTCCACCCTTTGAATATTTGCATTACTAACTGAACCCTCTATAGAACGATTTATATTTGTTTTTCAATTTTCAAGACTTACTCTTCAATTCTGCAATGTTATTAAGTGTGAGCGAAGTACCAAATACTAAAGATTATCAATTTTAATCCGCATTCATAAAATATAATGATGTAGTAATAACTAATATAAGGGAAGTTAATACTTTTAAAATTATTAAATAAATACATTTTGGAACCGTTCTTAAACGGTTTTCCCATTCGACTTTTTTAACAAAAACAGATTAACGCATTTAAAGAATTAATTTTAAGGAGATTATAACAATATTTTCAAGGAAACAAAGTAATTACAAAACACGCCATATATTTTATAGCACAGCTTTTGACGAATGCAATTTGTAACGCTTTAGAATGTATTTATTATTACTTACCTATAACTCAAATTATTTATGGTTTGTTTGACAGCTGTTTTTTATTGTAAATCTCCTCTCGATTCTTTGAAAGCGACATTTTATTTCTTTATTTTCACTCACAACTATTTTTATTTCATTTGCACTTAACGGTCACACTTAATTCACTTAGCAGCATATTTTGCTAGCCACATTAAAAAAAAAAACAAAAAATACACAGAACAATTTATTTGCTTCGATTATTATTTTTCCGCATAACCGATATTATTATGGCACATTTATTTATTTTGGCTAATTTATGGTTAGGGGAAATTTGTCCAACTTTTTGTTATATATTATTACATTTATATTTTATATTAGAGAATAATGACGACAATTGATTTAGCTTTTTTTTGACACAAATTTAATGCAAAAATGTAACATTTTTGGCTATTATCTTAAATGCACAATTAATTCAATTATCGAAACATAATCATAATCATTAATTAATGATCATCTGGTTTAATTGGTGATTAACTGATATTTCGAATGCTGGATTAGATTTTTACAATTGACAGTTTATAATTTCGAAGGAATCGAAAATCAAATTAATTTTATTATAATTAATATTATGATATTATATTTTATCACGGTTATGTTATTACAATTTTGTATCATTATTATTGATTATGACGATGAAGATAATAATAATAATGATAATAATTTTATGAATATATTACATATTATAACTGTAATCGAATTAATATGATTATCATCATCTTGTTTTTTTAAGAAGCCACTTTCGCTTACTGACTTCTCCAGTGTTGGACAACGCCTAGTGACATTTCTTGCTCGCTTGTTACGTTGATTCCCAGAAATGCCCATTTAAAAATCCATAATAGATAACATACAAAAAAAATCCCAACTCTCCACCGCTCTCTCTCTCTCTCTTTCTCCCTCGCTTCACACACACTCACACACACACACACACGTGTTGCTGTACAGTGAGAAAATGTGATAGAAAATGATTTTCTAATTATAGTTGCCCCAATGAATCGAAACAAAAACAATTTGTTTTGAGCCAAGCAATTTCTTCTCCACTTACACACATACACACATACATACATACGCATACATTCCTCTCACTTTCTGCCTTGCAACTAAACATTCGATGCATGTATGTATGTACATATGTAGTTGAACTCCGCTTATCCCCTCCTTCCCCTCCCACTCCCACAAATCGTATACGTATGTACCTTCAAAATGATTTCCAATTAAAATTGGGCTACCGCAGTCGCAGCGCGGTCGACGTCGGCATCGGCTTCGCTGTTGCCCCTGAAAAAAACAACAGAAACTGTGAAATGCTGGCCAAGCAGAAGCGATAAGAAGTGACGATATAGAGAATAAAAATGCGTTTTGTACTTTAATTGGTTTCATCGCAGCAACCCCCGCTGTCTGTAATCGTTCCCCCTCCATCCGAACACACACTGAGACCGCAACGGCAACGACACTTTGTGCTGAGAGCATAAACACACACACACGCACACACACACACACACACACAGTGACAAAGCTAAGAGCTAAAGAGCGCATGCAAGTGAAGCTGCAGTCGCAACAACAACAACAACAGCAGCTGTACAATATGCATGCATTTTTAACAGCTGATAGCATTTGAAATTTATGACGACGCTGACGCCGAGACTCTCGACAATCGACTTACACACACACACACATGCAGACAGCCTCCCCAACAAGCGTCGCTCTTACACACGCCACTCTCTTTGACGCCGCTCTTCGGCTGAAGTAATTTTGACAGCGATGCTGCTGCTGCTGCTGCTGCTGCTGTGTTGTTGCTGTTGTCTGTCTGCCTTTTTTCAGATGGCGGGAGGGGGCAGGGAAGAGTGACAAGCTATCAACTTCCGACTTGTGGGATCACAGTCTGAAAGTTTTGATCGAAGTTGCGCTTGATAAGCAGCCAAACAACAGCTGACAGCATGTGTGTGTATGTGTGTGTGTGCTTACCTGTGAACAGCTGCAGTTGCTTTGTTTTGATAATCTGGCAACACTGCGCCAAATAAATCATTGCTTAATTGCTTCTTCTTCTTCTTCTTCTTCTTCAGGGGCGTCCCCTGCCACCCGTTCTTTCATGTACATATGTATGTAGGTGTGCGAGTGGGACAGATACACAAATAAGCCAAATGCCTTGATTATTAATTATGTGATTACTTCAAACGGCCGCGAAACCTTAGAAAGTTATTTTATTTTATTTTATTTTGTCTGCTTGTAGCGACGGGATTAGCCCAGAAAAGTAACTCAATACGAATACACACACACACACACACACAGGGACAAATACCAATGGCAACGAAGCGTCTCAGCAAATTTCGAAAACGAAACACGAACGAAGCGAGCGTGCAAAATCCATGTAAAATGCGAAGGGGGGGGGCAGGAGATAAGCAGAACGGCTGGATGGGAGCGGGAGCGAGAGGGGGAGGGGGAGGGGAGGCCGCATAGGTGATGACATAGCCAGTGAGTGGACAGAGGAAGCGATATCGTTGCACTCTTACACAGTCAGACAGCGGCAGAGAGTGCGATGGAGATGGAGAGAGGGAGGCAGAGCAGAGCAACATTTGATTGTCGGCTGCGTTGGCTATGCACAACAAAACCAGTATAATTGCACACACACACACACACACACACACATACGCGCGCACACTTGAAAGAGACTGGCGAGTGAAGGGCGCTCTCTTCGACAGCAGCAGCAGCAGCAGCATAAAAATGCACAAACTCGCAAATGCAAAGCAAATAAATACGGCACAAGCAATAAACAAAAACAAAAGCAACAACGAAATAATAATAATCAAATGGCAGGCAAGCAAAGCGGGCGTCCCCCTTCCCCCCCCCCCCTCGATGCCTTTCACCGCTTCCCCAGTCGCGCGCTCTCTCTCCCTCTCTTTGGGGGGGGCTAAATGTTCGCTCATTTCTATTATGTGCTGACCTCGGCGTCGCTGCCGACGTCGCATAGAGCGCACAAAAGAGCTCTTTGTTGGCGTGTCGTTGCTGCGTCGTTCTCTTTGGGCTAGGCTTTTTTTTTCTTGCTGTTCGTTGGTTTTTCTCTTGCTTCCGCCCTTGTTGCTGTTCAGCGCAATGACTTGTGCGACTTGTTGTTGGCAGCGACGCGCGGCCGTTTAACTCTGTATGCGAGTGTATGTGTGTGTGTATGTGTGTGTATGTGTGTGCTATGGTCTCATTTCAAGATAATCGTCACACGAATGAGTTGTTGATGTTTCTTCTTCTTGTTGTTGTTGTTGTAATTTAGCGGTTTTGCTTTGTTATGTTAGCTTATAGTTAAGCATGTATGTGTGTGTGTGTGTGTGTTTGCGTGTGCGTGTGTGTGTATTTGTGATTTTCATAGTTTTACAAGAGTATTTAAACTTCTTCATGCCAAAGGCATAATTTTTATTTTTCCACTTCTTTGTTTCGCTTTGGGTTTTTTCGTTTCGCTCTCCCCATCTCGCTCGCACTCGCACTTGGACTGTTATTGTTGTTGCTGCTGCTGCTTCGCCTATTTGCCGCTTAATGTTATTAGTTGTTGTTTTTTGTGCTGCTGATAAAATTGTGTTTAGCATTTTAACCCATTTAAGTGCTAAATGTTTTATGTCAACAGGTTCTGACCCACAAAAACAAACAAACAAACAAATAGACACAACACAAACACATGCATACCATTATGTATTTATGTATATGTGTGTGTGTGTGCGAGTGTGTTTCTGTGTGTGTGTGTTTTACGTGCACAAAGCGCAAATTTCAGCTGGCAGCATTTTTGCATCCGGGATACGGCAACCGTTACGTAATTACGTAACAGCGCAACAACACTTACGTGTCGTGTGAGGCAGAGCTGCCACCTAAAGCAACAAGAAAATATGCTTAAAAACAACCTAAGCCCAAAAATATATTAACAAATTATCGATTTTATAATTTTCTTCTGGATTCTGAACAAAACGCTAAAATAAAAACAACCTAACAAATTATCAATTTTGTACATTTTTTCCCCACCTAATTTATTATTTTTATGGAATAAGACTAACGTATTTTCTTACAATCTTTGATATATTAATTTTAAACATACAAAATATTTCGCCTTTGCCTTTGGCTATTAAAGCTATTTGCTAATTTTATAAACTACTCTAGCCTGAAAAATGCCAGATCTGGCAACACTGGTGCGAGGATAAGCCGACAATCAATAAGGCGGCTCTCTTAACTGAGTTGATCTTGGTTTCAATTGCGGATCGCTTTGCTCTTGAGCAATACTTTAGCAGCAGGGTGAAGGGGGAGGTGGGCAGAGAGGAGGGGGAACTTCATGTTGCTCATCTTCAGTCAATGCGAGAAAAATTCATTTATTTTGTTGATATGCATAAATTGTGTTTGCACAATAAACAAAAAGAATGCTGCCGACGGCGGCAGCGCAGCCAGCGTCAGCGCGTGTTTCGCTTCTTTTTTTTTTTCACTTTGCTTAAATTGAAAGCAACAACAAGATTTATTCAATTTGAATTCGAAATGCGCCGCAACAATAATTGTTGCTCAGCAGCAGCAGCAGCAACAATAACAACAACAAAGCAGAACAGCGAAAACGAAAATCGAAAACAACAAAAACAATGTCAACGCTTTCATTGGCGAAGGTGACAGCGACAGCGACGTCGCGACGTCGACGCAGCAGCAGCATCACAACACAACACGACGACGACGACGACGACGACGTAAGCGACAGCGTAGTCAGCCACTTAGCGTTGCGTAGCGTAAGCGACGCCAGCAGCGACGCTGACGTAGTTATTGACTGCGACGTTAACTTCCGGCATTTTCTTGCTCATCGTTATTGTTGTTGTTGCTGCCGTTGTCATACAAGTTAACACGACACGTATTGCAATAACAATATTAACAACAACAACAACAACAGCAGTAACTTTGAAAGTGCATAAAACGAAATAAAGAGAAAGAGAAATGAAATGTAATCAAATAAAATAAAATACTACAACGCACACACACACAAGCATCAGTATCTGTATCTGAAGCAAGATATCAATCGAAAATATGCCAAGAATGCGTGTGTGTGTGTGTGTAAGGGACACGAGGCAAATAAAAATCAGTCGAAGAACGCATTTAAAGCCACTCAAAAGCTAAACAGAAGACCATAAAATGTTTTTTTCACGCTGGTCAACAAGAGCGAGGGGGAGGGGAATACAACACACACACACACATACACACACGCACACGCACATTTCGTGTTACACTTTCAATTTAAAAGGAACATGTTCCCACACACATACACACACACACACACACACACACAAAGAGGCATCATCATCAATTTCTAAATGCAAAACCGCAATAAAAAGCAACAACAACCAGTAAATACCATAACAAAAACTCGCACACCGAAACACGCATACACTCTCGCTCGCTCTTGCTCTTGCCCCAAGTGGGCAACATGAAGCAGCTGATATGGCCGCTTGCCCAGCAAAGTGTATAAGAGAGCAGCAAAGAGAGCAAAGCAAAGCCAAAAAGCGAAGTACACACGAAGTGAACGAAGAGAGCGACGCGACAGAGAGCGCAAAACGAAAACGGTTGCGCTCTGTTTCGGTTTAGTCGAGTCTTGATGATTTTATGTGTGTGTGTAGCGGGGAGGGGCGGGGCGGGGCGGGGCGCGGGGGAAATAGCGTCGAGGGTAATGACGAGGACGACGCACGCACGTGTACGCGTAAAATGAAGAGGAGGGGGAAAAAAAAAAAGAGTGAAAGAGCAAGTAGTAATCGTAGTGGGTGAAATGTGCGTCTCCAAATGTCAGACGTGTGTGTGTGTGTGTGTGTGTGTGTGTGTTAATCGCTGCTGCTGGATCTGCAATGATAATAATTAAATGCAAACGCGTAGCCCTGAACAACTTTCAAGCGCATTAGATAGGCGAATGACCCATCAGCATTTTTGACTCAGCAGTTATATTATATCAATGTCACATCCATGCCGCACAAAAAAAAACACATCAACGATATTTCGGCCATTCGCCTCTCGTTGTATGAAATACTCGTTTCAAGGTAATATTTTGTTTAACAATTTTTGCTGGTCTGCTTTGCGCAGTTTTTGTTGTGTTTTGCTATTTAGGCCAACCTACTACGACAATGAAGAAATATTTTCTAAGATTCAAATTATTGAGCCACCACTTGAATTATCGATAACTTAACAATCGATTTCACAAAATGGCCGCTGCAGATCGTGAAGTGAAAACAATTATTTTGCCAGCTACTATACATATGTATTTATTGTTGTTGCTGACAGCACAATAGATTTTTTGTTTTATAAATTAAAATTAATGCGACATCTAAGAAGTTGTCGGTAATTACAAAAAAAAATCTATTTAGCAAAATGGCCGCTGCAGATCGCAAAGTGAAAACAACTCGTTTGCCTGCTTTTAATGTATTTATTGTTAGACTCAATACACCGCATTGACAGCTGTGACGTCACAGCTCAGCTCCGTTCAGATGAAACGCTGCGCTGATAAGGCGTGCGTCAGTTTGACGTAATCAGCATTTATCCCTTTTATACGCACACACACACACACATACATGCATAGAGCGATCGCTCTCTCGCTCTAACCGCTGCCACTTGCAAATCACTCAATCACTCAGACGCACGCATTGCCCGCCAGGTGGCGTTGTACTGCCACAAGTGTGACGTATGGGCGTACGTACGTACATGTGTATTGGTGTGTGCGTGTGTGTGTTTGTGTGCTTGGGCGACTTCATCAGCGACTTAATTATTAAATTAAATGCGCTAAATGGCAGCACACGCAAGTGGCAATAAAAACAAAAAAAACGAACGCTAGCGAAAATGTTCAAACACACCAACACACACACACACAGAGAGAGAAGCGACGCCACATGCTTACAACCTTGCCCGTTATGGCTCCCCACACCGATACAGATACACAGACACAGACACACGCATACACGCACACACTCACCCACAACCCTTCTTCGGCTCTGCTACAAGAACAAAACAGACGATGAGAGAACACGCTACAGCAACAACACAAACACAAGCAAAAGCAAAAGCAAAAGCAAATCGAATAAAATTGTCAACGCCGCTCTCTCCTGCTCTCTCGCTCACTGCATGTAGCTGTCTCGCTCGCACGCTCATTTGCGAGTTGTTGTTGTTGTTGTTGGCGCTCTCTCTTGGATTGGAGTTGTTGTTGTTGTTGGTGTTGTTGTTGTTGCTGCTGGTGGCTGCTCTTCATGCTTTTTTATGGCTTTTATGGTCATAAAGCCGCTTTGGCCTGTCCGACAGCCGCCAGCTGTTGACGTTGACGTCGACGTTGGCGCTGCTGCTGCTGCTGCCGCTGCTTCACACTCTCTGGCCTGACAACAGTAACAATGGCCAGCAAACAACTACAACAACAACAACGATAACAACAAACGTCAGTCTAAATGGCAACATATGCACATTCACACACACACACGCACACACTCGCAAACAGTCACGGCCTGGCGCAGGTACGAGCACACACACACACACACAGACATGCACACAAACAAAGCGAACGTAAAAAGCGCGCGCGAATACAGGTCGACGCTCGGTCGGGCATAGGCATCGACGCTAACGCTGACGCCGACGTCGACTGCGACTGCGACTGCGGCGCTGACTTGGACTCTATGTTTATGATTTTCGGAAATTCCATTTCGTGTGCATTATTTCTCGTTTGTTATCGCCACAGTTGTATATTGTGTTTGTTAACATATTCGAAATGTAATTAAATCAATTTGTCTTTGCTCCAATGAGCAAGCTAAGCCCAACATAATTATGCTAATGTTAATGTTAATGCCTCTCTCACCCTGTCTCCCCACTCTCTTTGCCACTGCCTTCGTTTTATTGGCTTTGTCTGGCAACGCTAAAAACTGGTTTGCGCTGCCTCTCGATCACCCCTCCCACTCCCACTCGCACTCGCACTCACACTCCACCTGCCATGACGTCACAAGTGCTTATCAATTGCGCTGCCCAAATTGCCAATGCTATTCTGTCTATTGTATCTGTCTCTCTGTGTGCGTGTGTGTGTGTGTGTGTGTATGTTTGTATGCATGCAAATCAAGGCGAGCTCAGCTGTTGACGTCGTTTGTGCGTCTGTGTGTGTGTGTGTGTGTGTGTGTGCGTCTGACCGAAATTGTTTCGGTTTCTTCATTGCTGCCGTTTCTTCTTATTTTTTGTGTTGCCAGATTAATTTATTTCTAGCTACATACATATGTACATATGTATGTACATATATGTATTTAAAAATGAAGTTGCTTATGAAATTAGCAAATAGTTATATGTAAATCTGGCAAAAAATGTATTTGTGACATAATCGAAATATTTTGTTGCAACAAAATTCAAAAAGAAACAAAGAAAATAGCTAAATATTTCAGTGAGCAAGAAAACGGTGATTGAAAAACAAATTTAATTTAAATAAGAGCTTCCGAAACCTATTAATTTAGTTTGTTACTTTCGGCATATATTTTATTTTTTTATTAATTTATTTTCATTTATCGTATTAAATCTAGTTTGCAATACTAAACTTAATTTATAATTAAACAACTCGATTTTTTGTATTTTACCTCTTTTTGTTCCCTGTTTGTCATAACTGTTCTTGCTGTTGCTTCTTCTCTTTCTTCTGCGTTGTAGTTGTTGTTTTGGGCGTACGCTGCACACACACACACACAAATATACGGCAAATAAGTATGCTACGGTAAATAGCAGCATCTATAGCATGAATTTGCATTAGTAACAGGTTTAAACTATGTACATAGTATGTACAATTACAATTACAATTACAGAAGCAAAGCAAAAACACAATAAATGAAAAATGGAAATCTTCGCGACACACACACAAACACGCGCACACACACAAGCATTGCATTTGCGTCTGTCGCCAAATCAACTTGACAATCAATTTGGAGCAAGGGGAACGCGTGAAATGGAAACGAAACGAAATGGAACGAGTTGATTGATTAACAAGTAAATGCACACACACATTCATATATGCGCTGTCATCGCATTAGCTGCCTTTGCACTACATATATTTATTATTTATGAAGTTAAAGAGTTTATCACACACACACACACTGACAGAGGCGCACACATGTTACGTTACGCGAGCGCATTCTTACGTTTCGCGCAAAGCAAAACCGAAATCAAAGCGTGTCAAAGCAAAACAATAATAAATAGCAAAACAACAATGCCAACTTAGTATGTGCATTCGTGTGTGCGTGTGAGTGTGAGTGAGACAGTCGCAGTCTTGGCAATGCGCTGCGATTATGCGATGTACGTACGTTGGGCAGTGTTGCGCATCAACGAAAAATAAGTAGCCAAAAAAAAGCTAAAGCAGCCAAAATATTAATTAATCGTCGACTATTATTGATTTAATATGGTAAGTTTTTTTCATATACAGAATGAGTAATAAAAAAAGAGTCTGTAGCAAATATATACTTCAACTGACCAACAACTAAATTATGAATTATAATAATTACAATTATAATGTCAGCTACTTTTTAACCCACTTGACCTTAAACAAAAAACACACTTGGAATTTCTGCTAACAAAAAGTCAAAATAAAAATACTTTTTAGCTGCATGTAGTTGACAGAAATTCCATTTGCCTCAGCTTACAAGCTAGATTTACCGCTAAAAATGCAGCGTGGACAGCACTGGCATTGTGTGTGAGGTGAACACGCACACACACACACACATACATATGTATGTATGCACACGAAGAGTCGGCAGACAGCTGAAGCAGCAAGCGACGAAGGAAGTGCCAAAGGTGTAACAGAAAAAGGTCCAGCAGAAAGGGGCGGCGGGAGGGCGGGGCCGGCGAAGGCAACGGCCAAAGACTAAATAATCTGAAGATGCCGTTGGGTTTAAGAGCGAGTGTCTCTGTGTGTGTGTGTGTGTGTGTGTGTTTGCTTAATATTATTTTGTTGCTTTTTATGGCGCAAAGAATTTTGTGGACAATTAATTAGTAGATGATCACTAAGAGAGAGAGAGCGAGAGCTGTTGTGGAGTGAGGGAGACAGTCAAATGTAACTAGTGAGAGCAGCGCTTTGACTGCGGCTTTCTTGTAAAAGAGAGTTTGCTGTTAATATGCTGTGTGTTTGGCAAGGCCGCAATTAATTACAAACTCTGCCAGCTGTCAGTGTCCCTCTGCTGCTGCGTGCCTGTGTGTGTGTGTGTGTGTGTATCTATCTGGCACGTATCAATGTTGAAAGAGTGCGAAACGCAAAGAGAGGCAACAGCGATACGGCAAAGAGAGAGAGAGCGCAGGCAATCAAAGAGAGCGAGGCAACTGTTTGAAAAAAGGGGAGTGGGGTGGGGTGGAAGGGGGAAATGGGAAATGGGAATTTGCTTTCGCCGGCCGCTTTACCCTTTTTTTTGTTGCCTTTGCAATAGATTCTCTGTGTGCTGCAAACATGACCGAAAATTTATGTGTATAATATACAAAATACAAACACACACACACACACACACACACACACACACACACACACACACACACAGCATAAGCAGCAGCCACTTTATGTGAAGGGCAGACCACACTGTAAAAAGCAGCAGCGACAAGCGTCGACGTCAGCGTCGTGTAGTCGTCTATGCTAGCGGCAGAGCAACAGCGCCCGCAGCCACAGACGACGCTGTAAAATGGCAACAACAGTAACAATAACGACAACTGCGCTGTCCCCTGTGTATGCATGTGTGTGTGTGTGTGTGTGTGTGTGTGTGGGCAGCATTGACTTTAAATACTACTTATTTTTAATGCACTAAATCGACAACAACAAAACACGCACGCACGCACACACACAAACACACACACATACAGACAGTGCGACGCTGACGCATTTATCACTGCGCTGCTTTGGCCTGCCAAACAACAAGAACAAGAACAAGAACAAGAAGAGAAGAAGAAGCAACCACACAGCAACAAATAGTAACCGACAAGAACAACAACTACAACAATAGCCAATGGCTGTTTTTGGAGTGCTGAAGAGGATGGGGAAGGGGAGGGGAAACGCTCAACAGTCGGAGTCGGAATCGGAATTGGAATCGGCGCGGCGTCGGCGTCGGCGGCGCGCATTGGAAGTCATTGATTTTCGTTTATGAGCGCGACGGCGACGCGCTCTCACTTTTTATACGTTCATTCACACGGCGCACAGTGGGTCGCAATGCAATGTTACATTTTTTGTTTTATTGTTTTTTATATTTTCATCATTATACAACGCTTATGTGAAATTTTAAACATTTTATAAGCATTTTTAAAACGAACATAAAGACAATAATTTTAATGAATTTGATATTGATTTCAACATTTTCCTTCAACGACAAATACATTTTATAATTGAATTGCATTATTTATATTTAAATAATTTAAATTTTCTGAAATTTGTAAACTTGACAAATCAAAGTGTTTTAAAAAATAATTTGTATTTATTACAAATTTCAATAGAGTCACAATTAGTATTGACCCACGGTGTCTGCGTCGCTGCGACTGCGGCTGCTTTGGCGAATGCAAAGAGCGCGCAGCAAGCAGCAAAAGAGAGCGTGCGCGCAAAAAAAGCAAAAAAGAAATACACACTTACACACACACACATGCACACATGCACACAGACGTGTTGATAAAGTGTGGAGCAAGAGACAAACAAAACTTAAATATGTTATTGATAATTAAATTGTTGTTGCTGACTGTTGATGCGCTGTTTAAGCATCGTTTGTCTGGCATTGCGTCTGTGTGTGTGTGTGTGTGTGTGTGTGAGAAGATCAACTGCATGGGCGGCAAATCTACCTTTGAGGTTTGTGGCTGTTGTTGTTGCTGGCGAATTTGTGTGAAATGCAGACGAGGCGACAACGACGCTGGCGGCTGCTGCCGACTGCACATGAGTTGTTGTTGTTGTTGCTGTTACGTTGTGTGTGCGTCGCAGCTGTCAAAGGCAAAGCCAAAGTACGAAGCCGTCCCCCGCCACCCCTCGACGCCGTCGCTAATCACGCGCCAAAGAACGAAACAACATCTTGAAATAAAGCGCGCTGATTTCGCCGCAGGTAGTCGCTGCTGCTGCGCTGCTGCTGCTGACGGCTCAGCCTGCGTCAGTGTCTGTCTGCGTGTATGTGTGTGCGTAGGCTTCTTTGTGTGCGTTTCAATTTCGTTTTAATTTGTTGAAAGCAATAAATACTTTTTCTTTTCGATTTATTTAATTTTATTAATTGATAAGCGATAACCAATTATGTAATTTGATTTGCAGCAGTGTGTGTGTGTGTGTGTAAGCGTGATGACAACATCGATTTATTATCGATAAGCATCGACATCGACAAATTTACATCACTATTGCAGCTGGCGGGAGTGCGAGCGAGAGCGAGAATGACCGATTGAGGCCAGGGGCATTGCGAAGGCCGCAAAAGGTCAATGTGCAATGTGCCCCAAAGGATACAAAACGCACGCATATCGCTGTCTCCTTCTCGCTCGCACACTTCGACATTGAACCGACGATGATGGAAGGGAAGGGGCGACGGTTTGTAGCTAGCGTTCTAGTGATGATGATTTCTGCAAATAAACAAGCAAGCCAAGTAAAAGTCTGATAATAATACACAACAAGCCTGCAAGGTCGAGGCAACAACAAAACCATAAAAAATACGCAAAATGAGGTTAGCTGCTTCTTTTTTTGTTTTTTGGTTCAAAGGAAAAGCCTCTTCTAGGTTAAGTCAATGTATAAAATACAATATATAATTTGTTGTTGTTTTTGTTGTTGCTCTGCATTTTATTTTTAGGCTACAGAAATTCACTCGAACTGCGAATCAGGCGTAGGCCGTTTGGGGGGGTTCACTTCCAACTCATTTCTCTTGCTCCCACTCACAAGCATTCGCACTCACTCACTCACTCACTCGATGTGCGTCAGTGATGCCAGGTGATGAGCTAGATTCTGAACAAAAAAAAGCTACAATTCAAATATATACCGAAAAGAAATACACAAATTCATACTTTTTCTGCGAGTTCTTGTTCAAATTGCATTGATTATCATTTTATCGATTTCAAAGCTTATTTTAACCAGTGCTCAAGAACAAATTTAATGCGCCAAATGAAGACAGATATTGTAACAATTTTAAAGCAGTTTTATGTAATTAAATACAATAAATGATGGATTTGTTTTAAACAAATAAAAGATTCAATATGTTCCAAAATGGCCAAACAGCTTGTGTGTACAAGCTAGTTTTAGCCTGAAATCAGCTAATCGGGCAACACTGGCGTGTGTAAACATTTGAGTCATGAGCATTTACCGGGAACAATGAGTGCAAGCAGGCGAAAACTATGAAAGCAGCTCCCAAGGTGGCGTAGCTGTAATTATCACAAAGATCACTCTCAACGGGTGTGAGGGAAAGAGAGAGAGAGAGAGAGAGTGAGTGATGGAGTGTTTGACCAATAAAAGCGCATGCATGAAGAGAGTGCTAAAAGTGAGCTTAAATCACACACACACACACACACACACACAGATAGTCGCAGTGCACTTGCAATTGCCAAAATCGTTGAACAACAACAATTGCTCTAATGATGAGCCCAACCATGGCGGCCATTTTAATAAATGCTGCCAGTTACTTACTTACATAATAAAGCAAATAAAAAAAGCCAAGAAAAATACACACACATACACATACATACATATGTACATACAACATTCAAAAAGAAAACTATAAAATTTATGCTCATTGGCCGCAGCGCGTGCCAAGCTGTGGCGTCGGCAGAGACAACAACAGCGACAGAGGCTCTTAAATTTCGCAAGCTGTCCGCTGTCCAATATCCCGCTCTTCCCCCCTGCCCCCCTCGCCCACCAATGACAGCAGCGCGTGTGTTTGCGTTTTGCTTCCGTTACAAATGGCACAGCAGACAAACAACAACAACAAAAAATGCCCCACACACACACACACACACACACACACATGGCGGCAGCATAGAGTGCCAAAATCTTGCATATGAGCGCACACACACAGCCACACACACATACATGCACAGCGTCAGCACGCACGTACGCCATGCAATGCGCTCTCTTCCACCACGCGCTCTCTTCGCCAATGTGTCTCTTTGCGTGCTCTTCACGACGTCGACTGCTACTTCCGTTTGAACGTTAGTGCGAACATCTGTGCGCGCTGCCAACGTCGCGACGTCGCTCTGCTGCCGTTTCATTCAGTTCGTCAGTGTTGTCAGTTCACTTCGAACGCGAGAACTGTGCGGACGTGCCAAGCGCTTGAAGCGGCTGAAAAAAGCAGAGAAACGTTCGGCCCAGTAACACAAAACACAGTTAAAAAACACGGCAACAAAAAACGAATATCAAAAAGAAAAGTAACAGAAAAACAAAAAAAAAACTTTACACGCGCGCTCGCCAAACATTAAAACAAACCGAAAACTAAACAATTTAGCAAGACTTCAAACAAACAAAAACAATTAAATCAAATTGCAATTTAATACAAATAACTATTTTTTTTTTCGTTGATATTTTTGTTGGGTTTCGGCAAAAACAAAAAAAAACAAAAAAGTTAAGTGTTGCTCTAAATTCAAAAGTCCTGGATTATTTTGAATTTTGAAAAGCAAAAACAAAGACAAATGTGAATGCAAAAGCAAAGTGAAATCTCACGCAGCAGCAGCAGAGCAGTAAACACACACACACACACACACACGCACATACATACATACAACAACAAGTCATTGCAAATACTACGACTAAAGTTGCGCTTCCTACCAATTAAAAACTAAGAGAGCGCGCGCATTAAGCAAATATTGGAAGAGAGCGCGCCCCGCAAGAGAGCGAACGGGCAATTGCAGCAGCAAGAAGAAGCAGCCGCAAGCTTCGCTTCTTTTATTTTTCCGTTTCGACACACAGTGAGCGAGAGCGAGTGAGAGAGAGGTATATAGAGAGACGCTCGCTCGCACAATGACCTTGCCCACAAACACAAATGCTGCTGGCAGCGGTGGCTGCGGCGGCGGCGGCTCGGGCAGCGGCAGCGGTAGCGACGATGACTCTGATATGTTTGGGCCGCCCCGCTGCTCGCCGCCCATTGGCTACCATCACCATCGGTCGCGGGTGCCAATGATCTCGCCGAAGCTGCGGCAGCGCGAGGAGCGCAAACGCATCCTGCAGCTGTGCGCCCACAAGCTGGAGCGCATCAAGGACTCGGAGACGAATCTGCGACGCAGCGTTTGCATCAACAACACCTATTGCCGCCTCACCGACGAGCTGCGACGCGAGAAGCAAATGCGCTACCTTCAAAATCTGCCAAAGTGAGTCGCATTTCTTGCAACTGTATTAGTATTGTATATCTCTGTCTCCGTCTCGCTGCCCTTTCAAATTGTGCGTGGTTTTGCCTCCCACACACACACACACGCACACACGTACAAGTGATGAGCAAAACTTTAATTTATCGATAGACCAAATCGAATACGTCATCGGTGATCGATTTAAGAGAGCAGCGAGCGGAGTGAAG
Source organism: Drosophila immigrans (assembly GCA_963583835.1). Lineage (NCBI taxonomy): Eukaryota > Metazoa > Arthropoda > Insecta > Diptera > Drosophilidae > Drosophila > Drosophila immigrans. Next base: position 22,099,855 of record OY757144.1, on the reverse strand, counting down.
AGCGCTCTAAGCGAAGAGTTCTTTGTGCAATTTCATCATTTCATTTAAATCAAAAGGAAATTGCATTTATTTATTAATATGGGGATTATTTTATTTTAAATATATATGTACATATGTATGTAAGACTTGGGATCAGCTGTTGTTGTTGAGCTTGAGTTTTGTTGTAGTTTGGATTGCATTCAGGCCAAGCGCAAAGCAAAACTCGCAAGAGATACTCAAGAGACAAAACGAAGCTAAAAACAGCAGCAACAACTAGACGGGGCAACAAAAAAAAAACACACGGCGGCAGACAGAAAGAGACACAGACAAAAAAAAAAAAAACAGCCACGACGAAATGTTTGTAAAAGAAGGGCGTGTGTGTGTGTGTAAAGATGAGAAAAAGTAAGAGGCGATAAATATTGAAATGCAGTTGAAATATCGATGACAAACGGCAGATGAAATCGATTGCAAATTATCGACGGACAATAATCAAGTTATTGACGCGTCAATCAGCAAACCAAATCAGAAAAGACAGGACCACAAAAAAACACAAAAAACCATAAAACATCAACAGCAGCAACAACAAAGACGAAATACAGTTGGGGAACAACCTTCGCTGCTGTGTTGCGAGCAGCGAGACGCCAGGGGGCGCTTAAAGAGGCAGCGGCAGCGACGCAGGCAGCAAAAGAAATCAAAGCAAAGCAAGAAATAAGCGTGTGTGTGTGTGTGTGTGTTTTTATGTATCTATTTGTGTGTGTGTGTGTGTGTGTGGATGTGTGTGTGTGCTAAAAAACGTTGCGCTCGTTGAAATAATCACGTTCCACTTGCAACAAAAAGCCAGCATAACAACAACAACACCAACGATGATGGCCAGCAATGTTTGTTGCTGCTTTTTCGCTGTTGCTGTTGTTGTTGTTGTTGTTGCCTCGCAAGTCGCAAACGTAACAAAAACCTTCAGACTTTGCAAACACACACACACACACACGCGACACACACTTTTTACGTTTTATAATTATTTATAGCGTGGCGAAGTTGGTGCCTAGAGTTATTATAATTTTAACACAAGACTGTTTCGATGCTGCTCTTCGCTTTTTCGCTGCTACTTTTCGGATATTGCGAATTGTGCATCCTCATAAATAAACAAAAAAATGTATCTATTGTTGTTGTTGTTGTGTGCATCGAATTCGCATACTCTAATCATCTGGTTATTCAATGAACTAAACTCCCACTGGGGTAATTCGCTCCCTATCATGTAATCGTCGCGTTCTCTCTCTTTCTTTGAGTGTGTGTGTGTGTGTCTTGCAGTGCTGCCAGATTCGCTTTTTTCCCGTCAGAATTTGGTTTTTTTTTCTTCTTAATTTGGTGATGTAATTGCCTAAAAGTATGAAACAATTATTATTATTATATTATTGCTGATACTGTTCTGGAGCCTTGAGCTAGTGTTGCCATTCGATCTTATTTAAACTGCTATTTTTTTTCAAACAAAGAACTAGAGTTATTTGGCAACTAGCTTTTTTCGTACATACAAACAGCTTTTGGCAACACTGGTTGTGGGCTTGTATTTGTGTGTGTGAGAGAGAGAGAGAATGTATTGGGCGATGATCAGCAGCATCGACAGCAGCAGCTTTGTTGTTGTTGCTGCTGCTTTTTCTATGCTGCTGCCGTTGTAATTGTTGTCAATGCAATTGCCATTGTGCGCTCTCTTTTGAGTGCTCTCTTTTGCTCGGCTCGGGCTGCCGAATTCCTTCGTTTGTGGATCGTGCGCGAGAGAGAGCGTCTTAGCGAGACAGAGAGAGCGAGAGGCTTGCCTAATGCATTTGTATCTTATAATTTGCAAGGCTTATCAGCATATTTACTACTGGAAATAATACGCTTTTAATTATTGTATTTGCTGCAAAGCCTAACCGACTTTTCGACTTAGTTTTTCTTTTTTTCTTTTGCTTAACCTTTTTTTCAACTTTACTTTGCCTATTTTATTTTATATTTGCACGTCGAACGCTGAGTGCTTGACCGTTAAGTGTTTTTAGCTGGCCCCACTGTGCGCTGTTTTAGGTAGCTGCTGAGAATTTATTGTTAGTTGTTGTTGTTGCTGCTGTGACTGTTGACTGCTGACTGCGAGTTGTTGTTGTTCTTGGTGCTGTTTACTGCTTACTGCAGTCAGTCTATTTAATTGTATTTCTTCGTTTCTTTCTCTCTCTCTCTCTCTGTCTGTTTTGAGTTTCTTGCGCTGGCTGCTTTGCCATTTGTTTTACCGTTAATTTGTAATCAGCGAAGCGGCGGCTGCGCTGCTTTTGCCTCGTTTTTTATACCCGCTACCCATATGTTAGAAGGGTATTATAACTTTGTGCCAACAGAAAATGTATGTATTATTGATCAGTGGCAGTCTGTCTGCATGGTCACCTAGATCTTAGAGATATGCTTGGTATATTACGATGTATTTTGAACGTAAATTAAAAGTATATTTTTCGGCATAAGAGTTTTGCAGTCTCGGGTATCCCACCGTCGAGCACTTTCGGCTGAAGCTTTCTTACTTGTTTTTTCTTTTACGCTTCGTACGCATGTTGCGTTTACATGAAACTAGCCTTAACCCCCCTCCCTACCCCCTCCCCTCTTCCCTTCTGCTGCTTGCCATATTTAGATAACGCGTTCAACTGTCATCTGTCATTTATCTACGAGTGTGTGTGTGTGTGTCTAGCCTTTCTTTTTTTTCGCTGCTGCTGCTTCCTCTTTCCTCTTTTGTTTCACTTGCCAGGAGAGCAGACAAATAAAATGCCGTTACATCCAACATTTTTCTCTCTTTTTTTTTTTTTTTTAATAATTTCGGTATATTTTGTTGTTGTATTATACGCGCACCCAAAAAACTTAATTCATCGCAGCAATCGCAGTTTTTGCTTTTGGCTTTTGATTCGCTTCTTCTTGGCTACCCGAGTCGCTGTCGACGTCGGCGTCGCTGTTGGCGTCGTTTCGTGTGCGCTGCGTTTCCGTTTTTTGCTTCGTTTTGTGCTTTGTTTGACATGTTTTCTCTCCCGCCGTCGCAGCCGCTGCCTGCATAAGCTTTGTATGTGTGCGAGTGTCTGTGTGTGTGTGCGCTTATTACTTTGAAGTTTCCATGCGGCGGCAGCGCCAATCGATAAATTAATTAAAACACAACGATAAATGCATAAAGGAGAAATTTATGAACCAAATAAGCGGGCGCCTCTCATTCATTCATTAGGCTGCGAATGTGAGTGTGTGTGTGTGTGTGTGTGCGTGTTTGCATTCTAAGCTCAATTGGTTATCGATTTGCATTTATCGAAACGAAAAAGGAATTTTAAATATAAATTGCCGCTTACTGCATCCCAATATTATCTATTGTCTTCCCACTTGCTTGCTTCCCTTTCACCTACATATGTATGTAGTTTGCTACATTTTGTAATCCGCCGTGTTCCATTTTCATTTTGTTTCGTCGTAATAATTCGCGACGACGTTTTTATAGTTATTCTGTTATCTTGGCCGTGTGTGTGTGTGTGTGTGTCTGTGTGTGTTTCTATTGCCTTTTGTTGTTATTCGTACGTGTTGTTGTTGTATTTGTCATTCGTTGTCGCTGCTTTTGTTTGTGTTGTTGTTGTTGTTGTTGTGTTGCGCATCTCACATCTGTGCGGTAACGGCGATTGCACCACAAGCAAAGCAAACCAAAGCAAAACACCGATTGCCGCCTACTTCGCACACTTGCGCCAGAGCGAGAAGGCAAGTGTATATGAGTACATTTGTGTGTGTATGTGTGTGAGTGCTCAAAGGGGAGACGCTGGTCGTGTGCCATTTGCATTTATTCTCTGTTTAGTAGTTGTGCTGCTTGTGGTTGTTGTTGTTGCTGTTGTTGACTGGGCGCGCATTTAAAATATCTAGAACAATTAGATTATACAATTACTTGATTGAAGCATATGCAGTTGTGTGTGTGTGTGTGAGAGAGCTTTAAAGTCAATAGATAATGAATGAACTGGCGACAAACCAAAGAAATTATTTTTATTTCAAGTTACATTTGTGTAGAACAAATTACTTTAATACATTTAAATATTATTAAAGCACAGCTTTCGACTTTTGCTACATTATTATAGAGCAAATAGAAAAACCCAAGAAATAAATTCCAAAAATTTATTTTAATCAATTTAAACATTTTATTTGTAGTTTTTGACTTTAGACTTTTGCATGGGAAAAAATAAACCCAACAAAAAATTCCCCAAAAAATAAATACAATTTATTATATTAAAGGAATATTTGACAATGGATTGAATCAAAATCAAAGAAACTTCAGATTGAAATAATCATTTTAAAATAGTTTGAGAAATAATTTAAGATAGCAATCAATGTGTTTACAGCTAGATTGCCAACTTGTTCTTGTGAGACACGCGTGTGTATTTTTTTTTTTTTTTGTTTTTTGGCGTTTTTTTCCCAGAGTTGTTGCTATTTGTGTAATTGCTTATCAGTCACAAATAACAATTAAAGGCTGATAAGAAAGCGAGAGCGAAAGAGCTATAGGTGTGTGTGTGTGTGTGTCTGTGTGTGGTTGGAGAACCGCAACGAGAGCACTTTAAAACACAAGAAAAAAAAAGCGGCTTTAAATTGAATTTGCATGGGGCAAGCAGCAAGCAGCAAGCAGAGCTCTCGCATATCACACGAAGCGAAGCGAAACGAGGCGAAGCCACAGCCAAGCAACCCAAGTCAACACCCATGCCTCTGACTATGATTGAGGGAGGGGGTGGCGAGAGAGGGGGGGGGGGGGGGGTGCAGAGTGTGCTGTGTTTGCTTGCACATCAAATGAAGTTGTCTCCGACATACGCCGCCTCCTGCGGCGCCTCTCTCAGAGGTCTGTGAGGCGAACCCCCAACAGCGAAAAGCGCGCGTTCTACATTCGCGACTTTATGCCGCCTGCCTGCCTGCCTGCCACTCATCCACACCTCCCCCCCCCTCGACCACCTCTCCTCTCCTCTCCTTTCTTCTTTCCTCTCTGGCACTCTCTGTGTGCGCGCTGTGGTCCCCTTTATGTCTTTCTACTGCTTCTACTTTTGTGCCTCTTTTCTCCCTTTGGAGGCGCTTGCATTTCTCGTTCGATTGTGCGACATTTTTTTACTTAACTCGTGTTCTTAAAATATGTCGACGAAAATCATTAGGATTTCCATTAATTGTATTCCAATGAGTTAAATAAACATTATATTTATTATCTACATTTTTGGTGCAGTAATAGTAACGAATTTTGCTAGACATTTCCATATACCGGATATCTCACAGTCGAGCACACTCGCCTCGTTGCCTTTGCTACTCATTATTGTATTCAACGTTTGCTGCTGTTGCTTCTTTATGCCACTTGCAGCGTAAGCGCAGTGCAGCTTTAACTTTTTTTTTTCTGTTACATCTTGCTCTCTGCTTCGCTCTATTTTGCTTGTAAGTTTTTGGGCATATTCAACAAGGTAAATTATGAAATCAAAAGCAGCCTTGAACTCAAAACAATGCCGATCCAGAGGAGAGAATACCAAAAAAAAAAAAGTACAAAAATGAATTTGTGATGTGAAGAGTGCAGCACAGGTGAAGCGCATAAAATGCTCCAATTTCCATAAAGGCAATAGGCAATGTAAATGCGGGGGAGGGAGGGAGACAAACACACTCACACACACGCGCACACACACACACAGGCAGAGAGAGCGTCGGCGGCATATTTCGCCACATGGCGGCCACGGACCATCGAAAACGTGCGCAAAACGAAAACACAGATAAGACAAAAAGCAAAAGCAAAAGCAACAAAAAAAAACACAGCTTAGCCAATGCGTGATGCCCCCCTCGGCCCCCTCGGCACTCGTCTCTCCGCTCTTCGCGTCTCACACACGTTTGCCATCGGAGAGTGGACAATGTACCGTTTGCTTATCGGTCGCATGCCACACAAATACAAACACACAAACACAAGCAGAGAGCGACACACAGACAGACACACTTGCACACACACACACCCATTGCTGCTGATGCTTTGCTCAATGTCAGTTTGATGGCGTCCCAAAACATTGACAAAAGCTTTATTACTATTAATTGCTCTGTGAGCTGTTAAAGAAGAACTTAAAAGCATGTGTGTGTCAGTCAGTGAGAGTGAGTGGGAGAGCAAGAGAGAGATATAGTTTTGGAATATTCAAATATTTATATATCATTACTAAAAACAAGTGAGGAAGTAGTAACTAAAGTGTGACCACACGACATGATTGAATATTCCCTCGTAAGCGCACATTTATAAATTAATCTTGACGAATTTAACCAGTTTTGAGCAATAATCGCGACAATAATTAAGTCAATAGTTGAACATGCAGAATAAATGTTGTACATATTATATATATATATATTATGATATTTACGTTATTTGTTTTAGCATTATTCATAAAATAGAAAGAGATATTAAAGAAATTGTTGATGGATATTAATATGGTCACACTCAAAGCAGTTGCCAAGTCTCCGAAGTGAAAAGCTTTAATGACTAATCTCTTGTTCTTCTAAGATTGCAAACTTCGCTTGCAGGGATTGACATCATTACGTCTGTGTGTGTGTGTGTGTGTGTGTGTGTGTGGGAGGGTATTTTACATAATGTGCAGCTTTGGCAGTTGCTAAGTTTTTTCGTATTATTTTTTTTTTGTTTATTGGGTCACTTTGCGCTGCATTTCAGTCGCTGGGTTTTTTGGTCAGTTTTAGCCTTTATTTTATTTTACTTGCTCCCATTTCTCGCTGGTTGCGTTCAACAATGTTCAAGTTAACAGTCAACAAGCAATAATAGCTAACATACTTTTTTCTGTCCCCCTCTTTGCCCCCTCCCGCGCCCGCAAACACAACAACGCCGCTGCTTGTGCTTTGAGTTACCGTTTGTTGTTGTGGTTGTTGCTGTACGCTTTCTGGTTTTTGGTTTTGGTTTCTATAAAGCTTCACAGCGCGATTTGTTGGTGTTGTTTTTTTTTTTTTTTTTTTTTTTGTATTTTGGCGCTTCGTTTGCTGTATTTCTTCGTTATGTTTTGTTTTGTTTTTGTACAGATTCCTCTGCGTACTTTCGCTTTTTATTTTGTTTTTCGCGCTCCCCCTCTCCCTCTCTCTCTGCCTGTCTTCTCGCGCTCTCTTGCTGTGCTCTTCTCATGCACCTTGCTTCTCCTTCTGCCATTCTTATTGTGTGCGTGTGTGTGTGCTTTTTTTTTTTTTTTTTTTTTTTGCTTTAATAGTGAACATTGACATGCTTAGCTGCGCATTTTAATGCGTCGCTGTCGCTGTCGTCGTTGACGTCGTCGTCCCACTCTTGATGGCTTTTGTCTTCTTCTGCCTTCGCTGACTTAATTTTTTACGCTGCTGCTGTTCAGCTTTTTCTCTGCTTCAAACAGTTTGCCATATTGACTTGACTGTCTGACTGAATGACTGATTGACTGACTGACTGACTGACTGACTGAAGTCGCAAGGTGGTTGAATGTGTTGCCCGCCTGGGGCGGTGCCCCAAGGGGCTGGGGGGAGGCGGTGGATGGGAGGCGTGTCAGTCGCCGCTTTTATTGAAAGAGAAATTAGCTTGAAACTTATTGCGCTGCTGGTCGCCATCGTACATTGTACACTGTACACTGTACACTGTACATCGTCGTATAACGGTGCGCACTGTTGGCCCAGTTAATTAAAGTGCGACCCACGGACAGACGAACAACAACAACACAATAACAGTAACAACAACTCAGCTCAGCTCGGCTCGGCAACAGAGCGAAAAATGCCTTCGAAATTGACAACGATAATGTTTGCTGGGCGGGTGGAGGGGGAGGGGGAGGGGCAACAAATTTGCAACAAGCGATATGTTATCGATAATTGTCGGCTTAAATGTTTATCAATAAGTTACGGCTATTAATTTACTTTTACTTTGGCAAGGAGACAGCAAAAGATCTGTTATCGATAACTGGCAGTTGTAATTTTGAGGAGGAGGAAACAACTGTTTTAACTTCTATCGATAAGTTAGTGTGGAATAGGGCAGGAAATTAAAAAAAAAACTAATTAGTTGTAATAATAATATTCAAATTTAGCAGACTCCAATAAGTGACAAGTAATTGTTAATATTTATCGATACTATCAGTTAGATATCGATAAGTATTAAAGGGTTCACTGCACTGCCCCAATGATCGATAACGCAAAGTAGCATCAACAATTGCTGCTGCACGTACGCATCATGTGTGTGCGTTGCGTTCGATTGTCGCACAGGTTTTTCTCGTATATTTATTTACCTTTTATACCGTTCGCCTGCCTTTTCACCACACACAAGCAACTAACGTAACTTTCCCTGCCACTTTCTCTTCTTTCTCGCTCGCAGAACCGAAAACAGCAGCACAACGGAATTGGCGCGTGAGAATCTCTTCCAGCCCAACATGGACGATGCCAAGCCCAACATGATGAACAGCAGCAACAAATCGTCATCGTACAGCGACAATGCCACAACAGGACAACAGCAGCAGCTCCAACTCCAACAGCAACAACAGCAACGCACCATTTGCTCCATTGAGAATCATCAGATGTCGCCGCGTTCCCCCACCTCGAACGCCATGGAACGCAAGCGCCATCTGTCGAACAGCAATCTGGTCAACGATCTGGAAATACTCGATCGCGAACTGAGCGCCATCAATGCGCCCATGCCGCTGATCGATCCCGAGATCACGCAGGGCGCCGAGCAGCTGGAAAAGGCGGCGCTGTCGGCGGCACGCAAACGCTTGCGCAGCAACAGCGGCAGCGAGGACGAAAGCGATCGTTTGGTGCGCGAGGCGCTCTCCCAGTTCTATATACCGCCGCAGCGTCTCATTGCGGCGATCGAGGATTGTCCGCTCGACGTTGTCGGCATGGGCATGGCCGGCAACAACAACATGGGCAGCAACAGCAACAGCCTGTTGCTCGATGGGGGCAGCAACAGCAAACGCATCAAGCTGAGCAGCGCTGGCGATCATCTGGATCTGGTGGATTTCGATATGAATCAGAATCAAAAGGATTTCGAGGTCATTATGGACGCGCTGCGTCTGGGGACGCCGAGTCCGCCGAGCGGCGCCAGCAGCGATTCGTGCGGCCAGGCGGCCATGATGAGCGAATCGGCGAGCGTGTTCCACAATCTGGTTGTCACCTCGCTGGAGACATGAAAGTATCAGTAAGCCAGGCAAGCAAGCGAGCATGCAGATTGATCGTTGCACAGGTGCAACCACAACAACAATTTCAAACAAAGAGCAAACGGTTTTTTTTTTTTTTTTTTTTTTATCAGCTTAGTTAAGTTTTTAGCATGTAAGGATTAGCGGGCAGGGAAAACACAACTTGCGGGGGGTCAAAACTACATTTAAATTAAATTAAAGAAATGAAAAGAAAAGAAAAGAGTTATCCAGCTATATGTGTTGTATATAGCCGACAAGCGATTTTTTTTTTTAATTCAATTGTATTTGAATTTTTTTTTATACACATATTTATTAGCGTGTAAGCGAGAGAAAAACACAACAACAAAAATCAAAGAATTTGTAGTCAAAAAAACAACAAACAAACCACAACAACAAATCAAACCAGACAGAGACAGCAATAGTGCATTTGCCAGTTTGTGGAAGACGGTGACGTCGACGACGACGACGACGACGGGGGAAGCGCGCGGCTCAACTTCCAATTTTGCACATTCCAGGCTTTAATACTCGCGTCGCGCCTTCCCAGAAATTTATCGTTAGACCGCCGCGCCGTCCTTCCAAATCCATAACACAAAAACAAAATATCAAAAGAAGAAAAAAAACAAAAAATAAAAGTATCAAAAAAAAAAAAAAAATAATAGTTCCTGCCGCTAAAGAATTTCCACGTTTCTCTTTACTTTCAGACAGCATTTTTCTATTATTTCGTATTTTTTCCAATTGTTCTGTTAGTCACAAAGAGCGCAGAGAGATATGATGATGGAACACTTTATTTTTGCCTCGTTAGACATTCGTTTCCAAGCCAATTCCAATTTGAATTCCAGTGAAGCAAACAACAAAAACAAATTAAATTAAAAAATACAAAAAACTGTGATCGTAGGTCACGTCGCACCTATTAAATAGAAGAGATTTTTTTTTGTTATTAGCTTAAATACGGGCACAATCTTATTTTTTTTTTTTTTGTTCAATAACTGGAAGCGAATGCAGGCAGCAGGATAACGGTTTCATTTTCCTTTTTATAGAAGAAATCTTCTAATTTGCTACAACTTTTTGACAACAACTACTGTGCACAAGAACAACAAAATGGATTAAATAGCAATTAAATAAGAGAGAGAAGCAAACAACAAAAAGAAAATGAAAAAAAATAACATACAAAAAGTGCAATTAGAATTTTTTAAAATATTGACGCAAACAAATGAAAGAAAATCAACAAAAGTGCATTGAAAAAGAGTTATGTAAACAACAAATATAATATTTAACAACAAATTGAGCAGAAATTGGGAAAACAACAAACAAACAAAAACAAAACAAACTTCAATTTAAGGCAAACAAAAAAGAAAAAAAATTACAAAAAAAAAAAACAATTTTTTTCTTCGAAAAAAAAAAGAAATGGCTGTGATAGAAATTTAAGTTTTTTGCTTACGAGTTATAATTACAACAAAAACACAAACAAACAAAAATCAAACAAACAAATGATGATCTATGTACATAGAAAAATACATACAAATATATTACGAACAGCATTTAGTATTAGTAAACAGAGAAAAAACAAAACAAAAACAACTAATAAGAAAGCAACGGTCGAGTGAGCTCGACTGTGCGATACTCGCTACCTATTTTTTTTTTCCTTTTAAGTGTGACCAAAGCAAACTTAAAGAACTCGCAAGTTTATTGTCCGATCGCCACGAAATTTTCAGAAACCATCGAGATAAATATTCTTGTGTATTTCGAAAAATGTTCAGATATTTTTACCCCAATAGCGTAGCGGGTATTCGACGAGAAACGAAGAACAACAAAGCAAGCTAAAGTTGCAAGCCGAGCTTCAAAGAGAAAAACAAAAGAGTGCCTCTCTCTTTGTCTCACTCTCTCTCTATATCTGTCTCTCTATCTCACACACGTCTCTAGCATGCAACTTTCGCTCGCAGCTTTCGTTGATTTTTATATAGTTTTTGCATTCGCGCATTTCTCTATCAAATTCGCGTAAGCTTTCGTTTCGTTTCGGTTTCTGTTATTTTCTTTCTTTTAGTTTCATTTTGTTATCCCGTTTTTTCAGCTGCAGCGCCAAAAAAACGCCTCAAAAGAGAATATAAGAACAAAACAAATGAAAGCAAAACAATTACCAACTAATTATTATTAATATATACATATTATCATTATTATTATAATTATTTTTGATTGTATTCTATATTTGATGATGGTACTTTGGCGGAGCGTCGTTCCAAAGAAGTCTTCTAGCCTAGTTATATTTTACACAAAAAAAAAAACAACAAACACATACAACAATCTAGCATAACCATTCACATTATTCGCATTATTATTATCGATATGATTATTATTTAGTATTGTTTTGATTGCCAAAAAAAAAAAAAAAACAAAAACGCAAAAACAATGATTATTATTAGTGGCAAAACACAAAGCGCGCATTGCTTAAGTTGTAAGCTTAAATTTAAACAAATTATCGTTAACAACAAACTACTGCAAACAAATACCGCACATCATCATCGAGGCTTCCTTCCACTATGAGAAATAGTGGAAAGAGGCAATTTTTTGACTTTCCTTTTCCATTAAATCTATTAAAGTTTTTTTTCTCCTATTTTTTGTACTGTATTATTTTATTTTTCGTGTTTAACTAGAAAAATTTTAGACGTACTACAATATTATTATTATTATTATTATTAAAAGTATAATGATTATTATTATTATAAATGCGTATGACAATTATTTCCATTTTAGTTAATATAAACTTTATGCCTACGAGCAATTCTACTAAGCGTTCAGAGCTACAAAATAAATTATATACAAAAAATGCATAAACCATTCTTTTTTTATTTCTTATTATTATATTATTTCTTCAACGATCGAATAATGATCAAAATTTGAACTGCTGGAATTTCCATTACACTCTGATTAAACCTTGACTTGAGCTTCGACCAAGTTGGCAACGCTGTCTCATGTGTGTGTGTGCGTGCGAGTGTGTGTGTGTAACTATAGTGCATGCGTAAGCAGCATTCGTAACCTTGTTTGGTTATGTATTTGTTGCTACTCTCATGAGATCATCCCCAGTGTGCTTTGGAAATAATATTTCGGCGATTTGCTTAGCTGAACTCTGCGTGGTTTTGCGACCCAGCTCAGGGTTGTGTCTCCACTGTTGTATTTTTTTGGGGGTCAAACAAACACACACACACACACACACACACACACACGCACGCACGAGTAAATGTGCCATATGCTCGCATACCAGCGCACAACAGTGAACGGCAGACAGATAGAGAGGGAGTGAGCGAGACGGCAACAACAATACAAATTGTTCCGTTGACTGATTGCATTTCGTTTTGTTTTGAATGCCAAATTTCAAAGCTCGCTTCAAATATTTTTGTATTTTGTTTTTCGGCAAGCCAATGAGGCGAGAGCGAGAGGAGGAGGGGGAGGGGGAAGCATTGTTTGGCATTGCCAATGTCGGCTGTCGTTCAACGACACGATGATGAGCTTGAACCTTAAAACAAACGGAACGAAATCAAATTCAAAAATAAACAACAAGTTCTGCGCCCGCTTCGATGATGGCCAGAAATAATCGAGTTATCGATTACTCGTATCGCTTGCATTTTTTAAACATTTTCGTTTCTTTATATTCATTTTTGAGTTTTCGATGTTGATGTTGCCCTGTATCTTCCAATTAAGCATTCCATTTGAAAACTAAAACAAATACTAACAATTAATATTGCAAGCTTCCAGCTGATTTGCTTCCGTTTTTAAAACTATGTTTTTTACACACACACACACACACAACACGAACATGAAACACAAACACGAAATAATACCTCTTAATCTATGGACCAGTTTTATGACGTTTTTCTCTGCGTAGATTTACTTGAGTTTTATTAAGTAAACCGAGAAATAAACCAATTGAAACAACAAAACAAAACACAACACAAAACACTTGCTTACTTGATGTTATCGCCAATAACGTCGATATCAGCTATCGATAGCCCAACTATCGTGTATATCGTAGAAAGAAACGTTTTTCTTACTTCCTCTTTTTTGATGATTACATTTACGTTTAGTATGTAGACAAAAAAAAAACGCAGCGCATTGAATACTCACACATACATACATACATACATAATCTAAGTACATGCATACATACATACATACATACATACACGCATACATATACAAATACAAATACATATATACACAGCGTAGTTGTAGCCATAACGATGACATTTAAGGATACATAAGTGCTTTTTAATGGAATATATAGACCGCAAAAACAAAAACAAAAACAAAAACCGAAAATAATGAACAAACGTACATGCATACATACTTATAAATAAGTAAGAAATTATTTGTAAAATACAGCAACAACAAGCAACAAGAAAAGATAAGCAAATTACGATCGAACAAACAAAATGTGCATAATAAAGGCGAACAAAAAATGCATACAACATTCGTATATTGCATATAAATATGTATGTGCAGGTATTTATATGTAGTATATCCAACTATATATACAAAAATCACATATATACACCATATACATATACATACATATATATATAATTGTACGTATTTATTATGAGTTGCTTTTAGTGTGATAATTCTTAGTAAAACGACATAAGAACATTTGCAGAAATAAAATTGATACCAAAAAAATAGACAAAAATTATTGAATTTAATTGTTCAGCTGAAAAATTTGAATAAGATGAAGTTATCGATCTTATTCGTTGCCCTTTCCCACTTGGCAGTGCTGCCAGATCGGCAACACTTTCGAAACCCTTTGACTGCAGTCTGGCAGCTCTATCACAATCGGTCTATCGATATCGATCTATCGACATAAGACGCTTCTAAAGCGTTAAATGAAAAGCAAACTGCGTGAACTGCATTTAGTTAATAATTTTATTTGACTCTCTTCGCCTTGGTGTTCAATACGCTGCGGATCCCTGGCTGCACGGCGCCTGCTGGAACACGCTGTTGCAGCTAAACAGATAGCTTGTGGGACACGGCGGCGCTGCCACCGACGACGCTCCACTTCCACCCGATGACGATGACGATGACGATGACGATGGTCCGTAGCTGTCCGCTCGTGGCGAGCCCAACATGGCGTTGAGCATACGGGCGTAAGCAGCGTACGCGGGAGCTGCGGCAGCTGAATAGCTCGGGGCAGCAGGAGCCGAGTAGCCGGATGAAGCTGGAGCCGCATGAGATGGTGCAGCGGGAGCTGAATATGTGGGAGCCTTGGGCGCTGAATAACTTGGTAATGCAGGTGCTGAATAAGATGGTGCAGCTGGTGCTGAATAACTTGGTGATGCAGGTGCTGAATAAGATGGTGCCTTGGGCGCTGAATAACTTGGTAATGCAGGTGCTGAATATGCGGGCGCAGCTGGAGCAGAATAGCTCGGCGCAGCAGGAGCCGAGTAGCCGGATGAAGCTGGTGCAGCGGGAGCTGAATATGTGGGAGCCTTGGGCGCTGAATAGCTTGGTGATGCTGGTGCTGAATAGCTGGGAGCTGCTGGTGCTGAATAGCTTGGTGATGCAGGTGCTGAATAAGATGGCGCAGCTGGTGCCGAGTAAGATGGAGCCTTGGGCGCTGAATAACTAGATGAAGCTGGTGCTGAATATGAAGGTGAAGATGGAGCTGAATAGCTCGGGGCAGCAGGAGCCGAGTAGCCGGATGAAGCTGGTGCAGCGGGAGCTGAATATGTGGGAGCCTTGGGCGCTGAATAGCTTGGTGATGCTGGTGCTGAATAGCTGGGAGCTGCTGGTGCTGAATAACTTGGTGCCGCTGGAGCTGAGTAGCTTGGAGCATCTGGTGCCGAGTAAGATGGAGCTTTGGGGGCTGAATAACTAGATGAAGCTGGTGCTGAATATGAAGGTGAAGCTGGTGCTGAATAGCTGGGCGATGCTGGTGCTGAATAGCTGGGAGCAGCTGGTGATGAATAAGATGGTGCTGCAGGAGCTGAATAACTTGGAGCAGCTGGAGCTGAGTAACTTGGAGCGGCTGGTGCCGAATATGATGGTGTTTTAGGCGCAGAATAACTAGGTGAAGCTGGTGCTGAATAAGATGGGGCAGCTGGTGCAGAATAGCTTGGTGCCTTGGGCGCTGAATAACTTGGAGCAGCTGGAGCAGAATAGCTTGGTGATGTAGGTGATGAATAGCTTGGCGCTGCTGGTGCTGAATACGATGGTGAAGCTGGTGCTGAATAGCTGGGCGATGCAGGTGCTGAATATGTGGGAGCCTTGGGTGCCGAATAACTTGGCGATGCAGGTGCCGAATAACTTGGAGCAGCTGGCGCCGAGTATGATGGTGCTTTGGGTGCTGAATAACTAGATGAAGCTGGTGCTGAATATGAAGGTGAAGCTGGAGCAGAATAGCTTTGCGCTGCTGGTGCTGAATATGAAGGTGAAGCTGGTGCTGAATAAGATGGCGCAGCTGGAGCAGAATAACTTGGCGATGCAGGTGATGAATAGCTTGGCGCTGCTGGTGCTGAATATGAAGGTGAAGCTGGTGCTGAATAGCTTGGTGATGCAGGTGCTGAATATGTGGGAGCCTTGGGTGCCGAATAACTTGGCGATGCATTTGCCGAATAACTTGGAGCAGCTGGTGCCGAGTAAGATGGTGCTTTGGGTGCTGAATAACTAGATGAAGCTGGTGCTGAATATGAAGGTGAAGCTGGAGCAGAATAGCTTTGCGCTGCTGGTGCTGAATATGAAGGTGAAGCTGGTGCTGAATAAGATGGCGCAGCTGGAGCAGAATAGCTTGGTGATGCAGGTGATGAATAGCTTGGCGCTGCTGGTGCTGAATAGCTCGGTGCTTTGGGCGCTGAATAGCTGGGCGAAGCTGGAACAGAATATGCGGGAGCCTTGGGCGCTGAGTAGCTGGCAGCTGCGGGAGGCGAGTAGCTCGACTGAGAGTTGTAGATGACTGGAGGTCCGTAGGCCTGTGACGGAATACCTTGGGAGGAGCGCGAGAAGCGATCATCAACGCTGCTCTCCGGAATATTAAGATCCGCACGCGCCTCGCTGCTGTCGGCGAAGTATTCCGAGGAGGAGGCAACTGCCACGAGGCAGCTGATGGCCACAAGAGTTGAAAGACGCGCTCCGTACATGTTTGTCGTCAGTAGTCGGTGGGTCGATGGGAACTATGCAGGTGCTGGCGATTGGGTTGCATCTTTTATGAGGTCGGAACCCTTCGATCAGCAAAAAAATCAAGTTCTCAACGTTGCCAAATTGCAGTTTTTGTGTGGTTTGTTTTGTGCAAATTTCGCTTGAGCCAATCAATTGTCATATTTTATTTATTCCATTGAGTTGGCGGACTTATGAAGAAATCGCGGGTGCTCTAGTTCCGCAAACCTTAAAGCTCGAAAATTAACTGACCATCGAATACCCTAACCACAGATCTTTTACCCATTCGGGAATATGTCGAAACTATATAAATCTCAGACAAAGTAGATTTTAAAATTTTAAAATAAATTTTACATTTTATTTTTGATTGAAATTTATTTAGGTTTTTAGTTAGGTTTTTTAAATTTAAAAAATCTAATAACGTTAATTTGTTTAATATTTATATTAAAAATTATAATCTTTACAGTTTTTTGTGGATAGAGTATCGTAATAAGTCATAAGTCAGCATTTGGTGAAGTACAAACTGTTGTTGGGGGTAAGAAGAGTCTATGCATGCTTAATAACGTTGCTTATTGAGGTGTATGCTGAGTGGACAGTAAGCCATAGGAAGTATTTGGGTCAATGATGTGTTTGCTATTGACTTTTACTCATAAGGTCAAACTGCAGTAATGTTGTGCAAAATTTGCAAATTATGCTATTGTAAGGAATTTAAATCATTTAAAATTTAACGGTTACCAAGCTTACTGTTAGCTAACATTGATGGCGCTGTTAAAGATGGCGCCATCTACCGCAATTGTTAGTGCCGCTGCACAACACCGTCAACCGATAGTGCCATATCGACATCTATCATATTTTGAATTAATGTTTACAGAAAATACCTAATAAATTAGATTTCAAGAACGAACTTTATTGGTCTAAAGCTTTTGCTTGTGTACAATTAAAATATTAAGTAAAACAACAAATCGCGATGTTATTTTTAATATAAATATGCTGAAAAGTACAAAAATTGTTTGCAGTATTTTTCTACGATTTTTTACGCTCGTCGTTGCACATATTTAAATTTTGCACTTTTTCGAAATTGCAATTTAAAAAAAAAAAAGTGTTATTAGTGGGAGAAAACCAGAAAAAAAAATATTAAATTAATAAGCCCGCAAAGGCTGTTTTAAAAAACCGCACTTTATACCTTATAAATATACCTATATATCGTATAATGTGTGACCAACTCAGGTTTCCCGTATATTGGTATATTTCATCATCGATAAATCGTTAGAGTGCAATCGATGTTTCTGCAGCTCTACACGTCAACGCTTTCTGCTTCTTCAACGTTTTCCCCCAACACCTGAGCGGCAGCAAAGCAGCGGCTACTTAAACTCTGAGCAATCCGGCATCGATAGATGTGTGAAATTGTCACAAGGAATTGCTGAAATAAGAAAAAACAACAAAAGCCGAGCGAGCGTTGCAGCAAATAGTTATTGTTGTACATTAACAGAAATACGACACGTAAGTACAACTTACAACTGTTTTGTGGGGGCGGGGGGCGTGGACGGCGAATTGTCGGTTTTCTACCAGCTGCTTTGCTTGCGTTGGCAGAAAACCAAATGTGCCGCGGCTCGATTGAAAGGTTATTGCTCTCTTCTCTCCTATTTTTTTTAACACTTCCGTTATCCCTGTCTCTCTCTCTCTCGCTCGCACTCTTTACAGTGACTGGGCAAAATGTTGCAGCATAAGTTGCAACGCGGCGGCAGCGTCAGCCTGATGTCTGCCGCTCTGCTGCTGCTGTGCTTCATGGCGTTCCAGCAGCACACGGCGCTCGTCCAGGCGGCCGCTGTGATGTCCGTCGATCTGGGCAACGAGTGGATGAAAGTGGGCGTCGTGTCGCCCGGCGTCCCTATGGAAATCGCCCTGAACCGTGAGTCCAAGCGCAAAACGCCGGCAATTATCGCTTTTCGCGATGGCATTCGCACCGTGGGCGAGGATGCGCAGACGATTGGCATTCGGGAACCGTCGGCCGCCTACGCTTATCTGCTCGATCTCCTCGGCAAGACCATCGACAATCCCATTGTTGATCAATACAGGTGAGAGAGTTCCCCTAAACATATGTGTGTGTGTGTGTGTGGGACGGAGAGACTGGGCCACGTCATGTTAAGTTGCTGTGTGACGTTACGTTAACGCTAACGCTAATGCTATGTTAACTTACAGTGCACGCTTTTAACTTTACACTTTAACATTTTGTGCGTATTGCTAAGTTAACATTGCATAAAGATATTTTTATTTGAAATATTTCAATATCACTCATGGGATTTTATCCTTTATTGTAACTTAACACTGCAAGTTATTTCACTATAGTTGCGTTTTCATATTATTCGTCAAAAACATTAGAATTTATTACAAGAAAGTTCCACGTACATATGTATGTACGTAACTAAACTGTACGTATAACAAGAAGCTACCATTAATGATAGCTACTTTCTACCCAAAACGAGAAAATAACCAATGTTATTGCTTCTCTATAAAATCTGACTCAATCTTCAGGGCCAATCCTTGTGTCGGATCCCGACTCCCTTACATTATTCTATCGATTATAGAGTCTTCACCTTGGAGACCAGTTGCTAATTAAATTTTATCATATTTTTCACTTAAGTGCGTGTCTTTAAAATATTGACACGCTTTTATGTATTTTGTATCCATGATTTTACCTTTTAGTGTATGGCATTTAAAATATGTTGACACTAACAACATATTTCTATTAGCCTGTTTTAGCTAAACATTTACTTCTATTTAAGGGATTCCCATATTTATTTTGAAAGATCCGTCATTTGATTATTACAATCTTTATTACAAATGTTTACAAATACATTATTAGAATCTATATTACTTAGCTGTGCAAAGTATTTAAAATATTTCAATGTTTTTAATATATTTAAAATGCAATTGCATTGGCCATGCGTGTCATTTAAATTCCCCAGTAATTGCATTTCATTCCAATTAACTAAACACAATTACATTTAATTGCATTTTATTCGTCTGTAGGCTTAACAGCGCCATGTAAATGTCCTGGCGCTGTTAAGCGAAATCGATTATGTTATTTGCACTGTTAACTACATTTTGTATGATAACAGTTGACTCACAGTGTCTGGTCGTTTACATGCCGCTGTTAAGCGATTTCGCTTATGTTCAAAGCATGCAATTTAAATTCGATTCGTTTTTGGTTTAATTTAGAAAACGCTTCCCCTACTACACGATTGTGGGCGACAAGGACCGCAACACGGTGGTATTCAAGAAGAGCGACACCGAGGAGTTCAGCGTCGAGGAGCTGATCGCCCAAATGCTGGCCAAGGCCAAGGAATACGCCCAGGAATCCACCCAACAGACGATCACCGAATGCGTGCTCACCGTGCCTGGCTACTTCGGACAGGCGGAGCGTGAAGCGCTGCTCGTCGCCGCTCAGCTGGCCAACCTGAAGGTGCTGCAGCTCATCAACGACTACGCTGCAGTGGCCCTCAACTATGGCGTCTTTCATCGCGGGGAGATCAATGAGACGGCACAATATTTCCTCTTCTACGACATGGGCGCCTACAAAACGTCGGCAGCTGTTGTCAGCTATCAGCTGGTGAAGGACAAGCAGACCAAGGAGACGAATCCAGTCGTTCAAGTGCTCGGCGTCGGCTACGATCGCAGTCTGGGTGGCCTGGAGATTCAGTTGCGATTGCGCGATTATCTGGCCAGCGAATTCAATGCGCTGAAGAAGACCAAAACCGATGTGACGACGAGTCCGAGGGCGCTGGCCAAGCTGTTCAAGGAGGCGGGACGCGTGAAGAACGTGCTGTCGGCCAACAACGATCACTATGCGCAGATCGAGAATCTGCTGGAGGATCACGACTTTAAGCTGCAAGTGACGCGCGAGAAGCTCGAGGAACTGTGCGCCGACATCTGGCCACGCGCTACAAAGCCGCTGGAGGATGCGTTGGCCACCTCCAATCTGTCGCTCGATGTGATCAATCAGGTGATTCTCTTTGGCGGCGGCACGCGAGTGCCACGTGTCCAGGAGACCATCAAGGCGCTGATCAAACAGGAGCTGGGCAAGAATCTGAATGCCGATGAGTCGGCTACAATGGGCGCTGTTTACAAAGCTGCTGATCTCTCAAGCGGCTTCAAGGTGAAGAAGTTTGTGGTCAAGGATGCAGTTGTCTTTCCCCTGCAAGTCGCCTTCGAACGTGACCCGGGCGATGGTGCCGCCGTCAAGCATGTGAAGCGTGCGCTGTTCGCTCTCATGAATCCTTATCCCCAGAAGAAGGTGATCACCTTCAACAAGCACACGGATGACTTTGAGTTCTTTGTGAACTACGGCGAATTGGAGCGTTACGGTGCTGCTGAAGTGGCGGCCATTGGCAGCCTGAATGTGACCCGTGTGCAGCTGCAGCACGTGAAGGAGCTGCTGGAGAAGTCCAAGAAGGATCTGGTCGATAACAAGGGCATCAAGGCGTACTTCTATTTGGATGATTCCGGCATCTTCCGCTGCACGGGCGTCGAGTATGTCTACGACAAGCAGAAGCTGGACGAGGAGGAGCTCGACGAGGATAGCACACTGGCCAAGCTGGGCAGCACCATCAGCAAGCTGTTCACCAAGGAGGCCGAGAAGACGAGCGGCGGCGATGGCGAGGCCAATGGCGAGCCAACGGGTACAGAGGAGGAGCAGGCGCCCAAAGAGGAGCAGGACAAGAAGCCGACAGATTCGGAGGCGGGCAAAACAGGCACCGAGGAGGAAGCACAAGCGACGCCCGAGGCAAAGAATGAAACGGTCAAGCTGGTGACCATCAAGACGGCCGTGACGCACAAGACCGAGCTGCAATTTACGGCGCCGTTGAGCGGTGCTGGTTACGAGAGTTCGCTGGCCAAGTTGCAGGGCATCAATAAGCTGGAGGAGCAGCGTGTGCGTCTTGAGTCCGCCTTCAATTCCCTCGAATCGCACATTGTGGAGGTGCAACAGAAGCTGGACGAGGCGCCCTATGCCGACTGTGCCACCGCCGAGGAGAAGCAGAAGTTGCTGGCCGAATGCAGCAGATTGGCCGATTGGCTGTACGAGGATGTGGAGAACCCGAAGCCGGAGCTGTACGAGGACAAGCTGGCTAAGCTGCAGAAGCTCTCGAACGTCTTCCTCGCTCGTCACTGGGAGCACGAGGAGCGTCCCGATGCCGTGAAAGCGTTGCGTTCGATGATCGATGGTGCCGAAAAGTTCCTGGTCTCGGCACGCAATCTCACCAAGGACACCAATCCTGAGAAGGATGTGTACACGCAGGTGGAGATCGATACGCTTAGCAAGGTCATCGAGGAGACAAGCGCGTGGCTGAAAACGGAGCTGGCCGCACAGAAGAAACTCAGTCGCAATGCGGATGTGCGGCTCACCGTGAAGGACATCACCGAGAAGATGACACTGCTAGATCGCGAGGTCAAATATCTGGTCAACAAGATCAAGAACTGGAAGCCCAAGGTGAAGCCAGACAGCAAGGACAAGAAGAAGCCCAAGGAGACGGAGGGTGAAGCAGAGGGAGAAGCGACCTCAGGCAGCGGCAATGGCAATGCGGAGGAGGAGCAGCCGGAGCAGGCTGAGGCACCCAACACAGTGGTGGAGGAGGAGCAGGCTGAGGTGCCTGAGGGACAGGAGGGGGAGACAGTGACGCCCACGCCCGCTGTGGACGCGAATACGCCACATAGCGAACTTTAAATTCGGCACATCACTAGCAGTGTGCGAGCGGGAGAGAAACACACACCACTCACACACGACACGATTATTAGAGACAGCGGGCGGGGACAAATATTTGATTGTGGTGCACGCGCGCATTGGGTATCGATATAGTGACATCGATCACACTCGATGACTTTCTTCGTCTTTTTTTTTCGACAATCGATAGCTGAAGATGGACTGATACTGTTGCGTAGGGGGAACGTGGTGGGGTGGGCGGGGATGCCCTTTGCTGGACGTGCACAACAAACAAACAAACAAAACGACGGATAAACAAAAAACAAAACTTAAGCGTTTCTAGCATTTTTTTCCAACTATTTTGTTTTATCGTTTGTAAATTATTATTTTGTTCAAAACTAGCAAATGGTGGGGCATTAAATTAAATTATGTGCTACTAAAGAGAATTTAATGAAAACATAAAAAATAACATATTATAATTAGCATCAAGTTTCATTCCGTTGTGCTTTAAGTTCTTGATTTTTTTTGATATGCCTGGATATATTATCTAAATAAACTTAAATAAAATACAAAGACTTGAAGTACTCTACCCCTCACTCCTCTCACACATACTATACTACATATGTACATATATAATTATTGCTGATTTATTCGTATTTATGTGACCCCCTCCCCTTCAAAACTCTTTTTGAATATAGCCAAGCAGCATTAAAATAACAATTGTAGCATTAACAAAACCGCAAAATACTGGGAAAATAAGCTCAAAAATAAAATCAACAAAAAATTACATTTATGCCAGTTTCTTGTATTCTCTTAGAGGACACTCTGAAAGTCCAGCATCCGACTATGTATTTGCATGTATGTGTGTGTGAGGAGCATATGCTCCTCACTTGGCTGCAGTGATACCAGCTGATATTAGTGCTGTGTCGAATTGCGATAGCAGCGATGAATTACATTATCGATATACAGCTGGTTCATTTGATTAGTTGTTATTCCCATTAAATATAATTAATTAATTGTTTTATTTATGATTTATTTATTTGACGTGCTAAATTTGTCATTTGGCTCTGGGTTAAATGAGTCGGCACAATGTCGTGCTTATCGTTTGGCATTTCGCTGGTAATCGCAGTGCGGTCACACAGTTTCAAGCAAGAAATATCGTCAGACGTTCGCGGAAGACGATGTACATAGATTATAATTCCGGAGACTTTTACACGCCTACGTGATTGCTAAGATTCGGTAGCACATAATATTTTTGTAGTTAAAACCATTTAAACTGTCTGCATTTTGAATGTGTGCGCAGCAGCAACCAGCAACAATTATACAACACACGAACTACGAAAATAAAAAGCGTGCGGCCCTTATAAACTAAAAAAATAACAAGAACAATAACAAATACAAATACACACTAAAGAAAAAGGCAATTCGCGTCCGCATACAAATATAAGTGAAATAACGACGACACACACACAGGCAAACAAAAAATATGGCGAAGGCGAATTAGTGCAATCTTGCAAACTTTCAAATATACACACACACAGACACATAAAATATATATGTATTTATTGTGCACAGGTAAATGCCTGCATAGCTGTAATTGTGTGAGTGTGTGTGTGCAGACACACGCACTCACACACATATAGACTCACACTTGCGTATGCGTTTTGTGATCTATTGTAATGTTTGGAGGGTAAAACACATACACACACACAACATACATATGTATGTGTTTGTAGTATAACAAGGCAATTGATTTTGTTCGCAACCGAGATGGAAAGAAAAAAAACATTTCGATAGGCCTCTGAAAAAAAAAACAGTGGGAATTTCGGTGCTGAAAACAATGACGAATCTACCACAATTTTGTGTTGTTGTAGCGAGTGAGAGGCTACTAACCAAATTCGTTAGTAGATCCAACGTCTACACATACACGCACATGCATGGATGCGTGTGTGTGTGTGTGCGAATTTCCTTTCGATAGGCAACGCAAGCGCACCGATAACTTCTATCGATTGTCGATTGCTGCTGTGTGATTCTGTTGCGGCTGCTTTCGGCACGTACATACGTACATGCTGATATACGTACGTGTGTATGTGTACGTCGCTTGCACGGCGACGGCGCCTGTCTGGCGAAAGTGATTTTTCAGTAAAATTTCGCATCTTCATGCAGACGGAAGGAGAGAGCGAGAGCGCTGCAGTCAAAGTCGATGGTCGATGATCGGTTTGCGACGACGATGTCGCTATCGCTGTCGCAGTTGCCGTCGTTGTCGTAAAGGTGCCAAGCGGGCGGCGTGCGATTGACTCCGTTTCTTTTTATCGTCGTTGTGCATGTGTGTGCGTGTCTATGTGTGTATGTTTATTGTTGTCTTTACCATTTTCTTTTCTTTACACTTGTGCTCGTGTTTTTGTTTTCTTTGATTCTTTTATTTTTTTTTTGTTTTTGTGCCTGGTCACATTAAGAACGAGTTCACACTTTATGTGTGCGTGTGCGTGTGGGAGAGAAACAAAGGAGCTGTTTTTGCGTATTGCATCTTGCGTCTCTTTCCTGCTGTTTTGATTGTGTGTAAAGTGCAGGACAAGGTAAATTGAATAAAACAAAGTGCAGCAACTCAATTTACTGCTTCGTGCAAGTGTGTGCGTGTGTAGTCATAGATAAACATTAAATATTATTAAAGCCATTACCGTCAGTAGGCTTGCATGTGTGCGTGCGTGCATGTATGCGTTTGTGTGTGTGTGTAGATTTTACATTGAATTCGCCTTCAGTTGTCAGTCCAGCAGCTGTCAAAGCTTGCGGCCTCTCTCTGCGCGCTCTCTCTCTCTGGGCATTGCACAGTGGCGCCGGAGGCGCCAAAAAAGGAAAGCACAGAAGTTAGAGAGAGCGATTTTGGCTGCGTTGCTTTTCGTTGGCTGCAAATGAGTTTTGTTCTACTATCGCCGCTACACAGCTGACAGCATTTACTTTACAGACTTCTTTTTTTTTTTTTGTGTGTGTTGCATTTTCGATTTCTTTGTGCGATTCTCAAAATCTTGTACAACGAAACGAACAGTCCAACGTCGGCAAATTGAAAAAGAAAATACAAGTCCAACTACAAAACAAAAAAATACAATAATTAGAAAACGAGAGAAGCAAATTGTTTAGCAAACATAAAAATGCAAATCAAAAAGAAAAAATTCAATCGCGGTAAAAGTTGTATTTCAATTGGAAGTTCATTTTTTTGAGTTTTGTTTTGTTGTCAGTTTCACAAACCAAAAACGAATTTGGATAAACTAAACTGTAAACTAAAAATTAGTCAATAATTTGCAGCGATTGAATGAACTGACAGTCAACAAAAAATAAAACACGTGCTTTTATCGTTTTCAAATAATCAGAGTGTGCCTCCAATCAAAGGATTCGATTCTGACTGCGGTGCGAGCGAGACAGCGAGAGGACATTGCTCAAAGTCAAATCGCAAAGCAAAGCAAATCAAAAGCAAAGCAAAAGCATAAAGCGTTCAGTGCAAAAGCTGAACTGAGCGCATGCTGTGTGGAGGGGGGCGCTGAAGACGAGGACGAAGTTGAAGAAGCAGAGATTGAAGTAAAGAAAAACACAAACAGAAACAAGTAGAAGAACAAGTGATGGTGATGATGATGATGAAGATGCTGATGTTGGTGATGATGACGTTGCTGCCAGCTGCTGAGCTCTTGAGGAAACTATAATACAATCTACCTCCCAACAACAACAACAATACAACCACAATAAAAGTAATAATCTAAGCATAAGAAGAATAACAACAAACAACAATTGGCAAAGCGCAGCTTTCTAAAACGCCATCTATCGTCGAGAAGCAACAACAACAAGAGAGAGTGAGAAGGGCTGCCATAACAACAACAACAAGCAATAGACAAACTGCATGTGTGTGTGTGCAACAACAACAATAACAACAGCGACAGCGGAAACAAAAACAACATCCCCAACGAAAAGGAGAGAGACGGCGAGCATCCGTGACTGACTTTTGGTCGGTCGTCACGCTGCCTTCGACGCCCGCCAATATGGCGTGCCTTAACACACTGAAGCAGGAAATCAAAACACTGGAGAAAATCTTTCCGAAGAATCACGAACGCTTTCAGATACTCAACTCCAGCGTCGACGAGCTGCTCTGCCGCTTCATCGATAAGAATGGCAAGCGTTACGACATCCATGCGAACATAACGGTAAGCAAAGCTCAATACATACTCTTTTCCCTCCCTCTCACACACATACCACAAACTCCCTGCTCTCTACTGCCTTTTATTATTGTGAATTCATTCCTAAGGAACTCATTTAATGGTTTTCTATTTAAATTATTTATTTATTATTTAAGTTGGAGTAGTTTCTATAGCCTTTGGCTATAAATTTGAAGTTGAATTAAATAATTATAGATATACTAAATCCATCCAGCTTATCTTATCAGCTTTGTTGCCAACTGCCAACGATCATTTGTTTATGTTTATCGACTTGTTTCACATGAAGTTTGCAATACAAGTTGATCGCATCACATATCGCTTATTTAGTGCAATGCGTGCGACAAGAACAACAGCAATAACAAATACCATTGTCTCTAGTTACGGTAAATTTCCAGAGCTAAACTTCCCTAAAGCTCGCCCACTTTTTGTGCTTTTGAGTTGCATTAATCCTCGGCTCGAAAGCTCTTTTGGCTACTCAGCTTGGCCGGAACTTAGTCACTGTCTGTCCCTTTTCCCCTATTTGATTGTTGTTGATCCCGACTTTTCGTAGTGCCTTTTGCACCTTAACTTGGTTGATCTCACACGCTGTCAATACGCTGCTGCTGTTGTTGTTGTTGTGGCTGATTCTTATTTCAGGGGGCAGCGTGCTTCAATAATTTATGATTCATTGCCCCTGCGGTGTCGCTGTATTAGTGTATGTGTATGTGTGTGTGTGCGTCTGCTTCAAGTTGCCAACAACTTGCCAAGTTAGCGGCTGTTCCGGCTGCTCTCAACTCGACTCTGTCGCGTTTGGTTCAACGATCTAATTAAAGGTTATATGCGTAATTTCATTGACGCTGCTTTTGTTGTCGGTGTCGCTGTCGTTGTCCCCTTCCCCTTCTCTTTACCCCTTCCTCAGGCCTCTTCATATCTCTTGATTTACTTGATCTTCTTGCATCTCATTATTTTGTGCTCTTTTTGTTGTTGTAGGAAACGTATCCATCATCACCGCCAGTTTGGTTTGCCGAGAGCGAGGAGACGAGCGTTACAAATGCCGTGCAAATCCTTAGCAACACAAATGGTCGTGATAATCACGTGATTAATCAGGTAAGCAATATCTCTTCCCCACTACCTCAACCTTCTCTCTGCAATGGATATCTTAAGTTTGTCGCTAAGTTTGCGGTAATTCAAAATGTCGAAGTTACAAATGATTCGAATTTGTTTATGCATTTTTAAATTTATTTAGTTTTTGCCCATTTGGATCAACAACATTTATATACATAATTTATTTACTTAACATACCAAAATTTAAAATGAAACAAATTTTACATGACTTTAAAAAACATATTTCGTATTTTAGAATGTCAATTATTATTATTATTTAATCAGTTTTTGTATGAAACAAATTGTTTGTTTTTTTCTTAAATCGGTGGATAAACTATTGAAAATTAACTTCACAAAATTTCAGCCTGCTCAACAAGATCAACTTGTTTTAAAAGTTTTAAACCGCTTTTTGTCGACTTAAATTTAACAACAAATATTTTTGGTGTTGCTTGAGAGGTGCTTATACAAGATAAATGTGTTATAAAGACAAATTATTTTGAATTTTTAGAATCGGACAGAAACTACGATCAAGGATATCGTGTCAATAGTTTTTTAATTATATTTTGGTTTGCAATTTTTGTTTTTCTATTATTTGTATCTATAATATGCTATATTATTTAGAGCTCTTAAGAAAAATGAAACTACTTTTGTAGATAAGCAACTTGATAGTTTTGTTGTACTAATATTGTTGTCTAATAATAACGTTTTCAGGTTGGCATATTGCTACGTGAGCTATGCCGTTTACACAATGTTCCACTGCCACCCGATATCGACAATTTAACGCTGCCGCTGCAAACACCGCCACCCTCCGCATCACCACTACGCTTGGATCGTTCCGGCGGCGGAGGAGGCGGAGGTGTTGGACCAGGGCCACATGGTAATGAGGAGACCGATTCCGATCAGGATGAGATCGAGGATCCCATCGGCGAGAGCGAACAGGAGAGCGAAGGCGATGAGGATCTGCCACTGGAAATGGACGATGTACGAAGTACAAACAAAGTGCGTAGCTACAATTCTACAATTCCCATTTTATATGATGCTTATGATTTCGTTTTGTATATTTACAGAAAGATGATATGGAGGTGGAACATTTAGCGACTTTAGAAAGACTGCGTCAAAGTCAAAGACAAGACTATTTAAAAGTAAGTAAAAAGCTTACCAAATTAGTTGCTCCATTTGGAAAGGTTATTTTTATAGTTTACATCGATGTTGACTAGTATCAATTGTTTAGCTCAGCTGGTATACTGAGTTAGCTTAATATAATTGTGTTAACAAAATCGCCATCACGTTTTCCGTATATATGTGTGTATGTCTCTTTCATGCGCCTCTCTCGCTCTCTCTCGTGTCTTTAGGGTTCAGTTTCTGGTTCCGTGCAGGCAACAGATCGTCTGATGAAAGAACTGCGTGATATTTATCGATCCGATGCATTCAAGAAGAACATGTACTCGATTGAGCTCGTCAACGATTCCATTTACGAGTGGAACATACGCCTCAAGAGTGTCGATCCCGACAGTCCGTTGCACAGCGATCTGTTGCAGCTGAAGGAGAAGGAGGGCAAGGATAGCATATTGCTCAACATACTGTTCAAGGAGACGTATCCCTTTGAGCCACCCTTTGTGCGTGTCGTGCATCCAATAATCTCAGGTGCGTATGCTCTGCTCCCTGCTCGACTTGAGTTTTTACCCAATGTAACTGCGAAATATTATTTAAGGTGGCTATGTGCTCATTGGCGGCGCCATTTGCATGGAACTGCTGACCAAACAAGGCTGGAGTTCCGCCTACACAGTGGAGGCCGTGATCATGCAAATCGCTGCAACGCTGGTCAAGGGCAAGGCGCGCATACAATTTGGTGCTACCAAGGTGAGCATGAATACAATACACCAAAGTATACAATACTCAGCATATGGTAAGTTGAGTGACGGAGAAAGGTGTGTCAAATGCAGTGACAACCACAAATCCTCACACTTCTGTATACCACGTGCATCTTCGCTAACATGCGTGCACATATAAGGGATGTACAATTTATAAAGACAAACTGGCGAACCTTCAAAATCGGAAAACTTGGAAAGTGAATAAAAAGTGTAAAGCTCATAAAATAATAACCAGCCGAAAGGATCTTTGCACTTTAATTTGTATTCATCGGCATACAGACAACTAAATAATTAACTGCAATCCGTTCTTTAATGACAATTTTGTTGTTTATTGACAGGCGCTCAACCAGGGGCAATACAGTTTAGCACGGGCCCAGCAAAGCTTCAAATCCCTGGTGCAGATTCACGAGAAGAACGGTTCGATTAACGAGATCTGATCAATGAATTGAAGTGGTATTAATTTGATTTGTTTTTGATTGCAGGTTGGTTTACGCCGCCCAAGGAGGATGGTTAAGATTCGCTTTGGTTGTTTGGCTTAAAGTTAAGGAGAAAAATGGACATGTGGATGTGGATGTGAATGTTTGCCAAATGTCGCAATCAAAAAGGCAGTTTCTTGACACACAACCAACTAGAATAGACTAGACAACATCCAACAACTGCAACACGAAGAACGGATCATCAACAGCAACAAATCGAACTCGCCATTTCTTCATTAATTGCGATTGTTGTGTTTAGATCAATGTTCTGTAGTTTTGTGTATAATTGCAAAAAAAAAAAAAATGTCTTGTAATACGCATACATGCGCACAGCACATACACATACATACACACACACACAAACACACAGATATATAAATATACATATACATATGTAGGGTATACTTAAGCTGCAAGTAAAGCCACAAAACTATGCTGTGTGTTGTTTGTATTGCGCGTATGTTCAAATCCTGTATTGTTTTTGCTTTGTATTATTGTGTCGTCGTCATCGTCGCATCCAGGCCACATTTTGTTAATAATTGTGCATGTACTTCCCCTTCCTCCACCCTCTACAGTTAAGCAATGAAAAATGCATAGAGTTAAATATGATAAGTAAACACACACACACACACACACACACAGATATGTTTGTAAGTAATTGTACAGCTAGCAACAATAATAAGTAATTTAACAACTACCCTTCCCCTGATGATGAACATGAGAACGTCAAGCAGTAATCGTTAGCATAATCATCATTAATGCCAACGATTACCGATAGCAATAGCAATAGCGATAGCAGATGTAAATGTAAATGCAGTGCACATAAATGCATTGCATATTGTATATGTAAAGTGTCAACGATTATCGCAGCAGTTGTGTGTTTTTGTGCTTGTCTCTCTCAACTACTACTTTTTGGTTCGATCCGTTTCCGTTTCGCGCTCTTCCCGCTCCTTGATGAACACACAGCATCCCATATTTACCATGTACGCATACCTTCAGAGCCACATACATACACGCATACGCATACAATTAGTTTAGTCGAGCATATATTATTACATATACATATATTATACATATTATATATATATATATATAAATATTAACTAATATTTTTTTAAGTTGTGGAAACAAAACAAAAAAATACCAACGCCGCATATAACTTTATTTTTTTCTCTCTAGACTTAAGGGAATGCATTCGGATGCGAGGATGTGTAGTTATACAAATACATATAGTATATATACACTATATATATATATATCTATGTTTACATATGTAGCATATACAATTAGACAAGTTTAACGACAACAAAAAAGGAGATGAGCATAAGCAAATTCTAACTGTAAATTCGTCTTTCCAAATAATCGTACCATAAATGATAAACAATAAACAGAAAAGCAAAACAACAACAACAACGTAACGCATAAAGTTGATGAAAATACAAAAAAACGAAGAACTTTAACATAAGCATAAAAACTGCTGTTTTTTTTTTTATTATCAATATTATTGTTTTTTTTTTTGTCTTATATTAAAACGAAACTATGTGAAATTTTGTACATTTTTCAACTAGCAGAGTAGCCTGGTGTTATTTATTAACGCGAATCGCCAAGTTGGAGAAATGTGTGTTAAGCATTAAAGTTATCGATCACAACGATTTGAAACAGCTATCGATCGCCTCTTCGACCTGCCTCCCAAATTTGATTTGCTGGTCTGCGACATCCCAACTGTCTTTGCATTATCCAAGTTCAACACTAACGATCGATCGAACGATCGCTTAATCGACAATTACAACATAGTTCTCGGCCGCCTTGGAGGGCAGCATTTTGGCCGCCTTCGACTTCACATAGCTGATCTTGGTGGCCGACACATCATTGTTGTCCAGCGCCCCGCCGATGATCATCTCGAGGGCACCCTTGAGCTGCAGCAGTTCGCGGGTCAGCCGCATTTCCTCTCGCATCACATAGCTCAGCTCCTTCAAAGCGTTCACCAGTTCGTTGCTGTACGCAATCGTGGTGGACTCAAACACATCCAGCACCTGAGAGGCGGCATTCAGCAGGACACGCATAAAACGCACCTCGCCAACGTGTGCGCACACAAACTTTATGAACCGAACAATTGTCTGCTCCGGCCGATCGGTGAGCGCACGCCTCAGACCCTTGCGATGCAGCAGCTCGTTGATCAGCGCCACAATCAGCTCCGGTTGACTCTCAATGTACAGGGGAAGCAGCACCGAGTCGAGCGCCTCCTTGTAGTTGAATTTACGCAGATGCGGATCAAAAATGCGCTGTGGCAAACGCTTGCGTCCAATCCGCACCACATGATCCACCTGCTCGGTGGTGTTGGGCGGCGCAATACGCTGCCTGATCTGGTACTTTCGTCGTGGCTGCTGTGCGAACTTATTCTGGCCGCTGCCCGGCTGATTAGCTTTGCTGCTGTCGTCGACCATGCGTCGGATGGAGACGAGACCATCGACCATGCCCACAACAACCGCCTGATCCTTGGCGGCCACACCGAGACTGACCACCGCATTGGGATAGGTCATGGTGTGCACCGTCTTGTAGGTGCTCACATCGTAGATCTTCACATGGCGATCCAGACCACCCGAGAAGAGTCGCTTGCCATCCGACCCCAATCGCAAGCAGGTGACGGTCTTGTGATGCTGCGACATTGTGGTGAGCAGCCTGCAGCCGCTGATCATGTCCCAGACACGCACCTGAGTGCCGCCAGCCGTGATGAAGATGGAGCCGTTGGGCAGGAAGAGCATCGATTCGACGGGACTGCCGTGATCCAAGGTGCTGGTAATCGCCTTCTCGGTGCGTGTGTCGTACACATTGATTTTGCCATCGTAGCCGCCGGAAATGAAGAGATGACTGGCCTGCGGATGCATGGCACCGGCGCGTATGTAGTCTGTGTGCGCATCCTCGTACGTCTTCACCACCTTCTCGTTGGCCACGTCCCACATTCGCACCGATTTGTCGTCAGCAAAGCTGGCCAGCTGCAGTTTGTCGGCGGTGAAGAAGGTGCGATGCACGGGCGCCGTGTGTCCCTTAAACAGACGCAATATGTTCCGACTGGTCGTGTCGAAGAGCTTCACGTGTCCCTCCTCGTCGCCGGCGGCGAGCAAGCGGCCGTCATGGCGAAACGAGGCGCCGTAGGCGGTCTTCTGGAAGCGCGACAGATTCTTGACCACCAGCTTGGTGACCAGATTGTAGATCTGCACGCGCACCGAGCACGTCAGCACAAAGTTGTCCGGATCGCTGGGGCTGAAGTCCACATAGTCGATGGTCGAGTGTTCCTTTAGCAGCTCCGGTTTCTGTCAGTGGTAAATGGAGTAAAACGAGTTGAGTTCGGCTTGTTGCTAAGTTGACAATTTCACGAGACTTACCCCCAGGCGATCCCAGTAGAGTGTGTCGGGTGTGACGACCTGGGCCTTCTGTTGGAAGCGTCGCACATTTGTGGCCTGAAAGTGGCTCATCTTGCCTAAATAATACGCTTAATAAGTGCGGCGTAAACGAACAACGCGCGCGCACGTGTGAAAGCAACAAACTAGTGGTGGGCAACCAAATCTAACGATATGTCGATACATTTTATGAGTTGCCGATTGTACATTTTGTGAAACATCGAGTCTTTGGTGTCGAACGTCCATGTTTTTTATTTATTTATTGAAAGACGACTATAAACCGTCGACATTAGAAGAGTAATAGTATAAAATGGAGTTAAATAAATAAATTATTTATTTAAAAAAGTAATTAAAATTAAATTAAATATTAAGACAATATTAATCTAACCCAGCCATCGGCCCGCGGATTGGGGAAAACCCCAATCAGGTCAGATGATAGCTTTGTTTGAAATTATTATGTTAATATAATTACTTATTACTTATTTTTTAAGCAAACAAATATTTTGCTTTCAAAAACGTACAAGTTTTGTATTTTAGTTGTGTTCTTACATGGTGCTGTAAAGCATGCGGCAACTTAACAGCGGAGTAACATAGCCTGTTATGCCGATGTACTCGATGCTAGACAGGTATCGATACTAGGGCAGCGACAGCGACGAACAACAACAACAACACAACATAACAACAGGCTGGCACATTTATTTACAAACGAATTTGTTGAACGTGTTTCGGTTAGCGCTCTATGCGAATACATTGTGCAGCAGCTATGCGTGATTGACTAAATAAAAGTGGCGCATGTCCGGACACACAACAACAACAACAACAACAACCACAACAACGACAAGACAAGTGTGAGCGGGAGCAACAATAACAAGCAGAGTAATCAACAAATAGATTCAATTTTAATTGAAATTTATCAGCACACTGTCCGTCGGCTGCTCTCGTTTTGAATGCTGTTGATGTTGATGCTGGCGACACATTTCAGGCAGCTCCCTCGTCTCCGTCTCCTTGCTGGCCAACGGTTAAATCCCCATTTTTGACGAATCTTTTTAATTAACCAGAGCAGAGAGATGATGGTGGGACAGAAGATCGGTCGAGAGCAGCGATGAAATAACAACGCACGCAAGATGTGCCGCAATTGAGGGGCAATTATCAATTGGCAGCAATAAATGTGCCTAATACAATTGAATCGAAGAACGCCCCAGCCTAGAATCAGCATCATCGATCACGATCAATAGTCGTCCAGCAGCTGCTGAAGACAGGCAACACAACTATATAGAAAGAAGTCTACAAATATGGAGCACGAAATCAATGTGGAGCTGAACAACGAGAAGAAAGTGCTGTGCGAGAAGATTATTCGCGACATTAACGCCGTCTTTCTCAAGGATGCAGATCTGTGAGTTTAGATCCCAGTTTAGTGTTTACTATTTCTTATTTGTTGTTGTCCTGCAGCTCCTCGTTCGAGATTATACCCAAAGAGACGAACTGCAACAAGTCGCCGGTGGTGCACGTGGAGCACAATCTGGGCCTGGAGTCGTGGTGCGCCCGCCACGTCTATGATCATGCGCATCGCACGCTCATCTCGCATCGTCGCCAGACCACGCAACAACAGCTAAGGACGCTGCAGCAGCAGCAGCAGAGCGACGCTCTGGCCAAGTACCTGAATGTGGCGCTCCTCATCAATCCGGATGTGACGACCTTTTGGCACATTCGCCGTCAGCTGGTGCAAAAGAATCGACTGAGCATCAACAAGGAGTTGCAGTTCTCCGCTCTGGTGCTCTCCATGAAGCCCAAGTCCAACGAGGCGTTCGCCTATCGTCGCTGGCTTTACTCCTTTCAAAGTAGGTTCCATAGTTGTCAAGTTCAATCTTGAATCTTAGAGAATATTGACGGGGAATCTGTCTGTGTCCGTTGTGCGGATCAAGTTTATTTTAAGGTTAGCTTAGGTTAGACCGGTTGCATTTTAGGGGGTGGCAAACATAGACCTAAGAAGGGACTTGAAGGGTATTCATAGCCAACAAAGAAGGTCTTCTAGTGTGTCTTTAACTTCAGGATCATTGCATTTCCTGCACTGATCGTTTAAACTGATCTTTACTGCGTGAGCAGTGCCAAACAGTGATCAGTGAGAATGCCTTGCATAAGTTCGTAATCCTTTATCACATTGTTCGATATACAAACAATTTTATGCAAGCATCTTGAATGTGCAATTATCGACATTAATGTATTTGTTTATTGTTGGTCATTTATAATTCAACCAAGCAAAAGACTTTAGTAAACAATTATTTATTAACAATATTGGGCATTAAAAAGGGTACTCAAAGCAGCGTACATTTCAATTCGAAAGTGAAAAATAATATTTATAAAAATTTAAAATTCTTTATCCTGACTAAACTACCAACGGACAGCCCAAAAGGTACAAGTTATGAGGCTACAATTTTTACTAATCTTGAAGACATTTTTTCATGCAATACGAATTCGGACGCGAACAATTTAAATTGATCAATTAAATTGTATTTTAACGTAAAGTGAAAATAGAAGCCATAGCATGTATTTGAACCAGTGATAAGCGCAGAGTTGAGGCCTTTAACACTATTTCAACAACTACAATTTGTATTTGTAGTAGAAACAGGGTAACTTGAAGTCGAGCAGTTTCGTTTCAAATCCGACGGTAAATAAATTCCTTGCTCTTTTTCGTTGCAGGTGCGGATGCCATTGATTGGCCGCATGAGATTAGCATTTGTGAGCGTGCCGCGGATCGTTGTGGCAGCAACTACCACGCGTGGTCGCATCGCCAGTGGGTGCTGCAGAATGCCCCCTGTCTGCTGCAGTCGGAGCTGATGCGCACCGAGAAGTTCATACGCAAGCACATCAGCGACTACAGCAGCTATCACTATCGTCAGGTGCTGCTCTTACGTGCCTACGAACTGGGCTACCATGTGGCCGACGAGCAGCTCAGCAGCTTGCGCGAACTGCTCGCGGACTACGGCGTACTGAGTGCGGCTGATGGAGAGGATGGCGATGTGGACACTGAGGAGGCGCTGCTGCAGCTGCTGTTGCCCAATCTCAATCGCAGCAGCGTGAGTGTTCAACGCTTGCGTTCCTTTCTCTACTGCTGCAATGTGGCCGCGAACGATGTGCGTCTGTGTGTCGAGCAGCGTGCGTTGTACGGGCAGCGAGATTGCTTCGAGCTGCATCGACGTGCAGCTCTCAAGTTCATTGTGGAGCAGTGTGTGCGATTGCTGACGGGTCGTGCCAGCGGCCTCACGTTGTATCTACCTCCGGTGGCAAGTGGCAGCCAGTTGAACGAGCTGCGCCCTCAGTTCGATTGCGAGGCGTATCCGTTCCTGGAGGCAGTGCGGCGTGTGGAAACCGAGCTGGGAGAGAAGCACAAGCGCTGGTGTCAAATCCATCTAAATTTTGGCTACCAGGAGCAGCAGGAACAGCAACAACAGCAAGAGCAGGACAAGGACAGCACCTAGAGATGATGACGGAGAACAAAAAGAAAAGTGTTTAACAAAATGTGCCGTAATCCAAAGCAGAAACGACATCATATATGGAAATCTTGTTATCCCTTATTAAGGATTCAGCTCAAAGCGAAAATCATTTAGCCAATTCTTAATTCCGCAAACTACAAACAAATAATTGCAATTTTTAAGTTTCAACTTGATATATACGATAGACGATAAACGATCGACGATCTACGATCTACGCGATATTATTTATAACAATTCTTCTACTGCATTTGAAGCGAGATCAATTAGAAAATCAGTTCAAATATATATATATATATATATACATATGTATCTCGACGTTTATATATATATATAGATATGGAATGCTCTCTTAGTTGTACTTCTACTTAGATCAATCAATTTGATTACAATTAAAATAATGTGTAGTGCATGTCTGTTAGCCAATTTGCAAATAGTTTTTAATAAATTCAGCAATAGCAAACTTATTCAAATCTGTATCTTTAAATTGTTTGACTTTATTAAACATTTAACAACCACCATTTATAGATATTAAGTGAATTGTGAATGTATATATTTTCGGTTCTATTCTTGTTTCCTTCTTGCCAGTTTTTATTTTAAAGTTCAGTTAGTTTTGAGCTTTTTATTTGAAATTGATTTTTTTTTTTTATTTATTAACCATTTTAATTTCGACTGACTTTGAAAATTTCATTTTATTTTTGATGCTTTTTATCGCTATTATTTTCAAATTAAGGCAACATAATTTTGTGTTTTTCTCTAGTTTTAATCTATTTTGTGTTTTTTTTTTTTAGCAATTTTTATTGATTTCTAATTGTAAAATATTTTAACTTAAATTAATTTATTCAAGCCAAATTTATTTAATTCATCATTAATACTAAAGTGATTTTGAATATTTGATTATGTTAAATTAACATAGACAGACGGACATGGCTAAATCGGCTCGGCTGTTGATTCTGATTAAGGATATATATACTTTATGGGGTTATTACACCCATTTTTCAATGGGAATAGGGTGTAAAAATGTTGCATTTAACAGTAATGTTTAAGAAATGTTATTAACAATTAACGTAATTTGATTGAGTGTTGGATATTTAAAAATGCAATTTGAAATTTACTTGGAAAATGTTGATTGATTTTAAAAGAGGATTCCCGAGCCTAAGCTCATGTTTCATTCCGAGGAAATTCAATTTTCGATGAAACCACAAAGTCGCTGCTGCTCCATCACGAGGCGGGAAGCAGGGAGTGAACGGGGTAGGCTTATGCGATGTATGGGCATGGCATCAACATCAATCACTGCGCATGTCAGCTGCGATGGCGCGACAACAACAACAACAGCAGCAGCAGCAATAGAAGCAGCATCCAGCAGTAGAAGAAGAAGCAGAAGCAGCAGCAGCAACGATAGCGACAGCGGGCTTGGCTTTGGTTCAGTGCGCCATTGAGAAGGAGTTTGCGTGAGGCTGAAGACGAAGACATAGAAGCAGCAGCAGCAGCAGAAGTAGAAGTGGAAGAGAGAGAGAGAGAGGGAGAGCGAGAGAAGTGGGCAACAACGAGACGACGACGGAGCAAAAGCATCAAGCAAAAAACAGAAAAACAGAAACAGCCAGACACAAAACGAGAACGGACCTTTTTCATTCAGCCTCTCCTCTCAAAGCGCGCTTGGTCTCCGCCTTCCAAAAAACCTAGTGATTTCGATAATATTTTTAAACGTTTTTTTTGTATTGTATAAACAATTTATATGGTGAGCGCTTAATTAAATCAAAGCATTTTGCTGTTAAGTGCAAATAAACATGGCGCACACACACACATACGCGTAGGCTCGGGCAAAATGTGGCTGTGTGTTTATGTGTATGTGTGTCATCAGTGCAAGTGCTAGTGCCTGTGTGTGTGTGGTTTTTAAAATATTAGTTTTCGTTGTCCTTTTTAATATATGATACGCCTTAATGTGCGTGACGGAGAGAGAGAGAGAGAGAGGGAGAAGACAGAGCGTGCTGTGGAGGCGGCCAATCAGTTAACTACGCCTCAGTTACTTGCACAGCCTTGGGGGAAGAGCAAATGGGAGACAGAGGCAGGCGAGTCTTATTGTCCGAAGGTCGTCCACATTTAAATCTCCTGCAAAATCCCTTTGACAGTTGGCAATTCCACGAATAAATGCAAATTAAATAGATATGAATATTTAAGATGGCTGCACTTACAGTCGACTACGCACAATTTACAGCGCCGACGCCCCCCAATCGTCCGTCGGTTCGTCTGTCCTCCGCATACTTTCAGCTTTTTGCGTTCTACTCATGGGACGCCCTAGAGAATTTCTGTGTTTGTGTGTGTGTGTGTGTGTGTACAAGCAATGGACACACCTGATGATTTTTTCTGCACGCCATTGTCGCAGTGTATGCGCGTGTGTGTGTGTGTGTGTGTGTGAATAGGCATGCTTGTGCTTAGAGTGAGAGTGAGGGGAGAAGCAACACATTGGCATTGGCCTATTAACTATTTATGCAGCAGCACACATACATACATACATACATATATTATATTTATATTATGCATGTACACAAATGAACGCAATAAGTTTGTTTGTGCGGAAGTCAAGCTGTCGCTTTGCTATCGCATTCATTCATACATCTATATATAAAATATATATAATTACACTTGACATAATCTATGTACATACATACATATGTACTTTACAGAGCGCATCAACAACGTAGCACATATCGTTAAAGAGAGACAGCAACTGGTGCATATCCCGTTCATCGTCGACAGTTTTGCAGTTAGTCGCCTTCAGCATCAACAGTTTGGCAGTCACTGTTGCCGTTGCTGCA
Source organism: Drosophila immigrans (assembly GCA_963583835.1). Lineage (NCBI taxonomy): Eukaryota > Metazoa > Arthropoda > Insecta > Diptera > Drosophilidae > Drosophila > Drosophila immigrans. The sequence continues at coordinate 22,060,561 of OY757144.1, read as the reverse complement.
GTTGGCAGCGCACTGCTCGGAGTACAATGAACTCGTGCGTGGAGTGCGACGAATAACAACAACAACAACAACAACAACTCGATACACATACACACACACATGCAGATGCAAGCACACAGATACAACGTGAGCAGAGTTTGCTTTTGGGCTGAGTGCAATGGCGGCGACAGCAATGACGATGACGACAACGATAACGATGACGATGGCAACGAAGCTAATGATGATGACACAACAAACGACAACAAGCAAATGCGCTAACAGCTAACTTTACCAAGAACGCACAAATTGAAATTGCATTTGTATTGTGTATGTGTGAGTGTAAATTGCAAATTGAATTTTGAGTCATGGCCACTTTGGGCTTTCCACTTCCGGCGTGCAAAGTACAAGAACTGCAACAGCAGCAAATAGAAGCACAACCAACAACAACAACAACAACTACAACAACTACAACTACAACGGAGCTGAGTTGAGCTGCCAAATAATCAGAGAAAGGTCATTGAAACTTGCGCAATTTGCAAAGAGGATACAAGGAAAAAGAGTATAGCATAACAAAATGGGCAGCCTGCCGAATTTGCATGAACTGGAGGAGGAGGAGCGCAAGCGGGAGAAGCGAAGAGAGTACGAGCTGCTGTTGGAGCAGCGTGCCCTGGACACGAGCCGAGAGCGCGAGCGTCTCTCGGTGTTTGCGCAACAGCGTAAGGTGAGTGCGATAACACTGATCGATGATATCGATAAATTACAGTACTCTGGATCATGCCAAGCGCGATACTTGAATAATTTATTATCGAATCAAGACTCAGTGAAATCAACAATCGTTTTCTTTTTATGTGAAGTTTCTGTTTGAGTTTAGTTGCAACAAGGTTATCCATTTTTATTTTATTAATATCTAAACTTTATTATATTTACTTTATGTTATAATTTTAGATGCCTTTATTTTCTTTCTGTTATAATTTTCAATTATTATCTATTTTAAAATACAACTTCTTGTATATTATTATTATTTACTATTCCATTTTCTGTTATATATTTCTATTTGTTTGCTATTATTCGAAGCTTACAATTACATTTTATGGAACTCAGTATAGCCAGGTCAACTTAAACGATTCTATTATATAGTTTTACAAATACTGAAGATTTGTTCAGTCTTATCCGTTAAGTTTATTGCCAAGATGTTTTCGTGGTTTAGAAGTCTATGAATTTATTAAGTAATTATTTAAATTACATTTTTAAATTGTACTCGAGGCTGCTGAGAAAATAAGTTTTACTGTATAGCGTAAATCAATAGATGCAACTCTTTGTCTGTCTGTCTGTCCGTCCGCTTGTTTAGGTGTCAATTTAGACTGTCAATTTGAAAGCTAGCTGAATGAAACTTGTTTCAAACACGTGTTGTTGCTGTACGTCACCCTTATGCTAATGGCATCACCATTTTATAGAGAAATTCTGGCTTATAAATATGTTCGAATGTTGCAGCAATCGTCATATAATGCTTATATCATGGCTGGTCTGGGCATCGGCGGTGGCGGCGGTTCTTTAAGCCTGACCACGACAACGACAGCGACAACGAGCTCGACGGGCACAAACACGACGGCTGCCAATGGGCTGGCGAGTAATGCCAATGGTGAGGTGAGCAGTGGCCATGGAAGCAAGAGTCAATCGACAGCAACAGCGACAGCGACAGCAACAGCGACAGCGACAACAACAACAGTGGCGACAACCGCATCGGCAACGACAATGACAACACTGACTGGCCTTGCCATGCTGGGAATGGCAGGCAAAAAGTATCCGCATCCGTTCCATTCGCACACGTATCAGCAGCATCCACATCCACACCAGCATCAGCATTCGCATCATCACACGCAACAGCAGCAACAACAGCAACAGCAACAACAGCAGCAACAGCAGCAGCAGCAGCAGCAGCAACAGCATCAGCAACAACATCGACATTCGCTGACCACACGACATCGCGTGCTGCGAACACGGACGCGCAGCTCGGGCGGAGCACAGAATATCTGGGATGAGCAGATGATGGAGGTGAGTGGGCAACTGGGCAGCTGGGCCGCTGGGCAGCTAGGAAAATGTAAACAACTCGCAGCCAGAGACAGAGAGAGAGAGACAGAAGCTGAGCCAGCGGCTCTCGTCATTTATTTATAGAATTCACTCTGCTTCAGCTTCAATTTATCTCAATGTCACTAAATCAGCAACTTGCAATATTAAAATGCGTTGCGTTGCGTTGCGATGCGATGCGTTGTGGGCGGAATACGTAAATGTCAAAGCGAGTTATCAGATTAATTTCCGCAGTAGTTGCACAATATGTAATTAAATCGCAAACAAAAGCAAAAGTCACCCTCGACCCTGAGCTTCACACGCCACAATCGTCAACAGGTCTATAGTTCAAGGCCAATTAATTACAGTTGCATTTGTTTTCTCAATTACAATAGACACGTAATTTAATTTATTTTTTAAATTTTTACAGTCTATTGAATTTGAATATTTTTCCTTTATTCCAACCTTATTATTTACGGCACTTTAGAATGCATTTTAAAATTGCCCCTAGTTGACTAATAATTTAATCTAAAAATATTTCGTAATTCATTAAGAGACTTAATTTCTTTTTTCAATTACAATACACACTTAAATTATTTTTATATATTTTGTGTTGTACATTTTACTTTCCTAATTTCTATAGTAGTTATAGATTAATAACTATAGCAGCAAAGTATAATATCGGTAATGTTTTAGGCAAAAAATGTGAAATTATCTGAAATGAGCAGTTAAATTACAAATATAAACTATTTTTGGGGTTGTTTGGATTCTACTTTATTTTATAACATTTACTTGAATAAATGTAGGTGCATTCTGGAAACAACTTTAGAATGAATTTTAAACATGTCGATACTAAATTAATAGTTAACTTAAAAAAATGTTATAATTTACATAATTGAATAACATATTTCTGAAAATATCTTATGTGAGCGTGTTATGAAGTGTATTGAGGGAGTGGGTTAAATTAAGCTGACAGTTTTGTAAATTCTGCAATTGCCAAATAGACAATGTGTGCCCCAAATAGTATGCTATGAAAATTGCTGCTGTGGAATGTCAGATGGTAATGGATTGTATTTATTAGTTTATTCTCAGTTTTTGTATAGAATTAATTAATTCATTCTTTTTTCTGTTATTCTGTGACAGCTTAAACTAGAGGTGAATGTTAACAAAATCTAGCTAACTTAAATAGGAATGATGTACAGTTAATAGGAAGAACATAATAATTATATTGGCAAGCAATAGTTGAGAATATGCAGAAATGATGCTTGTCGAAAGAATGCATTTTATTATTTAATAGATACAACTGGGCAAATAAAACATTGTCCTCTCTCTTTGTGCGTCTCCCTGTTGTCTGTCCATCTGTCTGGCTGATAATGAAAACAATTTTGAATTAAAAGAAACGTTCCTACTGTTATTAGCATTAATGTTGATTATATAAATAATACTGATTTCTAATTTCGGCAATTTCTTTTACTGCTTGCAGCATCTGACCGCCTACTCGCCGTCGCCGATCTCGACGCGGTCGCATCGCATCAACCCGGTGTCGTCGTACCAGGTGCAGGCGGCGCTGGCGGCGTCGCGACGTCGCGAGTCGATCAACAGCTCGATTGGGGCGACCTCGATACGCCGCCTGATCACGCTGAACAACCGCAACTGCCGCCACAAGGTGCCCGCCCACGTGCGCCAGAAGGTGTGGCGCCAGTTCACCTGCCTCAGCGTGGCACACGGACTGGTGAGCGCCGTGCTGCTGCCGGTGATGGCGCTGCAGGGCTCCAGTTCGGTGTGGCACCATCGCGAGCAGTGGCTGCCGATCGGGCCCAACATTGGATCGCTGCTGCTGAGCGCCCTCTTCCTGCTGGCCGCCGCCTTGTGCCTGCCGAGCACGCGGCTCATCCGACGCTACGGCTACACGCCGCTGCTGGCGGGCAATTGTGTGGCCGTGACGCTGTTCCTGCTCTCGCACCTCTACGCCTCGATCTACACGCTGCTGCCGGCGTACCTGCTGCTCGGCCTCACGCTCAGTGCGGCCAACAGCTGCAAGGCCGCGCTGATTGTGCACTATGGCGGCCGGTTGAGTTGCTCGCAGCACGAGTGCACCTTGGGGGCGGCGCAGACGCTGACGGCGGCGGGAACGCCGGCGGAGGCGCTGCACGAGGAGCACAAGATGTTCTGCAATCGGGACCAGAAGGTGCGACGTTTGGCGCGCTGGTTTCGCGCCTCGCAGGATCTGGGTCTGATTGTGGGTGCGCTGCTGGCATCGTTGCTGCTCGCCTGCAACGCCAACGACTGGAGCTGCTCGGCGGCCAGCGAGGAGGCGGCCAATGCCAGCGCATTGCCCACGAACCTGCCGCAGTTTGAGGACTTTTACAATCGCAACGAGCACGGCGAGCGCATCTGCGGTGCCGACATGTGTCCGCTGCAGCTGTCCCAGCTCGGCTGGACACTGGACAACCGCAGCGATCCCTCCTCCATTTACGCGGGCTTCATTGAGAGCAGCAATCGGGCGGGCGGCCAATCGCTGCTCTGGCTGTACGTGCTGCTCTCGCTCGTCGCCCTGCTGCTCTCGCTGATCCAGGGGCGACAGGGACTCGCCGCCAGCGGGCGGCAGGAGCGGGCCGCCAAAGACGTCGGCGATACGCTGCTCTTCGCCGGTCCGTTGGCGTACTTCGTGGGCACCGAGCAGAGCTACATGCTGGCCGATTTCCTGCGCGCCTTTGTCTCCTGCTCCCTGGGCATCGGCATGATTGCCGGCGCCCTCATCGGCATGGGACTGATGCAGCTCATTGTCTCCTGCACCCTGAGCATGCTGCTGCGCCACACCAAGCGCATTGTCGTCATCTGTGAGTAGACAACAATTCTCTTTCCCTTTATTCTATTTGCATTTCCATATAACACATATCGAGTTCTTTGTGCTCGTTGACTGATCAATGCTTTCCCTGACTGACCTGCAATTTGTGCTCAGTCTTAGTATTTTTAATAATTAGTGAGAATTAAAATTAATTTGAAAATGCTTTAGTATAGCCAGTACTTCAACCAATATTCAGCACGGACACGAACCAGTTGCAGTTGCCGATGGCAATTATCAGCAATGAATATAAGGCGTTAATTAACCGATAGACGTTTTTAATAATTAATTGTTTTAATGGGAGCATTCTTATTATTCTTCCACAAAGTACAAGCAAAATTGAATTTACCTTTGCACACATTAACCATAACAACCCGCGGTTGATGGGTGGTATGAGCAATATTTGTTAGTCAACGGTTTGCAAAAACTATAGCATACTTTTTGGGGCTCTTTTTGGTTCAAAAACATTTGTGATGTCTGTACTCGTAAGTTTGAGGCAATTCAATAATTATCATTCAATTAAGAAACTCAGGGAATTGTTTCTTAAAAAAAAACACATCAATAATTATTTTTATTTATTAGTTTATTTTTTTAATGTTGTTTATTATTTTTAATGTTGAACAACAATGGTTAATTTTTAGGGATTTACGAAATTCCATAGCATTTTACTATAATTATTATTTTTGCTGAAGCAAAATACAACTAAAAAATTATACAAAATATTATTTATGAGTATTAATTAAAAATCATTTTATTTTTATAATAAAGCTCAGATCTATAACAGTCACCTGCTATTTCACGGATGCGCAAGAAATCCATGGATCAGTTTTAATTATTAATTTATCCTGCTATTATTTACAACTTGAATTGATATGAAAGAACTACAAAGTCAAATGATAAAGTATTATTATTATTAAATATTAACAATTACGGGATACATTTGGTAAAATCGGCATCAGCAAATAAAACAGGAATCAAAATAGAGTCATAAATTTAAACTTAAATGTGTAATAGTAAAATTGGGGAACATTAGAGATTTAAGTGGAGTTTGCACCATTTTAAGCTCTCAACTATTATTTATAAAATAATTGCAAGTTAATTTATTTTCGCTAATTCGCCCGCATTTTCTGCTTTCGAACTTCCAGTGGCCGGCTTCTTTTTTCACTCGTGTCTGCTGCTGGCGCTGTCCAGCTGGAAGCCGTCGAGCGACGACAGCGCGCTCTTCTATGTGATAGCCGCCTCGTGGGGCGCCTGCAACGGGATGTGGGAGACGCTGCTGCTGTCGCTGGTCACGCTGAACCATGTGCAGCACGAGCACGTGACCGAGGTGACGGCACCGCTGCAAGCGTTGCGGTTCCTCGGATTGGGCGTCACGTTCGCCGCCCATGGCTTTCTGTGCGAATCGATGAAGATCATTGCGTTGGTGGTGCTGCTGGTGATCAGTGTGCCGCCGTATGCGGTGCTCGAGATGCGCCTGGAGGCGCAACGCAAGGCGACGTTGATCAGCTTATGACGCAGCTACTTCAGCTAGTCCAGGCGGCGGGGCACTGTGGCCCGCACCCACACCATGTGAGGTGGAACGAAACAAGCACACACACACGCACACAGAGAGGGAGAGAAGAGAGAGCAAGAACGAGAGCGAAACTACAGTATTCTATTTTGTGTTCTGTTTTGCAGCACTTAGTCCATACCTAGAGATAGATCCAAGTCCATAGCTGTCTACCATACCATACTGTATGTATGTACTTGTAACTGTAATTCTAAATGTAACTGTTATTCTCAATGTAAAGCTAATCGAATACGGGACAAGCTTGCTACTCCCCAGTTATTGTCCACAAATTTGGTGTCTCTAGCTGTTGTAGTTTCTGAGATCTAGGTGTTGAAACAGGCGGTCAGACAGACAGACAGGAGAACGAGACAGAAGCAAAAGCAACATATACAACGAGCTGCCATCAATGTTCCCGATCTTTTGCCACCTTGACAAGACATAACTCCAAAACGAAAGCTCATTGAAATAGAGAGAGAAAGAGAGAGAGAGAGAAAAAGAGAAAAGAAGAAAAGAGAGCGCGAACGCTCTCTTTAGCATGTGTTTAAATTAGCCTTAGCTTAAAATGGATTATACTCGTAGATGTATATGTATGATTAAGCGACAACTTTGTGCCATCAAAAACGTATTCCTCGATGTAAATCTTAACGTAATATTCTACACACAACACACACACACACACATTTTTAGATATAGTCCTATATGCATGTCTCTAGATCCTAGATCCAAAAAATTGATATTGAAAAAGAAGTTGATTTGAATTGAATTGAATTGATATCTCGATGTCTCGCATCAATTGCACACTTTTCGAGTGGTTATCGACTGAACACGAACAGCCAAAAAAATCGCAAAATCGCCAAATCGAAAATCGCAAAATCGCAGAAAACTGAAAGCTCGGAGAAAGCTGTGAACAAAACTTGTTGTTGTTGTTGTTAGCTCCTAGAAATGTACGATCTACGCATATGTGTTTTTTGGATGTCACATCGATGTTCTACCAACAATTTTCATGATATACGTACTATATATACTATATATGTAGATATGAGCATGTGCGAATACAGTTTAGCGGTGTGTGTTGTCAAATGTCCTTAGGTTTCGTTAAAGAAGAAAGTCTCCCCTTCCCCCTCCGCCCACACACACACACACACACACACACTCAAATATGATAAACACATATGTATATTTAATGAAAATGATATGAAGGTGAAAAATCCTAAGATCTAAGAACAATGTTAACATTTTATGCTGCTGATAAGAGAAATAAAAATACAAAAATCTAAATAAATTTTTAAACATTTTGTAACTGAAACTTTACAAGCAACAGTTTTCGCAAATCGATCAGATATTGACTATATACATAAATGAACTATATTACAAAGTCAGATATATACATATATGTATATGTGTATATGAATGTACGTATGTATGTTTGTAAAAAGCAGTTCGTTAAATGTTTATTTTTTTTGCTAGAATTCGTACAAGAGACAGACACAAATATATAAGAGATCGATGCGTTGAAAATAGAATAAAAATAAACCGAGTTAAACAAATTAAATCTTTAATAAGAAATAAATAAATAGTTACTTTTTGAAATTAAACAGCAGAATGCTGAGCACATTCCACACACACAGACACACACACACACACATACACGTAAATAATTTATAAATAAATAAATACTTATTGATATGTGTACAAATTGAATAAACCGATTATCCACATTGAACTTGTTTGCCATTTGCCAATTAAAAAAAAGCTTTCAATTACAGCGCCGCGTGACGTCATCGAGCTTTCGCTCTCTCGCCATCAAACTGCCTCTCTCCCGCTCTCTCTCTGTCGCTCTTATTGATCTCTCGGAGAGCACAAAGCTTGGCTTCGTCTTAATTCTAAACACAGCTTAGCCCCGCTCATTGCCGCTCTCGCTTCCACGCACAGTGTTATTGGGCGTCGCGTGCCGGCAACTTGAAAGCTGCTCGCTCGCTCGCTCGCTCGAGACAGAGAGAGAGAGAGAGAGAGGGGGAGAGGGAAGTGTATTTGCGTGCTTTGTTTATGTGCAGTAAACAAGCTTTTCGGTGCTTTATCAATTGAACGGCGCGAATTGTGGACACAGTAGCGCAGGGTAAACGAACCGAGTCGCATAGCGTCTCTAAACAAGTCCAAGCAGACTGCTTCTTGGCATGCGAAGCGCGGGAAGCGAACTGGAACTGGAACTGGAAGAAGATGGCGGCAGCGACAACAACAACAACAACAACAACACCACTAAAGGGCCCTGCATTGGAGGCTGTGCAAAATGAAGTGCGAGATTGGTTCGAGAGCAATACGAATTTGCCCGAAAAGATACGTGAGTGAACTCTGATCATAATATTTGTTGTTGTTGTTGTAGTTGTTGTTGTTGTTCTTGTAATCAAAACAATTATATCTTAAGCTTTAATGGGATAGGTTGCGAACGCATTCAAAAGATATATATTTAGTACATACATACTGCGCAGCTGGTCTAACAACTGTGTTGCCAACTACATTTACATACATATATAGTACATATAGACTATATGCACAATACCATACTAGTTATGGCTCGTAATCGAACTGGGAACTTGAAACTGATAGCTGATAAATGCGTTATCAGTTGTGACATTGGCCATTGTAAAGATAAATCAACACATTCGACTCATATTTGATTACAATAGCCGGGCATACAGAACACCGACTTCCCTATATATACACACATACATACATATAAATATATTTTACTATTTTCATGAATTTCTAATCACTGTCATCATAACTGAGACTAGACCCGATTGTGCTGCGACGATTTCTCAAGTGCATGGACTACGATGTGAAGAAGACGAAAGCTCTCATCGAGCTCAACTATAATCTGCGCAATAAGAATTGCAATATCTATATAGATCGCGACATGAACGACGAGAAGACAGCCCAGGCGTTGAAAGCATCGTAAGTAGTGCATTCCAGACACCCTTCATTCCAAACTAAAAATGCTCGTAACTGGTTAGCCAAAGTTGCAGCACAATCATCATCCAAGGCAGCTATAGTATATTATCGTATAGTAAATCAAACAAGTTTTCGCCCTTGTATATATTATCCACAAATCGTAAAATACATTGTGTATACAAAGTAGTTGGGTTACGTGGTATATCATTTTGAATTTGGAATTATTTTAAAAAAATGTGAGAAATGAAAATCGAAAAACCACATTTATATTTTTATTACCATCAAATAGTGTAATGCAGCTTTTTTTGTCTGTTTATTATTTATACATTTACTTATTGTTATTGTTCTACAACAGATATTTATATAAATTATTTTCATATATGTATATATAGGGTATTGTGCTGTAGGTATAAAGTTGTATTAAGGTGCATGTTAAATTGAGTAGACAATTCGCTTGAGAAAATAACAACAGACGGGAAGGCAGGTCGATTTATTTATACGCTATGCTGGTGGCTTAAGCATAGTTTAATTTAATGGATCATGACTATTTCAAAGTACATGGTCCACACACACAACTGGTCGCGATCTAATCCTCAATGTTGTTTTGCAGAGACGTGGTTTTACTGCCGGGCGTAACACCGGAACGCCACAAGCTGCTATTATTCCGCATGGTTGACTACGATCCCCGCTCGGTAATAATTACAACTCACAACTTGTGTACTATATCTTTGCTTTTTAATAATCTCGGCTAATGTTAACGATCTCTGCGTGCAGCGTAACTCGGAGCAGGAGGCCAAAGTGTTCTTTATGATGAGCGACACACGCTTTACGGAACCGGACATTGAGCTCGACTCCGACATGGACATGGATGTGGACAGAGATGTGGATGGAGATGTGGCTGTGGATGATGTGAAGCCAGTGTGCGATAAACCCGATGCCGATCTTGCCGATGGCGATGTGCACATTGTGGACATCAGTGGCTATACAATGCGGCATCTGGCCTATGTCTCGATCTTTGTGCTGCGCGTCCAGATGAAGTTCCTGCAGGAGGCGTATCCATCGCGGCTCAAGGCTGTGCACATCATCAACTGTCCGTCGTTTCTCGACCGCATGATGGCCATGATGAAGCCCTTCATTCGCGAAGAGGTTCTCCAGCTGGTAAGTCTGATCAATCCATATGCAAACATCGAACATTATCTATACATTATGCTTTTGCAGATGCACTACCACACCGAGGGCTTGGACAGTCTTTATGAGCTAATACCTAGGGATATGCTGCCCAATGAGTATGGCGGCAAAGCTGGCTCGATGGCCGAGCTTAAGGCCCACTGGCTGCGGAACCTTAAAGAAAAGACGTAAGCCATAACTATAAATTATCTATCTGAAATCATTTATTTATTTATTACACTTTTTTTTGCAGGCCGTATTTGAGCGATGACAAATATTGGCGCATCACGTCGGCGTCCAAAAGTCGCTGGTCTTGGTTCTAATCCCCATTATCATCTATCTTTATGAATGTTTTTATTGCCAAAATTGTGATTATTAACTTGCTTGAGAGAGTGGGAAACAACGGGCGTAGTCGGGGGGTTTTTTGTTTAAACCTATGTTTATTGTGAAAATGTAAAAGGGTACATAAGTTTTTTTTTTTTTAATAACTTTATTTTATTTTATATATTCACTAGAGGCTTCGCACCAAGTTTGTTGTAACGCTCGGGCGCTGTTTCTCAAATACCCCATTCAAGTTTAAAAATGTTGTTAGTATTTTGTAGATTTTGTGTTCTGATAACAAATTTGTCGATCAGTCGAAACAAAGAACTTTATATATATACCATATATATAGATTATACATAATGAATAACAATACATAACGAAATTGAAATAATCCGAATTTTTATCATGGCAGAAGATATACATACATACATACATAAGGTATGTAAAAACAGAAAACATGTAGGAACGATAATGAAATCCTCCGTAAATCTTATTCATAAACCCTCCAAAGGACATACAAATTGCACTTGTGGCTTCCGAGATTAACGATTCACGATGTTAAGTTTTCAAATATAATATTAGTTTAATGCAACCCACAAAAGTATGCAACATTTATTCCTGTTTGCACTTGCAAAATTTTTGTCACAGGGACGAAAAAATGTTTGAAATCGCTGCAAAATGGGGAAATCCTGAATATCTCGAGAACGAAAAGGACGATCGAAATATCCTTTAACCAGCTAATAGTCCTTGTTAAGACAAGTTGATTGCCAGAGGACTCGCAAGGATCAGCAAGGATATGGACAAGATAGAGCATGTTTTCTCTCAGCAAAAGAGTCCTTCTAACTATGTTGTTTAAAGGATATTCGTCCTTTTGATATCATATTCGTCCTTTATGCGTCTAGCACTATCTGCATGCCAAAGGACATCGCAATCGTCCTTCAAATGACGAAGTTACGAAGGATTTTTCAATTTTCGCCAAATTTTCTATGCCTTCCCCTTGCAAAATTTCGAGACAGATTTTGAAATTTTAATTTTGTTTTCTCGACTTATTTAAATGACATTCGATAGCTGTTTTTTTACTGATTACTGAAGAGCATCAGGGCTATCGACCGTCCAAAGGACATCCTAATTATCCTTGTGGTTTCAGAGATATTCACAATTTTAAATTTGCGACAAAATTAATTCGACCCCCGAAAGTATGCAATTATTTTGTTTTTTGGACTTGCAAAAATTTTTTCCTAGGGACCAAAAAAATGTTTGAAATCGCTGCAAAATGGGGAAATCCTGAATATCTCGAGAACGAAAAGGACGATTGAAATATCGTTTGGCCAGGTAATAGTCGTTGTTAAGACAAGTTGATTGCCATAGGACTCGCAAGGATCAGCAAGGATATGGCCAAGTTAGAGCATGTTTTCTCTCAGCAAAAGAGTCCTTCTAACTATGTTGTTTAAAGGATATTCGTCCTTTTGATATCATATTCGTTCATCATGTGTCTAGCACTATCTGCATGCCAAAGGACATCCAGATCGTCCTTCAAATGACGAAGTTACGAAGGATTTTTCAATTTTTGGCCCATTTTCCATGTTCCCCCCTTGTACATATTAAGGACAACTTTTTTATTGTTTTTTTTTTAAGTTTCTTTATTTGTTTAACGTCAATCGACAGTAATTTTTAAACGTATTCATAAGAGCTAACTACCCTGCAAATATATTAATTAAATGCATCCCAAATTGCAAAATTGTCGCAGGGACAACAAAATTGTAAGAAATCGCAGCAAGTAAAGAAAATCCTGAATATCTCGAAATCGTAAAGGACTATCGAAATGTCATTTGGCCAGTTGATAGTCGTTGTTCAGACGAGTTGATTGCCACAGGATTCATGAGGATCTGCAAGGATATGCCCAAGATAGGGATTGATTCCTCCAAACAAAAAAGTCTTTGAAACTTTGTTCGTAAAAGGATAATCGTCTTTTGGATTCCATTCTCGTCCATCATGTACATGCCGGAGGACGTACCAATCGTCCTTTAAATGATGAAGCTACGAAGGATTTAGAAGTTTCTTCTGGCGCGTTCTTCCGTGAGTGTTTTCCTGCAAATTTTGCAATGTTTTTCTCATTTTTATTAATTTCTTGAATGCTAATCGACAATTGTTATTCCACAGATTACAGAAATCAAATTCGTTTCAAAAATACTATAATTAAGTAAAAAAGTTACGATAAAATTACATACTTACCAAACTTATCTTTTTTAAGGATATAACTGATCCTTTCAATAACTTACCTTTGCTCAAAAATATAAATATGTATTTTTGACTTCTTTCTTACATTGTTTTTTAGATTATCTTTACCTTATTTTTTACTCCCTATATACTGTATTATTAAGCTTGTAATTATCAGGCCCAATTTAATGTTATTCAAAAATAATTAACAACAGTCCCTCATTGAGTTTTTGTGGCTCGTTTTCTACAACCACCATTTCTCGTTTTTTAGATGAAGTATTAATAGATAACCAATTTCTTGTGCCAACTACTTACTAGTTTAGCAACTAGGAGGAGTCTCGCCGGTATACAATTTATTTTATTTATCAGCGTAGATCAGATTTCCTCTCGTGAAGTTGTACAAGTGACTTTTGTAATTATAAAACGTAAATTCCTCGAAGATGGTTCAAGTGACAAAAGCTGGCGTAGTTTGCAGTGTTGATGCATTTTATTGATTTAAATGAATTATAGTTTTGAAAGTTATCCTTTTACTAAACTAGAATTCGAGCATACTATTTGTTGTCATTGTAAACTGATCGTAGCAATGTGAAGTAGCTCATTGATGTGCTAAGAATCTGAAAATGAGTTATTAATCATTGGGAATTTAATTAAATTAAATCGTACGTACCGCAGTAAAACTTTGCAGTGATAATGTTGAAAATTTAAAGGTTGTTATTCGTACTGGCCTCTGGCTACACATTATCATAAATTGCAAATTTGTCCGAAATTCACTGTTTGTGTACGCAGATATTGTGTTATCCTTATTTTGCAAGCCATCCCAGTCGCAATTGTACAGATGCCATGCGGTGATGGTCGACTAGAGCCATCAAGTGATCATAAAAAAAGAATTTAAAGATTTTAATCATTTTTAGCCCACATAAAAAAATAATATATACTAGAGCGAAACTAAAACTCAAAATGTAAATATATTTGCGCATTTGCACTAAAGCGTGGATAGGATTATTTCAGAATTTACATTGGTAACGATAATTTCCAACATCTTGGTTAAGTTCATTTTTTATTGATTGCAGTTGTAAGCAATAATAACAACTTTAATTTTGTTTGTGATTGCCAATTTTAGCAACTTGCTAAATAAAGCGAAAATATAGATGAAGTGTATCGATGGGCACAAAATATTACTTATAATATTATCTCATGACTTACATGCTGAATTAACAAATCTCCATTTTTACAAATGATATACAACTGAGATATTGCCGATGATATGTAAATAACGAACTTGATATAGTCTCCAATGAACATGTATTTACTCTTGAAAGAAGAAACAAATTCAAGTATTGCAAAACAATTCCAATATGTAGACTTACAGTCACCAGCTGAAATCCCACCATGCATATAAGTAATGCCGAAATGATGAGGTTAACAAGAAGTATGGGGCTAAAGAAATCTTCCAATCGTTTAGCGAAGCTGTAAATGTAAAACTAATTTATAAGCAAAGGACTACAAATTATAAAACAATGCAATCCCGATCGGAAAGCAAAGAGATTGTACCTCAGAAAAATATGGAGAATAGACGCAAGAATCGGAGCAAGTTATAAATACGAATTCTGTGTCTATAGATCAATCAATAATTACTGATTACGACGTAAAACGTCTTCCATAAATGTAGAGTTTACGAGATTAGATTTCAGAATTTAATGTCAGGCTTAGCTACTTTTCAAAAAAGTATTACTAACATATCCTACAAATCTTAAGAGAAGTGGGAGTGACATATATTGAAAAGGCAGAAACATAAACTACCGCTCACCAAAGGACAATAAGGCCATCAGTCTATCATCGTTATCAATTATAGCTTATACCTCAAGCATTTAAGGCGATTCAATATTTCGAATTTTTCAATATACAGGATGCCTGTAATAAAGTCAGTCCCTCAGCGGTTTTAAACCATTTAAATTGTTAACAAAATTAATTTTCCGGCTTAATTGTTAGTAATTGTTGTACTCGTGTGATATTAAATGTTATAAACGTTGCAAATAAATTAGTTTTTATGCTCTTACGTTGAAGTTGCAACTGCTCCACACAATTTCTATGATACTCACCGAATAATTTTATTATGCTGCCTCGCACAGGAATGCAGTTCTTCAATTTGTTTCCGCTGTAATTTGGTAATGTCAGCGTTGGTAGATGAATTTTTCATTATCTTCAACACTAAAACATCGACGCGTTCATGTAGTATGCGAAATTGTCCGCAAGTGTACGTTATAAAGAATCCAAATAGGGAGTCCTCAGCAAAAAGTGTGGTAACTACACAAATACCAGCATATGATGTAAAAAAATAGGTACCCGCATAAAACATCCAATTTCTATACGGATTGAAGGGAAACGCCATTTTGTAGGGGAATGGTTTATTTTCTCCGCTGAAGCCAAAATCGAAAATCAGTTGAACCAATGGCAGAATGCAGTACATAAGGATAAGACAGGATAACAACATCGTCATCACACGAAAAGTAATCATCCGCTTACGACACTCCTTAGTAATGTGAACACTTTTGTTACTATTTCAAGATAAAATAAGACAAAAACAATTATACCACAAATAAATTAATATAACAGTAATTTTGCAATTATGCTGATTGAGAAGTTATATGTATTGATGCTTTATAAGGTGGCAGAAAACAAAAGTTGAAAACTTGAGGGTAATC
The DNA here is from genome assembly GCA_963583835.1 of Drosophila immigrans. Taxonomy (NCBI): domain Eukaryota; kingdom Metazoa; phylum Arthropoda; class Insecta; order Diptera; family Drosophilidae; genus Drosophila; species Drosophila immigrans. The sequence goes on along the minus strand of OY757144.1, from coordinate 22,044,765 downwards.
AGTGAATCTTAAATTGAATACGTTTTTAATAGAGAACTATTTCCGAGATATCTTCGAAGTTTAAATTTTTGAGTGATGAGTAAATTTAAAAAAAATATTTGTTTGTATTTTAAAATATTTAAAAGAGTTTAAAAATCGATAGTTTTGACTTACCCTAAAATTACCGTACTAATATAATTCCATTCCATATTTTCTAATTACTTACTCTGGTATCCATATATCACGTACAAATTCTTGAATCACTTTTCGAAGCTGGTTCTGATTAAGACGCAAGTGCACCAAGCGAACAAAATTTAAAAGACCCATTAACGTAGTACAGCAGTTTTCCGTAAGCATTATAATGTCTCCAATGTGGTCCACTAAAAAGGCTGTCTGGAAACAGATTGTTATCCCCACAGATACAATAACATACCACGACCAACACGTGTATGCCATACGAATTGCATTTTTGCGCCGAATCGCACTATTTTCTAAGTTATTTTCAAGTGGCCAGGAGCCATTTAATTTTAGCCAGATACATTGAAACGGCAGGTAAAACCTGGAGTCTTTATCCGATTGGGGATTAAACATTATCGAAAGAGTCGTTCTTCGCTTCTACATTAGTAGTTTTCTCGGTGAAAGTCTTTTTATAATGTTGCCCATCGCCCGAGGATAAATTCTCCAAACACAAGTAGAATAACTAATGCGTCAATTATAATCGCGTTTAATGCACCCACTTGTCAATTGCTTATCTGTTTGTAAACATTCTATTAAAATCACCACAACGAACACAGAAGGAGTACATCAACTACAAAAAGAATAATTAATTTGTAAATTATCTAGTACGAACAGCCACAGTTGAGTTTTTTCTGTACGATACCTCTCAGCTCACTCTTAAATGTTAAGTGTACTTTTAAAAGTAAACGATTATTTGTTCACCAAAACAGCCACTAACTTGGCACTAACTTAAAGTGTTTAAGAATAGTTTAAAATTTCGAAATTTCGTTTTCGAATAATAACAAAACTGCGCATCGCGAACGTAAAAATTTATGGACAAATTATTTGGCTTCATATCGAAATTGTGCTAAATAATTCCTAAGCCATAATTAAATAATGTAGATTTCCATCGATAGAAATTATTTTAAAATATTACAAATTTGTATTTATTTTACAAAATGTTCAAAAAATTAATAACGTGACATCGCGATCATGAATTTATTTTAAATAAATTCAACACCTAAAAGTTAAAAAATAATTATAATATAAAGAATACATGTTTTATAGTTTTAGCTTTTTATTTTATTTTATATTTTCTGTTTTGTCAGAAGTCGTAATTAAATTAAAAATAAAAAACAATTTTAAAGCTTAGTTATTATTAAAACTAATTATACACATTTATGCAGGTAATATAACTTATTTACAAAACAAATTGACTACGATTGAAATCCAAGTTTTTTCACAATATGTCGTAAACCAGTTCCAGCTAGCTTCCTGACATAATGCTACATTTAACAGTTATTTTTCTTAACATTTAGCATTTATGTTAACTGAACAGTCTGCAAATAACAGGTATAAATGCTCTACAAATTTTAACAGCATTAGAATAGTTACGAATCAATTTATTCTATTCTCCTAAGATGTGTTGCTGGCATCAATTTCTAACCGATTTTCGGGATGAAAACAAACCTACATTTCTGAAAAACTATTGTGAAACATGGTTATTTTGAATCTTTAACAAATCTTCCGTTTTATCCAGAGCCAAGATGTGAAGCCCAGAACCATAAACACACAAATTGGTGTTGTTGTGAGAGAGCAGCATGCCTTTGATATCAGAAATACAAGTAAATCCAATTCGAGTAAACTTCAGAGTACTTAAGTTCACCTTATATATTTGCTTGTCGTCACTACACGTGTAAGCACAGAGATCACTTTGACATACAAATAGGGGACTCAACGCGTTAATCTGAGCATTATGCAAGTGGGGAAATTCTGCAGTTTGTCGTGTGCTCATGTCAGTCAAATCGATTTTCGTATACTTTAAGATTTCATCGTCACCGCCAGACAAAATATGTAAAGATGTTCCATCGACTACGGCTCGCAATGCATTGATCCCAGCTGTGTGCAACTTGTGGTGAAACTGTTTGAATCGTAGAGTCAGATCGTATCCATAAAGCATGCCATTTGTGGTTGTAATTAGCAGAAGGTTGTTTTCATTATCCACTTGCAACTGAAGCGGACAACGATCTAAATCGATCACACGCTCCACATGAATTTCTGAAGGATTTTCTAGCTGCCAGTGAAGCAAACGAATTTTGCCGTCTGCGCTGGCTAAGTATATGGAAAATGATCCATTTGCACTATTTCGCAACACTTGAACTGCCATAAGACGGGCATCAACGGAATTGGTATTTGACCGAATGGTATGCGAACATAATTCACGAATAATCGGTCCACTTAAGTCAAATTGATTGATGCATAGCTGCGATCGTCCTCCGACAGAAAATATAAGCCAATCAATCTCCGCATTAATAGGATATAATGTTAGATGCCGTACACTCGAAATATGCGTATGCAGTTCAGCTAATTGAATAAGTGACTGTCTGCAAAATTGATTGATTTTGATGGTATTATCATCGCTTGCCGATAGAACATATAGCGGGCGGTCGTCACTTGGGTGGATCAGTTCAATGATGTTGCAGCTGCGTTTGTGCCAACGCGTTTGTAAAGTCAAAGACAGTGAACGGTCAGGAGAGTTATTGTAGAGTGGCTGGCTGTGGCAATAGACCTGCTTTTGCTTAACATATATGATATTTAGTTGATTGCACTTGAGCTGATAGTCCCAGCATCGATGGCCGCCCCCGCACTGTAGCTGCAATAGCACATCATTCTGACGGGACCAGGCCACAAGATGGTTGTCATTGAATCCAATCAACACATCTTGTGTGGGCGATGCTTCCACCCACGCCAGAGGAACGCACTCACGTCGCAAAACGCTTAATTGACAAGAGCTAAAGCATATGCGCAACACTTTGACAACTGGTTCGTGTCCGACACTTAGGACGTATGCGGAGTTGCGGTCGCTCTTTAAAAACTTGAAGTCATTCACGCCCATGTTGCCATGCAACGATTTCAGCGTATCCTTGAGTTCAAAATGCTGCGGCTCCAATTCATCCTGTGGCGTATAGAGCATAACGTGTCCGTTGCGGGTGCTTAGCAACAAATATTTCGATGCTACAAGCAATGAGGCTGTTATCCATAGTTCTCGACCATTCGAAATTCGTAAGCTTCCTTCAATTTGCATTGCATTTGTAGGTGCTTGTAATGCAAGCAAGCGACAGTTGCCAAGTTCGTCAGAGATAAGATACTTGTGTTTGCTTAGAAAGTGAAAGGATTTAATCATTCCTTCAAGTATTGTGCAATTATCGTAGAGTTTTTCAAAGTGATCGAGTTCTGCATTATATCTGAGCAGTGTAACGCGTCGATAGCCACAAAGTGACACAATTCCATCATGCGCAGCTAGGCTTGTGAATTTGTAAGGCGGAAAATCAGTTTCAACTAACTTCCAGACCTCAACTGTATCTGTATCTGATGTACTTTTCGATAGCTTAGTGTACAACAAGCGATTCTTGCTGCTTAATCCAATAATTGATGAAGAACTGCTGTCCAAATACTTAATATTCTTGAAAAACTCAGTTTCAGATATCGTTGGCATCAGTCGCGTCAATTCCATTTGCTTATCCATTAAAACATTTTCCAAATTATAAGATGCAATGTTGCCTGTGGAGCCAGTGCTATAAATCGTGCAGCTCTCAGGGTCGAAACATAATCGCCAGATGGGAGCCCCTTGCTGTTGACGCCGCTTGAATAACAAGTCTCCTGCTTGACTCCAAACACAAATGTACGAATCTTCACCGCCGCTTACAACAAAGACTCGTCCGCCTGTAAACAATTGTCATTTTAAAATACACATCTATCGTTTTGTACAATAAAGATTAGCGTGAGCGTTTAGGGTATATGTATATATACATATATCGTTCCACATTCAACATTTTCATGTTCGTACGAAAAAGTCAAAAGGAATACAGTATTTATAATTCTACCGTGCCTTCTAGCTGTCAATTGAACCACGTTTTAATATATTTATTTAGAAGCCTTTTTTCGTTTTTTGGATCTGTCGAGCGACAGTCAGTAAGAAGGCGACGGCGACCATTCAACACGCTTTCGGAACAAACATTTTATCATTTATGCACCTTGACTTCTTCATTTAAGCTACGAATCCTTTTCCAGAATTTAAGCCTATCCTAAAACGTTTACAAGAACTTTACAAATGAATCCATTTTGGATTATTTTAAAGTGGTCGTACATAGTCTTTAAACCGCTTCAGTATGTACATTAAATATGTTTTAAAAGCGCTCACGCTGAAGAATGAAAGATTCCACTTACCGTATTCTATAATGATGGCACACATAACTCGCGAAGAGTGACCGAAACAACTGAACAAAGGCCTAACGGCTGCTGTTGCCGCCTCCTTCCGGTTGTCTTCCTGGAATTGCCAAAACTTGATAGATCGGTCATCGGAAGCAGTCACCATCAATCCGGAAGCCAAATGATAATCTATATAGAACACGACTCCGTTATGGGCCTTAAGACGCCACAGAAGCGGAAACGTTTTAGTTGGGGAGCAAGAAACTGGATTGCGAGGTTGCCAGATCAAAATCTCTCCAAATCCGTTTCCACTTAAGATCGTGAGTTCATCATATTGCGAACCCTGCAGAATCGTGTGGTATAACAACGAATAATCAGTGCAACAGGATAATTCCAAAATGCGACAATTTTCGTCGGGTTTCAAGCACTTTGTGTCGTCGTATTCTAAATGCATCATTGCTCCATGGGACATGTGCAGAACGAATTCGTCAGTTTGGCCGCGCTTATCTAAGAAGATCGCTGCATTAATCCAGTCTTGAGTCTCGCCTACGTATTGCAGTTCGAATGGCATTTCGTTGTTATCAACATTATATTTGTAGAGGGAGAATTCCGCCTCGCTGTTCAACAGCAAAAGTCGTGTAGAAGAATTTCCAGGACTCATTGCGAAGCCATGAACCTTTTTGTGATTCGATCTGTGCGGCAGTTTCACTCGCGAGTTGCCGTCAAGTAAAAACGCTTCATTCCCAATAGCTGCAACGTTTTAAAATTTACAAACATTTAAATTTGTTTATATTCATAAATATTCATGCACGTGCTTAGACATTCAAAAAAGAATTGCTGTCAACAGCGTGTTGCGTACATACCGGAAAATATAGATTTCCGCGCAATATTTAATCCCAGAGCATCAGTAATTAGAGCGTTCACCGGTGCCATATTGACTCAGAAATCATAAAAACAAAATAAACTAATTGTTTATAATAGTGCAGAACCAGTGAGGCCGTCGCTAAACCGCGCAAATATTCCAACCGCTAACAATATACTAATCAAATATACTGAAAACGACAGACTTTTCGATATCGATTACCATTCGATGAACTTTCGATGTCGTTCGTGATTCTTGAGCCCATTTTTTTGTTTTAAATTCACGTATACAAATTTGTAATTGTTTGAGCTTAATATTATTCTTTTGTATAGGGCTGTTGTTCTGTTTTTAAAATCGCATTCATTCGAATATTCTTAAATATTACAAATAGAGTAAATAAATGTATACATTTTCATTAAGGTATATTAGCGAATTGCGGGACAAGCTGGCTGGTAATCTACATTTTAATTAATATCGAATACCTATTAGCCAGAAATAAATTCCACTTGAACATCGATCAATTGCCCTTAATCATCGTGACACTTGTCTATCGAAACATTAGTGTATGGAACAATATTGCAAATAAACATCTTAAGCTGACTAAGGAATTAACGTTGAAGAATATAATATAGAATTTAAGTTACTTTTCAATAGTATATTAGTAAGTGAATGCACTGGATGAGTCTCGGTATGACAAGAACGTGTTTGTAGTGGGAACAAGGCCAAAATACGAATTAAAAATGATGCAGTTCCATTTTCTGTCAAAACAAGTCGACGCTATCTTGCGATACTGATTATTTCTATGATAGTTATATAAATTGGTATCGGAAGCAACGCTGTTTTTTTTTGTATTAGTATACGTATTGACATATGTATGTAAATTTATTTTAAAATTTTCCTTTCAAATGCAATATTTATTTCAACAATTATATATATTTGCTCATTGTATATTCCTATAACCAAATACAAATTTGTTCAACTACAAATATTGCGGTAATTTTCATGCACAGTACATATGTACGTATGCATGTAAGTATGATATTATCATACCATTTTCATACGCTCCTATGTACATAAGTAACATCAAATGGATGAATCAGAAATCAGATGTGCAATGTGAATTGCCTTAAACAGTTTTAATTGTGACACCACGGCATAGAGAGGAAGTTTTGTACCGCATATCAGCATAAATAAGTACATCTGTATGTACATGCATGTATGTATCAGCAAACAGTGGCCAATGTAACCATGTACATGCTTATGTACGTTTTTACATGCTCTTGTGTATGTATGTACATATAATCGTGGTATTCATAACGATCTTGTGAACGGATGCTGCAAATGTCATGTAATTTGTTAATACGCTAAATACATACATATGTATGTACATACGAGATCTAAACAATTGAGTAATTATTGTTGGCGAAAGGGATCGACTGTAACGATTAATTATATTTTACAGATGTGCCCGTTTACATATGTACATATTTACAGTACATTCATATGCATACATAATATATTGTTTAGCTGTTTTTGGGTGGTAACAAGTTTTAAAATCATTTGATGAAAGTATGAAATTTGGCCTCCAAAACAATATATTTTACTTATGAAGCTATTTCATTTTTGCAAATCCATATTAAGCGACAGCGACAAGTTGTTTGTGTTTTGTTTTTGTTGCTCCCAATTGTTTACTTAGTTACCTTATCAGGGCTTATCGCAAAGGAAAGCGGTTAACAATAAACACAGCTAACAAATAAATTGACTTATTAATCTTCATACATTGTGCAGGGAAGATAATGTTGCCATGTGAGCACAACAGATGGCGTATTTTGATGTTGATTTTGTTGTCGGCTTGTATCTGCATGAATCATACTTGTTGCATGCTTCCTGACACAACTCGAACACAACTTGCAACTTGTTTGACGCTGCAGGACGAAAGCGATTCATGCTTGCCGAATTGTTTGTTTGCTTCACTTTCGACTACAAACTATAAGAAGTCTATTGGGCTTGCCAGTATCAGATTGCGCGTCACCGGCCAAGGGAACTATCTCCAACACCATAAAGTTTATGCACATATTGAATCTCTAGACAAATACGTCGACGAGGGAGCAATACTTCTAGCTGGCGACTACTTCCAAACTAGCGCAACACGAAGGAGGAAATTAGTTGGTTGATGTTCGTTTGTGGTTGAGGTTAATCTTATCTTAAATTCAACCACGATAAATACTGATCCCGCATAAATATATTCTGTCGGGCCGTGCGAGCAACTAGTAAAGATAGACGCGTCGAATTCGTTGTAAACGGATATAAAAGCTCCATCAATATCAACAGTTTTAAATTACAGTACCCGCTAGCCAGAGGATAGTATAACTTCGTACAAAATAGGCAAATGTATGTACTAGGCATCTCCTACCCCATTAAGCCTATATATTCTTGATCAGTGTCAACAACCGAGACGATATAGTAATGCCTGTCTGATGTGAAATCTGAATCTTAAAGAATATAAGAGCTCGGGATACCAAAGTTGAAGACAGTTCTCTCTATTTTTCAAATGATTCCTGAATACTTGGTTGCGATACAATTTGAAAAACAATTTCTATTTCAATCATTTTATCCTCTTGAGATGGTAGAGTTTCAATAATTCCGATAATTTGTGTTGTTTATTTGCAATCGGACCCATAGACTTGATACACAAAATAGTCCATATTAATTAAATTATTCGGATTGAAATATTGCTTCAGGCCTTACTGAATTGTCGTTTCAATGGATGTTTTTGGCCCGTGCGAAAGTGACGTCTTGAAATAACCACTTATAGAGGCTTATTACCAAAATAAAATTTATTTTTGCGTATTTTGATGTTGACAAAATAGCTTACAACATTTGGCCCCAGACTAAAAATAGATTTTTCAAAATTTATATTCTAACTACATTAATAAATTTATTAAAATTATGACGAAGCATTTCCCCCAACCAAGGCATTAAGCAACAACACCTACTTCGACTTACTTTAACACGGTCACGAATTAGTTGCATTGCAACTATTACTTTATTCGTGAAATAAGGCTGCATTTTTCAAAATTTCTTAAATCACACATTGAAATGAGTATAAAAAGTCCATAGGCTTAACTTTGTTTATTGAATAAAGTGTACTGATTATAATTTGCCATAAAGTTAGTAAACTTGGCTTTGAAAGTCAAATAAAGTAGGCTCAATGTAATCTATTTGGATATTTATTGATAATCGATCGTGGTTCCAGCTCTGCCGTCGCTGGCAGTCCTGGCAGTCAAAATGATATGTATTACGGCAATGGCTCGAGAAATTCGATAACATTTTTCATGGAGGCTTTAATTTTTACACAATAATTAAAATAACATAGGCAAATAACATAGTTTATCATTTAATTTTGTATCTGCTAATTGTTTTAAGAATTTGTCGAATAATGACAATGTGCGAGTCAAACTAACTATTTCTGAAATGTAAATCGAACGCAGTCAATGTTTGCGGGCCAATCTGGCGATTGTATTTAGAATTTAATCTGAAATTTCAACTGTTTCTTCCATTTGCAGGGCACCGACTGGCCACACTAGATTCTAACTGAAAGAATCAAAGAAATTAAATGTTAAATCGAAGGAATCCTTAAATTTAATTTAAATTTACTCTGTTAAGCAAAATGCTCGCCGCTTGGAACTACTTGCTGCTTATATTTCTGTACTGTATATCGGAAACCACATGCATTGTGACCATTGGCAGCGTTGCTAGTGTTAACGCAGAAACCGAAGTTAGTCAACAACAAGAAAAGTCAAATGGCAAACCTATTGTGCATACAACTTCAACATCGCCTGTGGCTGCCACACATTCGGAGGCAGTGCAGTCCCATTCTGTAAATGGGGAGAATTCTCCGCATTTTGAACAACATCATCATAAAAGCTCGTATAATCTCTTGAGCGAAGCAATGTCCCAGGCAGTCAGCAACGAGTTCAGTAAGTAAACAAATTTTTACTTTTATTCATTGTCCTGGTTGTCAAATCTTGAAAATAGAAATTAAAAAAAGGGTGCTTAGATCGTCTTTGGCCTTATAATCATTTGGCCGTATCCAATTATTATTATTAATGATAGCTTCAATAAAGTTAGATTTATATTCATTGTTTGTCCGTAAACAAGTGGCATACTTTTTTAGTTTTTACCTTTTATAAATCAAATATTAATACCAACTACAAATTTAAGTAAAAAAATAATACTTGTAACAAATTAAATAGTCCCAGTGCGTCTAATCTAGTGACCAAGAAAAAGGCACCTTATTTTGAGTAGCTTTAAGAAAATGTTTGAAAAACACAATCACAATTTTATAATCATTTGAATATTAAAATTAAAGTATTCAACCGATTCCTACGCAGATCAAGTTATTTTAAATGTTGGATACCCCCTTCGCCAATTATGATTACAATCTAATGTGTACACTGTGTCTCGTAGTCGAGCACCCTCGACTTTATAGTGTTTTTATTTGTTTTTATTGTGTTTGAAGATGTAGTGGGCAGAGGCTTAATATCAGATTACCCGATCAGCGAAGTGAGAGTCCGCAGCAGTCTCATTATTTGCTGTCGTATGTGTTTTAATCAATTGAACAAATATTGAATTTTACTATGGTTCGAGTTAAAAAGCTGAGCACATTTTTAACTCAAAAATGCTTTTGGATTGGAATTATACATTTCTTTCTCAAATGTTTGTGATCGCAGTTTATGTCAAAATTTTTCATGTTCTACCTTTACGAATAATAAACATAGCATAGGAAAACATATTTAGGAGTTTGTTAATGATAGCTATACAGGTTGTTTAAATAAAAATGCTACATGGCTTTTTCTAAAAGAAATTCATTTCTCAAATATAGGTCCTATAAGCAGCGGATCTGCTGACAACACTTGCAATGCTGATGATTTTGATTGCTACAACGGCAATGTACAGGATCGCCTCGGAATGGAAGCTATTGCCAGCTTACATCGTCAGCTAGATGACGACGATAATGGAAATATTGACTTGAGCGAATCGGATGATGTAAGTAAAGCTTTACAGATAAAACATTTAAAGTCATTTCCTTCAAAATGTTTTTTTTATGAATGTAATGGTTGTCCTTAATTTTAGTTAATAGATTGCATATCGAAATTGAAAACAAAAATATTGTGCCACTTTACAATTCGTGTTTCCACTTATCGACCTATAAATATGTTTTCTAAATGTAATGAATAATTTTAAATAATTTCTTATTTTGTGTAGTTCCTTCGCGAAGAACTGAAGTATGATTCTGGATATGAAAAACGACAAAAGGCATTTCATTTTAATGATGATATGCATATTTCGGTTAAAGAACTTTGGAATGCTTGGTTGCGTTCAGAAGTGCATAATTGGACTATTGAACAAACTACGGACTGGCTAGCACAGTCGGTTCAGCTTCCACAGTATGTTGACCTATTTAAATTACATAAGGTTACTGGTGCTGCTTTGCCCAGGTATGTATTCTGTTCCATTTTTAAATATTATAAATTTAAACCAAAAAAGCTATAAATATATAGATGTAACCAAGAAAATATAGTTTATTTGACTATAAATATATGTTAGGCAATATATTTATTTTCGTACTTATCAAGCAAAAATAATGTAAGCGAAAATGTTCTGAGTTTTTGTTCTTGTAAACCTTTATCAAAAAACGTAACTAATTATCTTCCACTATAGATTGTGCAGGGCAGTCCTTGATCTCAGCTTGATTGTGCCAATTCACAATGGGCCAAAAAGGTTATTATGTTATAGTTTTGTGCATATGTATACAATATACAGAAACAACCAACTCCAACCATCCTGAAAATTCTTCTTATGGCCCTGCAGCCATGAAGCCTGTACAATCACCTTTACCTTTTCTTCTTTTATATCAGACAACATCTGACTATTTTCCCTTCGTCTTCATCTTCTTTACGAGCCGTGCAGCGCACGCAAAATTAGTTTAAAATAACATCCAAAAGTAGAGTAAAAGTTATGTAAAAGAATTATTAATTTGAAAACAAGTTTTTTAGTGTTTGTTTATTTTTACCAAAGGCATCAAAGAGACGACTATCCGTTATTGTCATGAGGAAGAACAAAATTTAAAAAGTTAAAAAAATAATTCGTGATAAATCAAGCTATATTCTTAAATATTATTTCCTCAATATTTGGAGGAAGATATTTTCTGCGATCGTTGTTATGATTGAACAGAATTTCATAAATGTGAATGATGCCTTAATTCTTATTATGATTGGAATATTGACTTGAAAATTTATCTATACGGGTTTCTTGTCATACACAATTTTTCTAACGTGTATGTTTTACGTTTTTGATGGTAGATACATTTGATTTATTAAGAACCACGCTTTTATTTCGTAATGCGACATATCGTTGTTGCGATTGAACCCAAAAAGGAAAAAATGTTTGTGGTAGGCAGAAGAGTTTACAAATCCAAAAATGTAAAATACATTCAAAATTATTCTAAAGTGTTAAAGTTTATTCTTAATTTGTGTGAAGTCGAACGCTATCAATCGTATTTTTCTGTTTCTGTTCTATTCTATTTATTAACTCACATGCTAAAGATGGGATTATTAAAACTGCGAACACACAAAATTTAACAATAACAATATTTTAAACTTGCATATACAAGTATATTTATGTATAATATGTGATGAACATAATTAGTCTAGTCAACCGAATTCAATTTAAATATTAAGATTTCTAAATAACATGTATTTTTAGATTAGCAGTTAATAATCTACATTATGTCAGTAATGTGCTTGGTATTAAAGATCCCATACATAAACAAAAAATATCCCTTAAAGCTATGGATGTGGTGTTATTTGGACCACCGCGAGGTTAGTAGATTCAACAAATTGGCACTGACGTATGTTGTACGTACGTGAGTCGACAATATCAAACTTATATTTGGAAATCAATTCATATTCATAGAAACGGGCACTCGCTGGAAGGACTACATTCTTGTTACACTTCTATTAAGTGCAATTATTGGATGCTGGTATGCTTATCAACAAAATAAAAACGCCAAGCGTCATTTAAGGCGCATGGCACAAGACATGGAAGGATTGCAACGGGCTGAACAAAGTCTACAAGAGATGCAAAAGGTATGTACATATGTCTATGAAATAAGTGACTGAATACTTACAATATGTCGGTGTTTAGGAACTAGAACTTGCCCGTATGGAACAGGAAAACGTTGCCACGGAAAAAATGGACCTTGAACGTCGATTGAAGGAAGTTCCCGTAATAAGTACGACTAGCTCAGATCTGGAAGTGCAACAGCTGAAAAAAGAAATCGAAATGCTTCGCAATGAACTCACGCGCGCTGAGTTCGAGCTTGTGGACAATTGTTGGGCGCCCCCTCAGCAGTTGCAGTCGTGGCTGCAGTACACATACGAGCTGGAAAGCAAAAATCATCAAAAGAAACGAGTGTCTGCTGAGAAGCAACTGCAGACCGCTCGGGAAGCTTGTGAAAAGCTACGCAAAAAGCGGTCTAGTTTGGTGGGTGCTTTTGTTTCGACTCATGGTAAGAGCATCGATGACGTAGACCGTTCGATTGTTGAAGCGCGGAATGCTCTTGGGGAGGTCACCAACGAATTGCAGGAACGGCTTCACCGCTGGAAACAAATTGAAACATGCCTTGGCTTGAGCATCGTTAACAATAATGGATTGTCCTACTTGGAGAATGTTCTATATAATCGCAATGGTGGTATTACTAACAGCACAGGTGGTCTTAGTTCCTCAAAGGGTTCTAGAGGTTAGTATTTGTATTTATTTATCTTATCATCCATACAACTTAATCATCACAATACATTTTCAGCTCGCATTACAAGTAGCACCGATGATCTGGATGATGAATCAGTACAAGGTAAGATGAATTTTGAGAATTTTTCTCTGCTTGCTACGGAGTAAAGTTGTTGCGTTTGAATGGAAAAAAACACCGCAGGATACACCTATCTAGCCGGCCCCAATAAGTGATTGAGTACCGGACATAAGCTTAGACAGCTATGTTCATACATCTTTTTTTTTTATAACTCATTTATTGTTATTTTTTAATCGCGATCTATCACATCCATACGAAAATGTCATCGAAAGTTACTTAATTTACTTTCTTTCATATGCACTAACAAATAATTGAGTTATATTTGACCAATATTTATTACTAGCATATTAAACTAAAATAAACAATTCAGAGTAATTCAGTTACATGGCATACCTCGTTAAATATTAAATTTGCGTACAGAAAAAGTCCAATATCTTCCAGATGCATGGTGAACGTTAAAGTTTATTTGCATAAAATTGCTACATTAAAATACATCACACATAGTGTGGCCTGTATAATGCTTAATTATATACAGGTATTTACATATAAAGCTACAATTTGTGTATTATTTACCTAATATAATTACATATACTAAACTAATTTGGCAGTCAGAGTTAACGTATAAATACATAAAGATTCCATTATATTTATTATATTTAGTATTTACAATTCATTTGAGCAACAGATTTTTTGAATGTAAAAAATCATAAAAATCTTTAAACATGGTGCTCCCATTCTAAAGAATCAAAATATTCGAGTATTCAATATATATTTTGTATTTATTTTTGTTTTATTGTATCATTCAATTATTTTTCTTTATGGTATATAATTTCCAGATGCATATTTTATGTAATAAATATGCAAGTTTTAACAGGTCTTACACAAATACCAAGTGAGGTATTCATCGGTGTTTCAATAATGCATCTCTAATGGGTCACTATTTTCATGACATTGCTTGAAAATAGTGCTTTTGGAGATTGCTTGAAGTAAAAAATACTTAAACGGACATATTTGCAAAGTTTTATGCGAAATACATTTTTAGTTTACATACATGCATTATTCACGTATTTTCATATGAAGCTAAAGTTTAATTTAATTGTTTTGTTTGACATATCACTAAATGTACATATATATAAGTATTTATGTACCAGACTTTTTTACACAACGCATTTGATAATTATTATAATGGAACCTTATCAAAAGTGTGTAAAAACAATCCGTGCCAATTGAATAGCAATGTTATTAATTTCAATACTTACAATTTTATTTGGAGTAGAGCTGTCCGAAAAACGAATCCTGAGCATCAAGGAAATCAAATGTATTCCATGGTTTATTTACGAACAAATCAGTTATGGGAAATTAATCATTAACTGTTAGCTATAAGTTTTGTCCAAAGCTATGAATACTTTTGAAATCATATAAACATTTTTAGATTTACATTTTACATTTCGGATTAAAGCTTCATCAGAAACAAATTATGCCTACAAAAACTTTAGGGATAGGGAAACTTATTAGTGAACAATCACGGAACTGCATTATACTTGGTCCTCCCTTAACGCGTTCCTAGACAAACTTGTGTTCACCAAGATATCGATCAAAATAAAACGTTACGTTCCTAGATTCCTAGATATAATGAAATTCCAAAAAACTTATATTTCTTTTAAGCTTAACAATATAATAAAATTGAAGAATAAATATCAACTCAAATAAACCCTTAATACATTTATTAACCTTATTATTGCGGTGGTTATTTCTAGCATTCCCTTTAAAAATTCAACGTAATTTTTCTAAATCTCCCTTGAACTGCAAAAAAATATACGTTGATTTTGTTTATTGTAACCAAATAAGAACTAAGTTTTTAACATATGCTAACGAGGTTAAACTAGGGCCAAGTGTACTTAACAAAATTCCTGCTATAGATTATTCAAAAGTAATTCGAGCTATAATAATCGAAATAAACAATATAAATATCTACAATTTGTTTGACATGTGCTATTCAAGTGGAACGGACTGTACATACTATAATATTTTTTTACATTCAAATTTGTAATATTGTAAATTGTTAAATAAATTAGATAACAAAAAATACTGATTGGGTAAGGTGTTGTCTCGAAAATTGTAAATAAACTATTACAAAAGTAAAATAATTACAATGACCAAACTAAGTTTTCTGTTTGTGGCAAAGCCACAATCGAGTTATTAAATTTGTATATTGTAAAATAAATAATAAAATTAGTTAAATATACAATTAAAACAAATGCAAAGTCTCACTATATATGTATATTATGTTACTCTAGGAGCTAGATGCTCCAAATTTGTCATTTAGGTTCAATATGCAGATTATGTTTAATTTGAGTTCAATGCATAAAGCCCGCTCCCCAAGTTTAAATCCACCAAGTCTCGTTCTTAAAGTATAAATCGCTTTGGAGGGATACGAAAAATATAGTCGGTATAAACGATGGACGTTATTGTACAAGTTGTTTAAGATGCGGAACAGTTTCTAATTTTTGCACACGAATTAACTAATAACGCTCACGCATATCATATAATAACCTTTTTTTCCAGGAAGTATTTTTTTATTGCAAGATAATGAAAGGCAAGAAAAACAATAAGTCAATGTGCTTAACTAAAACTGTGTAAACGCTTGCGATGTTTAGAATTTAAGTGGATTATAAATGCTGCGTGTTGACAAACATGTCTACATCAGAGTAAAGCTCTTCAGCTTGGGTCGCAGACAAAGAAACCACCTTCCACATATCCAATGAAGTCGCGACGTTACAGAAAGATGGACATGATTTGGGTTCGGACGAATGGATTCACAAAAAATAAAAACAGATTGTTGTGTATTTTTCCAAAGTAATTTTAAGTTGAAAGATTTCAGGAAAAATTATTTCGTTAAATTTTAATAAATGCCGTGAAAATAAATTTAATTTAAAAACAACATTATTGTGTTTCAATATTTTTTTTTTTATTTTGGAACGTTATATGAGACATTGATTTTTGCATAGCGCAGATTTACTACAGGATATTAAAAAACAATAAACTAGGAGATGGAATTATATTTAATATCAATTACAAGGAAGAGAAGCTGTAAAAACACAGATATCTTCAACTACTAAGAAACGCTGACAGTCTTGTCTCATCAATCCAATTTCGACCGTAGAAGATGCCTGGATTATCAGTAAGTATCACGCGTAGTGTGGATTTTCTATACAAAAAATTGTAAAAGCAAGTACTGTGAAAGCTTTAGTCAAAAGACCTAGAACCTGTAAGATATAAAACAATATTTAAACAAAAAATAACAGCAACATCTGATTCGTGTTAATTTGTTTTCTTTTTTAATGCATTTATTAATTGTACTTTATTTTCCCATATAATGTTACATTCCATAAAAGCTAATTTATCACATAAAATAATTTTAAAAGAGTCTAGCAATTGCTTTTAACTGAAAATGTTTTTATTATTGAGTTTTAACAAGGAAAAATGTAATTAATTTATGCTTTGCTTTTTTATTTTTGGAGCCGAATTTATAAATTTGTAAACCACAAGTTTGAAATTGGAAAAAAATAATAATTGACACAAAGGTGTGGAACTGCCAATAAAAATCATAATAAAATTATAATAAGCCAACTTTATAGATATAATCAAATTGTCGCTTATTAGATAAGGCTTGAATTCGCAGTGTGTAGACCCGAGTAATAAATTGTTTTTTTATCTGATATAAAATATGTATAAAAGTAAATACTTCATTGTATCAAGATGAGTACTTCAATGTATCAAGATACATACATACATGTGTATTTACTTACATACATACATATGTATGTTTGCAGGCAAAACAAACTGTAAAAACTGCTACAAATTCATAAGTGTAAACAAACATCGTCGAACGACGGCGTCATCGGACACAGTCAGCAAAACCATAAGAAGTCAAAACATTATAGGCACACACACATACCTAATGTTATACTATCCGGCTTCAAAAAATGCCTGTATTCTATACATATGTATAGAATACTGGCTATGTATGTATGAAAAAGGCAGAAGACGATCTTCATTTCAAATTTGTATGTTCATTCTTGAATTTGTGGCCGACCGAGTAACTCCAAAACTCTTCAGATCAAATATTAAAACACTGTCCAAAGAAAACGGGAAATGAATAAGTGCAAAATCAATAAGAATGTACATATGCTGAGAGGATAAGGTGATCAGCGTGTTGAATTAAAGTTCTGCGCAGCCGCAATTTTAGATATAGTTCGATCTGCAAATACTTGGCACAGCAGCAACAGACATTTTACAATTGCGTAGACGTGTGAAGCGCCGGAAAATGTTTAAAATCATATGGTGAGCTGCAGCTATATTTTGTTTTTAATGTTTTGTGTCGTGGACATTCAGACAAAAAAGTTCTATCAAAATTTTTGGGAGAGAATGAACAAAAAAGAGGAACATTATTTCTTGCCATTTTACTAAAAAATTTTAAATGATTTCCTTAAACAAAAAAACATCAAATAATAAAAAAAACTCCAAATTGAAAGGTCTGAGTTATGTCGAATTTTTTTGGTTTTATTCAATTTTATTGACTTGAAAATCGTGAAACGAAATTAACTTTTGCATATAAGCGATTTTTAACCAATAACATGATTTTAATAAACCAGCGTGGCCGAATCCTGTGAATGGAACCACGAAACTATGCGGTGATCTGGATTATCGGAGTGTCAGTTTTTTTTTATTTTTATATAGTTAATTGTTGTCAATTGATAATGTTTATTTTTATTTTTTTCTGGAGTATTAACAATGATTGAGATTCTTGTATCCAACTGGTATTTTATTTTTATACCATTGAAATATTTTTATTACAAATGTCAAATGATGTGCTAGTTGTTGTGTTTAATTAAAACACTCCACACAGCGTAATCTACGACCCTGCTTAACATGCGGTTGTGATTAATCTTAAGCCGCGTAATATAGTAAATATGATACCTTTGCTTTATTTTTATTTGTACCATAATAGATGAAGGAAATATGCGGACAGCAGCAATTTTCTAATTTACTATTGCATCTGGTGTGTTCGAAACTAAAAACATAAATTTATTAACCAAATCTGCTCTTTTGTTTCCTCTTGCATGTTAGTAAAAAAAAATAATTTTGTGGATCTTTTACATTTTATTTATTTTTTTCATTTATCAAATCAAGTCTAAATTATTTAAAATTACTTGTTTTTTCAGGCATTTGTTTTGGACTACGATAATTATCCAAAGAATAGTTACAACCTATCCTATTTATTACATTTGCGGTAGAATCTACGCTTGTATCTATGAGGCCCACAGTGACCACCGGTAATTATTGGAACATAATGAATAAAGCAAAGGTAATTATTGGAATATAATAAATAAAGGTTACAATATTTGGCCGTATATAAAACAATTTCAGCCATATGTTGGGAACCAGAGCCTCATTGTGGTTAGTTTTAATTGAAAATAGATAAGTTAACGATAAATTTATTCAGTAGAATAAGGGATCAGTAATTTTAACTAAAGTTGTTGATCCATAAAAGTTTTACCACACTATTCAAAAGCAGAACACTTTTGTTTACTCGATACAACCATGGCTTATTAGATGCAGTTCTCCCAAAATGTATCATTTTAAAAAAAACCCATTTGTGTGCCGATAAGCTTATAATGAAATTAATATAAGAGTCCGATGTAGCTTTTAAACTGTCAGCGGGAGGCTGCAATTTATAGATTCTAAACACACAACAAACTATCATATTGATTGAAGTAATTATGTTCCTTTTTAAGATAAATAATATACAAATATCATTAGTTTTAAAAGTACTTCAACAAAGTAAAAAATACAATATAAATATAATTTCTTTTTGATACACAAACTGAACTAGAGCTATAGTTATGAGCCAATAAAACAAATAAAATTGTGGCATAAAAAGACGTACTGAGTATCTTAAAATGAATTGCAGCATTGATAGTAGTTAAAGAATTGATGGAGCTCTGTATGAAGGCTGAGAAAAGGACTATGTCGATTTCGACTCAGTATATCAAAGATGGCGTCTAAGGATCGTTAACAGGATATGTTGTTGATAGACAAAGATACGTCAAAGCTTGGAGCAGAGTCACAGAAAATACCATGTTAAAGTGTCCTTTTTCAAAGACGAGATCAAGAAGTCTCTGAACTTCATGCTGAACACTCACCTGGTCCATCATGAAGCTATTCACCGGTAGCACTGGTTCACAAATTTAGAATGTGCTAGGATTCGCTCATATATTAATTCACTAAAAACCCCTCCAGAAGATGTCAAGAAATGATACAGCGAGGATGCACGTCGAGCAATACTCTTCAATAGAACCCCTAAGCGAATGCAGAGCGGATTAACGCAGACACCGCTACGATTAAAGTCAACATTACATCGGCTATGTGAAGGCGGCTGTAAATTTGGATGATGAAATTGCTTGCAAGCATGACATAACTTTTGGAATCGCGACACGATTTTTTGCTACAAGTGTGATTGTCAGGTAATGGTTTCTAAAGTTGCCTGCAAGAATATATACGATGCAAAGTCCCGGAATCCTGATACAAATATGAGCAGCAGTAAAGCAATTAGCTTCGACAGTGCAAGCGACATTCGATCTTGTGAAAAATAGAGGTGTCAATAGAATTAAATGCCTACATCGAGGACAACGCGTTGTTAATCATCTAAATTCAAATCTATCGCCACAAATATTTGTGTTATATCCACGAAAGCAGTTGAAATGTGATAAATCAGCGAAGCAGTTCTCAGCATACGAGAATACAGAATTGGATATGACTCAAAAGCATGAAACGATTCAGTCGACGAAAGGAATCATAATTAAGTATCATCAACTAATATAGTATACAACTAATGCTTGATAAAGTAGTTTGAGCCAAGGAATATTCTTTGGAACAACACAAGGAATAGCCTAGGAAGAATCATTACAAATATCAAGTCGATTCTCATCAGAGTCGACGACGCAGAGTACGTTCGTCCTTGTGTCCAAAAATTTAAATGTGTTTATTTCGGAAACTACAGTTACAATTTAGATAGCAATTGGTTGGTCGATAGTCCTAATAAATACGTTTAAAAATAACTGTCGATTGTCATTAAAAAAATAAAGAATATATTAAAAAAACAAACAAGAATTTTTCGAAAAAATCTACAAGGGGTAGGCATGGAAAATTTGCAAAAATTTCGAAAATCCTCTGTAACTTCGTCATTTGAAGGACGATCAGGATGATTTTCGGCATGCATATGGGGACGGATTCATGATGTACGACTATGAAATCAAAAGCCCAAATATCGCTAAAACAACAGAGTTAGAAGGACTTTTTTGCTGGGAGAAAACATGCTCTATCTTGTCCATATCCTTGCCTATCCTTATGAATTCTGTGGCAATTAACTCGTCTTAACAAGGACTATCAGCTGGCCAAAGGACATTCCGATCGTCCTTGTGGTTCCCGAGATATTCATGATTTTCTCATTTTGTATCGGCTCCTTGCATTTTTTTTTCGACTCCGCAATTGAAAATTTGCAAGTTCAAAAATTAAAAACTTTTGCATACTTTTGGGGATGAGATATAAATTTCAGTCCAAAAATTTAAATGTGTTTATTTCGGAAACTACAGTTACAATTTAGATAGCAATTGGTTGGTCGATAGTCCTAATAAATACGTTTAAAAATAACTGTCGATTGTCATTAAAAAAATAAAGAATATATTAAAAAAACAAACAAGAATTTTTCGAGAAATTTTCCGTAATTTCGTCATTTGAAAGACGATCAGGATGATTTTTGGCATGCATATGGGGACGGATTTATGATGTACGACTATGAAATCAAAAGCCCAAATATCGTTAAAACAACAGAGTTAGAAGGACTTTTTTGCTGGGAGAAAACATGCTCTATCTTGTCCATATCCTTGCCGATCCTTATGAATCCTATGGCAATTAACTCGTCTTAACAAGGACTATCAGCTGGCCAAAGGACATTCCGATCGTCCTTGTGGTTCCCGAGATATTCATGATTTTCTCATTTTGTATCGACTCCTTTCATTTTTTTTTCGACTCCGCAATTGAAAATTTGCAAGTCCAAAAATTAAAAACTTTTGCATACTTTTGGGGATGAGATATAAATTTCAGTCCAAAAATTTAAATGTGTTTATTTCGGAAACTACAGTTACAATTTAGATAGCAATTGGTTGGTCGATAGTCCTAATAAATACGTTTAAAAATAACTGTCGATTGTCATTAAAAAAATAAAGAATATATTAAAAAAACAAACAAGAATTTTTCGAAAAAATCTACAAGGGGTAGGGCATGGAAAATTTGCAAAAATTTCGAAAATCCTCCGTAATTTCGTCATTTGAAGGACGATCAGGATGATTTTTGGCATGCATATGGGGACGGATTTATGATGTACGACTATGAAATCAAAAGCCCAAATATCGTTAAAACAACAGAGTTAGAAGGACTTTTTTGCTGGGAGAAAACATGCTCTATCTTGTCCATATCCTTGCCGATCCTTATGAATCCTATGGCAATTAACTCGTCTTAACAAGGGCTATCAGCTGGCCAAAGGACATTCCGATCGTCCTTGTGGTTCCCGAGATATTCATGATTTTCTCATTTTGTATCGACTCCTTGCATTTTTTTTTCGACTCCGCAATTGAAAATTTGCAAGTCCAAAAATTAAAAACTTTTGCATACTTTTGGGGATGAGATATAAATTTCAGTCCAAAAATTTAAATGTGTTTATTTCGGAAACTACAGTTACAATTTAGATAGCAATTGGTTGGTCGATAGTCCTAATAAATACGTTTAAAAATAACTGTCGATTGTCATTAAAAAAATAAAGAATATATTAAAAAAACAAACAAGAATTTTTCGAGAAATTTTCCGTAATTTCGTCATTTGAAAGACGATCAGGATGATTTTTGGCATGCATATGGGGACGGATTTATGATGTACGACTATGAAATCAAAAGCCCAAATATCGTTAAAACAACAGAGTTAGAAGGACTTTTTTGCTGGGAGAAAACATGCTCTATCTTGTCCATATCCTTGCCGATCCTTATGAATCCTATGGCAATTAACTCGTCTTAACAAGGACTATCAGCTGGCCAAAGGACATTCCGATCGTCCTTGTGGTTCCCGAGATATTCATGATTTTCTCATTTTGTATCGACTCCTTTCATTTTTTTTTCGACTCCGCAATTGAAAATTTGCAAGTCCAAAAATTAAAAACTTTTGCATACTTTTGGGGATGAGATATAAATTTCAGTCCAAAAATTTAAATGTGTTTATTTCGGAAACTACAGTTACAATTTAGATAGCAATTGGTTGGTCGATAGTCCTAATAAATACGTTTAAAAATAACTGTCGATTGTCATTAAAAAAATAAAGAATATATTAAAAAAACAAACAAGAATTTTTCGAAATAATCTACAAGGGGTAGGCATGGAAAATTTGCAAAAATTTCGAAAATCCTCCGTAGTTTCGTCATTTGAAGGACGATCAGGATGTCCTTTGGCATGCATATGGGGACGGATTAATGATGTACGACTATGAAATCAAAAGCCCAAATATCGTTAAAACAACAAAGTTAGAAGGACTTTTTTGCTGGGAGAAAACATGCTCTATCTTGTCCATATCCTTGCCGATCCTTATGAATCCTATGACAATTAACTCGTCTTAACAAGGACTATCAGCTGGCCAAAGGACATTCCGATCGTCCTTATGGTTCCCGAGATATTCATGATTTTCTCATTTTGTATCGACTCCTTGCATTTTTTTTTCGACTCCGCAATTGAAAATTTGCAAGTCCAAAAATTAAAAACTTTTGCATACTTTTGGGGATGAGATATAAATTTCAGTCCAAAAATTTAAATGTGTTTATTTCGGAAACTACAGTTACAATTTAGATAGCAATTGGTTGGTCGATAGTCCTAATAAATACGTTTAAAAATAACTGTCGATTGTCATTAAAAAAATAAAGAATATGTTAAAAAAACAAACAAGAATTTTTCGAAAAAATCTACAAGGGGTAGGCATGGAAAATTTGCAAAAATTTCGAAAATCCTCCGTAATTTGGTCATTTGAAGGACGATCAGGATGATTTTTGGCATGCATATGGGGACGGATTAATGATGTACGACTATGAAATCAAAAGCCCAAATATCATTAAAACAACAGAGTTAAAAGGACTTTTTTGCTGGGAGAAAACATGCTCTATCTTGTCCATATCCTTGCCGATCCTTATGAATCCTATGACAATTAACTCGTCTTAACAAGGACTATCAGCTGGCCAAAGGACATTCCGATCGTCCTTATGGTTCCCGAGATATTCATGATTTTCTCATTTTGTATCGACTCCTTGCATTTTTTTTTCGACTCCGCAATTGAAAATTTGCAAGTCCAAAAATTAAAAACTTTTGCATACTTTTGGGGATGAGATATAAATTTCAGTCCAAAAATTTAAATGTGTTTATTTCGGAAACTACAGTTACAATTTAGATAGCAATTCGTTGGTCGATAGTCCTAATAAATACGTTTAAAAATAACTGTCGATTGTCATTAAAAAAATAAAGAATATATTAAAAAAACAAACAAGAATTTTTCGAAAAAATCTACAAGGGGTAGGTAGGCATGGAAAATTTGCAAAAATTTCGAAAATCCTCCGTAATTTCGTCATTTGAAGGACGATCAGGATGATTTTTGGCATGCATATGGGGACGGATTAATGATGTACGACTATGAAATCAAAAGCCCAAATATCATTAAAACAACAGAGTTAGAAGGACTTTTTTGCTGGGAGAAAACATGCTCTATCTTGTCCATATCCTTGCCGATCCTTATGAATCCTATGACAATTAACTCGTCTTAACAAGGACTATCAGCTGGCCAAAGGACATTCCGATCGTCCTTGTGGTTCCCGAGATATTCATGATTTTCTCATTTTGTATCGACTCCTTGCATTTTTTTTTCGACTCCGCAATTGAAAATTTGCAAGTCCAAAAATTAAAAACTTTTGCATACTTTTGGGGATGAGATATAAATTTCAGTCCAAAAATTTAAATGTGTTTATTTCGGAAACTACAGTTACAATTTAGATAGCAATTGGTTGGTCGATAGTCCTAATAAATACGTTTAAAAATAACTGTCGATTGTCATTAAAAAAATAAAGAATATATTAAAAAAACAAACAAGAATTTTTCGAAAAAATCTACAAGGGGTAGGCATGGAAAATTTGCAAAAATTTCGAAAATCCTCCGTAATTTCGTCATTTGAAGGACGATCAGGATGATTTTTGGCATGCATATGGGGACGGATTAATGATGTACGACTATGAAATCAAAAGCCCAAATATCATTAAAACAACAGAGTTAGAAGGACTTTTTTGCTGGGAGAAAACATGCTCTATCTTGTCCATATCCTTGCCGATCCTTATGAATCCTATGACAATTAACTCGTCTTAACAAGGACTATCAGCTGGCCAAAGGACATTCCGATCGTCCTTGTGGTTCCCGAGATATTCATGATTTTCTCATTTTGTATCGACTCCTTGCATTTTTTTTTCGACTCCGCAATTGAAAATTTGCAAGTCCAAAAATTAAAAACTTTTGCATACTTTTGGGGATGAGATATAAATTTCAGTCCAAAAATTTAAATGTGTTTATTTCGGAAACTACAGTTACAATTTAGATAGCAATTGGTTGGTCGATAGTCCTAATAAATACGTTTAAAAATAACTGTCGATTGTCATTAAAAAAATAAAGAATATATTAAAAAAACAAACAAGAATTTTTCGAAAAAATCTACAAGGGGTAGGCATGGAAAATTTGCAAAAATTTCGAAAATCCTCCGTAATTTCGTCATTTGAAGGACGATCAGGATGTCCTTTGGCATGCATATGGGGACGGATTTATGATGTACGACTATGAAATCAAAAGCCCAAATATCGTTAAAACAACAGAGTTAGAAGGACTTTTTTGCTGGGAGAAAACATGCTCTATCTTGTCCATATCCTTGCCGATCCTTATGAATCCTATGACAATTAACTCGTCTTAACAAGGACTATCAGCTGGCCAAAGGACATTCCGATCGTCCTTGTGGTTCCCGAGATATTCATGATTTTCTCATTTTGTATCGACTCCTTGCATTTTTTTTTCGACTCCGCAATTGAAAATTTGCAAGTCCAAAAATTAAAAACTTTTGCATACTTTTGGGGATGAGATATAAATTTCAGTCCAAAAATTTAAATGTGTTTATTCCGGAAACTACAGTTACAATTTAGATAGCAATTGGTTGGTCGATAGTCCTAATAAATACGTTTAAAAATAACTGTCGATTGTCATTAAAAAAATAAAGAATATATTAAAAAAACAAACAAGAATTTTTCGAAAAAATCTACAAGGGGTAGGCATGGAAAATTTGCAAAAATTTCGAAAATCCTCCGTAATTTCGTCATTTGAAGGACGATCAGGATGATTTTTGGCATGCATATGGGGACGGATTAATGATGTACGACTATGAAATCAAAAGCCCAAATATCATTAAAACAACAGAGTTAGAAGGACTTTTTTGCTGGGAGAAAACATGCTCTATCTTGTCCATATCCTTGCCGATCCTTATGAATCCTATGACAATTAACTCGTCTTAACAAGGACTATCAGCTGGCCAAAGGACATTCCGATCGTCCTTGTGGTTCCCGAGATATTCATGATTTTCTCATTTTGTATCGACTCCTTGCATTTTTTTTTCGACTCCGCAATTGAAAATTTGCAAGTCCAAAAATTTAAAACTTTTGCATACTTTTGGGGATGAGATATAAATTTCAGTCCAAAAATTTAAATGTGTTTATTTCGGAAACTACAGTTACAATTTAGATAGCAATTGGTTGGTCGATAGTCCTAATAAATACGTTTAAAAATAACTGTCGATTGTCATTAAAAAAATAAAGAATATATTAAAAAAACAAACAAGAATTTTTCGAAAAAATCTACAAGGGCATGGAAAATTTGCAAAAATTTCGAAAATCCTCCGTAATTTCGTCATTTGAAGGACGATCAGGATGATTTTTGACATGCATATGGGGACGGATTAATGATGTACGACTATGAAATCAAAAGCCCAAATATCGTTAAAACAACAGAGTTAGAAGGACTTTTTTGCTGGGAGAAAACATGCTCTATCTTGTCCATATCCTTGCCGATCCTTATGAATCCTATGGAAATTAACTCGTCTTAACAAGGACTATCAGCTGGCCAAAGGACATTCCGATCGTCCTTGTGGTTCCCGAGATATTCATGATTTTCTCATTTTGTATCGACTCCTTGCATTTTTTTTTCGACTCCGCAATTGAAAATTTGCAAGTCCAAAAATTTAAAACTTTTGCATACTTTTGGGGATGAGATATAAATTTCAGTCCAAAAATTTAAATGTGTTTATTTCGGAAACTACAGTTACAATTTAGATAGCAATTGGTTGGTCGATAGTCCTAATAAATACGTTTAAAAATAACTGTCGATTGTCATTAAAAAAATAAAGAATATATTAAAAAAACAAACAAGAATTTTTCGAAAAAATCTACAAGGGGTAGGTAGGCATGGAAAATTTGCAAAAATTTCGAAAATCCTCCGTAATTTCGTCATTTGAAGGACGATCAGGATGATTTTTGGCATGCATATGGGGACGGATTTATGATGTACGACTATGAAATCAAAAGCCCAAATATCGTTAAAACAACAGAGTTAGAAGGACTTTTTTGCTGGGAGAAAACATGCTCTATCTTGTCCATATCCTTGCCGATTCTTATGAATCCTATGGCAATTAACTCGTCTTAACAAGGACTATCAGCTGGCCAAAGGACATTCCGATCGTCCTTGTGGTTCCCGAGATATTCATGATTTTCTCATTTTGTATCGACTCCTTGCATTTTTTTTTCGACTCCGCAATTGAAAATTTGCAAGTCCAAAAATTAAAAACTTTTGCATACTTTTGGGGATGAGATATAAATTTCAGTCCAAAAATTTAAATGTGTTTATTTCGGAAACTAAATTTACAATTTAGATAGCAATTGGTTGGTCGATAGTCCTAATAAATACGCTTAAAAATAACTGTCGATTGTCATTAAAAAAATAAAGAATATATTAAAAAAACAAACAAGAATTTTTCGAAAAAATCTACAAGGGGTAGGCATGGAAAATTTGCAAAAATTTCGAAAATCCTCCGTAATTTCGTCATTTGAAGGACGATCAGGATGATTTTTGGCATGCATACGGGGACGGATTAATGATGTACGACTATGAAATCAAAAGCCCAAATATCATTAAAACAACAGAGTTAGAAGGACTTTTTTGCTGGGAGAAAACATGCTCTATCTTGTCCATATCCTTGCCGATCCTTATGAATCCTATGACAATTAACTCGTCTTAACAAGGACTATCAGCTGGCCAAAGGACATTCCGATCGTCCTTGTGGTTCCCGAGATATTCATGATTTTCTCATTTTGTATCGACTCCTTGCATTTTTTTTTCGACTCCGCAATTGAAAATTTGCAAGTCCAAAAATTAAAAACTTTTGCATACTTTTGGGGATGAGATATAAATTTCAGTCCAAAAATTTAAATGTGTTTATTTCGGAAACTACAGTTACAATTTAGATAGCAATTGGTTGGTCGATAGTCCTAATAAATACGTTTAAAAATAACTGTCGATTGTCATTAAAAAAATAAAGAATATATTAAAAAAACAAACAAGAATTTTTCGAAAAAATCTACAAGGGGTAGGCATGGAAAATTTGCAAAAATTTCGAAAATCCTCCGTAATTTCGTCATTTGAAGGACGATCAGGATGATTTTTGGCATGCATATGGGGACGGATTAATGATGTACGTCTATGAAATCAAAAGCCCAAATATCATTAAAACAACAGAGTTAGAAGGACTTTTTTGCTGGGAGAAAACATGCTCTATCTTGTCCATATCCTTGCCGATCCTTATGAATCCTATGACAATTAACTCGTCTTAACAAGGACTATCAGCTGGCCAAAGGACATTCCGATCGTCCTTGTGGTTCCCGAGATATTCATGATTTTCTCATTTTGTATCGACTCCTTGCATTTTTTTTTCGACTCCGCAATTGAAAATTTGCAAGTCCAAAAATTTAAAACTTTTGCATACTTTTGGGGATGAGATATAAATTTCAGTCCAAAAATTTAAATGTGTTTATTTCGGAAACTACAGTTACAATTTAGATAGCAATTGGTTGGTCGATAGTCCTAATAAATACGTTTAAAAATAACTGTCGATTGTCATTAAAAAAATAAAGAATATATTAAAAAAACAAACAAGAATTTTTCGAAAAAATCTACAAGGGGTAGGCATGGAAAATTTGCAAAAATTTCGAAAATCCTCCGTAATTTCGTCATTTGAAGGACGATCAGGATGATTTTTGACATGCATATGGGGACGGATTAATGATGTACGACTATGAAATCAAAAGCCCAAATATCGTTAAAACAACAGAGTTAGAAGGACTTTTTTGCTGGGAGAAAACATGCTCTATTTTGTCCATATCCTTGCCGATCCTTATGAATCCTATGGAAATTAACTCGTCTTAACAAGGACTATCAGCTGGCCAAAGGACATTCCGATCGTCCTTGTGGTTCCCGAGATATTCATGATTTTCTCATTTTGTATCGACTCCTTGCATTTTTTTTTCGACTCCGCAATTGAAAATTTGCAAGTCCAAAAATTAAAAACTTTTGCATACTTTTGGGGATGAGATATAAATTTCAGTCCAAAAATTTAAATGTGTTTATTTCGGAAACTACAGTTACAATTTAGATAGCAATTGGTTGGTCGATAGTCCTAATAAATACGCTTAAAAATAACTGTCGATTGTCATTAAAAAAATAAAGAATATATTAAAAAAACAAACAAGAATTTTTCGAAAAAATCTACAAGGGGTAGGCATGGAAAATTTGCAAAAATTTCGAAAATCCTCCGTAATTTCGTCATTTGAAGGACGATCAGGATGATTTTTGGCATGCATACGGGGACGGATTAATGATGTACGACTATGAAATCAAAAGCCCAAATATCATTAAAACAACAGAGTTAGAAGGACTTTTTTGCTGGGAGAAAACATGCTCTATCTTGTCCATATCCTTGCCGATCCTTATGAATCCTATGACAATTAACTCGTCTTAACAAGGACTATCAGCTGGCCAAAGGACATTCCGATCGTCCTTGTGGTTCCCGAGATATTCATGATTTTCTCATTTTGTATCGACTCCTTGCATTTTTTTTTCGACTCCGCAATTGAAAATTTGCAAGTCCAAAAATTAAAAACTTTTGCATACTTTTGGGGATGAGATATAAATTTCAGTCCAAAAATGTAAATGTGTTTATTTCGGAAACTACAGTTACAATTTAGATAGCAATTGGTTGGTCGATAGTCCTAATAAATACGTTTAAAAATAACTGTCGATTGTCATTAAAAAAATAAAGAATATATTAAAAAAACAAACAAGAATTTTTCGAAAAAATCTACAAGGGGTAGGCATGGAAAATTTGCAAAAATTTCGAAAATCCTCCGTAATTTCGTCATTTGAAGGACGATCAGGATGATTTTTGGCATGCATATGGGGACGGATTAATGATGTACGACTATGAAATCAAAAGCCCAAATATCATTAAAACAACAGAGTTAGAAGGACTTTTTTGCTGGGAGAAAACATGCTCTATCTTGTCCATATCCTTGCCGATCCTTATGAATCCTATGACAATTAACTCGTCTTAACAAGGACTATCAGCTGGCCAAAGGACATTCCGATCGTCCTTGTGGTTCCCGAGATATTCATGATTTTCTCATTTTGTATCGACTCCTTGCATTTTTTTTTCGACTCCGCAATTGAAAATTTGCAAGTCCAAAAATTTAAAACTTTTGCATACTTTTGGGGATGAGATATAAATTTCAGTCCAAAAATTTAAATGTGTTTATTTCGGAAACTACAGTTACAATTTAGATAGCAATTGGTTGGTCGATAGTCCTAATAAATACGTTTAAAAATAACTGTCGATTGTCATTAAAAAAATAAAGAATATATTAAAAAAACAAACAAGAATTTTTCGAAAAAATCTACAAGGGGTAGGCATGGAAAATTTGCAAAAATTTCGAAAATCCTCCGTAATTTCGTCATTTGAAGGACGATCAGGATGATTTTTGACATGCATATGGGGACGGATTAATGATGTACGACTATGAAATCAAAAGCCCAAATATCGTTAAAACAACAGAGTTAGAAGGACTTTTTTGCTGGGAGAAAACATGCTCTATTTTGTCCATATCCTTGCCGATCCTTATGAATCCTATGGAAATTAACTCGTCTTAACAAGGACTATCAGCTGGCCAAAGGACATTCCGATCGTCCTTGTGGTTCCCGAGATATTCATGATTTTCTCATTTTGTATCGACTCCTTGCATTTTTTTTTCGACTCCGCAATTGAAAATTTGCAAGTCCAAAAATTAAAAACTTTTGCATACTTTTGGGGATGAGATATAAATTTCAGTCCAAAAATTTAAATGTGTTTATTTCGGAAACTACAGTTACAATTTAGATAGCAATTGGTTGGTCGATAGTCCTAATAAATACGTTTAAAAATAACTGTCGATTGTCATTAAAAAAATAAAGAATATATTAAAAAAACAAACAAGAATTTTTCGAAAAAATCTACAAGGGGTAGGCATGGAAAATTTGCAAAAATTTCGAAAATCCTCCGTAATTTCGTCATTTGAAGGACGATCAGGATGATTTTTGGCATGCATATGGGGACGGATTTATGATGTACGACTATGAAATCAAAAGCCCAAATATCGTTAAAACAACAGAGTTAGAAGGACTTTTTTGCTGGGAGAAAACATGCTCTATCTTGTCCATATCCTTGCCGATTCTTATGAATCCTATGGAAATTAACTCGTCTTAACAAGGACTATCAGCTGGCCAAAGGACATTCCGATCGTCCTTGTGGTTCCCGAGATATTCATGATTTTCTCATTTTGTATCGACTCCTTGCATTTTTTTTTCGACTCCGCAATTGAAAATTTGCAAGTCCAAAAATTAAAAACTTTTGCATACTTTTGGGGATGAGATATAAATTTCAGTCCAAAAATTTAAATGTGTTTATTTCGGAAACTACAGTTACAATTTAGATAGCAATTGGTTGGTCGATAGTCCTAATAAATACGTTTAAAAATAACTGTCGATTGTCATTAAAAAAATAAAGAATATATTAAAAAAACAAACAAGAATTTTTTGAAAAAATCTACAAGGGGTAGGCATGGAAAATTTGCAAAAATTTCGAAAATCCTCCGTAATTTCGTCATTTGAAGGACGATCAGGATGATTTTTGGCATGCATACGGGGACGGATTAATGATGTACGACTATGAAATCAAAAGCCCAAATATCATTAAAACAACAGAGTTAGAAGGACTTTTTTGCTGGGAGAAAACATGCTCTATCTTGTCCATATCCTTGCCGATCCTTATGAATCCTATGACAATTAACTCGTCTTAACAAGGACTATCAGCTGGCCAAAGGACATTCCGATCGTCCTTGTGGTTCCCGAGATATTCATGATTTTCTCATTTTGTATCGACTCCTTGCATTTTTTTTTCGACTCCGCAATTGAAAATTTGCAAGTCCAAAAATTTAAAACTTTTGCATACTTTTGGGGATGAGATATAAATTTCAGTCCAAAAATTTAAATGTGTTTATTTCGGAAACTACAGTTACAATTTAGATAGCAATTGGTTGGTCGATAGTCCTAATAAATACGTTTAAAAATAACTGTCGATTGTCATTAAAAAAATAAAGAATATATTAAAAAAACAAACAAGAATTTTTCGAAAAAATCTACAAGGGGTAGGCATGGAAAATTTGCAAAAATTTCGAAAATCCTCCGTAATTTCGTCATTTGAAGGACGATCAGGATGATTTTTGACATGCATATGGGGACGGATTAATGATGTACGACTATGAAATCAAAAGCCCAAATATCGTTAAAACAACAGAGTTAGAAGGACTTTTTTGCTGGGAGAAAACATGCTCTATTTTGTCCATATCCTTGCCGATCCTTATGAATCCTATGGAAATTAACTCGTCTTAACAAGGACTATCAGCTGGCCAAAGGACATTCCGATCGTCCTTGTGGTTCCCGAGATATTCATGATTTTCTCATTTTGTATCGACTCCTTGCATTTTTTTTTCGACTCCGCAATTGAAAATTTGCAAGTCCAAAAATTAAAAACTTTTGCATACTTTTGGGGATGAGATATAAATTTCAGTCCAAAAATTTAAATGTGTTTATTTCGGAAACTACAGTTACAATTTAGATAGCAATTGGTTGGTCGATAGTCCTAATAAATACGTTTAAAAATAACTGTCGATTGTCATTAAAAAAATAAAGAATATATTAAAAAAACAAACAAGAATTTTTCGAAAAAATCTACAAGGGGTAGGCATGGAAAATTTGCAAAAATTTCGAAAATCCTCCGTAATTTCGTCATTTGAAGGACGATCAGGATGTCCTTTGGCATGCATATGGGGACGGATTTATGATGTACGACTATGAAATCAAAAGCCCAAATATCGTTAAAACAACAGAGTTAGAAGGACTTTTTTGCTGGGAGAAAACATGCTCTATCTTGTCCATATCCTTGCCGATCCTTATGAATCCTATGACAATTAACTCGTCTTAACAAGGACTATCAGCTGGCCAAAGGACATTCCGATCGTCCTTGTGGTTCCCGAGATATTCATGATTTTCTCATTTTGTATCGACTCCTTGCATTTTTTTTTCGACTCCGCAATTGAAAATTTGCAAGTCCAAAAATTAAAAACTTTTGCATACTTTTGGGGATGAGATATAAATTTCAGTCCAAAAATTTAAATGTGTTTATTTCGGAAACTACAGTTACAATTTAGATAGCAATTGGTTGGTCGATAGTCCTAATAAATACGTTTAAAAATAACTGTCGATTGTCATTAAAAAAATAAAGAATATATTAAAAAAACAAACAAGAATTTTTTGAAAAAATCTACAAGGGGTAGGCATGGAAAATTTGCAAAAATTTCGAAAATCCTCCGTAATTTCGTCATTTGAAGGACGATCAGGATGATTTTTGGCATGCATACGGGGACGGATTAATGATGTACGACTATGAAATCAAAAGCCCAAATATCATTAAAACAACAGAGTTAGAAGGACTTTTTTGCTGGGAGAAAACATGCTCTATCTTGTCCATATCCTTGCCGATCCTTATGAATCCTATGACAATTAACTCGTCTTAACAAGGACTATCAGCTGGCCAAAGGACATTCCGATCGTCCTTGTGGTTCCCGAGATATTCATGATTTTCTCATTTTGTATCGACTCCTTGCATTTTTTTTTCGACTCCGCAATTGAAAATTTGCAAGTCCAAAAATTTAAAACTTTTGCATACTTTTGGGGATGAGATATAAATTTCAGTCCAAAAATTTAAATGTGTTTATTTCGGAAACTACAGTTACAATTTAGATAGCAATTGGTTGGTCGATAGTCCTAATAAATACGTTTAAAAATAACTGTCGATTGTCATTAAAAAAATAAAGAATATATTAAAAAAACAAACAAGAATTTTTCGAAAAAATCTACAAGGGGTAGGCATGGAAAATTTGCAAAAATTTCGAAAATCCTCCGTAATTTCGTCATTTGAAGGACGATCAGGATGATTTTTGACATGCATATGGGGACGGATTAATGATGTACGACTATGAAATCAAAAGCCCAAATATCGTTAAAACAACAGAGTTAGAAGGACTTTTTTGCTGGGAGAAAACATGCTCTATTTTGTCCATATCCTTGCCGATCCTTATGAATCCTATGGAAATTAACTCGTCTTAACAAGGACTATCAGCTGGCCAAAGGACATTCCGATCGTCCTTGTGGTTCCCGAGATATTCATGATTTTCTCATTTTGTATCGACTCCTTGCATTTTTTTTTCGACTCCGCAATTGAAAATTTGCAAGTCCAAAAATTAAAAACTTTTGCATACTTTTGGGGATGAGATATAAATTTCAGTCCAAAAATTTAAATGTGTTTATTTCGGAAACTACAGTTACAATTTAGATAGCAATTGGTTGGTCGATAGTCCTAATAAATACGTTTAAAAATAACTGTCGATTGTCATTAAAAAAATAAAGAATATATTAAAAAAACAAACAAGAATTTTTCGAAAAAATCTACAAGGGGTAGGCATGGAAAATTTGCAAAAATTTCGAAAATCCTCCGTAATTTCGTCATTTGAAGGACGATCAGGATGTCCTTTGGCATGCATATGGGGACGGATTTATGATGTACGACTATGAAATCAAAAGCCCAAATATCGTTAAAACAACAGAGTTAGAAGGACTTTTTTGCTGGGAGAAAACATGCTCTATCTTGTCCATATCCTTGCCGATCCTTATGAATTCTATGACAATTAACTCGTCTTAACAAGGACTATCAGCTGGCCAAAGGACATTCCGATCGTCCTTGTGGTTCCCGAGATATTCATGATTTTCTCATTTTGTATCGACTCCTTGCATTTTTTTTTCGACTCCGCAATTGAAAATTTGCAAGTCCAAAAATTAAAAACTTTTGCATACTTTTGGGGATGAGATATAAATTTCAGTCCAAAAATTTAAATGTGTTTATTTCGGAAACTACAGTTACAATTTAGATAGCAATTGGTTGGTCGATAGTCCTAATAAATACGTTTAAAAATAACTGTCGATTGTCATTAAAAAAATAAAGAATATATTAAAAAAACAAACAAGAATTTTTCGAAAAAATCTACAAGGGGTAGGCATGGAAAATTTGCAAAAATTTCGAAAATCCTCCGTAATTTCGTCATTTGAAGGACGATCAGGATGTCCTTTGGCATGCATATGGGGACGGATTTATGATGTACGACTATGAAATCAAAAGCCCAAATATCGTTAAAACAACAGAGTTAGAAGGACTTTTTTGCTGGGAGAAAACATGCTCTATCTTGTCCATATCCTTGCCGATCCTTATGAATCCTATGACAATTAACTCGTCTTAACAAGGACTATCAGCTGGCCAAAGGACATTCCGATCGTCCTTGTGGTTCCCGAGATATTCATGATTTTCTCATTTTGTATCGACTCCTTGCATTTTTTTTTCGACTCCGCAATTGAAAATTTGCAAGTCCAAAAATTAAAAACTTTTGCATACTTTTGGGGATGAGATATAAATTTCAGTCCAAAAATTTAAATGTGTTTATTTCGGAAACTACAGTTACAATTTAGATAGCAATTGGTTGGTCGATAGTCCTAATAAATACGTTTAAAAATAACTGTCGATTGTCATTAAAAAAATAAAGAATATATTAAAAAAACAAACAAGAATTTTTCGAAAAAATCTACAAGGGGTAGGCATGGAAAATTTGCAAAAATTTCGAAAATCCTCCGTAATTTCGTCATTTGAAGGACGATCAGGATGTCCTTTGGCATGCATATGGGGACGGATTTATGATGTACGACTATGAAATCAAAAGCCCAAATATCGTTAAAACAACAGAGTTAGAAGGACTTTTTTGCTGGGAGAAAACATGCTCTATCTTGTCCATATCCTTGCCGATCCTTATGAATCCTATGACAATTAACTCGTCTTAACAAGGACTATCAGCTGGCCAAAGGACATTCCGATCGTCCTTGTGGTTCCCGAGATATTCATGATTTTCTCATTTTGTATCGACTCCTTGCATTTTTTTTTCGACTCCGCAATTGAAAATTTGCAAGTCCAAAAATTAAAAACTTTTGCATACTTTTGGGGATGAGATATAAATTTCAGTCCAAAAATTTAAATGTGTTTATTTCGG
Source organism: Drosophila immigrans (assembly GCA_963583835.1). NCBI lineage: Eukaryota > Metazoa > Arthropoda > Insecta > Diptera > Drosophilidae > Drosophila > Drosophila immigrans. The sequence goes on along the minus strand of OY757144.1, from coordinate 22,008,675 downwards.
AAACTACAGTTACAATTTAGATAGCAATTGGTTGGTCGATAGTCCTAATAAATACGTTTAAAAATAACTGTCGATTGTCATTAAAAAAATAAAGAATATATTAAAAAAACAAACAAGAATTTTTTGAAAAAATCTACAAGGGGTAGGCATGGAAAATTTGCAAAAATTTCGAAAATCCTCCGTAATTTCGTCATTTGAAGGACGATCAGGATGATTTTTGGCATGCATACGGGGACGGATTAATGATGTACGACTATGAAATCAAAAGCCCAAATATCATTAAAACAACAGAGTTAGAAGGACTTTTTTGCTGGGAGAAAACATGCTCTATCTTGTCCATATCCTTGCCGATCCTTATGAATCCTATGACAATTAACTCGTCTTAACAAGGACTATCAGCTGGCCAAAGGACATTCCGATCGTCCTTGTGGTTCCCGAGATATTCATGATTTTCTCATTTTGTATCGACTCCTTGCATTTTTTTTTCGACTCCGCAATTGAAAATTTGCAAGTCCAAAAATTTAAAACTTTTGCATACTTTTGGGGATGAGATATAAATTTCAGTCCAAAAATTTAAATGTGTTTATTTCGGAAACTACAGTTACAATTTAGATAGCAATTGGTTGGTCGATAGTCCTAATAAATACGTTTAAAAATAACTGTCGATTGTCATTAAAAAAATAAAGAATATATTAAAAAAACAAACAAGAATTTTTCGAAAAAATCTACAAGGGGTAGGCATGGAAAATTTGCAAAAATTTCGAAAATCCTCCGTAATTTCGTCATTTGAAGGACGATCAGGATGATTTTTGACATGCATATGGGGACGGATTAATGATGTACGACTATGAAATCAAAAGCCCAAATATCGTTAAAACAACAGAGTTAGAAGGACTTTTTTGCTGGGAGAAAACATGCTCTATTTTGTCCATATCCTTGCCGATCCTTATGAATCCTATGACAATTAACTCGTCTTAACAAGGACTATCAGCTGGCCAAAGGACATTCCGATCGTCCTTGTGGTTCCCGAGATATTCATGATTTTCTCATTTTGTATCGACTCCTTGCATTTTTTTTTCGACTCCGCAATTGAAAATTTGCAAGTCCAAAAATTAAAAACTTTTGCATACTTTTGGGGATGAGATATAAATTTCAGTCCAAAAATTTAAATGTGTTTATTTCGGAAACTACAGTTACAATTTAGATAGCAATTGGTTGGTCGATAGTCCTAATAAATACGTTTAAAAATAACTGTCGATTGTCATTAAAAAAATAAAGAATATATTAAAAAAACAAACAAGAATTTTTCGAAAAAATCTACAAGGGGTAGGCATGGAAAATTTGCAAAAATTTCGAAAATCCTCCGTAATTTCGTCATTTGAAGGACGATCAGGATGTCCTTTGGCATGCATATGGGGACGGATTTATGATGTACGACTATGAAATCAAAAGCCCAAATATCGTTAAAACAACAGAGTTAGAAGGACTTTTTTGCTGGGAGAAAACATGCTCTATCTTGTCCATATCCTTGCCGATCCTTATGAATCCTATGACAATTAACTCGTCTTAACAAGGACTATCAGCTGGCCAAAGGACATTCCGATCGTCCTTGTGGTTCCCGAGATATTCATGATTTTCTCATTTTGTATCGACTCCTTGCATTTTTTTTTCGACTCCGCAATTGAAAATTTGCAAGTCCAAAAATTAAAAACTTTTGCATACTTTTGGGGATGAGATATAAATTTCAGTCCAAAAATTTAAATGTGTTTATTTCGGAAACTACAGTTACAATTTAGATAGCAATTGGTTGGTCGATAGTCCTAATAAATACGTTTAAAAATAACTGTCGATTGTCATTAAAAAAATAAAGAATATATTAAAAAAACAAACAAGAATTTTTCGAAAAAATCTACAAGGGGTAGGCATGGAAAATTTGCAAAAATTTCGAAAATCCTCCGTAATTTCGTCATTTGAAGGACGATCAGGATGTCCTTTGGCATGCATATGGGGACGGATTTATGATGTACGACTATGAAATCAAAAGCCCAAATATCGTTAAAACAACAGAGTTAGAAGGACTTTTTTGCTGGGAGAAAACATGCTCTATCTTGTCCATATCCTTGCCGATCCTTATGAATCCTATGACAATTAACTCGTCTTAACAAGGACTATCAGCTGGCCAAAGGACATTCCGATCGTCCTTGTGGTTCCCGAGATATTCATGATTTTCTCATTTTGTATCGACTCCTTGCATTTTTTTTTCGACTCCGCAATTGAAAATTTGCAAGTCCAAAAATTAAAAACTTTTGCATACTTTTGGGGATGAGATATAAATTTCAGTCCAAAAATTTAAATGTGTTTATTTCGGAAACTACAGTTACAATTTAGATAGCAATTGGTTGGTCGATAGTCCTAATAAATACGTTTAAAAATAACTGTCGATTGTCATTAAAAAAATAAAGAATATATTAAAAAAACAAACAAGAATTTTTCGAAAAAATCTACAAGGGGTAGGCATGGAAAATTTGCAAAAATTTCGAAAATCCTCCGTAATTTCGTCATTTGAAGGACGATCAGGATGTCCTTTGGCATGCATATGGGGACGGATTTATGATGTACGACTATGAAATCAAAAGCCCAAATATCGTTAAAACAACAGAGTTAGAAGGACTTTTTTGCTGGGAGAAAACATGCTCTATCTTGTCCATATCCTTGCCGATCCTTATGAATCCTATGACAATTAACTCGTCTTAACAAGGACTATCAGCTGGCCAAAGGACATTCCGATCGTCCTTGTGGTTCCCGAGATATTCATGATTTTCTCATTTTGTATCGACTCCTTGCATTTTTTTTTCGACTCCGCAATTGAAAATTTGCAAGTCCAAAAATTAAAAACTTTTGCATACTTTTGGGGATGAGATATAAATTTCAGTCCAAAAATTTAAATGTGTTTATTTCGGAAACTACAGTTACAATTTAGATAGCAATTGGTTGGTCGATAGTCCTAATAAATACGTTTAAAAATAACTGTCGATTGTCATTAAAAAAATAAAGAATATATTAAAAAAACAAACAAGAATTTTTCGAAAAAATCTACAAGGGGTAGGCATGGAAAATTTGCAAAAATTTCGAAAATCCTCCGTAATTTCGTCATTTGAAGGACGATCAGGATGTCCTTTGGCATGCATATGGGGACGGATTTATGATGTACGACTATGAAATCAAAAGCCCAAATATCGTTAAAACAACAGAGTTAGAAGGACTTTTTTGCTGGGAGAAAACATGCTCTATCTTGTCCATATCCTTGCCGATCCTTATGAATCCTATGACAATTAACTCGTCTTAACAAGGACTATCAGCTGGCCAAAGGACATTCCGATCGTCCTTGTGGTTCCCGAGATATTCATGATTTTCTCATTTTGTATCGACTCCTTGCATTTTTTTTTCGACTCCGCAATTGAAAATTTGCAAGTCCAAAAATTAAAAACTTTTGCATACTTTTGGGGATGAGATATAAATTTCAGTCCAAAAATTTAAATGTGTTTATTTCGGAAACTACAGTTACAATTTAGATAGCAATTGGTTGGTCGATAGTCCTAATAAATACGTTTAAAAATAACTGTCGATTGTCATTAAAAAAATAAAGAATATATTAAAAAAACAAACAAGAATTTTTTGAAAAAATCTACAAGGGGTAGGCATGGAAAATTTGCAAAAATTTCGAAAATCCTCCGTAATTTCGTCATTTGAAGGACGATCAGGATGATTTTTGGCATGCATACGGGGACGGATTAATGATGTACGACTATGAAATCAAAAGCCCAAATATCATTAAAACAACAGAGTTAGAAGGACTTTTTTGCTGGGAGAAAACATGCTCTATCTTGTCCATATCCTTGCCGATCCTTATGAATCCTATGACAATTAACTCGTCTTAACAAGGACTATCAGCTGGCCAAAGGACATTCCGATCGTCCTTGTGGTTCCCGAGATATTCATGATTTTCTCATTTTGTATCGACTCCTTGCATTTTTTTTTCGACTCCGCAATTGAAAATTTGCAAGTCCAAAAATTAAAAACTTTTGCATACTTTTGGGGATGAGATATAAATTTCAGTCCAAAAATTTAAATGTGTTTATTTCGGAAACTACAGTTACAATTTAGATAGCAATTGGTTGGTCGATAGTCCTAATAAATACGTTTAAAAATAACTGTCGATTGTCATTAAAAAAATAAAGAATATATTAAAAAAACAAACAAGAATTTTTCGAAAAAATCTACAAGGGGTAGGCATGGAAAATTTGCAAAAATTTCGAAAATCCTCCGTAATTTCGTCATTTGAAGGACGATCAGGATGTCCTTTGGCATGCATATGGGGACGGATTTATGATGTACGACTATGAAATCAAAAGCCCAAATATCGTTAAAACAACAGAGTTAGAAGGACTTTTTTGCTGGGAGAAAACATGCTCTATCTTGTCCATATCCTTGCCGATCCTTATGAATCCTATGACAATTAACTCGTCTTAACAAGGACTATCAGCTGGCCAAAGGACATTCCGATCGTCCTTGTGGTTCCCGAGATATTCATGATTTTCTCATTTTGTATCGACTCCTTGCATTTTTTTTTCGACTCCGCAATTGAAAATTTGCAAGTCCAAAAATTAAAAACTTTTGCATACTTTTGGGGATGAGATATAAATTTCAGTCCAAAAATTTAAATGTGTTTATTTCGGAAACTACAGTTACAATTTAGATAGCAATTGGTTGGTCGATAGTCCTAATAAATACGTTTAAAAATAACTGTCGATTGTCATTAAAAAAATAAAGAATATATTAAAAAAACAAACAAGAATTTTTCGAAAAAATCTACAAGGGGTAGGCATGGAAAATTTGCAAAAATTTCGAAAATCCTCCGTAATTTCGTCATTTGAAGGACGATCAGGATGTCCTTTGGCATGCATATGGGGACGGATTTATGATGTACGACTATGAAATCAAAAGCCCAAATATCGTTAAAACAACAGAGTTAGAAGGACTTTTTTGCTGGGAGAAAACATGCTCTATCTTGTCCATATCCTTGCCGATCCTTATGAATCCTATGACAATTAACTCGTCTTAACAAGGACTATCAGCTGGCCAAAGGACATTCCGATCGTCCTTGTGGTTCCCGAGATATTCATGATTTTCTCATTTTGTATCGACTCCTTGCATTTTTTTTTCGACTCCGCAATTGAAAATTTGCAAGTCCAAAAATTAAAAACTTTTGCATACTTTTGGGGATGAGATATAAATTTCAGTCCAAAAATTTAAATGTGTTTATTTCGGAAACTACAGTTACAATTTAGATAGCAATTGGTTGGTCGATAGTCCTAATAAATACGTTTAAAAATAACTGTCGATTGTCATTAAAAAAATAAAGAATATATTAAAAAAACAAACAAGAATTTTTCGAAAAAATCTACAAGGGGTAGGCATGGAAAATTTGCAAAAATTTCGAAAATCCTCCGTAATTTCGTCATTTGAAGGACGATCAGGATGTCCTTTGGCATGCATATGGGGACGGATTTATGATGTACGACTATGAAATCAAAAGCCCAAATATCGTTAAAACAACAGAGTTAGAAGGACTTTTTTGCTGGGAGAAAACATGCTCTATCTTGTCCATATCCTTGCCGATCCTTATGAATCCTATGACAATTAACTCGTCTTAACAAGGACTATCAGCTGGCCAAAGGACATTCCGATCGTCCTTGTGGTTCCCGAGATATTCATGATTTTCTCATTTTGTATCGACTCCTTGCATTTTTTTTTCGACTCCGCAATTGAAAATTTGCAAGTCCAAAAATTAAAAACTTTTGCATACTTTTGGGGATGAGATATAAATTTCAGTCCAAAAATTTAAATGTGTTTATTTCGGAAACTACAGTTACAATTTAGATAGCAATTGGTTGGTCGATAGTCCTAATAAATACGTTTAAAAATAACTGTCGATTGTCATTAAAAAAATAAAGAATATATTAAAAAAACAAACAAGAATTTTTCGAAAAAATCTACAAGGGGTAGGCATGGAAAATTTGCAAAAATTTCGAAAATCCTCCGTAATTTCGTCATTTGCAGGACGATCAGGATGATTTTTGGCATGCATATGGGGACGGATTAATGATGTACGACTATGAAATCAAAAGCCCAAATATCATTAAAACAACAGAGTTAGAAGGACTTTTTTGCTGGGAGAAAACATGCTCTATCTTGTCCATATCCTTGCCGATCCTTATGAATCCTATGACAATTAACTCGTCTTAACAAGGACTATCAGCTGGCCAAAGGACATTCCGATCGTCCTTGTGGTTCCCGAGATATTCATGATTTTCTCATTTTGTATCGACTCCTTGCATTTTTTTTTCGACTCCGCAATTGAAAATTTGCAAGTCCAAAAATTTAAAACTTTTGCATACTTTTGGGGATGAGATATAAATTTCAGTCCAAAAATTTAAATGTGTTTATTTCGGAAACTACAGTTACAATTTAGATAGCAATTGGTTGGTCGATAGTCCTAATAAATACGTTTAAAAATAACTGTCGATTGTCATTAAAAAAATAAAGAATATATTAAAAAAACAAACAAGAATTTTTCGAAAAAATCTACAAGGGGTAGGCATGGAAAATTTGCAAAAATTTCGAAAATCCTCCGTAATTTCGTCATTTGAAGGACGATCAGGATGTCCTTTGGCATGCATATGGGGACGGATTTATGATGTACGACTATGAAATCAAAAGCCCAAATATCGTTAAAACAACAGAGTTAGGACTTTTTTGCTGGGAGAAAACATGCTCTATCTTGTCCATATCCTTGCCGATCCTTATGAATCCTACGACAATTAACTCGTCTTAACAAGGACTATCAGCTGGCCAAAGGACATTCCGATCGTCCTTGTGGTTCCCGAAATATTCATGATTTTCTCATTTTGTATCGACTCCTTGCATTTTTTTTTCGACTTCGCAATTGAAAATTTGCAAGTCCAAAAATTAAAAACTTTTGCATACTTTTGGGGATGAGATATAAATTTCAGTCCAAAAATTTAAATGTGTTTATTTCGGAAACTACAGTTACAATTTAGATAGCAATTGGTTGGTCGATAGTCCTAATAAATACGTTTAAAAATAACTGTCGATTGTCATTAAAAAAATAAAGAATATATTAAAAAAACAAACAAGAATTTTTCGAAAAAATCTACAAGGGGTAGGCATGGAAAATTTGCAAAAATTTCGAAAATCCTCCGTAATTTCGTCATTTGAAGGACGATCAGGATGATTTTTGGCATGCATATGGGGACGGATTAATGATGTACGACTATGAAATCAAAAGCCCAAATATCGTTAAAACAACAGAGTTAGAAGGACTTTTTTGCTGGGAGAAAACATGCTTTATCTTGTCCATATCCTTGCCGATCCTTATGAATTCTGTGGCAATTAACTCGTCTTAACAAGGACTATCAGCTGGCCAAAGGACATTCCGATCGTCCTTGTGGTTCCCGAGATATTTATGATTTTCTCATTTTGTATCGACTCCTTGCATTTTTTTTTCGACTCCGCAATTGAAAATTTGCAAGTCCAAAAATTGAAAACTTTTGCATACTTTTGGGGATGAGATATAAATTTCAGTCCAAAAATTTAAATGTGTTTATTTCGGAAACTACAGTTACAATTTAGATAGCAATTGGTTGGTCGATAGTCCTAATAAATACGTTTAAAAATAACTGTCGATTGTCATTAAAAAAATAAAGAATATATTAAAAAAACAAACAAGAATTTTTCGAAAAAATCTACAAGGGGTAGGCATGGAAAATTTGCAAAAATTTCGAAAATCCTCTGTAACATCGTCATTTGAAGGACGATCAAGATGTCCTTTGGCATGCATATGGGGACGGATTTATGATGTACGACTATGAAATCAAAAGCCCAAATATCGTTAAAACAACAGAGTTAGAAGGACTTTTTTGCTGGGAGAAAACATGCTCTATCTTGTCCATATCCTTGCCGATCCTTATGAATCCTATGACAATTAACTCGTCTTAACAAGGACTATCAGCTGGCCAAAGGACATTCCGATCGTCCTTGTGGTTCCCGAGATATTCATGATTTTCTCATTTTGTATCGACTCCTTGCATTTTTTTTTCGACTCCGCAATTGAAAATTTGCAAGTCCAAAAATTAAAAACTTTTGCATACTTTTGGGGATGAGATATAAATTTCAGTCCAAAAATTTAAATGTGTTTATTTCGGAAACTACAGTTACAATTTAGATAGCAATTGGTTGGTCGATAGTCCTAATAAATACGTTTAAAAATAACTGTCGATTGTCATTAAAAAAATAAAGAATATATTAAAAAAACAAACAAGAATTTTTCGAAAAAATCTACAAGGGGTAGGCATGGAAAATTTGCAAAAATTTCGAAAATCCTCCGTAATTTCGTCATTTGAAGGACGATCAGGATGATTTTTGACATGCATATGGGGACGGATTAATGATGTACGACTATGAAATCAAAAGCCCAAATATCGTTAAAACAACAGAGTTAGAAGGACTTTTTTGCTGGGAGAAAACATGCTCTATTTTGTCCATATCCTTGCCGATCCTTATGAATCCTATGGAAATTAACTCGTCTTAACAAGGACTATCAGCTGGCCAAAGGACATTCCGATCGTCCTTGTGGTTCCCGAGATATTCATGATTTTCTCATTTTGTATCGACTCCTTGCATTTTTTTTTCGACTCCGCAATTGAAAATTTGCAAGTCCAAAAATTAAAAACTTTTGCATACTTTTGGGGATGAGATATAAATTTCAGTCCAAAAATTTAAATGTGTTTATTTCGGAAACTACAGTTACAATTTAGATAGCAATTGGTTGGTCGATAGTCCTAATAAATACGTTTAAAAATAACTGTCGATTGTCATTAAAAAAATAAAGAATATATTAAAAAAACAAACAAGAATTTTTCGAAAAAATCTACAAGGGGTAGGCATGGAAAATTTGCAAAAATTTCGAAAATCCTCCGTAATTTCGTCATTTGAAGGACGATCAGGATGTCCTTTGGCATGCATATGGGGACGGATTTATGATGTACGACTATGAAATCAAAAGCCCAAATATCGTTAAAACAACAGAGTTAGAAGGACTTTTTTGCTGGGAGAAAACATGCTCTATCTTGTCCATATCCTTGCCGATCCTTATGAATCCTATGGAAATTAACTCGTCTTAACAAGGACTATCAGCTGGCCAAAGGACATTCCGATCGTCCTTGTGGTTCCCGAGATATTCATGATTTTCTCATTTTGTATCGACTCCTTGCATTTTTTTTTCGACTCCGCAATTGAAAATTTGCAAGTCCAAAAATTAAAAACTTTTGCATACTTTTGGGGATGAGATATAAATTTCAGTCCAAAAATTTAAATGTGTTTATTTCGGAAACTACAGTTACAATTTAGATAGCAATTGGTTGGTCGATAGTCCTAATAAATACGTTTAAAAATAACTGTCGATTGTCATTAAAAAAATAAAGAATATATTAAAAAAACAAACAAGAATTTTTCGAAAAAATCTACAAGGGGTAGGCATGGAAAATTTGCAAAAATTTCGAAAATCCTCCGTAATTTCGTCATTTGAAGGACGATCAGGATGTCCTTTGGCATGCATATGGGGACGGATTTATGATGTACGACTATGAAATCAAAAGCCCAAATACCGTTAAAACAACAGAGTTAGAAGGACTTTTTTGCTGGGAGAAAACATGCTCTATCTTGTCCATATCCTTGCCGATCCTTATGAATCCTATGACAATTAACTCGTCTTAACAAGGACTATCAGCTGGCCAAAGGACATTCCGATCGTCCTTGTGGTTCCCGAGATATTCATGATTTTCTCATTTTGTATCGACTCCTTTCATTTTTTTTTCGACTCCGCAATTGAAAATTTGCAAGTCCAAAAATTAAAAACTTTTGCATACTTTTGGGGATGAGATATAAATTTCAGTCCAAAAATTTAAATGTGTTTATTTCGGAAACTACAGTTACAATTTAGATAGCAATTCGTTGGTCGATAGTCCTAATAAATACGTTTAAAAATAACTGTCGATTGTCATTAAAAAAAACAAACAAGAATTTTTCGAAAAAATCTACAAGGGGTAGGCATGGAAAATTTGCAAAAATTTCGAAAATCCTCCGTAATTTCGTCATTTGAAGGACGATCAGGATGATTTTCGGCATGCATATGGGGACGGATTCATGATGTACGACTATGAAATCAAAAGCCCAAATATCGCTAAAACAACAGAGTTAGAAGGACTTTTTTGCTGGGAGAAAACATGCTCTATCTTGTCCATATCCTTGCCGATCCTTATGAATCCTATGACAATTAACTCGTCTTAACAAGGACTATCAGCTGGCCAAAGGACATTCCGATCGTCTTTGTGGTTCCCGAGATATTCATGATTTTCTCATTTTGTATCGACTCCTTTCATTTTTTTTTCGACTCCGCAATTGAAAATTTGCAAGTCCAAAAATTAAAAACTTTTGCATACTTTTGGGGATGAGATATAAATTTCAGTCCAAAAATTTAAATGTGTTTATTTCGGAAACTACAGTTACAATTTAGATAGCAATTCGTTGGTCGATAGTCCTAATAAATACGTTTAAAAATAACTGTCGATTGTCATTAAAAAAATAAAGAATATATTAAAAAAACAAACAAGAATTTTTCGAAAAAATCTACAAGGGGTAGGCATGGAAAATTTGCAATAATTTCGAAAATCCTCCGTAATTTCGTCATTTGAAGGACGATCAGGATGTCCTTTGGCATGCATATGGGGACGGATTAATGATGTACGACTATGAAATCAAAAGCCCAAATACCGTTAAAACAACAGAGTTAGAAGGACTTTTTTGCTGGGAGAAAACATGCTCTATCTTGTCCATATCCTTGCCGATCCTTATGAATCCTATGACAATTAACTCGTCTTAACAAGGACTATCAGCTGGCCAAAGGACATTCCGATCGTCCTTGTGGTTCCCGAGATATTCATGATTTTCTCATTTTGTATCGACTCCTTTCATTTTTTTTTCGACTCCGCAATTGAAAATTTGCAAGTCCAAAAATTAAAAACTTTTGCATACTTTTGGGGATGAGATATAAATTTCAGTCCAAAAATTTAAATGTGTTTATTTCGGAAACTACAGTTACAATTTAGATAGCAATTGGTTGGTCGATAGTCCTAATAAATACGTTTAAAAATAACTGTCGATTGTCATTAAAAAAATAAAGAATATATTAAAAAAACAAACAAGAATTTTTCGAAAAAATTTACAAGGGGTAGGCATGGAAAATTTGCAAAAATTTCGAAAATCCTCCGTAATTTCGTCATTTGAAGGACGATCAGGATGATTTTTGGCATGCATATGGGGACGGATTAATGATGTACGACTATGAAATCAAAAGCCCAAATATCGTTAAAACAACAGAGTTAGAAGGACTTTTTTGCTGGGAGAAAACATGCTCTATCTTGTCCATATCCTTGCCGATCCTTATGAATCCTATGACAATTAACTCGTCTTAACAAGGACTATCAGCTGGCCAAAGGACATTCCGATCGTCCTTATGGTTCCCGAGATATTCATGATTTTCTCATTTTGTATCGACTCCTTGCATTTTTTTTTCGACTCCGCAATTGAAAATTTGCAAGTCCAAAAATTAAAAACTTTTGCATACTTTTGGGGATGAGATATAAATTTCAGTCCAAAAATTTAAATGTGTTTATTTCGGAAACTACAGTTACAATTTAGATAGCAATTCGTTGGTCGATAGTCCTAATAAATACGTTTAAAAATAACTGTCGATTGTCATTAAAAAAATAAAGAATATATTAAAAAAACAAACAAGAATTTTTCGAAAAAATCTACAAGGGGTAGGCATGGAAAATTTGCAAAAATTTCGAAAATCCTCCGTAATTTCGTCATTTGAAGGACGATCAGGATGATTTTTGGCATGCATATGGGGACGGATTAATGATGTACGACTATGAAATCAAAAGCCCAAATATCATTAAAACAACAGAGTTAGAAGGACTTTTTTGCTGGGAGAAAACATGCTCTATCTTGTCCATATCCTTGCCGATCCTTATGAATCCTATGACAATTAACTCGTCTTAACAAGGACTATCAGCTGGCCAAAGGACATTCCGATCGTCCTTGTGGTTCCCGAGATATTCATGATTTTCTCATTTTGTATCGACTCCTTGCATTTTTTTTTCGACTCCGCAATTGAAAATTTGCAAGTCCAAAAATTAAAAACTTTTGCATACTTTTGGGGATGAGATATAAATTTCAGTCCAAAAATTTAAATGTGTTTATTTCGGAAACTACAGTTACAATTTAGATAGCAATTGGTTGGTCGATAGTCCTAATAAATACGCTTAAAAATAACTGTCGATTGTCATTAAAAAAATAAAGAATATATTAAAAAAACAAACAAGAATTTTTCGAAAAAATCTACAAGGGGTAGGCATGGAAAATTTGCAAAAATTTCGAAAATCCTCCGTAATTTCGTCATTTGAAGGACGATCAGGATGATTTTTGGCATGCATATGGGGACGGATTAATGATGTACGACTATGAAATCAAAAGCCCAAATATCATTAAAACAACAGAGTTAGAAGGACTTTTTTGCTGGGAGAAAACATGCTCTATCTTGTCCATATCCTTGCCGATCCTTATGAATCCTATGACAATTAACTCGTCTTAACAAGGACTATCAGCTGGCCAAAGGACATTCCGATCGTCCTTATGGTTCCCGAGATATTCATGATTTTCTCATTTTGTATCGACTCCTTGCATTTTTTTTTCGACTCCGCAATTGAAAATTTGCAAGTCCAAAAATTAAAAAATTTTGCATACTTTTGGGGATGAGATATAAATTTCAGTCCAAAAATTTAAATGTGTTTATTTCGGAAACTACAGTTACAATTTAGATAGCAATTGGTTGGTCGATAGTCCTAATAAATACGTTTAAAAATAACTGTCGATTGTCATTAAAAAAATAAAGAATATGTTAAAAAAACAAACAAGAATTTTTCGAAAAAATCTACAAGGGGTAGGCATGGAAAATTTGCAAAAATTTCGAAAATCCTCCGTAATTTCGTCATTTGAAGGACGATCAGGATGATTTTTGGCATGCATATGGGGACGGATTAATGATGTACGACTATGAAATCAAAAGCCCAAATATCGTTAAAACAACAGAGTTAGAAGGACTTTTTTGCTGGGAGAAAACATGCTCTATCTTGTCCATATCCTTGCCGATCCTTATGAATTCTGTGGCAATTAACTCGTCTTAACAAGGACTATCAGCTGGCCAAAGGACATTCCGATCGTCCTTGTGGTTCCCGAGATATTCATGATTTTCTCATTTTGTATCGACTCCTTGCATTTTTTTTTCGACTCCGCAATTGAAAATTTGCAAGTCCAAAAATTAAAAACTTTTGCATACTTTTGGGGATGAGATATAAATTTCAGTCCAAAAATTTAAATGTGTTTATTTCGGAAACTACAGTTACAATTTAGATAGCAATTGGTTGGTCGATAGTCCTAATAAATACGTTTAAAAATAACTGTCGATTGTCATTAAAAAAATAAAGAATATATTAAAAAAACAAACAAGAATTTTTCGAAAAAATCTACAAGGGGTAGGCATGGAAAATTTGCAAAAATTTCGAAAATCCTCCGTAATTTCGTCATTTGAAGGACGATCAGGATGTCCTTTGGCATGCATATGGGGACGGATTTATGATGTACGACTATGAAATCAAAAGCCCAAATATCGTTAAAACAACAGAGTTAGAAGGACTTTTTTGCTGGGAGAAAACATGCTCTATCTTGTCCATATCCTTGCCGATCCTTATGAATCCTATGACAATTAACTCGTCTTAACAAGGACTATCAGCTGGCCAAAGGACATTCCGATCGTCCTTGTGGTTCCCGAGATATTCATGATTTTCTCATTTTGTATCGACTCCTTGCATTTTTTTTTCGACTCCGCAATTGAAAATTTGCAAGTCCAAAAATTAAAAACTTTTGCATACTTTTGGGGATGAGATATAAATTTCAGTCCAAAAATTTAAATGTGTTTATTTCGGAAACTACAGTTACAATTTAGATAGCAATTGGTTGGTCGATAGTCCTAATAAATACGTTTCAAAATAACTGTCGATTGTCATTAAAAAAATAAAGAATATATTAAAAAAACAAACAAGAATTTTTCGAAAAAATCTACAAGGGGTAGGCATGGAAAATTTGCAAAAATTTCGAAAATCCTCCGTAATTTCGTCATTTGAAGGACGATCAGGATGTCCTTTGGCATGCATATGGGGACGGATTTATGATGTACGACTATGAAATCAAAAGCCCAAATATCGTTAAAACAACAGAGTTAGAAGGACTTTTTTGCTGGGAGAAAACATGCTCTATCTTGTCCATATCCTTGCCGATTCTTATGAATCCTATAGCAATTAACTCGTCTTAACAAGGACTATCAGCTGGCCAAAGGACATTCCGATCGTCCTTGTGGTTCCCGAGATATTCATGATTTTCTCATTTTGTATCGACTCCTTGCATTTTTTTTTCGACTCCGCAATTGAAAATTTGCAAGTCCAAAAATTAAAAACTTTTGCATACTTTTGGGGATGAGATATAAATTTCAGACCAAAAATTTAAATGTGTTTATTCCGGAAACTACAGTTACAATTTAGATAGCAATTGGTTGGTCGATAGTCCTAATAAATACGTTTAAAAATAACTGTCGATTGTCATTAAAAAAATAAAGAATATATTAAAAAAACAAACAAGAATTTTTCGAAAAAATCTACAAGGGGTAGGCATGGAAAATTTGCAAAAATTTCGAAAATCCTCCGTAATTTCGTCATTTGAAGGACGATCAGGATGATTTTTGGCATGCATATGGGGACGGATTAATGATGTACGACTATGAAATCAAAAGCCCAAATATCATTAAAACAACAGAGTTAGAAGGACTTTTTTGCTGGGAGAAAACATGCTCTATCTTGTCCATATCCTTGCCGATCCTTATGAATCCTATGACAATTAACTCGTCTTAACAAGGACTATCAGCTGGCCAAAGGACATTCCGATCGTCCTTGTGGTTCCCGAGATATTCATGATTTTCTCATTTTGTATCGACTCCTTGCATTTTTTTTTCGACTCCGCAATTGAAAATTTGCAAGTCCAAAAATTTAAAACTTTTGCATACTTTTGGGGATGAGATATAAATTTCAGTCCAAAAATTTAAATGTGTTTATTTCGGAAACTACAGTTACAATTTAGATAGCAATTGGTTGGTCGATAGTCCTAATAAATACGTTTAAAAATAACTGTCGATTGTCATTAAAAAAATAAAGAATATATTAAAAAAACAAACAAGAATTTTTCGAAAAAATCTACAAGGGCATGGAAAATTTGCAAAAATTTCGAAAATCCTCCGTAATTTCGTCATTTGAAGGACGATCAGGATGATTTTTGACATGCATATGGGGACGGATTAATGATGTACGACTATGAAATCAAAAGCCCAAATATCGTTAAAACAACAGAGTTAGAAGGACTTTTTTGCTGGGAGAAAACATGCTCTATCTTGTCCATATCCTTGCCGATCCTTATGAATCCTATGGAAATTAACTCGTCTTAACAAGGACTATCAGCTGGCCAAAGGACATTCCGATCGTCCTTGTGGTTCCCGAGATATTCATGATTTTCTCATTTTGTATCGACTCCTTGCATTTTTTTTTCGACTCCGCAATTGAAAATTTGCAAGTCCAAAAATTTAAAACTTTTGCATACTTTTGGGGATGAGATATAAATTTCAGTCCAAAAATTTAAATGTGTTTATTTCGGAAACTACAGTTACAATTTAGATAGCAATTGGTTGGTCGATAGTCCTAATAAATACGTTTAAAAATAACTGTCGATTGTCATTAAAAAAATAAAGAATATATTAAAAAAACAAACAAGAATTTTTCGAAAAAATCTACAAGGGCATGGAAAATTTGCAAAAATTTCGAAAATCCTCCGTAATTTCGTCATTTGAAGGACGATCAGGATGTCCTTTGGCATGCATATGGGGACGGATTTATGATGTACGACTATGAAATCAAAAGCCCAAATATCGTTAAAACAACAGAGTTAGAAGGACTTTTTTGCTGGGAGAAAACATGCTCTATCTTGTCCATATCCTTGCCGATCCTTATGAATCCTATGGAAATTAACTCGTCTTAACAAGGACTATCAGCTGGCCAAAGGACATTCCGATCGTCCTTGTGGTTCCCGAGATATTCATGATTTTCTCATTTTGTATCGACTCCTTGCATTTTTTTTTCGACTCCGCAATTGAAAATTTGCAAGTCCAAAAATTTAAAACTTTTGCATACTTTTGGGGATGAGATATAAATTTCAGTCCAAAAATTTAAATGTGTTTATTTCGGAAACTACAGTTACAATTTAGATAGCAATTGGTTGGTCGATAGTCCTAATAAATACGTTTAAAAATAACTGTCGATTGTCATTAAAAAAATAAAGAATATATTAAAAAAACAAACAAGAATTTTTCGAAAAAATCTACAAGGGGTAGGCATGGAAAATTTGCAAAAATTTCGAAAATCCTCCGTAATTTCGTCATTTGAAGGACGATCAGGATGTCCTTTGGCATGCATATGGGGACGGATTTATGATGTACGACTATGAAATCAAAAGCCCAAATATCGTTAAAACAACAGAGTTAGAAGGACTTTTTTGCTGGGAGAAAACATGCTCTATCTTGTCCATATCCTTGCCGATCCTTATGAATCCTATGACAATTAACTCGTCTTAACAAGGACTATCAGCTGGCCAAAGGACATTCCGATCGTCCTTGTGGTTCCCGAGATATTCATGATTTTCTCATTTTGTATCGACTCCTTGCATTTTTTTTTCGACTCCGCAATTGAAAATTTGCAAGTCCAAAAATTAAAATCTTTTGCATACTTTTGGGGATGAGATATAAATTTCAGTCCAAAAATTTAAATGTGTTTATTTCGGAAACTACAGTTACAATTTAGATAGCAATTGGTTGGTCGATAGTCCTAATAAATACGTTTAAAAATAACTGTCGATTGTCATTAAAAAAATAAAGAATATATTAAAAAAACAAACAAGAATTTTTCGAAAAAATCTACAAGGGGTAGGTAGGCATGGAAAATTTGCAAAAATTTCGAAAATCCTCCGTAATTTCGTCATTTGAAGGACGATCAGGATGATTTTTGGCATGCATATGGGGACGGATTTATGATGTACGACTATGAAATCAAAAGCCCAAATATCGTTAAAACAACAGAGTTAGAAGGACTTTTTTGCTGGGAGAAAACATGCTCTATCTTGTCCATATCCTTGCCGATTCTTATGAATCCTATGGCAATTAACTCGTCTTAACAAGGACTATCAGCTGGCCAAAGGACATTCCGATCGTCCTTGTGGTTCCCGAGATATTCATGATTTTCTCATTTTGTATCGACTCCTTGCATTTTTTTTTCGACTCCGCAATTGAAAATTTGCAAGTCCAAAAATTAAAAACTTTTGCATACTTTTGGGGATGAGATATAAATTTCAGTCCAAAAATTTAAATGTGTTTATTTCGGAAACTAAATTTACAATTTAGATAGCAATTGGTTGGTCGATAGTCCTAATAAATACGCTTAAAAATAACTGTCGATTGTCATTAAAAAAATAAAGAATATATTAAAAAAACAAACAAGAATTTTTCGAAAAAATCTACAAGGGGTAGGCATGGAAAATTTGCAAAAATTTCGAAAATCCTCCGTAATTTCGTCATTTGAAGGACGATCAGGATGATTTTTGGCATGCATACGGGGACGGATTAATGATGTACGACTATGAAATCAAAAGCCCAAATATCATTAAAACAACAGAGTTAGAAGGACTTTTTTGCTGGGAGAAAACATGCTCTATCTTGTCCATATCCTTGCCGATCCTTATGAATCCTATGACAATTAACTCGTCTTAACAAGGACTATCAGCTGGCCAAAGGACATTCCGATCGTCCTTGTGGTTCCCGAGATATTCATGATTTTCTCATTTTGTATCGACTCCTTGCATTTTTTTTTCGACTCCGCAATTGAAAATTTGCAAGTCCAAAAATTAAAAACTTTTGCATACTTTTGGGGATGAGATATAAATTTCAGTCCAAAAATTTAAATGTGTTTATTTCGGAAACTACAGTTACAATTTAGATAGCAATTGGTTGGTCGATAGTCCTAATAAATACGTTTAAAAATAACTGTCGATTGTCATTAAAAAAATAAAGAATATATTAAAAAAACAAACAAGAATTTTTCGAAAAAATCTACAAGGGGTAGGCATGGAAAATTTGCAAAAATTTCGAAAATCCTCCGTAATTTCGTCATTTGAAGGACGATCAGGATGATTTTTGGCATGCATATGGGGACGGATTAATGATGTACGTCTATGAAATCAAAAGCCCAAATATCATTAAAACAACAGAGTTAGAAGGACTTTTTTGCTGGGAGAAAACATGCTCTATCTTGTCCATATCCTTGCCGATCCTTATGAATCCTATGACAATTAACTCGTCTTAACAAGGACTATCAGCTGGCCAAAGGACATTCCGATCGTCCTTGTGGTTCCCGAGATATTCATGATTTTCTCATTTTGTATCGACTCCTTGCATTTTTTTTTCGACTCCGCAATTGAAAATTTGCAAGTCCAAAAATTTAAAACTTTTGCATACTTTTGGGGATGAGATATAAATTTCAGTCCAAAAATTTAAATGTGTTTATTTCGGAAACTACAGTTACAATTTAGATAGCAATTGGTTGGTCGATAGTCCTAATAAATACGTTTAAAAATAACTGTCGATTGTCATTAAAAAAATAAAGAATATATTAAAAAAACAAACAAGAATTTTTCGAAAAAATCTACAAGGGGTAGGCATGGAAAATTTGCAAAAATTTCGAAAATCCTCCGTAATTTCGTCATTTGAAGGACGATCAGGATGTCCTTTGGCATGCATATGGGGACGGATTTATGATGTACGACTATGAAATCAAAAGCCCAAATATCGTTAAAACAACAGAGTTAGGACTTTTTTGCTGGGAGAAAACATGCTCTATCTTGTCCATATCCTTGCCGATCCTTATGAATCCTACGACAATTAACTCGTCTTAACAAGGACTATCAGCTGGCCAAAGGACATTCCGATCGTCCTTGTGGTTCCCGAAATATTCATGATTTTCTCATTTTGTATCGACTCCTTGCATTTTTTTTTCGACTTCGCAATTGAAAATTTGCAAGTCCAAAAATTAAAAACTTTTGCATACTTTTGGGGATGAGATATAAATTTCAGTCCAAAAATTTAAATGTGTTTATTTCGGAAACTACAGTTACAATTTAGATAGCAATTGGTTGGTCGATAGTCCTAATAAATACGTTTAAAAATAACTGTCGATTGTCATTAAAAAAATAAAGAATATATTAAAAAAACAAACAAGAATTTTTCGAAAAAATCTACAAGGGGTAGGCATGGAAAATTTGCAAAAATTTCGAAAATCCTCCGTAATTTCGTCATTTGAAGGACGATCAGGATGATTTTTGGCATGCATATGGGGACGGATTAATGATGTACGACTATGAAATCAAAAGCCCAAATATCGTTAAAACAACAGAGTTAGAAGGACTTTTTTGCTGGGAGAAAACATGCTCTATCTTGTCCATATCATTGCCGATCCTTATGAATTCTGTGGCAATTAACTCGTCTTAACAAGGACTATCAGCTGGCCAAAGGACATTCCGATCGTCCTTGTGGTTCCCGAGATATTTATGATTTTCTCATTTTGTATCGACTCCTTGCATTTTTTTTTCGACTCCGCAATTGAAAATTTGCAAGTCCAAAAATTGAAAACTTTTGCATACTTTTGGGGATGAGATATAAATTTCAGTCCAAAAATTTAAATGTGTTTATTTCGGAAACTACAGTTACAATTTAGATAGCAATTGGTTGGTCGATAGTCCTAATAAATACGTTTAAAAATAACTGTCGATTGTCATTAAAAAAATAAAGAATATATTAAAAAAACAAACAAGAATTTTTCGAAAAAATCTACAAGGGGTAGGCATGGAAAATTTGCAAAAATTTCGAAAATCCTCTGTAACATCGTCATTTGAAGGACGATCAAGATGTCCTTTGGCATGCATATGGGGACGGATTTATGATGTACGACTATGAAATCAAAAGCCCAAATATCGTTAAAACAACAGAGTTAGAAGGACTTTTTTGCTGGGAGAAAACATGCTCTATCTTGTCCATATCCTTGCCGATCCTTATGAATCCTATGACAATTAACTCGTCTTAACAAGGACTATCAGCTGGCCAAAGGACATTCCGATCGTCCTTGTGGTTCCCGAGATATTCATGATTTTCTCATTTTGTATCGACTCCTTGCATTTTTTTTTCGACTCCGCAATTGAAAATTTGCAAGTCCAAAAATTAAAAACTTTTGCATACTTTTGGGGATGAGATATAAATTTCAGTCCAAAAATTTAAATGTGTTTATTTCGGAAACTACAGTTACAATTTAGATAGCAATTGGTTGGTCGATAGTCCTAATAAATACGTTTAAAAATAACTGTCGATTGTCATTAAAAAAATAAAGAATATATTAAAAAAACAAACAAGAATTTTTCGAAAAAATCTACAAGGGGTAGGCATGGAAAATTTGCAAAAATTTCGAAAATCCTCCGTAATTTCGTCATTTGAAGGACGATCAGGATGATTTTTGACATGCATATGGGGACGGATTAATGATGTACGACTATGAAATCAAAAGCCCAAATATCGTTAAAACAACAGAGTTAGAAGGACTTTTTTGCTGGGAGAAAACATGCTCTATTTTGTCCATATCCTTGCCGATCCTTATGAATCCTATGGAAATTAACTCGTCTTAACAAGGACTATCAGCTGGCCAAAGGACATTCCGATCGTCCTTGTGGTTCCCGAGATATTCATGATTTTCTCATTTTGTATCGACTCCTTGCATTTTTTTTTCGACTCCGCAATTGAAAATTTGCAAGTCCAAAAATTAAAAACTTTTGCATACTTTTGGGGATGAGATATAAATTTCAGTCCAAAAATTTAAATGTGTTTATTTCGGAAACTACAGTTACAATTTAGATAGCAATTGGTTGGTCGATAGTCCTAATAAATACGTTTAAAAATAACTGTCGATTGTCATTAAAAAAATAAAGAATATATTAAAAAAACAAACAAGAATTTTTCGAAAAAATCTACAAGGGGTAGGCATGGAAAATTTGCAAAAATTTCGAAAATCCTCCGTAATTTCGTCATTTGAAGGACGATCAAGATGTCCTTTGGCATGCATATGGGGACGGATTTATGATGTACGACTATGAAATCAAAAGCCCAAATATCGTTAAAACAACAGAGTTAGAAGGACTTTTTTGCTGGGAGAAAACATGCTCTATCTTGTCCATATCCTTGCCGATCCTTATGAATCCTATGACAATTAACTCGTCTTAACAAGGACTATCAGCTGGCCAAAGGACATTCCGATCGTCCTTGTGGTTCCCGAGATATTCATGATTTTCTCATTTTGTATCGACTCCTTGCATTTTTTTTTCGACTCCGCAATTGAAAATTTGCAAGTCCAAAAATTAAAATCTTTTGCATACTTTTGGGGATGAGATATAAATTTCAGTCCAAAAATTTAAATGTGTTTATTTCGGAAACTACAGTTACAATTTAGATAGCAATTGGTTGGTCGATAGTCCTAATAAATACGTTTAAAAATAACTGTCGATTGTCATTAAAAAAATAAAGAATATATTAAAAAAACAAACAAGAATTTTTCGAAAAAATCTACAAGGGGTAGGTAGGCATGGAAAATTTGCAAAAATTTCGAAAATCCTCCGTAATTTCGTCATTTGAAGGACGATCAGGATGATTTTTGGCATGCATATGGGGACGGATTTATGATGTACGACTATGAAATCAAAAGCCCAAATATCGTTAAAACAACAGAGTTAGAAGGACTTTTTTGCTGGGAGAAAACATGCTCTATCTTGTCCATATCCTTGCCGATTCTTATGAATCCTATGACAATTAACTCGTCTTAACAAGGACTATCAGCTGGCCAAAGGACATTCCGATCGTCCTTGTGGTTCCCGAGATATTCATGATTTTCTCATTTTGTATCGACTCCTTGCATTTTTTTTTCGACTCCGCAATTGAAAATTTGCAAGTCCAAAAATTAAAAACTTTTGCATACTTTTGGGGATGAGATATAAATTTCAGTCCAAAAATTTAAATGTGTTTATTTCGGAAACTAAATTTACAATTTAGATAGCAATTGGTTGGTCGATAGTCCTAATAAATACGCTTAAAAATAACTGTCGATTGTCATTAAAAAAATAAAGAATATATTAAAAAAACAAACAAGAATTTTTCGAAAAAATCTACAAGGGGTAGGCATGGAAAATTTGCAAAAATTTCGAAAATCCTCCGTAATTTCGTCATTTGAAGGACGATCAGGATGATTTTTGGCATGCATACGGGGACGGATTAATGATGTACGACTATGAAATCAAAAGCCCAAATATCATTAAAACAACAGAGTTAGAAGGACTTTTTTGCTGGGAGAAAACATGCTCTATCTTGTCCATATCCTTGCCGATCCTTATGAATCCTATGACAATTAACTCGTCTTAACAAGGACTATCAGCTGGCCAAAGGACATTCCGATCGTCCTTGTGGTTCCCGAGATATTCATGATTTTCTCATTTTGTATCGACTCCTTGCATTTTTTTTTCGACTCCGCAATTGAAAATTTGCAAGTCCAAAAATTAAAAACTTTTGCATACTTTTGGGGATGAGATATAAATTTCAGTCCAAAAATTTAAATGTGTTTATTTCGGAAACTACAGTTACAATTTAGATAGCAATTGGTTGGTCGATAGTCCTAATAAATACGTTTAAAAATAACTGTCGATTGTCATTAAAAAAATAAAGAATATATTAAAAAAACAAACAAGAATTTTTCGAAAAAATCTACAAGGGGTAGGCATGGAAAATTTGCAAAAATTTCGAAAATCCTCCGTAATTTCGTCATTTGAAGGACGATCAGGATGATTTTTGGCATGCATATGGGGACGGATTAATGATGTACGTCTATGAAATCAAAAGCCCAAATATCATTAAAACAACAGAGTTAGAAGGACTTTTTTGCTGGGAGAAAACATGCTCTATCTTGTCCATATCCTTGCCGATCCTTATGAATCCTATGACAATTAACTCGTCTTAACAAGGACTATCAGCTGGCCAAAGGACATTCCGATCGTCCTTGTGGTTCCCGAGATATTCATGATTTTCTCATTTTGTATCGACTCCTTGCATTTTTTTTTCGACTCCGCAATTGAAAATTTGCAAGTCCAAAAATTTAAAACTTTTGCATACTTTTGGGGATGAGATATAAATTTCAGTCCAAAAATTTAAATGTGTTTATTTCGGAAACTACAGTTACAATTTAGATAGCAATTGGTTGGTCGATAGTCCTAATAAATACGTTTAAAAATAACTGTCGATTGTCATTAAAAAAATAAAGAATATATTAAAAAAACAAACAAGAATTTTTCGAAAAAATCTACAAGGGGTAGGCATGGAAAATTTGCAAAAATTTCGAAAATCCTCCGTAATTTCGTCATTTGAAGGACGATCAGGATGTCCTTTGGCATGCATATGGGGACGGATTTATGATGTACGACTATGAAATCAAAAGCCCAAATATCGTTAAAACAACAGAGTTAGGACTTTTTTGCTGGGAGAAAACATGCTCTATCTTGTCCATATCCTTGCCGATCCTTATGAATCCTACGACAATTAACTCGTCTTAACAAGGACTATCAGCTGGCCAAAGGACATTCCGATCGTCCTTGTGGTTCCCGAAATATTCATGATTTTCTCATTTTGTATCGACTCCTTGCATTTTTTTTTCGACTTCGCAATTGAAAATTTGCAAGTCCAAAAATTAAAAACTTTTGCATACTTTTGGGGATGAGATATAAATTTCAGTCCAAAAATTTAAATGTGTTTATTTCGGAAACTACAGTTACAATTTAGATAGCAATTGGTTGGTCGATAGTCCTAATAAATACGTTTAAAAATAACTGTCGATTGTCATTAAAAAAATAAAGAATATATTAAAAAAACAAACAAGAATTTTTCGAAAAAATCTACAAGGGGAAAATTTGCAAAAATTTCGAAAATCCTCCGTAATTTCGTCATTTGAAGGACGATCAGGATGATTTTTGGCATGCATATGGGGACGGATTAATGATGTACGACTATGAAATCAAAAGCCCAAATATCGTTAAAACAACAGAGTTAGAAGGACTTTTTTGCTGGGAGAAAACATGCTCTATCTTGTCCATATCATTGCCGATCCTTATGAATTCTGTGGCAATTAACTCGTCTTAACAAGGACTATCAGCTGGCCAAAGGACATTCCGATCGTCCTTGTGGTTCCCGAGATATTTATGATTTTCTCATTTTGTATCGACTCCTTGCATTTTTTTTTCGACTCCGCAATTGAAAATTTGCAAGTCCAAAAATTGAAAACTTTTGCATACTTTTGGGGATGAGATATAAATTTCAGTCCAAAAATTTAAATGTGTTTATTTCGGAAACTACAGTTACAATTTAGATAGCAATTGGTTGGTCGATAGTCCTAATAAATACGTTTAAAAATAACTGTCGATTGTCATTAAAAAAATAAAGAATATATTAAAAAAACAAACAAGAATTTTTCGAAAAAATCTACAAGGGGTAGGCATGGAAAATTTGCAAAAATTTCGAAAATCCTCTGTAACATCGTCATTTGAAGGACGATCAAGATGTCCTTTGGCATGCATATGGGGACGGATTTATGATGTACGACTATGAAATCAAAAGCCCAAATATCGTTAAAACAACAGAGTTAGAAGGACTTTTTTGCTGGGAGAAAACATGCTCTATCTTGTCCATATCCTTGCCGATCCTTATGAATCCTATGACAATTAACTCGTCTTAACAAGGACTATCAGCTGGCCAAAGGACATTCCGATCGTCCTTGTGGTTCCCGAGATATTCATGATTTTCTCATTTTGTATCGACTCCTTGCATTTTTTTTTCGACTCCGCAATTGAAAATTTGCAAGTCCAAAAATTAAAAACTTTTGCATACTTTTGGGGATGAGATATAAATTTCAGTCCAAAAATTTAAATGTGTTTATTTCGGAAACTACAGTTACAATTTAGATAGCAATTGGTTGGTCGATAGTCCTAATAAATACGTTTAAAAATAACTGTCGATTGTCATTAAAAAAATAAAGAATATATTAAAAAAACAAACAAGAATTTTTCGAAAAAATCTACAAGGGGTAGGCATGGAAAATTTGCAAAAATTTCGAAAATCCTCCGTAATTTCGTCATTTGAAGGACGATCAGGATGATTTTTGACATGCATATGGGGACGGATTAATGATGTACGACTATGAAATCAAAAGCCCAAATATCGTTAAAACAACAGAGTTAGAAGGACTTTTTTGCTGGGAGAAAACATGCTCTATTTTGTCCATATCCTTGCCGATCCTTATGAATCCTATGGAAATTAACTCGTCTTAACAAGGACTATCAGCTGGCCAAAGGACATTCCGATCGTCCTTGTGGTTCCCGAGATATTCATGATTTTCTCATTTTGTATCGACTCCTTGCATTTTTTTTTCGACTCCGCAATTGAAAATTTGCAAGTCCAAAAATTAAAAACTTTTGCATACTTTTGGGGATGAGATATAAATTTCAGTCCAAAAATTTAAATGTGTTTATTTCGGAAACTACAGTTACAATTTAGATAGCAATTGGTTGGTCGATAGTCCTAATAAATACGTTTAAAAATAACTGTCGATTGTCATTAAAAAAATAAAGAATATATTAAAAAAACAAACAAGAATTTTTCGAAAAAATCTACAAGGGGTAGGCATGGAAAATTTGCAAAAATTTCGAAAATCCTCCGTAATTTCGTCATTTGAAGGACGATCAGGATGTCCTTTGGCATGCATATGGGGACGGATTTATGATGTACGACTATGAAATCAAAAGCCCAAATATCGTTAAAACAACAGAGTTAGAAGGACTTTTTTGCTGGGAGAAAACATGCTCTATCTTGTCCATATCCTTGCCGATCCTTATGAATCCTATGGAAATTAACTCGTCTTAACAAGGACTATCAGCTGGCCAAAGGACATTCCGATCGTCCTTGTGGTTCCCGAGATATTCATGATTTTCTCATTTTGTATCGACTCCTTGCATTTTTTTTTCGACTCCGCAATTGAAAATTTGCAAGTCCAAAAATTAAAAACTTTTGCATACTTTTGGGGATGAGATATAAATTTCAGTCCAAAAATTTAAATGTGTTTATTTCGGAAACTACAGTTACAATTTAGATAGCAATTGGTTGGTCGATAGTCCTAATAAATACGTTTAAAAATAACTGTCGATTGTCATTAAAAAAATAAAGAATATATTAAAAAAACAAACAAGAATTTTTCGAAAAAATCTACAAGGGGTAGGCATGGAAAATTTGCAAAAATTTCGAAAATCCTCCGTAATTTCGTCATTTGAAGGACGATCAGGATGTCCTTTGGCATGCATATGGGGACGGATTTATGATGTACGACTATGAAATCAAAAGCCCAAATATCGTTAAAACAACAGAGTTAGAAGGACTTTTTTGCTGGGAGAAAACATGCTCTATCTTGTCCATATCCTTGCCGATCCTTATGAATCCTATGGAAATTAACTCGTCTTAACAAGGACTATCAGCTGGCCAAAGGACATTCCGATCGTCCTTGTGGTTCCCGAGATATTCATGATTTTCTCATTTTGTATCGACTCCTTGCATTTTTTTTTCGACTCCGCAATTGAAAATTTGCAAGTCCAAAAATTAAAAACTTTTGCATACTTTTGGGGATGAGATATAAATTTCAGTCCAAAAATTTTTTTTTTTTTTTTTTTAATAATTTTATTTTCGCCGGAATCGTTCAATGCCATTTGAACATAACCGGACGGATGTAGACGAGGGCATATATACATATATAGTAGATGTTACTATTTAAACTAATTACAATTATTTACAATTATTTACAGAATTTACAAAATTTACAAATAGTGGGTTTAGTGGATGACCCGGGAAGCGAGGTCACTGGGGTGGAGTCTCTTTAGTCTTCGAAGAGGTTGCGGATTGACAAGCCTGCTAGCCAGTGGGTTTGGGTGCGCCATGAGCCTGTCGCTATATCGGCTGCTATGATGGTTAATTTGATCGCCCACCGGAATAAGGCGAAGATCAGCTTCGATTGCCCGGTTGGTAACATACCAGGGAAGTCCGGTTGCCCGCCGAGCTGCACGAGCCTGCACCACCCTTAGCCTGTTCAGCTGGCGCCTTGAAGCTGTGCCCCAAACTTGGATTCCGTATGTCCATGTTGGCGTGAGGATCGCTTTGAGCAAAAGAGCCTTCGTCGACAGCTGGAGACTTTTGGACTTCAAGAGCCAATCCATCTTTTGCAGCTTGCGAAGGCATTTTGATTTGATGGCCGTGATGTGGGTATTCCATATCAGCCGGCGGTCCAAGTGGACACCCAGGTAGCAATGCGAAGTGACGTTATCGATGTTGCCACCATCGAAGGTCAGATCTATGCCGATCAAGCGCCTGAGTGAGAATGTCACGCATGCCGACTTACTCGTGTTTATTGCAATGTTCCATTGCTTGGTCCAACGCTCCATCGCATGCAGCCAGTCTTGAACTGCCGCCGCTGCTGTCTGCTGACATGAGTGGGACGCAAGCATGGCCGTGTCATCTGCGTAAGTGGCCAGCAGCAGAGAGGCAGGTGACATGCCTTCGGGAAATGTGACGGGCAACGGCGCTGGCATGTCACTGGTGAAAAGAGTGTAAAGGAATGGACCAAGAACACTTCCTTGCGGCACTCCTGCGTGTATCTCTGCCAAGCTGGAGCGTGAGTCTCTCACTGCAACTTCGAACGTCCGTTCAGCAATAAATGAGCTCAAAATGGCGAAGTAGGGTGCTGGGAGAAGATCCTTCATTTTGAACAGCAAGTCATCGTGCCACACCTTATCGAAGGCTTGCTTCACGTCAAGGAAGACGCCAACGGTGTGGAGCTTGTGCTCGAGTCCCTGCGTGATGAGGTTGACCAGGCGGTGGACTTGTTCTGGGCAGCCATGGGATTTCCTGAATCCAAATTGATGCTTCGGTATGAGGCGTGCTACTTGGGGCAGTTCCATCAGTCGGCTAAGCAGAATCCGCTCGAAGATCTTGGAGAAGGTGGTTAGCAGACTAATAGGGCGGTAAGAGTCGACCTGCGTTGGAGTCTTGCCTGCTTTGGGGATCATGACAATCCGAGCACGTTTCCACTGCCTTGGAAAGTGACCCAAACTTAGCATGGCGTTGAAAGTTTTTACCAGTGCTAGGACTCCTTTGCGTGGAAGAGATTTTGCCGCTCTATTGTCGATGCCGTCGTGTCCAGGCGTCTTCTTAGGCTTCAACGCTTTAAGATGCAACATGACTTCTTGCGGCGTTGTAGCTCTAATGGGGCGGCCAGGTTGCATAGGAGCGCTTAAAAAGTTGGCAACCTCTTGACGCTGGAAAGCGTCTGGACGTTGAAATGGCGTGAATGTGGAAGCCAGGTGCTCAGCAAAAGCATTTGCTTTCTCGCAATCTGACTTGAGCCAGTGGCCACTGTGACTCTGTATAGGAGATTGGAAAAGCGGCTGTCTCTTTATTCCTCTCGTGAGCTTCCATATACAGAAATCGCTGCAACTATCAGGGCCAGCTCCTTCCAACAGTGAATCAATGTTCTTCTGGCGTGTCTTTGCTAGCATTCTGTGCAGCCTATTTGTGACGCTTGATAAAAGCTGCTTAGTTGCAGGATCACCCGTCACAATGTAGTGCCTTCTAAGACGCCTTTTTTGGTCCAGCAGTGTCCTTGCCTCCGAGGATAGTATGGGCGCCCTTCTATTGGCTGGGGGACCAGATGGACGCTGAGGTGGCGTAGCTTGCTGCGCAGCTTCTGCAATTGTTGTTGTGAGGCAGTCGACGTACGCATCCAGATCGCTGCACGAAATGATCGGGAAGTTGAGCATTGTGTGCGTTTCGATGTACGTCTTGAAAATCTCTATGTTTGCATGTGGTGGCAACATTTTTGGGACTCCTCTGAAGAATTGAGCTTCTTCTTCCAACAAAAAGAGCAACGGCAGGTGGTCCGATGACAGCTCAGTCAACACTCTAACCGAGATCTGTTGCTGTCTGAAGCCCTTTGAGATTCCGAAATCGATTGCGCTGGGAGTGGCGTTCGCACGATAAGGATAGCAGGTGGCCTCTCCAGATGCTACAACTTCGATGTTTTCATCGGCCAGGACGGAGCTCAGAATCCGGCCTCTTGCACACATTCTGTAGTTGCCCCACCACCTGTGTTTGGCATTCCAATCGCCTGCTGCAAGGAATTTAACGCCGAGCTGAGAAAGGAATGGTGTGATGTGTGCTTCTGTCCATCTGAAGGCTGGAGGGCAGTAGACTGAAGCAACGTTGAATCTTCCTCTGCTTGTAGAAAGCTCAATGGAGACGGCTTGAATGTGGTCTTCAGAAATAGTAAAGGCGAGTTGATGAGCAATGACTGCTTTCACGAGGATCGCCGCGCCGCCATGCCGCTGGTCGTCTGGGTGGATGGCTTTATGTAGGGTGAAGCCGGGGATCTTGAAGTTGGATCGGGAACAGAGATGTGCTTCTGACAATAGGAGGATGTCGATGTCGAGTCCAAAAATTTAAATGTGTTTATTTCGGAAACTACAGTTACAATTTAGATAGCAATTGGTTGGTCGATAGTCCTAATAAATACGTTTAAAAATAACTGTCGATTGTCATTAAAAAAATAAAGAATATATTAAAAAAACAAACAAGAATTTTTCGAAAAAATCTACAAGGGGTAGGCATGGAAAATTTGCAAAAATTTCGAAAATCCTCCGTAATTTCGTCATTTGAAGGACGATCAGGATGTCCTTTGGCATGCATATGGGGACGGATTTATGATGTACGACTATGAAATCAAAAGCCCAAATATCGTTAAAACAACAGAGTTAGAAGGACTTTTTTGCTGGGAGAAAACATGCTCTATCTTGTCCATATCCTTGCCGATCCTTATGAATCCTATGACAATTAACTCGTCTTAACAAGGACTATCAGCTGGCCAAAGGACATTCCGATCGTCCTTGTGGTTCCCGAGATATTCATGATTTTCTCATTTTGTATCGACTCCTTGCATTTTTTTTTCGACTCCGCAATTGAAAATTTGCAAGTCCAAAAATTAAAAACTTTTGCATACTTTTGGGGATGAGATATAAATTTCAGTCCAAAAATTTAAATGTGTTTATTTCGGAAACTACAGTTACAATTTAGATAGCAATTGGTTGGTCGATAGTCCTAATAAATACGTTTAAAAATAACTGTCGATTGTCATTAAAAAAATAAAGAATATATTAAAAAAACAAACAAGAATTTTTCGAAAAAATCTACAAGGGGTAGGCATGGAAAATTTGCAAAAATTTCGAAAATCCTCTGTAACATCGTCATTTGAAGGACGATCAGGATGTCCTTTGGCATGCATATGGGGACGGATTAATGATGTACGACTATGAAATCAAAAGCCCAAATATCGTTAAAACAACAGAGTTAGAAGGACTGTTTTGCTGGGAGAAAACATGCTCTATCTTGTCCATATCCTTGCCGATCCTTATGAATCCTATGACAATTAACTCGTCTTAACAAGGGCTATCAGCTGGCCAAAGGACATTCCGATCGTCCTTGTGGTTCCCGAGATATTCATGATTTTCTCATTTTGTATCGACTCCTTTCATTTTTTTTTCGACTCCGCAATTGAAAATTTGCAAGTCCAAAACTTAAAAACTTTTGCATACTTTTGCATAAATGTGTTTATTTCGGAAACTACAGTTACAATTTAGATAGCAATTCGTTGGTCGATAGTCCTAATAAATACGTTTAAAAATAACTGTCGATTGTCATTAAAAAAATAAAGAATATATTAAAAAAACAAACAAGAATTTTTCGAAAAAATCTACAAGGGGTAGGCATGGAAAATTTGCAAAAATTTCGAAAGTCCTCCGTAATTTCGTCATTTGAAGGACGATCAGGATGATTTTTGGCATGCATATGGGGACGGATTTATGATGTACGACTATGAAATCAAAAGCCCAAATATCGTTAAAACAACAGAGTTAGAAGGACTTTTTTGCTGGGAGAAAACATGCTCTATCTTGTCCATATCCTTGCCGATTCTTATGAATCCTATGGCAATTAACTCGTCTTAACAAGGACTATCAGCTGGCCAAAGGACATTCCGATCGTCCTTGTGGTTCCCGAGATATTCATGATTTTCTCATTTTGTATCGACTCCTTGCATTTTTTATTCGACTCCGCAATTGAAAATTTGCAAGTCCAAAAATTAAAAACTTTTGCATACTTTTGGGGATGAGATATAAATTTCAGTCCAAAAATTTAAATGTGTTTATTTCGGAAACTACAGTTACAATTTAGATAGCAATTGGTTGGTCGATAGTCCTAATAAATACGTTTAAAAATAACTGTCGATTGTCATTAAAAAAATAAAGAATATATTAAAAAAACAAACAAGAATTTTTCGAAATAATCCACAAGGGGTAGGCATGGAAAATTTGCAAAATTTTCGAAAGTCCTCCGTAATTTCATCATTTGAAAAACGATCAGGATGATTTTTGGCATGCATATGGGGACGGATTAATGATGTACGACTATGAAATCAAAAGCCCAAATATCGTTAAAACAACAGAGTTAGAAGGACTTTTTTGCTGGGAGAAAACATGCTCTACCTTGTCCATATCCTTGCCGATCCTTATGAATCCTGTGGCAATTAACTCGTCTTAACAAGGACTATCAGCTGGCCAAAGGACATTCCGATCGTCCTTGTGGTTCCCGAGATATTCATGATTTTCTCATTTTGTATCGACTCCTTGCATTTTTTTTTCGACTCCGCAATTGAAAATTTGCAAGTCCAAAAATTAAAAACTTTTGCATACTTTTGGGGATGAGATATAAATTTCAGTCCAAAAATTGAAATGTGTTCATCTCGGAAACTACAGCGATAATTTAGATACTTGGTCCATTCCTTTACACTCTTTTCACCAGTGACGTGCCAGCGCCGTTGCCCGTCACATTTACCGAAGGCATGTCATCTGCCTTTCTGCTGCTGGCCACTTACGCAGATGACACGGCCATGCTTGCGTCCCACTCATGTCAGCAGACAGCAGCTGCGGCAGCTATATGCGATGGAGCGATGGACCAAGCAATGGAACATTGCAATTAACACGAGTAAGTCGGCATGCGTGACATTCTCACTCAGACGTTTGCTCGGCATAGATCTGACCTTCGATGGTGGCAACATCGATAACGTCACTTCGCATTGCTACCTGGGTGTCCACTTGGACCGCCGGCAGATATGGAATACTCACATCACGGCCATCAAATCAGAATGCCTTCGCATGCTTCAAAAGATGGATTGGCTCTTGAAGTCCAAAAGTCTTCAGGTGTCGACGAAGGCTCTATTGCTCAAAGCGATCCTCACGCCAACTTGGACATATGGTATCCAAGTTTGGGGCACAGCTTCAAGGCACCAGTTAAATTTAAACAACGTTAAATTCAAATATAATGAACGTTAAATTCGAAGTTTGCAAAATATAAATTTAAGAAATATAAAATTAACTTTAAAGGAAGTAAATTAAATTTAAGTTTAAAAAACAAGCAGAGATGAAAAAGGGCCATTTTGAGTTTCGATTTCTTCCATGCTGGGCTTAAAAAAGAACTGTCAAAATTAAGGTATTTTTTATTAGACTTTTGAATAAATTAATAAAAAAAAATTAAATCAATGACACGAGACTTGCCTAGAAGGTCACTAACGTGTTATGTGAGGACCAGGTGTATATTTTCAATAATGGAAATTTAGTAATAGTTTATTTCTGTGAATTTTTAATATTTTGCTATTCAGATTATTATTTTGGACATGACTGTTGTAAAAATTTATTATTTGTGCAATTATTCTCGTTTATGATGACATCAAAAGATTTATTTTAGCGTGTTACGGAAGAATTGATGTTCGTTCTTCGGTTACTGGGTTCTTTGTTATCGTCGGTCATAAATCCTTTAAGATCGTACTTTTAGCATTTTTTAGTTTATCGAGCCGCTTTAGAAGATGGTTGTTTGCAGTTTCTGCTTCTTCCAGGCGCTCCAGAATCTCGCGATGCTGCATTAAATTTGAGTAAATACAAAAATTAACATCAATTAATTTGCTTGTCGAAAAATGTTTTAAGCAGTCAATAATAATTATTTTAATTTTTTTTTCTAGTGCGCAATCCTGTTAAATACTCGATACACAATTTTGGGTAACACAAACCAAGTGTGTCAGTAACATTGTAAACGCAGATTCGAAATAAAAATGTAAGTTTTCTAGTAAATGACATTAAAATAGAATATAAGCAACATCAACGTTCGATTCATTTATGCTTTCTTGTAAATTACTACTTGCAATATTATTTTATTCAATGTGATTATCTTTCGAATCTTCAGAATAAATATACATACGTCGGAGATATCCCATTCTGCCTGTTACGCATATTTGATTTCTACATACTTGATAATTTAAGTTTTTCATAAGTGAACAGATTTCAAAATAGCTGGGCAATGAATCAGTTGTCGACATGAATATGAAACTAACCAGAATAATGTGATTCATTATTTATTCTATGGCCAGCTTCACGCACAGCTTCGCTCGCGTCCCGCAAAACAAACAAAAAACTTAATTATTTGTAGTGCTGCCTCCCGCTCCAAGCTTTCGCTTCGCAGAGGCATTGAATATTTCTATACGGTGTTGATTCTTTCTCTTTCTAATCTGCGCAGTTCCTGCATAATATCGATTTGACGCCTGGGCACGACAAACCGCCCGCCACTCATGTTGCACGGAGGCAGAGGGTCGCATACTCCTAAATTTCAATGAGTCCCCAGATTTGCGCAGCACAACTATATTTCTCAGAGAAACCTTTGAATAGTGTAATCAAGAATTCTTGTTCAGTTTTTAAGTTGAATATAAAACTTATATAAACTTCAAAATCAGTAAACAAAAACAAACATTGAAACTCAACAAGATTTAATTAAATTATTAGTTTCAAGTGAGGCATAAGTATGACAAGTATTATCTACTAAGAAAAATAGACTTTAATTTTAATGAAAGTGAAGAATTAACTAAAATATTAGTAAAATCTATATCCTTCTTTGCAATCATTAACTAATGAATCCACAACATCCACTCAAACTCTTCCTATTGGTTATTATACGGACAACATCACTTAGAGTAAACATCAGTTTAGTTATTTAAACTAATGCTGAAGCAAACTAAAGCCCTATTTATGGTGCTTGATTTTTCATTGCGTAAATAATAATTTAATCAATATCAACCCACCTCTCGTTGCAGTTTTCGGCGTTCCACTTTCAATTCGGCCTCAACTTTCTCCGCTGCTTCAGCTGTACTTTTGTAGCGGATGACTTGCGACTCCGAACGTGACAAACTTGCTTGCAGGTTAGCTATTTCCTGCTCAGCTTTTTGCAGCTTATATTTATAATCTGATATGACTTTATTTGCTTCTCCTGTCAATTACACAAAGTTAGTAAAATGAGTTCATCAATATATGCATTTTAATCTTACTTTGAACATCATAATCATCGTCATAACCCAAGGAGCTATTTAACGAACCACTTCGACCGGCTCTTCCTTCACTTTTATAAGCATCTAACTGTTCATGCAGTACTTGTACTTGCATTAAAAGCAGTTGCTTTTCCTCTGCAAACTTTTTAAGTCTCACATCTGAAATATATATATTTAAGGATTAAATAAAATCGTAAAATGAAAAGACGTTGAGTTAAACAGTACGGTTTTTTCAAGGATTTCCATAATTTTCTTAAAGCGTTAAATGTTAGGCGAGAAATGTGCCGCAATGTGGCCGTGAACTCAAAATTACGTGAGTAGAAGTGGCCATTAAGCTAGATTTGATGCTCTAACCTAGTTAAGCATTGGGGAATTCAAGTTCTCAAATCATATATGTACATTTTTGCTACTTAATTCAAGAATACGCCTTAAATATTTCAAATAAAAATGGGCGACTCAAAAACCTTTTATCCAGTGGAAATTGTAATATTCTATTCATATAAAGTAATAGATTGACCTGTGATTTAAATCGGTAAAGAAGGTTCGCTATTTTGGTATTGTTTGCCCGAAATTTTAAAGTCTTTTTCATGCTATAATCACATAGTATATACTGTCTATAATTCCGTTGGAGGTTTTGGACTATCAAATCTAAAACATATGTATGTATGTATTTATTAACTCACCAATCGATCCCTGAACGGTTGCTAAGATATTGGCGTTTTCAACACTAACTAACGCCCGTTTGGCATCACTGCCGTCCGTATTCTCAATGGCAACAATAACAAGACCATGCTCTGCTATTAACGTATCTCGTTCGCTTAATTGCCCTTGAACCAAACTCAGTTCGAGCGTTGTTCGGTCCAAATTTCGTTTAAGCGCATTGCAATCTCGCAATTTATTTTTAAGCTCGCGTTGCAATTGGGCAACAGACTCCTGCATCGTTTCCCGCTTATCCTTCAGCAATTTAACCTCATATGTTTGAGATGAGCGATCATTGTCCAATTGAGCATTTGTTATCATTGCCTTCCGGAAGCGCTCTTCGACTTCCTGTAATATAAACAGCATTTACAAATTAATAAATTATTCACAGGAACTCAACAGGTCAATCAATTTTAATTGAATTCCTTTACATTACAAAAAAAACTAAATTTCTAGACTGTTTTTCACGAGGCTGTGTCTGCGTAGACCTTAATTTCATTGCTAACCCTTTGGCATGACGATTTACATTCCACCGAGACAATTAATTATCTGAAGACGAACATTTGACGATGCCGTATTGAAATATCGTACATAAGAAAATATCTTACAGCAAACCACAAATTACTTTCCAATTCTCCTCTCCCGAATATTAAGGACAGGACATCAATCTGCCCGATCTCATTAAACAAGTCAGTCCAAGTCGACTGTGAGACGCCCAGCATTTTCCTTTAAAAGTGCGAATAATAAAATAATTATGTATAACATAAAAATAATAATTCAAAATCATTACACATATTTACATAACCATAATACTTAAACAATACTTCACAAACTACTTTAACTACACATACGTAGATGTCGCGCAGACCATATAAAATTAATTAGCTATTATTATCTCCAGAAGATCAACAGCAATATTGATGAACAACTAAACTAATTGACTCGGCTTTTGGTAGTCGCGAACTTCTTAAAGCAGCAAACCCAAAAGACAGATGCTGCTCCACTTAAGAATACAGTTCAGAATCCTGCGGCCTCCAATGTTCAACATTAAAGTTGGTAGGTATTGAGAATTGGAATCAATCGGCTCCCCGAGTTCTCTTTACCAATAATTTAAGATCATCGGAATCATCAAACTCCGAAAAGCACCTTTAATTTGAACACTATGGAGCAATCGTCAAGCGCTTATATAATTTCAGCACATTGGATAAGGTCGACAATAATATTAGCACCCTAAACATAATGATATGAAAACATAGTTTGTATAATCCAAAAATGGATGGCGGATTTTTCACTGTGAGTACTACGCGACTTAAAGAAATGATTATTGAATATTAATCACCCGATTGTCAATATTTTCAATCATCAGTTCCTCAAATTATTCACATTTTTTATGCAATATGTCGACTAGTTGGTATGATTATAATGTAGTTAACACAACATTTGTAAACTTCTTAATATCATTGTATTAATTGGAATATATTTAAATTCGTACCCTTAATATCTAGATATTCTTTTTAATTAACCTCTAGTCGATTAAATTAAAAACAATGAAATGTTAGGTACCTACTTTAAGTTCATGTTTGATGTCACGCACGCTACGTCCTTCCTCCTCTAACGAATCCTCACTACTGCGTCGCGAAGCTGCTGCACGCGTTAAGTTTAGAAGACGAGGTATATCGTGCATTACGCTGCCACTGATATTCTGCATATCAAAGGCACGATCGGCGTTGTGCTCTTGTTCTTTTTGTTGTCGCTCCAGCTCTCGCATGCGGATTTCACGAGCTTCTACGCGTGCTTGACGACGAGCTGCAAGACGCGCCTCAGCCTGTGCAGAGAATTAGAAGAATAATACTTCATTATTTCAATTACATAAAGATATTGAAACTTATTTGTATAACATATGTATATAAGTACTTTTGATATAACGTTTAATTGACTCAAATATAATTAATCAATATATACGTTTTCAAATTGCGGCTTGAATAACTCGTTGATATTATAATCCGTTTATATTTTAAAGATTCATTCAATATTTTAATATGATATTTTGGGGCTTATCAAATGGTTTACATCATGTTACTGCTATTTTTGTGTGAAGTTTAAGTTTTATGCGAAATATCTGGTTTAATTTAGTTATAATCGAACTTATTGGGACAGGTTCTTTTGTAGTCTAGCACTTTCGACTGAAGCGTTCTTACTTGTTTTTGCTTTCGTTAGAGAACTGATAATGACCGTAAACTTCGCCTGTGACTCACGCAGACGAATTGGCTCTACATATTTTGTATTTTTTGTAGCGTATAAAAGTTGCTCGCCTATTTGTATAGCCGCTATCCATAGAAGGATAGAAGTGCTGTAAAAGTTGGTGCCAACAGAAAATGTATGCAACAGGCAACAGGAGGCTTCCCAATCCCATAAAGATTAATTATATTTGATCAGTGTCAACAACTGATACGATATAGCTACATATGTCCGTCTGTCTGTCTATATAAACACAACATTCTAAGCAGTATGACATGTTACCTTTCCAAGTTGTATATGTTGATGTTAACGCCTTATTAATTCAGTTCGCACGTCCTTATGACCACCTAGATCTTAGATTCTATAACTTATGGCACAATATCCCTGATCGTTTGCTTTTTTCTAGTTGTTTTGGAACTATAGAATGCATTTGAAATGTTATCGCCGACTATACAATACCGATAACAATTTGAAATCAATTAATCACGACCGGGTTATCAAACGTTAGTTATTCAAGAGAGGAAGTGGAAGGGAGCAAAGTGGGAACATAGATTACCTCCTTTGTAATTTGGTCGAGCGCATTATCCTCGGCGTTAGCACAGATATTGTTCCGCCTCCGACCTGTGGTACTTGTGGTATCCATGGTGTTCATTAAATTATTTAAATCCTTATATGTTTATGTTTCATAAGTATCGTTGGGCCATTCATGAAAGCCGCATCAAATGTTGCTTTTATATGGCTTGAATTTACTTTGTTAAGTATTATTTATTAAGGCAAATCAATGTTGTAATCTGCAACGAAACGCATTCCACATCAATAATTAACTTTTCACATTTAGGACTTCTAACACACAAAAAAACAAGTTCGCAAATACACACATACATATGTTTTACTAATTTAAATATATTTACGCATGCACGCACATACATACATTCACAGAAGTATGTACATATGTACTTATGTATGCATTTTAATCCATAACGGGACCTGAATCGCTTGTAACTAAAATCTGTTCACCTTCTATTGTAAATTAAATATACATATATACATATGTACATATGTCAAGCCGAATATATTTGTTTTATTTGATTCGTTTTAAGTTGCGTATTATTAGACCGATAGTCCATAGCACATACAGTTGGAAAGGAAAGGCAAATTGTGATAATTACTGCCAATATTATTGTGCAATTATTTTATGGATTGAACAATTGGTAATCGCGAATCAAATATATTCTGTTAACAATATATTTCACGGTTTACTTAGGGGTTAGAACTGTCCATATTAGTTGTGTCGAATTGTTCGAAATATGTTCAATTGAACAACGAGTCACCAAGTTGAACGAGGTCATCTAGTTCGTTCGTTTTGGTTATTTTGTTCGTTTGAGTCACATTTGCGTTGTTATCGAATATTTGTAGTCAATCAGTTCTTATCGCCACTATGTGCACGTCGACGTCTACATCCATTAAAATAATCGATAACAGGGTCTCAAGATTTCAGCATTCAACAACAATATCTTATCATCAGCCATCTGCTTTTACTTTGCCGCCTCTGTAAAATAATGAATTAATAATTAATGAATTTCGTGAATGTATGACAGCACCACCGCTCAAAACTCACGAGCACCTGCTAAAAATAGTTGTTGGTTATCGATATACTGATTTTTTTGACAAGTGGAAAACCAATCAAAAAATTACAAACAGAATAAAACATTTTCTTGATTAACTTATGCTTTGCGATTAATTGCAATTAAAACCAATTGTTTGCAAGGAGTTTACAATGAGATTGTTTAAAAATACTATGAAATGGCTTAATAAATAATACAATGGAAATTGTACTTAATGGGGCAGGTATTTTTTTTTTCAAATGAAGGAGAGTTTCTTTTAATGCTATAATTTTACGAAATAAATTGCGCCTACCAAAATAAATATTTAGTTCATCTGGGAACCGGCCTAAGGTTCAAAATATGAATGTCGTACGGTATCTCATTATCACCTATATAAAAAATCAAAATCATATCAAGACGACTTATTCTAAAATATCGATAGGATCTGCTCAGCTGACACAAATCCATTGGCATTATCGATAGCATTTTCTCAAACTTGACAACTCTATTCTAAATGCGGTCAGTAAATGTTATTCTTTGTGAATATTACATTCTAAATTGCTGAAACTATAACTTTGCTTCTAAATTCGTCATAGTTAATTTACTACTTCGAATAAACTACTTAAACACTCTAAAATAGCCATGGCTGAAAAGAAAGGTTCAAAAAAACGAAAACACAACTCGGCCTCCGTTAATGGACAAACGACGGAAAACAAACAAATTTTTGACGAGATAAACAAATTTGCTGAAAACCTAGACATTGTGGAAAATGATCTAAATTATGCAATATCACACAGTTTGCCTGGTCTAAGTACAGACGAACAAATCAAACTCGACACATACTTGGCCTATGTGAACAGCACGTTGTTCTGGATGCACTTAAAAATAAATGGAACCGATTTGACCAATGTAAGTCACATTAGTAACATATAAATATGTATAACGATTGATATTTCCCGCAGCACTACATTTTACACGATTTGCGACGAGCGAAAGAAATGTTGGCACGTGAGAAGGAAATAAATGATTTGCCATCAGCACCTCGATTGGACATCGCGGCAAGTAAACGATTTATTGCCTCAGGAATGCATACTCGCTTCATAGAAATGGATGGCATCATGGTTACCAAGGAGCAATATCAGCGCAGCCTAGCAGAACGAGCTAGTCAAAATTAAAAGATCGGATTGCCTTCTGAAAACTAAACTCAATCAGTACAACATGTCCATCGTTATTGTTTATGGTATAATCTTAAACCATCCAGTTCAATTTCTCCTCCACACTATAATATATATAAATAGTATATATATAAATGGCTCTCATTCTCGATATAAGAATAAGATAACTACAATCCATGTATAAATATGAAATCCGTGCTGTAGAAATATAATATTGATATAATGATTTGTTTCCGATTACTGTCTTCTATCTTTATATAGAAAACAAATTGTACATACGACCCAATTTACATGTTTTATTGCATTGCGGTCTTCAGTATATTTACGAGTTAAACATTAAAATAAAAGAAAAAGATTTTGATAACATTTGGCTTCAAGAAATTGCTAAATTCTTCAGGTTTCCTTGGGAGATCTCGGCCGAAAAATGTAATAATTTAATATTATTTGTCATTACTGACTGGCTAATCATTCAGTGACTGATGCGAATTGATTTCACAGTCACCAGCGGTTTTGGGACCCCGGCAAATTCGAATTTCGAATTTGCCGCGCAGCGAATGACCCAAACTCACTTCAGTCCGCGGAACAACGGAATGATCAGCACAAGTGCATTCCTGAACGGTATTTCTTCGCTTTTGCTCACGTATATTATAAATTACAACTATAAATAAAGCCCAATTTATCATTAACTTAAGTAAAAAATTAATTCGGTGTTCTGTTTTTTTTTTTATGAATAAAAGTTGTGTTAAACCGTAAACACTTTTTATTTTGGTTTGTAATAAAATTAAAAATCAAATTAGTGAAGAATTAACTGCATTAGCTGCGAGCTCCGACAACAGAAGTCTGGGGCATAAATATGTAGATATGGCAAAACAAAAAAATATAAACAGAATGATAAAAGTTATTCCGTATTTTTTATTTAAAAATAAAGGCATCCAGAAATTTATTGTTGTCGGTGGAGCTGTCACCTTAGACCATTAAAGACCCTTAGACCGCGAGCTCTATATGGTCTGGTTACATATTTATTTGAATTTACACTTGTCTTTCTCTTTTTTAGTTAGTTTAGTTTTTAATTTAAATTTAAGTACTACTTTAAAGTTATATCCGTATTGTTTGCCGATTAGCCAGTTCACGTCAAGGCGTTCGTAACGCCAAAATACTAGGAACTGAAACAGCAAGTGTACGCAATGGTCTATCGAATATATCGATATGTCAAGCAATATTGAATGTAGTACACTCAAACGATATTAATCAAGCGATGCAAAAGCGATACAATCGATGTATTTTCGTATTCTTGGCCTGCACCCCAAATTTGTGAAAATTACACCGTGCTCGAGATAAATGAAAATCAACATAAAATAAACAACGGACTAATGTGAATAGTGTGGTGTCCACATAATGGGATACATTCTCCAACTCAAACATCTAAATGTACTGTTTTTTTGTAAGCAGCTGCAGCACTGCTTCAAGTGATCCAAACTTCTGTGCGAAAAGTGTATATTGGCTGTATAGGATAACAATATGTTGTAGGCGGCGGATATTCGTCGTGTAGGATGTTGGCAACTGAAATTTAGATACATGCATACATAGACGAAGGTGTAAGTAAAATTCATTGCATCACCTCAGCATTTTTCTGAATTCTTCGTTGTGTGAACGAACGAATTGAATTTCTTGTTGGGATTTCATAAGCACATACACAGTATGTGTGTATGTATGTATGTATGTATGTGCATAGCTTTGACTGTCCATAAACACATACATACATGTGTGTGTATGTGTGTAAATAGACCTATATAAATATATTTATATATTCATGCAAAATATGTGTACCTTCAAGTCTTGAAGGACTTGATATTAAATACATAGTGCGTGATAATATTTTCGTTTATGGTGACAAATGCAAATACATTGAGATGGAACCTACATATGGATGTGTATGTGTGTGTACATGTATTTCAGTGTATGCGTATCAAGGATATACGTATGTACCCATGTACATAAGTGAGTATGTATGGCTTTCATCTTTTGTATTTTCAAACGCATACAAACCTATTGACATGAATGTTCACACACACACACACACACATACATATTTTCTGTATTGTGGTCGCATTTACATTCGTTTAACGCAAATCTCGTTAATGATAAATATGGGACTTTATGAACATAATTGGGGAAATTTTCAAAATAAGGATATTTTAACTTGACCTGCAAGAAAAATGTACGTAAACCATTGTAAATGTTTATTTATTGACATTCATATAGACATATATAACACTTCCATCGGATCTTGAAAAACATCAGAAAAAACAGGTGTAACATATGAATTTGTCCAAGCACAACAATTGCCAGTAAGACAAAAAAACTGTATTGTATGCAATACACATATTTCCCTTATTTATAATTGGCGGAAAATAGGAAAACAATCTGTATGTTATTGTCACAAACGCTTTTGGACTGATTAAGTTCAGAAAATGGGGTCGTATTCAGAATTTAGTCCGTCAATAAACATACATACATATGTATATAGAAATAATAAAGTCAGATATCAATTATTCCAGAATTTATGCAAAGTA
Source organism: Drosophila immigrans (assembly GCA_963583835.1). NCBI lineage: Eukaryota > Metazoa > Arthropoda > Insecta > Diptera > Drosophilidae > Drosophila > Drosophila immigrans. Next base: position 21,965,398 of record OY757144.1, on the reverse strand, counting down.
AAAACTTAACAAACTTGCGAATGAATTAAATACAACGTCTTGATAAGGCAAATCATTGGCATATTTTTAATATCCTATAGAAACAATATATAGCTCGGATGTATTATTATGACAACATTCTCGTATGCATTTTTGTAGCGTTGTAGCGTAACATTGCAACTCTACGCAATCAGCTGTTTTCTGTTTAAAATATGTAACTGATTTTAATGTATGTTAATTTCTGATATCAATTGTTTGTAAACCTACTTCTTGAAAGGTAGATGTTGCTGTAAACTGAATATAAATTACTCTATTTATTTAATATATCTGGAAATTTATCATTACTAAATTGGCTGACAGCACTTCTTTATGTTTCGCTTAGATCGAGTACTACTTATAGTTTGACCAATTAAACTATTTGCCAGATAAATCAGGTTTTTTTTTTTTCAAATTTCTACCTAATATTATTTTTAATTAAATTGGAATAACCAATTAGCTATATCCAGATGTGTCATTATGTAGAATGGTAATTGGTCTAAACAATTTTTTGGGAAATTCCCGCTTCTTCTATTTTGATTGATTTGCTGGTCTATTTAAAGGGATTCAGGCTTGAATTGTTTGCTTGAATGTTTTTGGTGAATTTATTATACTTAATATGCACTCAAGGTACAATGCGAAACTTCGACAACTTGGATTTTTAATACTGGGCGTTAATGTTAACTTAAAGTCTTAACATTCTATTGTAATGATAAACAAGAACAATTGCAAATAAGTGCAAAGCATAAAATCACTAATTTAAACAATTCGAAAACTGTTTTATTTAATGTACCCAAAAATAGTTGTTACAAGTTTTTTACTAATATCAACTAATTGATTATTGCAGACACTACTCATGAATTGAAGATGATAACATGAAGAAAAACCCCAAATGTCGCAAATAATGTTGCTCTAACTATAATAAAATCAGAAAAAAATACGGATATTAAATTCATTTGCGAGAGTGGCAGGGTTTGATTGGAACTGAAGCAAATGGGAGCGAATACATCCAGCGGTGGTTATCCTATGCCCACACCTGCTGACAATGCAGGTGCGAATAGTGAAAATGGCAGCGGAAACGCATCAGTTCTTCAGTCGCTCTCAACCACAAGGCTGGGCTCATCGGGGTCTGGAGGAGGCCCTGGGACGAGTGTAGCATACAGCGGAATTCACTACCATCATCGAGACCAAAGGCGAAAGCGAGTTACTGGATTTGCAACACTGAAAAGAAAATTTATTCGTCGGCGACGTTCATCGAAAGCCTGCGATCATGCGCGAGTCCTACGCGACTTTGTATGCGACTGGACGCCCCTTGAATTGGCAGCACTATGTGAGGAGTTTGAAGCATTATCGGCTCTTAGGGATTTATCGGTAAGTAAAGATGTCGAAAAGGACCTTTGTTTTGTTTTTCGCCTTGTCTCATTAAAAATGGAGGAAACAAGTTTATTAGGCTTTGGCGATGCTTGGCATACATGTTTTACTGTCATCGTAACCGATATATCGGGTTGTTGTGTGCTTATATTTATATTTGCAAATAAGGTGTGCAAGATAAGTAATTAGGACACTCATATGCAATTTAATTTTTGTCCATTCAAATTATTGTTTGGAACTCAGATGAGAAATCGTATCAATCACAACCGCCACAAGGAGTTTGCGGAGAACTACCTACAGTCCACATCTATAAGCTTATCACTGGAAAGTGGGAACCAACTAGGACTGGCAGCAGTCAACTGGTTCCCTTGTCTCACTATGTCTGAATGTAGTTTTTCGTCTCATTTGGCGATCACTTCATAGCAGGAGAGTACAATGGCAAGCACACCCACTTTACAACTCAACAATGCCATCATAAAAGCCAGCAACAAGCTTGACCATATTTCTCCTCGAGGAATAACATATTGGCCGACAGATCGCGAGAAAGTACCCGATTTAATTGACTTCGCAATTACTACGTCAAATAAGACCAATGTTTTGATGTAAAATTTGTAAATGTTGATGGAGATCGACATATGTTGATTTGTAATAATGCATCGAGAATAATATAAAATTTCGAAAATTTCGTATTATTGTAAAGACTAACAATATTGAATTGAATGTCGGTGAAGCATTAAGGTATTGAAATTTGTTATTTATATGTTTAAAAGATAAAACGACAAGTTAAGCTAGCTGTATTACAAATATATTCAATACTTATTGACTTACATATATTTATCTTATTTTGATAGGTACAAGCGGAGTTGGCACGACCCCCAGCTACAACATACAAACAAGATTTGGCCGCATTATATGATTTAAATTTGTGTACAGATTGTGATCTTGTATTTCGTGGTTCAATATTTCCCGTGCATCGTTCAATATTATCATCACGTTGCACATATTTCCGCGACTTGCTCTCGGGCTGTCCGGGATTTGGAGCCCGCATTTGTCTGGAGTTGTCGGCGTCACCAATCGATGTGCAAATCTTCTCATCATTGTTGCGTTACTTGTATACCGGAGATCTTTGTCCACATGATCCAACGATTAATATCAATTTGCTGCGTCAACTTGGCGATGACTTCGGCACCCCGAATCCTCTGGAACATGATCTACGTTATTTGCTGGAAACGGGAGACTATGCGGATGCTGCACTTGTTTTCACAGCTGATGGATCCAATGACAGCTGCTTGCGTCAGGACGCGGGTACCTCCGAATACGGTTTTCGGCCGAAACTGGAGTTGCCGTGTCATAAGGCCATCTTAAGTGCTCGCTCACCATTCTTTCGTAATCTGATTGCCCGCCGAACGCGTAACATAGATGAGTACATCGAGCGATCGACTCATGTGCCAACACGCATAGTTCTCGATGAATCTGTTATACCGAAACGATATGCCCGAGTTCTACTTCAGGCCATTTACTTGGATACCGTTGACTTGACACTAATACTGAGGGGCGGAGGTGGCACTGGGAACTCGGTTGGTTCCCTTGGCTCTCTTGGCGAGGTACACGCCCTTACGAATACGGGTCGAGTGAGGCCAACGACGCTAGAAGAAGCAATGGAGCTGTATCAAATTGGAAGATTCTTAGAACTTGACATTTTGGCGCAAGGTTGTGAAGACTTGATACTCGAGTGGTTGTCACTGGACACACTGTCAATGGTTCTAAAGTGGGGATGTCAACCCCACGGCTCCGCTTGGGTGTTTCGTCAAGCCTGTCAATACTTGCGCGAAGAGTTCGCCGCCGTCAGCGCTTCTCCAGTGCTTTGCCAATTGGATAAGGGGCAACTTGTCCACATATTACAAAGTAACTTTTTGCAAGCTTCCGAATTGGAGATCTTGCAAGCTGTGCTGAAATGGGGTGAGCAGGAGCTCATTCGGCGCATGGAGGACCGCGAGCCAAATCTCTTGTCGCACACAGCTCATTCGGTCTCCAGGAAGGGCGTCAAACGACGTGATCTCAGTGACATTGAACTGCGTGAAATTCTTTCGGAATTACTGCCATTGGTGCGAATGGATCACGTGTTGCCGCCAAACAGTGAAGTACTATGTCAAGCGATACGACGTGGTCTTGTCAGCACTCCACCGTCGCATATGATTAGCGATGAGCGCGAAAACTTGCGTGTTAACGCTTGGATTCGCGGTGGCAAGAATCAAGGTCTCTTCGTACGCCCGCGGCTGTTTATGCCGTATTTTGAGGAGGTGAAAGCCCTGCTCGAAGACCGTATGGCCACATCACATCACCAAGTTGAACTTCAGCGCATGCGTCGATCGCGACATTTCCCCGATATACCCGATACGCTGTACATGGTATCGCGCATGAATGCCGCGTCCACACACAGTGGCGGCTTTGCTGCTGGCATCGGTGGCGACAATGCGGACAAAGTTGATCCGACCGCCTTGCCACCGCCAGATAGTCTAACGATTTCGGCAATGCGCAAGCGTGAACATAAACTGCGACAGTCGCCAATGTGTCAAAGAGCATTACTGCTGCCACTATCGTCGCGACATGAGATCGATCGACAAATCCGCTTGCGCGTGGTCAGAGAGTTTAATTTGCCAGACGAAGTGTCCGATCTATTGGAAAACTCTCTGCTAACCAACAAGGCGGATAACAGCAGTCGAGAGGAATGCAATGATGTTACGTCGGCCACACATCAAACAGAGGAATGCCTATTGGAAGATCACGATGACCAAAGTCCACCACCGTCGCCAGCAATTACAGACTCAGCTGCTCGGCATACAGCGACCGCAGTTGGCGCTTCCTTTTTGTCGACGACGACTTCATCAATGGCATCATCATCAGCCGCATCTTCTGTGTGCGGCACAGAGCAATGCTATAGCCGAAATTTAACATTTCCACGACATCAGCAGCAATCGAGTAGCCTACTTGGTGTTGCGACTCTATTGGCAAACAACTCAAGTGCTGGACGACTGCAGTCAAGTTACGCCCGCTTATCGGCATCGGCAATGCATCATCGCAATGAATTGCCAGCCTTGATAACCGAGGGAGATTTTCGATTTCCACATGGTGGTAATGCTTTGAACTTGGACAGAATAGCCGAGAACAGTTCGAGTGGATTGGTGGATACAGGCGGCGGTAATGGCAATGGGCATCTGTCTGATATGATGCCCGATGTGGCAATGGCAACAGCATCGTTGGGTCAGCTGCATCTCTCAGCTGGAGGAGGCTCTGGCTCAGGTTGCGTTAATAATCATCCCAATAATCGTCTCATTGGTAGCAGCAACAGTGATATGTCCGAGAGTTTGCAACTTGATTTAGGAGATGGCCCGAGTCCTCACATAATCAATAGTGCTGCTTCAGCTGGTGTGATAACTTTGCGTAATTTACAAGTGAGTACCTTTCCCATAGATATACAGTAAATATCGGCTATATGCGTCAGTGACAAAACGATGAAATTCATAAAATTAGCTCTTTCCGATTTATATTCTTTAGTAAATATTCAACAAAAACAAAACAGATTTTGACTTATCAACACTGCCTCATACAACCGATATATACTGTGTATTCATTAATTATTTTCAAAACACATAATAATATAAACAATCATCCTGCGCAGCATCAATTGCCTCAAAACAACTACCACCACCACATCATGCAGCAGCGTTCCAACTCGCCATTTGATATTCTACGACAGGGGCTGCATTCGCCTGCTCCTCCGCAGCATCCGCATCCCCCATCAGGTGCGCTGAATTCCGGGCCACCTCGATTTTTATAGAGGTTACAAGTGGCTCCCGATAAGGGGCTTTATTTTAGCACTCCTTTCTAATAAATAATAAAAATAATTAATATTAAAATTTCAACAAAATATATAGTTAAATTGAAAACAAATTAATGTAAGTACCGTACAAAAACTAAAAATGTGCGTTCTCAATGATGATTCGTTCAACTACATCTTAGAAGTAATTGGCGTATGTACAAATGACACAAAAATAATGAATATTAACATACCAACATTTGACGCAATTAAAAGTAAAGCTAGTTTTTTATAACAATAATATCGAAATAACAGCTATATATGTGGGTAGGTGTATATATACATATAGATATAAGCAGGACTGCAACCGGTTCTGAACCGAACCTCTGTGTACCGGTCGGTTCGGTTCGAAACGCTGATTTCATTGAACCAAACTAAGAGCAGAATCGTCAAAATGATCAAACAGGTCACACCGATTTCCCGATCCACTTAAAAAAAAGTTTTGGTTCGAAAAATTATTCTTTTTGTCTATTTCGCAGTGCCATGTACTGAAAGCAATGGCAAACGTTCGGATTCTTTGTTTGTTTCTAACAATTTGAAGTTAATGTAACGATGTATAATAATAATATTTAATGTATTCCACTTAAGTAATTTATTTTTGATTTTCGAATTAACATAAATGTCAAAAGGAAAGAATTTTTAAGTTAAATTAGATAACCAAAAGAACCTTGAGTTCTGTGGCTCTAAAAACTGTTGCGAACCGAACCCAAGTTTAGTATTCTCGAATTTATGAACCGAACTCAACCTGAAAGTTTCGAGATTTGTAGTCCTGAATATACATAAGTATATATATATGTATGTATTTATATTTATAATATATATAGAATATATACTATGTACATATAGCTGTTATTTAAAAACGTTTAAATTGCAAAAGCTTATATAAAATATTATTCACAATAAGGCTTATTTTTAACTTGTTGTCAGACAAAAACAAAAAAAAATCAAGGTATATTTGCATTCCTCTTCCGACATGTAGCTGTCATTGTACTGTCTTTGCCAGACTGATAATGAACAGAACTGATTACGAGTATATTATTAGTTAAAAATTAAATATTTCCAACATTCAATAGCTGCAAACAAATATACAGTTCAGGTTAAAATAATATTACAAATATGGGTTTGAAACAAAATGGTTTAAAACAAGTGTAATATGGCAACAAATTCGACAAATTAACCATATAATTATGTACGTATATTATCGGATACATTGGGAAAATTCGAATAAAAGAAATCCTGCTCATATTTACCAATTGTGTCTTCAATTTGGAAATCTATTTAGCCGGAAGAGCTTAGTCAAGCCTCCTAAATCACGACTGTCTGTTACAAAATAGGCAAAATATGGTATTGGAACACAGTATTGAATTAGAAATGCGTTCACTTATAATTCTGGACGGTATATTTATTTCTATTTTTAGATAAAGAAATTATATATGATTTTTATTTTAAGCATCAAGAAACATTATTTTACGGAGTCTTCAGTTCAATACCTTAGTACGAAGCAACAGACTCATCTTGAGTTGGTTATTGCAAGATGTAACGGATCACGATAACAAGTAGTACGTTTTTAAATGTCAGTCCCGATGTTTAGTATTTGACATCTGTAATATTCACATATTCATACTGTGCTATTCTGTATTTGAGTTCGATTTGTCAAGCCCAATTCGAAAATTTCATAATAAGTTCCCATTGAAAATATGGCAAATGGGTTTGTGAGAAGCTGAAATGTATCCAATGGAAGGGAGGACATATCTCCGTCGTCCGTATTTCGCGTCAAAGAACGTCAGGATGTCAACGCTCACCACTTTCTGAGGGTTAGCACAGATATCAGCGAAGGAGGTAAGTCGCGGCTTTAGTTCGTACTGTTCATTAACCTTAATCGGGTTAAACACATTCCGCAATAAAAACCGTGCAGAGACTACAGATCCTTATATGTTGTTGCAACACTGGAACTTATCCACTGAGTAGTTCTTTTCTCGAGACTGGACAAACATAACGCCCTTCTTTTTTTGCCTTCCGAAGAGATCTAACCAATCCCAAATTTATTTGTTGCCTTCTTTCAAGAAGTACGCCAACTTGGAAAAACCACAGGAAGTTACACAATGTTTATATAGCTTAATATCATGTTCTGGCTCAGGGGATTTGTCGCTGCCACTTTTTTTATTATAGTATTATTCACTATCCGCCGCCACAGGTTCAGTTCCTAAAATTTCGCGAGATTAGAAAGTACGTCGTTTCCAGAGCTTCAGTGCACGTCGCTTGATTCCACTGCTGGATGCCTTACGGATCTACATATGTCTAGAATGACATCATTATCGTTAAATGCTCCCAACGCAAGCTCCATTCTCTATAGAGTATTCCCGATTGAAGTAGGCGTAATGATCCTCACTGACTTTCTTGACTGTTTGGTCCTGAAAACCTTAAGAGTGAAGTGAGAATGGCAGTAATTCTAAAAGCTGAATGATAAATGGCCATTTCTGTACCGTGGCAATTTAAGAAAAGAAGAGTTGCATTAAAAAATTAGAAATAAACTAGATCTGCGTGATGAGTCCAGGAACGTACATATATTCCAAGCTCTTATAGTCTCTGAGATCCACGCGCCTAATGGGACACACTGACATGGCTATATCGGCTCGGCTGTTGGGTCGAAGAAGCTTCCTTCCGCCTTTCCTTCCCATTTTCAATGGGCACAGGATATAATTATTCCCATGCGGCAACCGGCTGGAAATTGTCTTTCTCTTTCTATTCGACGTTTAATCATGCCCATATGTATTCATATATGCGCAGTCAAGCAAAATAGCCTGTTGTGTATGAGCGAGAAGGCACTCTACTTAATTTTGCTTTTGCTACGATTTCTGTTACATATGGACATAAAGTCGAATAACGTGAATTGCCGACATACTATATTATTAATTGCCACCTTCGACTGCAGCTTCGGCCATATATTATTTTAATAGATGTACATTTAGCTGTTTTCGTTTATGCCATTGACAAGTTTTTACAAATCAGGAGTACTAACATTATTATTACCAAATAATGTTTGTTCGGCAAAGTTGCATTCACACAGCGCTGTTAATATACATATATAGGATTCGGGTCTTCAATAAGCTTTTAAAGATTGCTTCTAAATTGTAGCCTCACAAAACTTACCTCTTGGGCTATACGTTGATTGTCGTACTTTCGTGTTGTTATATTCTGCATGAGCTTTTGCCCAGAGCGAGACTATTTTTTAGGCAATGTGTTACTGAAACCAATTCCGCAACCATATCAGCTTGGTTTTAGCTTTTCCAGTTAGCGTTTACTTTAACTAGCATAAGAACTATTTAACAATTAAACTTCCACATATGAATGAGTTAGAACGCATTAGTTTGTTAATTGTCCGAATGTAATGAAAATTTAAACTATTTGTAAACAGAATCAACTGGCTGATCTGAGGCTTATCATGGTCTTCATAACCCAGATGAAGTTATTTTGGCAAAAGTATTCAATGTTGGTGCACACACTAGCAACTATGATCTGAACAATTTCTACACATTTTGCAATTTATTGCAAGGTACCTCGCAATCGAGCACACTCGAGTTTAGCTTTCTTGTTACATTACCATCGATAGCTTTAAGTCTATAAGATATTGAAGACAATATCCACTCGTCGATGCTTATGATGATCATAATAGATACATATTTATAGGGTCAAAGATGTCCTTTGATATTACCATACATTACAACACTTCATTTGAAAGTAGATAAAAGGTATAGCATGTTTCTGTTCAACAATAGTATTATGTGAGATTCCAACATCGGATTAGGATGTCTAGTAATGATTTTGTTCTCCTCTAGTGTATTACTGGCGTTTTTGTTTATCTTTTATAGTTGTTATTTGAATACGTATCAATTACAGAGAACTTAAATGAACTTTAACATAGTGGTTTTGATTATTTATAGTACTTACATTATGTTTTCATACATCAGGTATTCAGAACGAATACATAAATGCAGATTTGTTCACATTTAAGTTCTTGGGATGTCAATTTATTGCTCGAAATACCTACATACGTTACGTCACATACATCATAATTCCTCATTCCGCCCACCAATGACAACATACTAATCTTAATCAACTAGCTCCCGAGCTGCTAGTGGGTGCCACATGTTTACTTATTAAAATTAAAGTACACTTTCATTATAAATGCCGAGTGAATCGGATTCAACATAAGTGATACATATATGTATGTATGTAAGCAAAATGTATTTTTGAGTTTTAATGTAATTTTAACATGAACATGTATTTTTTCGTTTTGTTATCTATTAGTTTATTGATAATACCATAAGCATTTTGTTATTTGTTGGGTTACTTTCATTGTTTGATGAATTCAGCTAATTACAGACATTCATTTTATTTATTACTTTTGATTTAGGTATAAATTGTACATAAGAAATCATAATAAAATTACAATATTGTACGTATGCATTTGTTGTGATTTTGTGGCATATACATAAGTAAGAATGTATTGCATGTATACAGTTTTTTTTTAAATTTACATATAAACATATAAATTTGTATAAAGATTCTGATATTAACATAATTAATATATGGTTTCTTCTTGTAATGTGATTTTATTAACCAGAAAACATTTAAAGAGTAGTTTTTTTCGTTAAGCATTATCTTCCATTTTGACGCGTTTTCAAAGTTTGACGAATATTATCAAATTTTTTGCATATAACTAACAATTTTAATTTTTTTATTTATTAATTGTCTTCTAAACGAAAATGGGTTTTATGAAGATTAATTAATTGTTTAAATTATCTGTTTAAATCTCTACGCGCACAATACAACTATGATGTTTTAATAGAGGTCATGAACAAGTTTATTTTCTGGAATTTCCGTTCGTTCTTACCCATGAACGGAATTAAGCTAATTGTCTGTTTGATTGCAGGCTGGTTCATATATGCACTAAACTGTGTTACCATTTTGTTAATAATAAGAATAAACTCTTTCTTGTGATGTTTTTGAAATTTTTTGTTTAAAAGAATTAACTTTTATTTCCACTATAATATTTTAGGGGGAGGGGGGGGGCCAGTCATTTTTACTTAGTAACGTGTTATTTCTTTTTGTATGTTACTGCGTGCAAGCTTTTCGTTCCAGTTAAACTTAAAAGTATATTGAAATTAAGTTTTTTTTATTGACATACAACATATTTATCTATCATTTTGTTTACCGTTGTGAATGGTTTTTAGTGAGTTTTTGCGGGTACATGAACATAAATACATTTGGAATATTAGAAGCTCATACGTGTCTTATGGTCAAAACAATAACTAAAATACATATGAAATCGCAACTCTCAAGTTGTAAAGTTATTTATTCATAACGAGCTCGCGAATTCACTTATCCTGTTTACAATTGATGAAGTCTATGCGCCAGTCACAAGGTTTGACTATATTCTTCATCATGTTAAACACTGCGTTGCTACTAGTTATTAGAAGTGGAGAACTATCGACGGCGCTATCGGTACTCTCTCGATGCTTGGGAGCTATTGGGCCTGCTGTCGATGTCAGTTCTGCACTATTGATTGTGGACGATTGTTGACAAACGTTGTAAATTAATGAATTTCGTTTAAATTGATTCGAGGCATCTGATAGAAGATATTGGCAACGTGATCGGTTGAGGATCAACTTATCTTGCAATGAAAGTAACAGACAAACATGGATATTTAAGTTGAAATTATAAGAACTTTCTAAGTTGAATAAAAATCCAATTAAATTTTATTTGGAAAATACTATCGATTATTATCTATGGTTTGGTGAAAAACGATCGTCGACTATCGATGGTGAGAGCTATCGATAGTAATCCACCTCCACTAGTTATGCATTTTTGGTTGAGTGTTGTACTTCGCGATCGATACTTCTTTTGTTAGTCTATATGTTAAGATTTCGTTAAACATTTATAAATTTTTGTTAGGTTTTAAAGTTAATTTTTTTTGTTTTTCATTTATTATTGTAGCTTATATGGCCGTCAATTATATGTAAATAGTTTTGTTTTTGTTCACTAATAATTATGTTATTTAAATCATTCTTCTTTTTGTTTGTATATAAATTAAGGACTTAAACGTTATAAGAAAAATGTTTTATAAAGTGTATTGTTGTTTACTGTTTTTTTTTTGTTGTTTTTAATTTGTTCATTACATTAAATTTTTTAATTTACGCAATATTTTCATGCCTTTTTATGTTCTATCTGTAATTTTTGTTGTTGTTGTAAATGCTTTAAATTTATTTGACTTTACTTCATTAAGAACAACTTTCTGCCGTGTATGTATATGTGTATATATATGAAGTCATATAAGAATTTTGTTTAAGTTTTGATGTCTGACAAATTAAAGTGAAGCGTCGTCGTCACCCCGTCGTTATTCATACAGTTATGTACGGGTAATACAGTACAGTATAATTACCATAATGTACGGTGCTATCATAGTAATCAACAATGGTGCACACTCATTTTCTTTTGACAATATAGCAGCAGCAGCAGACGTCGCCGACACTAAATGTTGTATATGACTATATACGATTTGAACTAACTTTACGTACTTTAAACTGTAGCTGTTATCTTTCTCTCTCTTCGACTTCTGATCAATGACAGCTCCATCATCAGTATCATCCGTATCATCATCATCGTCCGTATCTCCATCATCATAGGTTTTTGCTTCGAATTTTCATTTTCATTTTCATTTACACTAATAATATTCTTGTATGTGTATGTGTGTATGTCTAGTTGTATGTTGCATGTTGCTTGTTGCTGTGTCTGTGTGTTTTGGTTGTTGTTGTTGTTTGTTGTTGTTGTATAAGTATAATAAGTATATAGCAATATAAATAATTTGTATATAAAGTTCTTGTTTTTGCTGTGGTCTTTGTTGCAGTCAACGTCGTTTTTCCCCCGTCACCAACATCATTCTCATCCTTATCCTCTTATCCTCTCTCTCATCCTCATCATCAATCCTCTATCAATCATCAATCAATCAAGCGCTTTAAACATATTCTGCCTGCTTGCCTTTGTTTTTGTTTTTAATTTGTTTAGCTTAACAACAGTTACAAGGAACCATTTTTGACCATCTACAGAGAGATGTCTTTTGTGTGTTGCTGCTGTGCTGTTGTTATTGTCGCTGGCTGCTACTACTGCTGAACGCTGACTGCCTGCAGCCACTGTGCCACGTTGACCCTACTTCATACCCCACTACTACCACCACCACCCACATTTAGTTCCACACGCGCAAGAATGAGTCCCACGATCCTGTTGCCACTGCCATGCCATTTTCGGTGACGCCCAAACATGATACACGGTTATCATGGCCAGCCAGAATGCCGGAGCGTTCCGCTTTCATTGTATCCCAGACATTACAATTGAAATCATCATAGCCGGCTAATAACAGACGGCCGCTTTTTGAAAACGCTACTGAGGTGATGCCACAAATGATGTTGTCGTGCGAATACATAGCCAACTCTTGATCAGCGCGTATATCGAACAGGCGACATGTGGCATCATCTGAACCAGTCGCAAAGGCTTGTCCATTCGGAAAGAAGGTAACGGCATTGATATCCGATTCGTGGCCGGGAAACGTTTGTTTGCAAACACATTCACGGATATCCCACAACTTGGCGGACGCATCGCAGGCGCCCGACACAAAAGTTTTACATTGGGGTGCCAGGGATAGGGCCATCACATCTCCCGTATGGCCCAGAAATGAATTAATTTGCAAGCCCGTCTCAATATCCCACAAGCCGCACGACATATCACCGGAGCTGGTCACAATTTGATTGTCGTCGAGGAAACGACAGCATGACAGATAGCCACCATGGCCGGGCAACTCGCGCGACACACGCACATTGCCCTCGCGTGTCTTTAGGTTGTAGATTGAACACATGTTGTCGAGGCCACCGCAGGCAACATAGCTACCCGATGGAGCGTATGCACAGGTCATCACCCACGACGAGCGCAACGGGATGGCGTGCACTTTGTTTGTGGTATGCGAGTCCCACACAATCAGTTTGCCATCCTGTGATGCGGATACCAGATTCCTCGAATCGTTGCCCCAGTGCATGGCATAGATTTTGGCCAAATGGCCGCGCAGTGTGCGGCGTGTGCGCATTTGTATACGGCCAATGGGCTCCAGCGAGGCGGCCGCTTGCAACAACGATGTGTCGCACGCCGCCTTTCTTGCGTCGCGAATGGCATTCTTGAGAGATTCAGCTTCTTGTCGCAGACTGTCGAGTTCATTCATCTTTATGTGCTGGTTGCTTGTTGAGGTTCGTTCAAATTACTCTTGCAAGTTTGTGTTGCTTTGTTGCTCGTCTCGTCTCGATTCGATTCGATTTATTCGCTGCTGTTGCTGCTGCACTTTTGCTGCTGTGCTTTCAAAACTAGGGGAAGATAAACATCCGATATTAGCTTCAGGTATTTACTGTGATCAATCAATAGGCTCAATGGCAACGTGCCCGGTTCTTTTTTGCTATATTTTCAAACCCACGCGGCGACTCACGAAAAAAGATTTAATAAAGGACACTTTAAGTTTCCTCCTTTTCATTCATTTTTCAAAGCAAAATACACATATACATTCCGCCCGATTTGGGTTTGAAAATATGCAACAACGGTCGGTCACGATACCGTTGAAGGGACAACTTACTGTTATAACTATTTTGATTTCAGCGCTAATCCTCAGCGCGTCTCCTGTTGATTTTGGGTTTGCTTCACGTCGTCATACAAATAACTGTAGTGGATATATATGTTCCTGGAGCGTTCACAGCGATTTAGCGGTGCGATGTTGACTTTATCTGCAGTGTGTCTCTCTTACAGCCAAAATTTTCGTTGGGTTTTATCTTTGGAGTTTTTCTGCTTATATACACTTATTTTTTTTTTGCCTTTTGTCCGACTCGCAGACAATCGAATTATTTATAATTTATGATTTAGACGTTTTGCGCATTTGTTAAAATTAAAAACTATTACAATACGATGGTATTTTGTTGGTTTGCAAAGCTTTTTCGATTCGAGGAGCCTTCGTGTACTTTTTTTTCTTTTTTTTTTTTGTATGCACCTTTTGCAAAATCTAGTCTTCTAGTGAAAAATATTTAGTTAATGGACTATATAGCCGATGTTGTTGGTTTGAACTTGAACAAAAAAGGTTACTCCGTTTAAGTAATTTGCTTTCTTTGTAGTTATTTTTTTTGTTAGTTATACAGCACTATATAGGTTTTACACTGATTAAACTGATGTTGGCTGCTCGCTCGCTTGGTCCGCCTGAATTTACCAGTGCTGCTCTGCTGCTGCTGCTGCTGCCTTCCTTTTGGTTACTCGATTCGTTCGGTTTTTTGGTACACCAAAATTGCAATTTTTGCACCACCGCTGTCAATGGCAACGAACTAATAGGAGAAAGCAGTACAGCCAGTGTTTCGCGTTGCGCCAAGTATTGGTACGAGCGTGAGCGTGAGCGAAAGCAGACTCGAACGTGACCACACACATAGCAGCGGCGCGACAAGCATAGATAAATGATAATGACCATTTATCCCATTCGCACCAATGAAAAGTGATGTTCCATTACATTGATAAAGCGAGAAAGAAATACAAAAGAAAAATCAATTTTAAATACTCAAATATTATTTTATACTACAGTATTTCAGTTCAGCATGTAAAAACTGACGGACACCAAAAGAAAACAACATTTTTTGTTCAAGCAGAAACGAGCAATCGGAACCGAAAAACCCGATTTGAAAATTGTATTCAATGTACTATATATATAAGTACTCGCACATATATATGTATGTATATATATACATATATGTGTGTACACACATAAGTATTTGAGCTATTTAAAATAGTTCACCTGGTGGGCACCTCGGTCACGTTTGAGTTCTTTTACCGAATATTTCTCAATTCCAATGATTCCGCTTGAAATTAGTATGCAAAACTTGGATATTTGTATTTATTATTGTGAACTTATCGTCCGCAGACAACTTTTTCCACATATATCAATCTTAACACAACTTTTCATTTGCACTCTACAATTGGCAGCCAACACCTAGTATTCCAGGAATGCAAGCGAAATATCGATTTCTAACGTTCTATCGATGTTTTCAACTTTTAAATCAAACCTTGCGTTTACACGGCGCACCCGTCCATAGTCAATATGTCCATCTGAAAAGAAGCGTATAAACCAATTTAAATGACGGATCAAAACTTACTGCACAATCGATAAGACTGTAAACTGTTTATATTGCCAAAACTTCAACGTAATAGTTTCAAACAAATAAAATTAGCTGATTTTAAGAATAGTCGTTAAGTGCTGTTCATTATTAAATATTTAAATTTTATATCGGCGTTTAGTTTAGTTTTCAAGAAATACAATTTTTCGGTTATCCCAATATAAAATCGATTGTGAATTACCGATAAAGAGATACATTTTAAGTTTATTTATTAAGTGCAATTAACTGTGCAATATAACAAAATAAGCTAAACATTGAATTTAAATCTCATATTGTACAATGCAACGGTTTCCAAGGCAAACAATAGATTTCTCATCGATAAATATCTTTATATTCAATGTTATAGTTTTATTATTAATTATTCTATGTATTCAGTAAACCATATGATTAAAAGAAATAAATAAATTATAAATTTATGGTAGTAGTTCTCTGTCATTGTAAATAATATATTCTTAATTTATTGAGCTTATCTAATATTGGCGTATCTAATTTTTGAAAATTAGAATATACTATGTTGTCTTAATTAATGAAGAATTTTCTTCTAGTGAAATTATAATGGGGATCCCCCCATTTTTCTATTCCAAGCTTTTGCGATTTTAAATTTTATTTTCGCAAATATCGATTTTTAAGGGGTTCTTCCCTTAAACTATGCTCGATGGAACTCTATCAAATCAATCCCCCAATGATAATTATAGTATCATTAAAGGATATCGACATGGTAGCATGCGAGTTAAAAGCTACAAAAAATAACCTTATTGAATTAATGTATCGTAAATTACTATTTAATTTTAAAATATTACATTTGGAATTCCATAGTTACTGTCAATAAACTTTTGAATATCAGCTTATATTAGAACTTCAAATTGTTCATTTCATTTTATTAGCGGATATTGCTGTCATTGCAATATAATAAAAATTTTGTAATCGAAAACAGAACGTGAACGTTTTTTTATCGATCTAATTTGGTAATCTTTGTAGTTTATTTAGGATCGAACTGCAGGATATTTTTATTGAGACTGCGTTCATAAATTTAACAGTGGACCTTAATTATATCAAAATGAAATACCGCATATAATATTTTATCATATTCAGGAGATTCTTAGTATTGACAATGCTTAAATTTTAGTAAAATGAGTGAAACAATTTATCAGTACAAAATATAATAAAGCTTAGTTGCAAATAAATATTATTTTGGATTCATTTTAATGCTTCTCCGATGTGTATCACTATGATGTATGATTCGATTTGTCAAATTTCGTATAGTCTGATTTCACTTGATATACGTTTCGATGGCAAGTGGAAAAGAAGCCAAAACATTTTTAAATTAATCGGAAGATGTCAACTATCGAGCGTAATATAATCATACATATTTAATTTATCGATATTGTCATCGAAAAAATACCTATTTACGTTTAGAAAAGTGCATTCCTGTGGTAAAGAAAGTCTAACAATTCAACAACAATGTTTCAACCAATAAACAATTTGAAAAATCTAAATAATTCTTGTCTAGCTGCAGTTGCAAAATGAAAGTGCAATCGTTTGTTGGCGTCACTCATGTTAACATTTTCAACGTAACAATTTCTACGCGTGCGCCTGAGCAATCACATATGTATGCTTGTATGTGCAAGTTTCTGTAAACACATATGTATATATGTATGTATACAGTTTATACAATCAAATGAAAGTGAGCAAAATCGTAATTAATTTTAGCAAGTGCATGGAGTGCATATCTCCTTCCTAACTGTTGTCCCATGTGGCTGTCAGTGTAAATTGATACCAAGATAATTGCAATTGTATTGGACATTGATTGCTGCTCGCTCGCATCTTGTGCAAATCGTATTTACGGGTCAAGTACAAGGCCCAAAAACTAAAACTGAAACGGAAACAGAAACTGTAACTGGAACTTTAACTCTGGCCGATTTGCGCAGTGAAATGGCTCAACAAAATTGACGTGTCCTTCAAAAAAAAAGAAAAGAAAAGAAAAGTAAAAAAATGAATACAGCCAAATCAATGAAAATCAATAAAGTTTAATTACGAGTGCAAGGATTTGAATCGAGTTGCCAACTTTACGTCATGCTCTCCACATCCGCATCCGCATCGTTGCAAACTGGAAAGTCCGTCATTAACTCGCGAGAGTCGCGCGAGGACATCCGCAATGAGAATATGATCACGACATCCTCGACGCCAACAACAGCTTCGGCCATAGTTCCCAGCAAGCAGCAGAATCAGATACTGTGCCACAAGCAGCAACGCAACAGCAACAAATTGTCGGGCACTTTGTCAGACTCGTTAATTATTGATGCATCATCCGACATGAGCAGCGCATCAGCAGCAACAACAACCACAACCACAACAACAAATCGCTCGTCGCTTACTCACCACCATCATCACCACCCTTCATCCTTGACAACTTGCATTAAAAGTCCACCCATTATAGCGACCGTCCATCAACAACAACAACAGCAGCAGCAGCGACAACAACAACAATATGGACTGCAGAAGCAAAGTGCATCTGGGTCTGGATCTGGATCTGGATCTGGGGCAGACAACAGCTCGAAGAACAACAAGGAGTGGAGGGAACGTCAACAAAATACGACACTTTCGCTAGAGGCTCCAACATCGCTTTGCTGCAGTACTGCCATCAAAACCAATGGGAATCCATTGATTTTACAAAAGATGACACGAACTATACCATCAGATAAAGTAAGTGTTGCAAATATATATTTAAAACATTTTCCGGAAATATCTATTTTAAACTGCAGTAAGAAAATTACATTTATACATCATTAATTGAAACTCTTCCATTCATTTACAATTTCATTCTATTAATGAACTGATTCTGACTCTTGACTGATTTAAACACACTTATTTATAATACAATAAATATACACCTTTAACCATGCACAGATCTGAGTTATTACGCTGTTTTTTTTGGATTACTGACTCCAGTCTTAAATCTTATACTTCGATTTCTGTGATATACAATTACAGGGGAGCGACCTTGTGTTACAAACCCATCAAACTTCTACCCGCTGTGCGCTATAAATTATATAATTATATATAAAGAATTCCAGGGATAATTTCGATGCCTCGCAAATCAAGTTTTAAAATTCGCTCACATCTCTTCTCACCTTTCAACTCGAGTATCGCAGGTTCGAATTTAGCTTTAGGGCAAAATTTCATAATAAAAGTCAATGCTGACTAATACGATGTAGAAAACTTCTGGTTCATTATCATCAGATATGTATAAACTATATCTGCTGAAGTCTTACATGCGGTAGAATTGGTCGACTAAAAGGAAATCGAGAATGTTTCTGAAATGATCCTCATGGACACTGAACTTCAAAAACTTGTTGGTACAATAAACTTTATCTATCTATTGGGAACAATTGGAAAAGTTGGAGCATAAGTACAAGACTCGAATACTTATTGTATACTTGTTAGATATATAAAACATACCATTGGATACCATTACTCTTATCAACTGGAGGCAAGGCATTCAAAGTCGTAGTTCGCAACAAATTAAGATTAACCCCTGAAAATAAAGTCTGATTGCTTTTTAGCCAACACGGAAATGGAGTCGTACGTGCACAGCTTAAGCAATGAGCTGATCCCCAACAATCTCTTCATTAAATTTTTTCGGGGTTCTAATAACAAGGAGCCACTCAAAATCAATATTATTGGACGCCAAAGAGTCTTATATCACAGAAGGTGGTGCAGCAATCCTAGTTAGACAGGATATATCTTATGGTCTTAGTGATTCTGTGATGAGAAATTAGCTTCGAGTAGCCTCCATTATAATTGTCACTACCTCTGGTGAGTAGTTGTTTCTGCTCTATACCTCCCCCAGCTACCTTCTTGCTAAGGTAAAGCTATTACTGTCAATGGCTAATAAACTAAAGCTGCGTATGTGTTGTACTATAATACTCCATCCAGGCAATATCGCTCGCAGGTCTATGGCTTTACTGCCAAGCCTCACGCTTTTTTAAAATCAGATCAACCATTTTCATAAAAGTTATTTCATATATATTTGTATACAACAAAATATTCTTCTGGCATGAATGACTCTCTAACCCTTGCACCAATGCCCCCTCTGAAGGCACGGATTCCAAAAACAAAATTAAAATTAAATTCTAATGTTAAATTTAATTAACTGGATTGTTACTTTGACAACATAATAGCTAATATCAACTCAAACATTAAAACTTCCACGGCCACTTGTGTGATTTTAACCCAGACCTTCTGACTCGGAGATTGCATTTGTGGCCCATTGACATTATTGAGAGATGGAATTCTTAACTTCAAACTTCAAAGTCGTTTCATAGCATTTTCAAACTGTGATTAAAGGTAGTTTTGAATTAATACCATATTTCGCTAAATGTATGAGCGCAAATATGTTGGTATCTACGCTGTGTAAAAAGTCCAGCATCTTAATATTTACAGATCGAACTGTGCGTTGATAAGACAGTGAGTGAATGGAAACTAACAACTTTGAATATATTTACATATTTTTGTAACAATATGTGTTTCGACATACTATCTGGAATGTATGACAAATTTTTGAATATGAATACTATATACGTCAACATCCAACAAATCAACAACAAATTTTATCACTTTTATACAATAACTTCAACAAATAAAATATATATTTATATGTGAATATGAAAAAGCATCGCTGGCGAAGTTGCGGGTCAAGCTGATTAATCTATATATATATATAAAAGTCTTTGTTCTGACTTGCTATCAGACCACACCCAAACATAGTAGTTTCATTCCTTCATGGCGATATTTAGTAAATGTACTACGTAATTACGTGGGTACGCGCTGGGACGCGCAAATTAATAAATTATTCAAGTAAATTCTTTTTGTTTTATGTTAAAAATAGTTTCAATAAATTAGCATTGCCCAAATCGATGACTTGTGATTTTTTGAGACAATGCATAACCTACTTCCGTTTTTTTTTCTTGTAACTTCAAATCTGTTCAGTCTACTTACATCAAATATAAAAAGGAAAAACAGAACCACTAAGCTACAACAAAGATCAATTGTTTTATATATTTTTTTTTAAGTTTTTTTTTGTATCTTGAAAATTTTGCCTAAAGTCTCATGTTTCTATCTGCCGGGTGATTCAGAATGTGCGTGTTACTCACACTTCTGTTTCAACAAACTTTATAAACCTCTTTCTGCAGCTTTCTCGGCTTTAGCTTTCTAAACATAGTTACGACATTTTATCGTGTATTAAGAATGTTATTTTTTTAAATTCATACTATATCTTAAATCATGCATGAAAATTTTCTGATATGTATGTATGGGTATCCAACGAGGTTTGAACTTTTCTTTCTATTAACTTTTAATTTTTTTAAATCGAATAATTAGTATCTGAGTATGAGTACGACTCTTAAGTATTAATTTTAATTATTGCATTTTAACTAAACAACATTTTTTTTTGCAGATCAACTTACGCCTAATTCTTGTCAGCGGTAAAACAAAAGAGTTTTTATTTAATCCGTCAGATTCCGCTGGAGATATTGCCCAAACTGTTTTTGAAAATTGGCCCAAAGGTAAGTATCTCCCTAGTGAAAGCATTATTTTTTTATACACAAATATTTTTAATAGTAATCTTTTAATTTTAAAATTATTTGACAAAGGCGATAAAAGTGTGCTTAACAATAACGTAAAATATCAGTTGGCTTGTATAATATCGTGACGAATTTAGATGACCAGTCAAAATGAATTATGTGTCAATAAATTACTTAAGCGGATAAAAACTTTTCCAGATTTAATAAGAAAATGTACCGATCGACATTCTTATATCAATATTTCGCTTTTCTGGAGCCGTAGTGATAAACTTAATAGCAATTATACAAATGTATTTTTTCTCGATTCAACTTTTTTCAACGGTTGCAAATGTTTCTAGAGATTTCTAGGAACATATTTTTCTAAACGGACTTTAACATTTGTTCTTAATTTGATTTCAGATTGGTCACAAGAAGCTGTTACTAAAGCTGAAATCTTGCGCTTAATATATCAAGGTCGCTTTTTACATTGTAATGTAACTTTGGGAGCATTAGGACTTCCGCTGGGAAAAACTACTGTTATGCATTTAGTGCCCCGTGATAATTTGCCGGAACCTAATTCGCAAGGTAAGTGCAATATCTAATTGGAAATATTGTTGCATAACTATCAACATTACATCTACATTCGGAATAATTAATTGAATTCGCCAACAAAAAAATGATTTAGATAAAAGTACTAAATTTTTCACATATTTTATCATCGATCACTTCTGTGACCCATCTTAACAAACACTTGTATCAACTGTTCCGTCGGACGATGAATAGTATATAGACGGTCCTCCAATATAAGAATGCCTGTTTTCCTTAAATAACCAAACCAAAATATTTTTTTATACAATAAAAACCTCTTCTGGGAGAAGTCGTTTGTCATAGCCAGAAGGGCTTTAGTTGATCGCTGTGAACTATATTTTAGTGATGCTAATAATTGTGTGCATTGCATAAATTTACTCAACTTATTAACAAATTATCATTCTATTTATTCAGTAAGGCAAAGTAAGGATATATGTAGATGGTTATTTTAATAATGCATTATTAATAGATCGATTCATTAACATTAATGGCTTACGCTTTAAATTTATAAACAGTTAGATTTAATTTCAAGCAGACGTTAGAATAATAATAAATAAAATCAAAATACCCGGGAAGAATTTGAATTTAACGCACTTTGAATTGGAATTTACCATTTTTTAAACTTAAATTTGAATTTAACGTTCATTATACTTGCATTTAACGCATCTCCGCATCTCTGATCTCTCAGAGGATCCTCAGGCCAGCTCAATCGCTTGGCCACACATTTACAAACACAAAACTTGTTCTGTTCGTCTGATTTCTTGGCCGTTAGACAAGGCGGCTTAACGGACAACACGGACAGTAAAGCTGCAGAATTTATATAGTGTGGGGTGGTGAGAAGGGAGAAAGTGCCTGACCATCTGATCATTTCCTGAAGTCTACGGATGTAAAAGCTATGACGATTCATCCTCAACAGCTAGTGTCAATTGTATGGTGGACACCAGTCCCCTTATAGAGGTTTTGTGACACGTTTTCTGCAATGCTGTCATTTTTCGTATGCAACATTTTTTCATTTTGCATTTTTCTTTATCGTAAACTCCTTTCATATGAAGCTGTTGAGAATCGCCACTTAATTGTAGTTTTAATTGTTTTGTCTTATATTTTTCAGATCAAAGACAGAAGAGTAAAGGTGGATCTGGACGTTGCTGTTCTACTTCTTGCTGTATTTTGTAACTAAATTGTCTCATAGTTATATGTGTATATCTTAAGTTTTAAAGAAATATAAACAACAAAATAATTATTTTGCAGGTAGCATCATTTGTTTTAAATTTAAATATACCAAATTTTTTTAATATTACATAAGTATGCTTGACTGCATTAAATATTGTACCATATACTCTTAATTGTATGTTATTAGAGGTCTAAAATAGAAATGTATAATTATTTGAAATTGTTTAGATTTTAGATTAAAAAATATAGAAAAATACAAAGTAAATAAAATAAAAGTGTAAATTGTACATTTTGTTTATGATTGACACTTATGCTCTACGTCGAAAAGATAATGTGCTTTTTTCTTTAGTTCATCGGGCGCAACATAGCAGTCCACAATATGACTATGCAAATAATAAAGGATGGGAGGGCTTGATATGATTTGAGAAGGGAAGTGTTCCAGACTCTTTTTGGTGACTGATAGCGTGTAGTAGTGATAATTGTCTTCTGCGAGACTTCAGAATAAGCAACTACACCAAGATAATATGCCTTCTTTGGTAGATGTCTATAGCTCGATATCGTGTACCAGAACCAGTGCTGTTTTACGTGGATAAGCGCCAAAACCATTTCACTCCGTCCATCGTAGTGCGCAGTTCATTTCTTAGAAGTTCACTGATTAATGGATTCAGTTTGCCGGTTACCAGATGAACCAGATCGTCTGCATAGGCTGTGTCCCTTTATATTTCACGAAAACGTCATTTAGGAAAAGATAATAAATAATAAAACTCCCCTGTGAGGTGCAGAGCTTAGCGGTTATCATTGAGTTTCTAAGCATGTTTTTCAGTCTCGTAAGTGAATGTAGTTTGTGAGCCTATATTGAGAATTGCTGTCATTATAGACTCGATCCTGTCATTGTAGAAGGATACCCTCTATGTACTTCGTGAAATTCGTTAGTAATTAATTCAAATGCAAGCAACGACCAGGAGAGACCTGACAACGCAGTGAGGCTGCATCTCAGCTAATGATGAGATGATCAGGTACTTTCTGCATATATGAACATATTAAATTCCAAGTATGTTAAATTCAAATTTAAAAAATATGTAACTTCAATTTTAAGTTAAATTCAAATTTAATAAACTAAGAAGCCGCAGAGGGGCCAGGGGATCATCTACTGAAAATGCCTCATCGCCTGATCATTAGCTGAAGTCTATGGATGTCATTGTCAAGGTGCGTCATTCCCCCACATCAAATGTCAATTGTATCCCATGACCGAGACCAGTCCCCCTAAAGAGGTTTTGCGACACGTTTTCTGCAATGCTGACATTTTTCATATGGGTTTTATTTATTTTGTTTTTAAATATTTTGCATTTATTAAACAAGTTCATTGCTATATTGACAGCTTAATCGTGTTGTGAAAATACAAATAAAGGAGAGATCACTAAGGGTGAAATGAACTTGGGGGCTGGGGAGTGGTGTCGGCCATAGGATACAATTTTCCACCTATTGCTCGTTTCTGTTGGCCTGGTATGTTTAGCGCAAAATTAATTTTCATTGTCAATTTAACGTTTCGAGTTTAACGTTTATTAAATTGGAATTTAAAGTATTTCTAATTCCCGCATCAGAATAGAGCAGCTCCATCTCTGATCACTCAGAGGATCCTCAGGGCGACACACAGCCAATTTGGATTTAAACAGCAACACTATTGCAACTATTGCCAAAAAGACGTTAATAATTAATTGAAAGAAGGAGTTTTTAGTACTTTAAGCAAATATGAGGACTTCTCGAGCAACACAATGTCTAACTATATTAAATCACTAATTAAAATTTGTATGGCCGCTACTAAGCACAAAAGTGGTTTTATACAATAACAATACATAAACTTATGTTCGACTTATACAGCTCACAAAAATAAAGATTAGGTACAAAGAGGCAACATGGGCCCACATGAAGGTTAAATTTATATATATAAACTATCTCTGAGAAGTGGGTTACTATAGTAAAGATGGAAGTTATCGAAGCTACCATTTTATACGACGTAGGTTAATTGCTGCTGTATTCCTTAATATTACTTGCCTGTTAATCGACATGAGAGGAAAAGCCGCCATACTTGCCTTGAGACTATATTGTAGTCTGACATATCTATATCGTAGAGGGATGCAACTGTAAGATACAGGTTTTATATCCGCACGATTTTGGCGTTAAAAGCGTTTGTGTTTTTTTTTGTTGATAACAATATTTTAAACCATAACGTCTGCAAATATATTAAGGTAACAACTAAACGAGGAGGATATCTGTTTCTTATACTTTTTGTTTATTTTTATATTTCAAATTTGTTCACAATAATTAGTATAATAAGTCGATAAATAACATTTCATTTTACTTGCCTTTACTACTATATTTTTTCGTTTTTTTTTTAATAGGTCTTTTAGACATAAACAAACCTTTCAACTAGCTATATATGTATCTGTTTAGTTTGAAATTGTGAAGCGTTTATGCATCTACCATATATATATACGTATATATATATGTATGTATGTATAAATATATATAAATACATAAATACACTGAGTTAAAGACAAACAGATAAATATTCTTATATATGTACGTATTATTTTTTTGTATAAATACATGCAAAATGTGCTTTAGTACACAGTACAATAAATAAGTTACTCTTGTATGGATAAGTGTTATTATTTTGTTTGTTTGCTACTTCTTCAGAAACTTGTTGACCACTAATTTTAAAAATTTCGGCTTTGTTCATAAGTACCCAAGCGTAGCGTATGTCTTTACAAAGGTTCCGTCACTTGTGCCAACGTTTCTGTGGATGGATAAAACGCAAAGTTAATACACAAATTGATAAAGAATTTTCCGCAGGGCTGCAAGCCAGATCTTAAACGAATCAGAGACGAACTAAACTTTGAACCAATAATAATTAATTATCTATACCCAAAACAAATGGGATCCATACATAATTAAATCACAAATACTGTCCTAGATTTTAATGAAATCAGCGTTTGAAAGGTTGTCCTCAATAACTACTTTGGGCTTATAGAGCTAAGGAAGATTAATCAAGGGCCTAAAAACTAATGTCATTATAAACATCGGCTCAACTCTCCAAATGCCCTTGTATATTCATGTATAAATAAAAATCACTAACAAATAATTTTGCATTCTTGACGAAATCCCACTTTCAAAACCGACCTCAATATAAAATCTTTAAGGAATGCAGCCCTGATTTTCACAATATACGTACTCATCTTCCCAAGGACATATAGTGTTGTGTTCGACCTCGACATCCGTGACTGTTTCTGCCGTGCTGCTTGCCTTCTCATTCTTCTTGTCCTTCTCATCCTTTTTGCCAGCTTCCAAATTGCGTTTTTTGCGACGCCGTCGTACTTCATCGCTACTCAAGACTCCTGACACTGGGACTGGGACCGGGACTGACACTGGCACGGGCACGGGGACTGGCACTGGTATTTTGACGACAAGGTCCTCAAAGTGCTCATCATCAACTGTGTCGATATCCAATACAGCGAGTGGCGCCATTGAAGGCACTGGTGTCGATGCGGGTGGTATATAGCCAAGATGCCTGTCCGTGTCACCGATGTCGTAAACAATATCCTTTCTGGCATCTCCGAAATGCATTCCTTCCTGATATTCTTCGGTGGTGGGCGATAGCTCTCCTTCAGCACTTTCCTGTACAAATACCTCCAAATCGGATGTAACATCCGACTCGGCGATTTCCATCTCAATCAGTTCCTTATAATGTTGATCATGTTGTGGATCGTTTTGAATATCCTTACTGCTGCCGCTCAGACACGAATTATTTGTGTGTTGAGCGATCTCCTGCACTCTATCCGCCAGATCAAGCTGTGCGTCATTATTGTTGTAAGCAATGGGCTCGATTAGCTCGATTTGCACTTCTTTTATGACAGCCTGGGAGTCAAAGTCAAACTTCGGGTCCATCGAAGCTGTGGCCGCCTCATTGGCGCTAACGCTGACGCTTGCTGTTGGACTCTCGTCCCGCAATTGTGCTACTTTTGTATTCGCGGATGAGGCCTGACTTGTTAAAGTCCTTTGTACATAAGGTGTGCATATTTTGGGCGATGGGGTTATCTTGGTGTTAGACGGCGGTGTTGGCGTTGGCGTTGGTGTTGGTGTTGGTGTTGGCACTGGTGTGGTCAATACTGGCAACTCTGAAACAGCAGTAGCAGCAGCAGCAGCAGCGGCAGCGGCAACAGATAAATCACTGCTGCGCTGCGACATCGACAATTTGTTGAGTTCCCCCATAAGCTCCACTTTTTCACCACTGCTCGTTGGCAGATCTTTGGTTGTAGTTGTAGTTGTAGTTGCAGTTGTAATGCTGCTGCGACTCTTGCTGGAAACACATCGATTTCGGACCTCGACTGGTGGGAAGCTGTCATTAACGTTGGGCGAGGTGGCCGACGACAAGCAACTGGTACGTGCGAATTCAGGTTCCCTGGAGCTATGGGCGAAAGTACACAAAATATAATATTCGAAGCACATTTTTAATGGTCTGAAACCATACAGTTTAGACCCAATCCACCCTGTTTTCATTTATTGAATCTTTTCATTTAAAACAGCAACTAAGACTGTCCCAAGTTATGATACACTCAGATTGGTTGGAGAGGGCACCATAAGTAAGGGATATACAATGATCGTATCAATCGGATGACAATTTTCAATAGTGCATTATACCTGTGCATTAAGGAAACGGACGCACGACGTTGTTCGACTAAATTGGGCACCAAACGTTTGCTATCCGCCTCGCCACTGTCTACGGTGTTCTGATGCCGAATGCCAATATTACGATGTATGCGATCGCCTAAGTCGCACAATTCCGGATATGTGCTGCAAGAGTCGAGCCATTAGTGAAAAATTAAAATACTTAACAAATTTCCTACCCAGTCAAAGGTTTCTGATCGCTTCTCTCATTGCCTTTGTCTGGCTTTGAAGTGGACAGCCAAGTTGAAGTAGATGCTGCATTAAACGGAGTCGCAGCCACCGTTGTACTTGATGTCTGGCTTTTCTGCTCGCATGGACTGACGGACAGCTTAACCGGTGCAGGTGGTGGAGCAACTGTCGCCAAGTTATCCCAGGGGCAGACACTGCAAGCTGCAGCCGGCAAGTTTTCCTCGGTGACCTCCAGCTGAATGACCTTCGTGTTGGGTGTTTCTCTATAAATAAATAAAAAATACATGTATCTATTACTATCTATCTATTTATTTGATCATATTTTACAATTTTTCTACACTCTTTTTTATGTTCGATGCCCTTATTTCAATGGGTAATATCTAAAACCTGGAAATCGATTATTTACTGAGTGTTGTTAGAGTTCTTTCAATTATAATCTCTTGATCTATAGCTTTTAATGAAGGTTTTCAGCCAGGGTGCAGATCTCAGTTCGATTTCACTTAAAAGAGTAATTTATAGGAACCGCTGGACGGAAAATGTTCAGCAGAAAAGAATGCTTGATTAGAATGCTCACAGTGGACACTCTACTCTTGGGTTGTCATACTTGTCTTCCACTTGTCAGTGTTTAATTAAATAGTAATTGTTTAAGTAAGACGGCGTTCCACTTAGTTTGTTAGACAGAATTATACTCTACTACTACTAATCACCTATTGTCGTCGTCTCCTCCTTTATTTATCGTTTATAGTACACAAAAACCTATTTCTAATCCTATTAATTGTGATTAGGCATTTTGGCAATAAGAATTCGCTCACCTGTATGGAATCTCGCAAAGATTGTTTTGCGAATGGGAGTGTGGAACTTTCGAGCCCGAGTCCTTGTCGACCCCGATTACGGCGAGCTCATGGGCCGAGCCAGTGAGGCTGCGATCGCTGCCTCGACGTCGCGATAAATTTCCTGGAGGCGGTGTGGGTATAATTGAGACTTTGGCCACTTCCCCCAAATGTGGCTGACTGGAGAGGGCTGCAGTCATCTTCTTCTTGGCTCCACCAACGCCACCGAAGTTAAAGAAGCGTTTCTTATGCGACGGCTGTATTCCACTATCGACAAGTCGTTTGTAGTGCTCCGAGCGCACAAATCGCGGATAGCAATCCTTCTTCAGCAGCAGCATATAGATGTGCTCGGAAGCGGAATCGAATGTGAAGCGAGACGGATTCTTAAGACCGCGTAGAACGCTTTCCATTGTCTTGCCATCGATGTTGATTTCACAGGGCGCGCCAGGCTTAAGAAACTCTCTGCGAAACGAGAATAAATAAAAATATTGTTGTAAATAAATACTATATATAATCATTGTCTACTCACTCAAATATCTCGTTAACCTTGCTCGCTACTTGCGACTGCGCAGATCGGCGGAGGCAATTTACGGCAATCCAGAACCGGATGTTCTCATGTGAATATTCCTTCTCCAGAAACACGGTAAATTCATGCAAGCCGGTTGGGTCGGAGACGAGCTCATCTATGGAGATGGCCCAGCGTTTCACTCGCTTCTCTGTGGGTATATCAACAAAGGTGCTGTTCAACTGCCAGAACGTAATGTCCTCAGTGACCCAGGGATTTGAGGGCAGAGCTGGTTGCAGAAAGAAATCGTAGTCGCTAAACGTTTCCGAGTAGGCGACTAGAGATTCACAGGCTTGTGACATCTTCATGCGTGTGCGGTTCAAC
The DNA here is from genome assembly GCA_963583835.1 of Drosophila immigrans. NCBI lineage: Eukaryota > Metazoa > Arthropoda > Insecta > Diptera > Drosophilidae > Drosophila > Drosophila immigrans. Next base: position 21,935,942 of record OY757144.1, on the reverse strand, counting down.
GATTTCTCCAGATAGTCGACTTCGCGTTGTAGATCATCAACGACAGTCTTCTTTTTGTTCGACTTAAGACCCTGGCGATCCCGCGATGGAACCGGACACGGCTCAAGCGGCGTAAATTGACCGGGTGGTGGACGGTGAACGCGCCAATAAGCACGCTCTTGCGAATCACCAACGATTTTGTCACCCTTTTTACGATCCTTGGCCAGACGCACCTGCTCCTCGGCTTGCATGGAGATAAAGTCCCACTTTCCCTTCAGATTCTTGTGCAGCGACGCCAATGCTTCCGCCTCGTAATCCTCAAGTGCGTGTCTCTGTTTGTTGCGCAGTGACCTCTTTGCCAAATAGATGGCGTACTCAACGTTGTCGGGAGCCTTGTGCTGCCAGGGCCAATAGTAAGGGGTTTGGAAGCGGTAAAGCGAAGAGTCGTCCTTAACAGTCAGCATCTTGGAGTCGTTGACCGGAAAAAAGTAGCCATGCAGGCATAATTGATTAGCAATGTTCAAAGCCTCCGACTCCTCAATCTGCAGGCGATCCATGAGCCACTCAATTAGATCGTAACCTGTAACATGTATATATGCATATGTAATTATGAGAATTGTTCGCCAAATATATATTTAAGGTTCTCTGTACAGGCCAAAGAAAATTTCAATAATCACTAATTTCAATAATTATAAATTACCCATCTGGTATAACCTTTAAGAATCATTCCTTTAGAATAATTTTTAGTGGGTACCAGCTTGGAAGAAGTTTTTATCTCCAATATTGTCAATTAATTTTAGAATAAAGTATTCATTCTAATTCGGCAAATCGAAGCTCCGTAATACGGATCAGAATTCAAATTCTAGTGAAACCAAATGATCGACGATCTTCAAACCATTTATCCATTTTCATGTTATAATTAAACAATCACATGTAGATCGTAACCAGTGAAATCTTATGTGCAAAGTCAAACTTCTGCGTGTACCAGATACAAATTACCTAAATATATATATATATCTTTTCGTTTTGTATATATGTATGTACGTACCCATAAATGCATATGGTATGGATGTGAGGAATATCTTTTGTTGTCGAACTGGAACTCCATGTTCTTGATCCTGCATCTCACGCACCAGCATTTCCATCTGTAAAGAATAAAACCCATAGCAAAATGTTAAATAGTTTCTTAAATTAAAATGTAACCATAAGTAAAATTTGAAGTTTGTTTAAGAAAGTTGAGATGTTTCGTTTAGTCATCACAAATCCCAAGAATGTAATGCTATTCCGTATTATTTTATATGCTATTTATTTTCTAACATGGTATTGCTGAAATCTTCCAACTTGGGGAGTTCTTTTTGTACCCGCTTATATAATAAAGCAGTATACTTAATTCTGAACTCACCTTGTCGAACGACATCGGACGGGAGAGCTTCTCAATGGTTTGCGGCTGTGGTAGTTGGGTTGCACAGAACGGGGAGCTGCTGCCGAGGGAACCAGAACCACACGTAGAGCCATGGTGATGCGAAGCTGTTGCCGCCGCCGCCGCCGTCGAGCCCGCCAACAGTTGCTGATGATGCGGATGCTGGTGTGGATGGTGATGACCTACCGCACTGCCACTGAAAGCAGTTGCCGCCTGAGTCGTCGCCGAAATGGCAGTCGCAGTAGATGCCAAGTCGGTGATGCTGGCGTGAACATTACTGCTACTGTGGCCGCTGCCAATTACTGCTGTGGACGTTATTCGATTGTTGTTTGCATGTGTGTGTGATGCGGGCAATTCCTGTGTCTGTCCCTGGCCCTGGCCCTGCGCCGTCACTTGCAACGCAACCAGCGGCTGCAAACTCAGTGAAGTGGGCTTCACGTATTGCGGCTGTTGCTGACCTTGAATCTGTGGCTCTTTCGATAAAGTTGAGGAAGTTGTGACGACAATGTGGGGAGATGATTCATTGCACAGGACTAACTGACGATCTCTAGGTGGCGGCAGGCCAGGCAATCCAGGCGGTTCCATGGCCCTTTTGTCCGGAAAATGGATAGACCGCCGTTGTTAAGACGGTTCGGGTCCCGTTGTTGACTGTTGTTATGTATTTGGACTTTAGTATTGATCTTTGACTTGACGTGGCTTGGGCTATTTTCTCGGTTGTCGGTTTCAGCAATGTGTTCAATTTGGTTTGTTTCAATATTTAATATGTTAACAGTATTTGATGACTTCCTGTTGTTATTACCCGAATTCCAAGGTGTTGTAATATGTAAAAATGTTTGCTGTAAATTACACAAAATTAATGCTTTCATTAATGATTTAATTTAATTAAATCAGTTCTTTAACATTTCTGTTTTTGCCGAATAAATCGCTATAGTTCACATAATATAACCATTTCCATAATCATAAACATAATTAATTTGACCCTGTATCGAACTACAATCAGAATCAGCAGTAAAATCTCTCTATATCGTAGATAAGAACCATGCAGAAGAACACCGACCTGGATATATTAAAAACTAAATTGGAATATGATATCCTAATGATTGCTGTAGCCCTAATAGTTGATTAAATATTATTTATTATCTTATATCCAGATTTTTTTGATAATCTACTGGTATTCGGTCAATGTTACTTATTTATTTAAGCCTTTAAATACTTACATAGTTTCATTGTTGATGATTTTGTATAGTTTTTCTACGTCAACTGTAGAATCCTTATAAATTACTAAAATATTGCGTTATCCATATAGGGAATTGAGATGACACTGAATGATCATAAATTTGATTGTAGATGGGAATGTTTCGGGTTTACCACTGTGAATACAGATAAGATAAATATTACTAAAGAATGCAACGATAAATTTTATGGTTGGTTAATTAAGATAGCTCTGAATTATAAATTAATTAACTATCGATCGTAGGCATCACAAAGATGTAATAATAATTTCACTATATTAAAAGATCTGTACCAATTTTATACTGCTGGACTACTGACGTCGATAGACGATGCGGATCGTCCACTGCACTGTTAATCGACCGTTAATAAAGAGGCTTTACAATTAGGGTTTTTTCTACGACCTCTTAAAGTATATACACGATCACCGTTAACAGTCGAGTCAATATATTTTTGCCCATTTGCATGAACACCTATGTAGATCTTCGGAACTTTAAGAGTTAGACAACGTTTGCTATTGTTGCACCCAAAAAGAATAACGAAATTAAATGAACTTTAAAGCTCGACTCAGTGTCTTGAATTTTGGTACACGCAAAAATAACTGTTTAAATAACCGCTCAACTTTTCGATCGGATTAGAAGTTAGTTGATTGGGTTCAATTTGCACTATATGGTATTAACGTATTTATTTTATAGGGATGGAGAAGCCTGATGCTGCCTAAAGTTATAATATAGAATAATTCTACCATATGGGTAATGGGTACATTAATGGTAACCATTTGTTAAAAAGCAGAGATGGTGCATTGGGGTTCGGTTTATCATGGACACAATTTAAACGCGATTTTTGCAGGTCAAAAACAAAACAATGTTTCACTATTATCGTTCTTATTTACAAATTAAGCATTTCTTACATTGTAAACAAAGTGAAATAAAGTACCTCTTTTAAATGTACAAAGTGGGGACAAAAAGTGATCTACTAATGTACCAACGATGTCAAAAAGAGTTCAGTTCGGTACAAACGGTAAATGCAGCAATGTGTGCCCGTATTGCCGACAGCTGCGTAGCTTGGAACGACCTTGTACCCTCGTCGTATCTATTCGCTTGTATGTAGATGTATGCACACACACACACATAGGCACGGAGCTATGTATACATACGTATTAGTGCACACACACACACACACACACATACACTAATGAGGGATAATACGTGCGTGTTTAGGGCATCTCGAAGCTGGTAAATCGTTGTCGAGTACTCTCGGCAGACCGTTTTTGTGTTTTTCATTCTATTCATTATCATTCGTGTATGTACATACATACATCTGTACCTATGTACGTGTGTTGATGTGTAGACAAGAACTGCACTATTGTTTACGATAGTGTAAACATATTTACATATGTATGTATGCACATACTCATGTACATAAGTCTAGGTATCATTAAGAATTGAAGTATTGAGCGACAAGGTCGCCACTAAACAAAGCAACAACAACACGAACTTGGAGGCGAAAACAACGTTTAATGTAAATAAACATTAAATTTTCAACGGCAGACATACCCACATACATACATACATATGTATGAATGTACATTGCTGTGACCATATGTACATGTAACATGCATACATACAAATGAATGTACGTACATCCCAGCCTTACATATGTACCTATGTATTTGCACGATTTTCTCGTTATGAACTGCGATAAATAACTTGTACAACATATGCGCATATGTACATACATACGTATGTACATCGACGTACACCAATCGCGTATGTATGTACATAAGTAGATGGGAATTGCAAAAAACGGTATACGAGCATAAAATATGTATGTACTTTGAATGTACGTGTACATGTGTGTGTGTGTGTGTGTGTAGGCGTAAGTAAGTGTATTAGCAACTAACAATAATAGCACTGTCACATGCAGCACACACACACACACACACTGAGACACACACGCACACAGAAGCATTCGCAGACATTTTTCATTACCTTGCAACCTGCTTCGATTCCATAATACTGCCCTCTGTATTGGGCCTGCGAATGTTTTTTCCTTTTTCGATAATTCTTTTCTTTTCTTTTTTTGCACACAATATTGTTGTCACATACAAAAACAGGGTAGAACAAGCGACAAATCAGCACTCTTATTATGCTATGTAGGCAATATGCATTACATTTGTGTGCATGTATTGTATCAATCCAATTGGATGTACATTTCGTAATTTTCTTATTGGAATTTCTGGAGAGAAATTGTGATATAATTTTTGGTAATTGTACGATTTGGTTTGCTTCGCTTCGCTTTGCTTTGCTTTGCTTTGCTTTGCTGTCGACGCACGTCAGGAGACACAAAGGACACTCGCACGATTAGAGGACATCCGACGCACTCGGCACTCTGAGCCTGTGTCCGCCCGCCTGTGGCCAACACAAATGTGCAAAATGAATTTTTCTGTGCTGGCGCGCTGCTTTTGCTGCGCAGCGCAATTACAAGGAGTACGCTATGGAAAAGAGAGAGATACATATATGTATGTACATGCACACAAACATTCCACATACAGAGAATAATTGAGAGGAAAGCGTTCAGTATTCGAATGCTCCTCCGCAGTCGAGTCGCGTCAGTCAGTGTTATACTACATTTTGGTGGTATCTGGTCACCCAACCGTCTTCGCACCCGTCTCCAATGCGAATCGACCGTTGAGTGCGACCAGCTGTTTTTGGACTCGTTAGATGAATGAATTCTCGCATTGTTATTGTTGGTATTTTGCCGGGCGTCTTGCGTCACGCTAACGCTAAAGGACTTTTCGTCACATTTCTGTTTCCGTTTACATATAAATTGTGTCCATTAGCAATTAGAGAAATGTACCTTATAAATTCTAATTATATAATTACAAACAAAAACACTTACACTTCGAATATTTAATTATCAGATTTATTTATCTCCCACTGTTACACTTACTGCCAATGCCTGGTCATTTAACCAAAATTACTAAAAATCCTTTTGCGTTATCGATATCACCGCGCATTGGTCTATCTGATATTTCTTGAAGTTTTTTGCTTACAACTGAAATGTCCGTTACTTCAAATTTGAAATTAAAATGATCCATTGTCCAAACAGAAAAATATCGATTAAAATCCATTTAAGATCAATAACCCATATGAAGTGCAAGTTGGTGAAAATTATCGGAGTGGTATTTTGGTATAATTTCTTGCTATGGTCACATTCGAGTGCATGTGTTACATTGTCCAAAACATTTGATTGTCAATTTATATTAGACTGTCTGTTTGTTTAATTATGCGGAAAAGTACAGCAGATAAGTTTATTATTATATAGCTACAGAAAACGGCAGAGAAACGATCGATTCCAAAAAAAAATCGACTAAAACCGATAAGTATCGGTTGCGGTCACACTGCTGGCAGCCCTAATCAGCTATGAGAGTTTATTTTGATTACAAACGATTTGCAAAATGTTTAAGCGAGCGTTCCAGCAATATAAAAAGAAAAATCCTCCTCCCGACCTGCAAGATGTAATCGACGTTGACTTGTACGAAGGAGACAAATTGTCGTCCCACAGTTGGCATAATGTAAGTACCTAAATACATTGGTGTAGAACTTACACCGTGTTCTAACCATGTGGGAAGCGAACTGATGAGTTGCATGTGCACATGTATGTGTAAATACAATCTACACATACGTGCATATGTAGTTGGTGCATCCTGTGCATGTCTCTGAATTAAACCGAAGTGATGGCAGGATGCGAGAGGCGAGTGGCCTGCAGCCGGAGCATGCGTGGCGATGTTACAGGCTCTTGAATCACCCTGGACTGCTTCTCATTCGGAACCCATTCACGCTGAGCGGTCAACGGTATTGGATCGCGCGCAGTCTCCGGGATTATTCTCGACCGCCGAACGTCTCCAACTTGGATGAAACAAAGTTCTCGGCTGCAGCTCTTTCCGACTGGTGGCAAGAGCTGCAGCACTGTGATGATGTGATGCTGGCGAGCCGGCTCAAGGTTGCGATGCGCTGGACAACATTGGGATACCATCACAATTGGGACACCAAAGTCTACGATGAAGCAATGCACTCGACGTTTCCAGCAGACTTGGATATGTTGTGCCAATCGTTTTGTCAGGCTCTTGGCTACTCCGATTTCACGCCACAAGCTGCCATCGTCAATTATTATCCTATCGGAACTTGCTTATCGGGACACACGGATCATTCGGAGCTAAATCATGCGGCACCATTGTTCTCATATAGGTACATGTCTATATATATATATACTACTCGATAAATTACAACTACCATCTCAACCTTTTTTCTATACACAGTTTCGGACAATCTGCGATTTTCTTGATTGGTGGCACGTCCCTAGATGATCAACCTTCGGCGATACATCTTCGTAGCGGAGATGTATTGGTAATGTCTGAAGCATCCCGCCTTTGTTATCATGCTGTTCCACGCGTAATGAAATCTGACCAAGAGCCTTGGAATAATGCTGAATCAGAATACGGGACAGTTTTGAAAGCTAAACAGAACAACGACGACGTGATAATTAATACAAAGCTTAATGATTCATTGGATGCGGCCTTATTCGACAAAGTTAAAGATGATTTATTTTGGGATCCGTTTAATCATTTCATTCACGAATCACGTATCAACATGAATGTGCGTCAAGTGTTGCCAATGGGAATGCATCAAATCCCATCTTGATTTTGGTCTTTTTGTAAATTGTATTTGTGTTTAGCGTTATAAGCATAAACAAGGCTCTGTAATTTAGTATACCTTATTTATTTACAGATCGTTTGATCGAAAAATGTAGATATTGACATATTACAACTATTTTTGCTACAAATATTTGTTAAAAGTTTGTTTTTAATAAAATCTAAAGAATGTGAAAGTAAAGTTTTAAAATATATGTATATATAACAGTTTCTCTCTAAAAAACAGCAACACCAAATATACTTTTTGGTATATTTTCCTAGTATTTCCACACATATGTATGTATGCAAGTGTTTTGTTTTCGCTCGAATTTTATATTCAGTCGAGTACCCTGGACTAAAGCTTTCTTATGTTGTTTGTTTTTTGCTTCTTTTTCTCATATTTTGTTGAGGCCAAGATATTTGTCCACTGGATTGTTCTGTTTCAACATTGCACCAAAGTTGCAGGATTCGATACGTTATTTGCTATTATCGATATTTTCGATATCATATTTTAATAGCCACTTCGCGAATATAACTGAAATGCAGTCGCTGATTATTCTCGAATTTTTTGTTCCAATTCCACGTTTTTCATTTATGAGTTGTTTCCGTGATATCGTTTCAGTTCCATTTTATGAAACTCGTGGTTCGATAAGAATTGTAATCGACGCCGTTGAGTAAATTTAATGCTTTTGTGACAGAATTAATTAAATTGTTTATTGCTTGCAAATAGAATATCTAAAGTCGCAATCGTTTAACTGTCGAATGCTAAAAAGCCAAAAGATCGTTTATAAAATGAGAACTACCGAAACAACGTCGTAGCCGGATAAATCCAAAATCACGGATGCTCAATGCAATATTTACAATAAACTACAAACTATTTAAAAATATACAGTTGGAGGAGTCAAGTCAGATATTGTGACTGGAGTTTATACATATATTTATTTTTGTATTCTACTGTGATTATTTAAGATCGCATTCGAAACAACAATTGTACAAAATACACTTATTTCCCTAATGCTTAATGTTATCTTCGGTTGGAAACACAACTGACCTCAGCCGCTCCGAAAGTGATGCAACGCATCCATTGTTGTGTGGAGATCGACGTCCGGTCGACTTGATTCAGTGCCTCAGCTGCAAGGAGCAAATCGCGAGCAATACGAATACCGATATCTGCGAGCATTATTTCCACCATCCGCATCCGCCGAGTGGCATCAAGTGTCTATATTGCAAAGGACACGTCTATCTCTACAACAGGAGTTGCAGCAGCGACGGCGACGGAAGCATTTTACGCACCGAAATCTTTCATTACTGCTCACCACGCAAGTGAGCAGTCGCCCAACTAAATAGTATTGCAGGTATGGCGGAACTTGGCGAGGAGAACTTGGAGTTTGATCCAATATCGGAGGACTCGGAACTATCCGAGTATTCCGACCATGAGAATGAGGATGGCAATGAAGATGCATCCGCAGCAGCAGCTCCATTGGATAATCATTCGGAGGCGGACAATAAAGCAGCCAAAGGGGATGATGAAGACGATGATGGAGGGCAGCAATATTTGGCCAGGGGCAAAACAATTCAGCTGCAGCTGCAAACACAATCGAAAATTGGCACGACGGGGCATCCGAACTATGGGTTCGGCAAGCGTTGGTCCAAATCCGAAGATGTCCTGCTCAAATCGCTGGTGGAGAAACACGGCGAGTGCTGGGACGTCATTGGCAAAAACTTTAAGGATCGGCTGGAGCAGCAGGTGCAACAGCGGTGGGCCAAAGTTCTCAATCCTGAGCTTATCAAAGGCCCTTGGACACGAGATGAGGACGAGAAGGTCATTGAGTTGGTGCGTCGTTTTGGCCCCAAGAAGTGGACGCTAATTGCGCGTTATTTGAATGGTCGCATTGGCAAACAATGTCGCGAGCGTTGGCACAATCATCTTAATCCGAATATCAAGAAGACCGCTTGGACCGAGGAGGAAGATAAGATCATTTACAATGCCCACATTAAGCTCGGCAATCAATGGGCGAAGATTGCAAAACTTTTGCCGGGACGCACAGACAATGCGATTAAAAACCACTGGAATTCAACAATGCGGCGCAAGTACGACGCTGAACGGCGATCGGTGAATACGATTTCAACCGGCGATTTGAAGAGTTCGCGGACGCATCTCATCACTTTGATCAAATCTGGTGGAATCGGCGGCGTTGGCATTGGGGCCAAGGGCCCACAACAACAACAATCAGTCCATTGCAAGAGCGAAGTAAATGGGAATTCAAATGTGGCGCCCGCAAGTGATGGATGCAACGAGGAAAACACTGTCAAGAAGGAAGCGATTGATGCAGCAGCTGGCGCCGCCGGCTCCAGCGCTGATGGGCATGTCAAACTCCTTTCAATTCCAGCGCAAACGCTTCTGCAATACACGGATCTGAAGCTTGGCAGCAGGCCAACACCCAATATCCTGAAGCGATCCCGCAAGCAAAATGCTGCTGCAGACGGACAGACAAGCGCACAACATCCATATATCGATATGAAGGGCGACTACAAAAACAAGCTCCCAGAATCGCCAGTTATAACGCCAATCAAATCATTACCCTTTTCGCCGAGTCAATTCCTGAAGTCGCCTTGTCTCACCACATTCGAAGACATGAACTTGCGAGCAAGCACGCCCGTGACTAAAGTCTATAATCGCGTCGGCATGGAGATTAAAAAAGAATTGGAATCATCATCAATTGAAACGCCACATAAAAGTGAGTACAGTCGAATTGTCTGTTGGTTAGTTGGCAACATTTTGCTTTACATTGAAGTAGCTACTTTGCAGCAATAAGCTTTCTATTACAAATTACGTAAAGCTTTTGTAACCTACTCTCTTTCTCTGCACAGGTATTGTTGGACTGCGAACCCCAACTCCTTTTAAGAATGCACTCGCTGCCATTGGCAAACGTGAGAAGCGGGACGGACGCTCCTACATTCCGTCTAGCCCGTCGAGTTTGGTTGAGGATCTTGCCGAAATCATCAACGAGGAGCAGATGAACGATTCAGAGCTTAACAACAGCAGTAAAGGGGCCAGCGAAAACGTTGACCGAGATGACCGCTCGGAGCTTGAGTGTTCCAATTCGCTGGCATATAGAAGCGTGCATTCCCCAGCGCCAAAGCGTACGAGGAAATCATTGCTTCCTAGTTGGAGCGTCAACATACAGTATGGAAAGAAGTCGTTGCCGTTTGAAACTGAAACACCAAGTAAATTTTTATCGTCGGAGCAATCGCCTGCGCATTTTTCGCCAAGCAACATTATGAAAGATTCGTTATGCGGTGGACCGGATCTGCTTTTCGATGAGGGCAAAAAAGAGAATCGGCCATATGGACACCGGCTTCGTGGCTCGTCGAGCGATCATCTGTTAGATCCAAAGTGGGCTCGTGTTGCATGCGGAAAAACCAAAGATCAAATTTTCATGGAGGAGCAGGCGCACGCATGCCTGGAGAATCTCGCTTTAATGCCCCGATCGTTAAATTTTGAAAAGCAAAAATGAGTTCTTAATCAATGTAGATCATGTAAAAAGAAAACTATTAAATCGATCTTTCACAACTACAACATTAATTTTATGGCAACATCTCACATCGGGATTTAAGCATAGAAGACATATCCCACTCAAATCGAGTTTGTTTCAAATTTTCGCCGAGCCCCTTTTCACTCCAAATTATTCCTGAAAATTTGGTTATGATCGGATGAAAAACAGAAGTTATTTAAATATTTGGGGGTATTGCTATATGTATGTATGACTTATTCTTCCTACTACATCTATTTTCGGTGATTACGAAAACTCTCCTGTTTTATGGGACCCCGGTATTTGGAGTAATTTATCTATATTTATATAATAAAATAAATAGAATAGTTGACCTAAGCTTATAAGCAACTACAATGAAACAAGTACTTAAATAGCTGGGGCCGTTTAAAATTTGTTTGACGATATGGAAATGAACCTCAAAGAAAGAAAGCAACAAGAGGAAAATCTAAATAAGGCCCCAAATTCGGGGGGGTTATTTCATAATGAAATAATACAATTTCAAAAATGAAATACCTCAAAATTTGTATTAGGCGTTTTTTTTGTATTTACGTTTTTTTATATTTTTATTTTTTGGAAATGTATAACGTTCTTAAATATATTTTTAATTAAATAAAGAGTTATGGAGCTTTCAACAAGCTTCCAAACAAACCATTCATTTACGATCGCCAGTTTTGGGTTTCAAATTATTAACCGTTTCTTCCGTATCTACCATCCGAGAAAGTAAGGTAGCTGCATTTAATCAATCTTTAACAAATTTAAAGAAATTGACATTTGGCATCGCAGAACGCCCCCTTAAGTTAGTGGATCCTTACAACTAATGCTGTACTTTATCGTTTTAATAAAATAAAACAAACATTTTATTTGATTGACGTTATCAATTGTATAATTTTATCAAGAATTATTTATCTTAATTAAAATTAGTTTTTTTTATAAATTTATAATCATGAGTTACTTATATACAAATACAAGATAATGTTAGTAAAATTGTGTTATGACAGCTTGTTGACAGGTAACACCAGTAGATGTAAACAAACAAAATCCGAATCCAACAGTTATACCGATATTGAGTAGTTTGTTTCAGTATACACCTGGTATGAATTTTCTAAAAATTGTAATAAAATATGTAATATCAATATAAAATTCATAAGTGTTTATGTATTGTATATATATTTCAATACTGTGTCTGGAGAAAGTATTGTTGAATTTAGGGGAAGTTCTTTTATACAAAAATGGTCAATTGTCTTACCTGTAGAATACGTTGTCGATTTCGGTAGATTAACTACATCGCGCCGAAACGTGGATAGATTCTGTGTAAACCTAAATAAAAAGAAATGTTCAAATAAATTAACGACAATTTACTATATAGTTCACTTTAGCATAAAAAACTTGCATAGGAAACAATATAGTACAAATAATGTAGAGTTATCCTTACTTTTCCTTATTTTTACTGGACACATTACGCTCTATGCCGAGCATCAGGTCTTCAAACCACTGAGCCATTGTTTGCTGTTTTTCCACGGGTTGTGTTCGTATTATTGTTTCTTTCAATGATCTAAAAACACCAAACGAAATTTATATGTTCATTTTTTCTTGAGTGTTATTTTAAAGAATACTTACCGGTAATAGTCTTCATATAGCAGAATAAGTACCAAAAGTGGACGAGACATGGACCATTGGTTTCTACCGTCCTCAGCCAATACGTTATTTAACAAAGAGGACATCATACTTTGCAACAACTCTGAATTCAATTCAACCACCTAAAAAAAATTGAAGAATGAATTGCCATTTTAACAAAATAGCGTTATATACTGGATAACCCTATGCCCATTAATAAATTATCTCAACAAAAACACTAAGGGAAAGAGATTTTCGATCTCCCAAATAAACCAAACACTGTTCGCATTTTGGAACACGTACAAACTCGAAATAGAAAGAGATGGAAAATTTCGTCTACATATCAAAAATGTACCCTCAAATCATTAATTCATTATATTCTGCCCTATACTGTCAGCATTATACCAGTTACATTGAACTTAATTTTCGAAATGCACTCAACTATATCATATGGAATTATCATAATTAAAGTAAATATTTTTTGAAAGCTCAGGTATATCTAATTGCAGTCTTTTTTAATTGATTTTATCAAATACTTAATACAACTAAAATATTACCCAATTGTATAAAAGCCCAAGTCAAAAGACAATTTAGTGTTGCATACAAACCTTAAGAAATTGCGAATTTTCACGTGTCAATCTTCGGAGTTTCTTATTGGGGAATGTTGAAACTAGAAAAATAAAATAGTTTATAATACACTTAAAAATTTAAATCGTATCTCAATAATTTACTTTTCAATTGAAGTTGTTTGAAGATGTATGAAACGATGCTATCCAAGATAGTACAGCAGCTTATGTAAATTGCTGAATCTAAAATCGAAACAACAAAAAGAATTAATATATTAGTTTCAATCCGTCAATAGATTGGTGCCTATAAATTGAATATATTGAAATTACCCAAAGCAGCAAGTCCCTTTGTCAAACTTTCGAGAATGTAGACAAACGCACGAGGTTCAAAAGCAGCAAGATATGTGACATGGTCTTGAGATAGGCAGTTCAATAAATTGTAATATGCTGACGCCAGTTTTGGATATTCCTGAAGGATTGTTTGTTAGAGATATGTAAGTACTTTTCAGTTATTAAACTTACCAACAAATCGCTTTGGCGTATAGAAAGAATTAGCTGGGCGATGATGTCAAGAACATTGTGTAATGTGTCGTCTCCATACAATTTAAATACGCCACAATTCACGTAGTTGCCCCCAAGTGCATTTTTCAAAATTAAAAAGCATATTGATATGCCTTTCAATTTCATCGGATATAGTTGATCATTTGACACTTCAAGGTGCAGAATACGATTGCCGTATATACAAATCAGTTTTGATGCCTCTCGAAACAATAAAATGCCCATTGGACTGGACACATTGCCAGCCAAACGTTGTGTGCGACAATGCACCAATTCGGCAAATAGCTTTAACACAGGTGTAGTGATGGCAGGTTCATGCGCCCAAAGCTCCACAGCACGAAGAAGTATTGGTAAGTAATCAGTGTAGTAACTGGAAATTGGTTTAAACAATTAAATAGTAAGAATGAAGTGTGTTTGACTTTAAGATACCAGCTACACATTTTTAGGAAACACTAAAATTAATAAGTTTGACTGAAGCAACTAAAAACATACATACGATCAGTACTAGAAAAGTTAATACAACAAACGGATATTAAAAAGAAAGCTGTTTAAATTATTATTGTGCGACTAATTCAATTTTATACTAAAATAATTCGAGAATTATAACCACTCATATTTTTCAAAATTGGGCCAAAATTTTTTCAAATTTATTCGGACAAAATTAATTCAAAACTAATGTTGATAAGCCTTCTAGAAGGGTTCTACCCTATGGATAGCGAGTATTAAAATCACATTAAAATTTAGAAATCGTAAATGCAAAACAAATACATACAGCCACTCAAACAGCATGGTATATTGAATGCGAGCATTAAGAGGTAATGCCAGGCCACGCAAGTCCCGGGATAGACCAATAATCGCCTTCTTCACCTCATCATTGGGGAAGCATTTGGTGTCCATTAATACGTTCCCAAGTGATTCAAACTGATCTGAGAACAAACTGTATAAAATATATATGTATAATTAGACTTAACGCTGTCGACTTACTTGTAAGTGGTGTTAAAAAGTTGTAGAAACGCTCTTCGTCCTCGCCCAAGTCAAACATTAATAAACGACTGAGAGATGTGTAAAACATAGTGCGGCAACGCATTTCGTTTAATGACGAACTCGTACCAAGGAAGGGAAAGTGTTCGCTTGTGTGATGTGTTAACATAAATTGAACTTCTTCCAAACGTGCCAATTTGCGCACTGAATTGAAGTGCACCGAAAGATCCGACAATAACATTAATGTTTTTGTTATTATTTGCTCAGAACGACCCCAGAATTTTAAGTTAGTTATTCTGAAATAGACATAGTTCAAATATTATAAAAATACATCTCTTAAATCGACCCATTGGTTTAGGTTTGAAGTTCTGAACCCTTAATGTCTACAGGATGCAATCTCTTTCATAAAATAAAATGAACACTTACATTTTACGGTTAATGAAACTGAGAAGCATCTGCTCATCGTTCAATCCAAAGACTTCGCTTAGCCGTTTATATACAGTCGCTTTCTGGGCTTGGTCACTGCTATGCATTTTGCGAACCTGATCTAAGAAACTCAGAATTGCCAATTCTAGTTTCTCACAGCCGGTCTGCGGTAAACGCGAGTCAGTTAAACTCATTAATTGCAACACACGAATTACTAGTTCAGCATCCATATTGTCATGTTCGTCGCTGGTTGTTACCGACAGTCTTCCCACAATGGCCGATCCAATAATATACACCAACCACGTTAACTGCAGTTCGTGCACAGTAATATCTGTGGGATTAGCATTTGGCATCTGTATAAGATTTTCGTATTCTCGTGCTTTCTGATCAAAGTGTTGCACAAGAAAGTTACACGTCTTGTTATACTCGCAACGCTCGATAACCGATAACTGCTCGAGTTGTTGCTGCACCATGCACAGATCATCCAAAGGATCCTCCATATTATCACGAACAATTAAAGGCACAGCATCCAGGCGTGACTCAATGTACGCTTTAACCACCTCTGGGGTGTACGTGCCAAGTAAATGCGGATCCGGCGATTTAACATATGGCACTGACGCAACCATTCGCTGCCAAAGCGTAAGTAAGTAGTGCACACTGTTCGGAGCAAAGAGCCACATCTAAAGACATGATACAATTTATAGATAATACATATTTACGATTCGATTAATAAATAGCCACATATTATTGTACACAATATACACTCACATGCAATGATTGTACTGTAAATTTTGCAATCAGTTCTATGGCTTCTGGATAACAAGGAACAGCAATAAGTTCGCCCAGTTGATAGTTGGACTTGAGTCGTGCAAGCAAACGACAAAACTCGTGATAATTATCAGGATCACTTAATCCCTGTAGAAGATAAATTAGAAATTCCGAAATTGGTCGGTTATTGAGAACAATATAACTTCCACTTTCCACTTTAACATCGAAGAGTTGGCAACACGAAAAGGCACTTACATGTAGGTTGGTGAGTATATTTTTAACACCCTCAACTAGATGGGTCAAAAATTTCGTTCGCTCGGAGTTGCTGAAAAGAGATCTCCGAACCGATGTCATTTGCACTAGGCACGATAGTGAGTAACTCGCTAGACCATTAGGTAGTATTTGATACAGATCAAAGAATAATTTTAATGTGTTGGAATCAAGAAAAGCCGGACGCCAAGCTGTCGGTATCTGTCGACATAATTAATACAATTAGCACTGTTCTTATTACCATTTTTAAGATGTACCACAAACCTGCACATTGTTCATATCATCAGCTGATTCATCTGTAGAACTGCCAATAAAGTCGAAGCTCAGGCAATTCTTTGTAAGACGTAACACTTGTGATATTAAACTGAGTATTAAAAAGAGAAATGTAATAAATTAATAAATTGCAGTTTCAGAATCTACTAGATTAGAGCTGTTTGTATTTTTGATTGATTTTTGTGTATGGACTTTTATATTAAGCGGGGTGATAATCGATGTCTTTTACTTTCTAACTAATACTATTTTTCTCTTATGCTAATTCTTTGGTTGTATTATGTTAATTTATATATATAGTAAATAATCTAAATAATAATATGTAAAAAAGAAGATCCATAGTCTTTTGGAAGAGTCTTTTGTCCCCCTATAACTATCCAAAATATATGTAAACAAATGTGACTTATTATTGTGACCAATTGTGTACATATTAAGCATATTTCGATATCAACAATTCTAATTAACCTTTTCAACTTTAAAAAAATGGGTAATCAAAATAAAAACTTACGCTTGTTGCGATTCGTCCATAAAATTCAAGTTCTTGCTATTGTCACGCGCCGTATTCAATAACGAACAAGAAAGTAGGAAAGTGTCGAATAGCTGCTGATCGCGATAGGATGTGGCTATCTTCCGGTTTTTGGAAAACGATAGATGTGCATCCAACTCGACAATTGAATTCATTTCGGACACAAGCTGTGAGAGAATCTGTACACCAATTGTACAATGCTCGACGGATCCCTTAACGATTGCAATGAGAAACAAATAATTGAAGGTTCACTTGTAAGTGCGATTTGCACAGCATACCTGTAAAAACCTTTTCACATCCTCAAGAAGGTTTTGAAAGATCAGTTCGCCCTTGTATGAATCGAACCAACCATACTTTGTAATCTTTGCCAGCAGCGTAACAAGTGCTTGAACTACGAAGTGCTGCAAGTTGGGTCTGGTGGCCAAGTAGTTGAGAGCATAGCTGCGAATATCAATGCGCTGTCCCAATGTGATGCCCTGTATTAGTTTAGTCAGGGTCGATGCAGCAAGCAGCTGCGCATAGCTGGAGTCAGCGCGATCCAACAGCAGCTGGCACTTGGGTAAGGCATCCTGGCTATTGACAAAGGACACGAGACTCTTCTCGGCATCAGCGCGAATGGTAGCGTCTGTGGCTTCATACAGTTGCTTGCATAATATTTCCAATTGTTGGATATCCTAAAAACATAAATATAGAATTGAGACAATATAACATTTGCAGGTATTTAGGGTAGGTTATCCAGGCAGCATCCAGTGGGAGATCAGCCCGCTGTGTTGCATGACAGACTGTTGGGAATTGGCAGGATTGGAAAGATTGTTGGGTTTTAGCCGGTACCACAGGGCTGATACCAAGACTTCTAGGCGAAACTTCGCAAGACCGCCCGATTGTGGCAGCCCAGGGATCTGGGATCGGTTCCCATGCAGTGAAGTGCATTAGAACAAAGAAATTCCATAACATGGCATAGGCATTATTCTGCAGTGGGAAATTTCTTAGCTGGCACCTCTGTAAGCCGGACGCCCCTCTTGGTAGACACTTCCTATGACAATTCTCTCTCTTGAGCGGACAACAGATGTGCGACGGAAGAATTTTCACTATTCTTTGCAAAGTAACCTTTGATTCAATAAAAACACGAAACATGCCGAATGATGTGGAAACGGATTTTAGATGATATATTGCCTTCAATTAATAATAATAATAATAATAATAATTCAATTCAATAACAATTTTCGATATTCGGGTTGCTAAGCGAATCATGAGTAGAAATGCATTTGCAACATTCTTTTTTTTATATTATTTTGACTTGACTGATGTGTGAAGCTTAGAATTGTTTTTGCTTTATTTATATGTGCTACACTTTATTTATGCCATGTAAATAAACGTGTCTTTAAAATGAACATCATTCGCCCCATTTAAATTATAATTCAGTTGAGTTAAAAAACAATGGTAAAAAATAATATTATGTCGGAAGACCTACCATAATGCTGTTTTAATGACAAAGTACAAACAATGTCTTTATTGTAGCTTATTAGACCATTAACAATTGCGCTCAAAGAGCTGTGAACTCTTTAATTTAGCACAGTTTCCCGTAAAAGAACGACTTTTATTAAGAAAACGATATCAAATTCTACAACTGCAATAACAAAGCAATTTATGCAGCGAATAGAGATGTAAGATGCATCGATTATATGCAACATCGACTCTATGATATGGTTATCGATATCTAGAAGCTTTCTTTATTTGAAAGGAATAAAATGTTGACGTTAACGCGGTATTGCCAAAGCAAATTCAATTAATCTGTTATTATGAAAATCGAATTTTATGGAAGTGTGGTGTCTTCTGTATATTCATTATTAAGTGGGACATTGGGATTGGAAATTAAATTATGACGAATATGTAGTAAATGCAACTTGCATAGCATACCTGTAAACAAACAAACCCTAAACAAATCGACCCAATCCCATAAATAAACCGATTCCAACTGATTTTATTCAGTTTATTGTTTTTAAGCATTATGTAAATAATTCATTTTAAAAGATTTATCAAATAATTTTCAAGCTTATATTGGTCGTAGCTGGAATGAGTTAGGAACGCTAATCTCCGCGTCTGCATATTTGTGGCGTGGAAATGTTTTAATGTGGAAATTGAACGTTATTTCGATGTTAAACTTTCTGATAATATCGATAGTATCGATAGGTGTCTGTGCAGTTCTACTCTCGTTTCTGAATTGTAACGTGGTCAAATTTAAGTAAATAACTGAGATATGTCTACTGGACTAATAACAGAGCTAAACAAGCTTAATAGTTTGGTATGTGCTCTCGTTAAGAATCAGTAATTTGTACTATTACCAAACTCTTTTTAATCCATCCAATAGGAACGTGTGGCGAAAGAATTACACACGAAGGTTCAACATTCTACCCGAAAGGAATTGTCGCCATATGTTGAATGTGATGACACCGTGATTAAGCTGTTGAATGAGAATGCGAAACTTAAGCATCGTCTTGCTATAATTAATCAAGTATGTCTTTAATTATATCATTCCTACTGCATTCTAATTTGGTCGTTTATTTATTTAACAGGCAATAGCCGACGAGAAGAAGAACATGTCGCAAGAATATGACTCCAATAATACGCTCTTGATAATGGAGCATCTGGAGACTATCTTTTCAAAAGCGATTGCAGAAGCTTATCCAGCCTATAGTAAAACTCCAGTCATTATTGCAGCTGTAAACAATGTGTCCTCCAAGTTCGGAGATTACCAATGCAATAATGCCATGGGATTGGCAAAAAAGATGAAGGAAGCTGGCATCTCAATAACACCACGTGACATTGCTGCAGAGATTAAGCGATGTTGCCCGGCTTCTCCAATAATTGATAAAATAGAAGTTGCTGGCGCCGGGTTTGTGAACGTGTTCCTCAGCAAGTAAGTATCTTAAATTTGGTATGATTTGATCATTTAGTGATGAGTTTCATGTAGATAAAGGCATTACTTTATTAGACAAATTTATTCTTAATGCATTGACTATCTATCTTTTTTCTTTATAGGCAACATGCTATCAGTGCCTTAACCAATCTCTTGCGTGACGGCATCCGTCCGCCGAATGTGCCTAAGAAACGCATTCTCGTTGACTTCTCGTCACCAAATATTGCAAAGCAAATGCATGTTGGTCACTTACGATCTACGATTATTGGTGAGTCAATTTGCCGACTTCTCGAGTTTCTGCAACATGATGTTCTTCGAATCAATCATCTGGGCGATTGGGGTACGCAGTTCGGCATGCTCATTGCCCATTTGGAAGACCGCTTTCCAAACTTCACAAATGAGAGTCCACCAATTGGTGATTTACAAGCATTTTACAAAGAATCAAAGAAGCGGTAAGTACTAAATGTTTAACTTATCTCATACGCGTTGTATGGGATAGTTATGGAGACCTCAACCTCTTTATCAATACAATATTTGTGTTTTGCTAAAATAATCTAAAGTACATGTCCCTATGGCACTGGCACTCTCTTCTTTTACTTTTAGATTTGATGAGGATGAGGTTTTCAAAAAGCGGGCTTACGAACACGTTGTCACTCTTCAAGCAGGTGATCCTAAATCTATAAAGGCTTGGCAACTCATCTGTGATGTTTCGCGACAAGAGTTCCAACGAATTTACAACCGATTGGACGTCACGATTAAGGAACGTGGTGAATCATTTTATCAATCGCGCATGCTGTCAATCGTTGAGTTCCTGCGAAGCAAGAATCTTTTGGAGCTCGACGATGGGCGTGAAATTATGTGGCCGACCGTCAGTAAAACAGGAATTCCGCTAACAATTGTTAAATCGGATGGAGGATTTACGTACGATACTTCAGATATGGCTGCAATTAAACACCGCATAGCAGAAGAATGCGTCAACTGGATCATCTATGTTGTGGATGCTGGACAAAGCACGCACTTCAATTCCATTTTCGAAGCTGCTCAGCGTAGTGGCATTGTTAATCCGGCTGAACATCGTGTCGACCATGTGCAGTTTGGCGTCGTTCTGGGCGAAGATGGCAAGAAATTTAAGACACGATCTGGCGATACCGTTAAGCTGTCTGATTTACTGGACGAGGGAATGAAATGTTCGTTGAAACAGTTGCAGGAGAGAGGACGTGATCAAATACTAACGCCACAGGAATTGAGCGATGCTCAAGAATCTGTAGCGTACGGTTGTATCAAATACGCTGATCTATGTCACAATCGTATTAGTGATTATGTGTTCTCATTTGAAAAAATGCTGGATGATCGAGGAAATACTGCCGTGTATTTACTGTACACCTACTCACGTATTTGTTCAATAGCCCGCAGTTCTGGCGAAGATTTTAGTAATGCAGCAAAGATTTTGGACTCAGTTAACATTGTCTTGGACCATGAAAAAGAATGGAAGCTTGCGAAAACATTGCTCAAATTTTATGACATCATTATCAAATGTTCCAGTGGCTTATATCTCCACTTTCTCTGTGAGTTTTGTTATGAAGTCTGCACGACATTCACTGAGTTCTATGATAGTTGCTACTGCATTGAGAAAGACAAGACGGGCAAAATTGTGAAAGTTAATCACAGCCGCATTTTATTATGCGAAGCAACTGCCGCCGTTTTGCGAAAATGCTTTAACATCTTAGGCTTGAAGCCAGTTGCTAAAATTTAATTGTAAATTCAAACGGAAGAAAATGTCAAACGAGTAATTGAAAATAATAAACTTGCATATTATATATTCAACTTTTGTAATATATAAAACGAAATGCTTATTTTTAATTTTTTTTTTACTTATTTAATAGTCGAATCGGACTTTCCCTAAAACATAAGTTTTTATTAAATTTGCATTAACTATGGACACGATACAGATCATGTTTCGTCTGGGAATCGTTCATTAAATTAAAATTGCCGCCCAAACAAAACTCGATAGCAATCGATAAGAACTAAAAAGAGTTGCCACATTTTACATTAAAACGATAGTGCTAGAACCATTCCAATTTTAAACATGTATATTTGTTTTCATTTAAATTTCATTATCAATTTAGAAAATATTTATTTATTTTCGTCAAATTACGCGATATATTTTAGAACTGTAACTGTCGTGTCAATCCCAGATTTGAAAACAATTTAGCAAAAAAGGTTGAAACAGTTGAATGACACGTTCTAACTTCGCCATTGAATAAATGGCCAAGAATTTTTGAGTAGACAACCAAATAAATATAATATTAATCAGAAAAATAAATAAATTAAATTAATTTAAATCAGAACTGTGTACAGATCGGTCACTTTTGGATGTTTTATGCCATTTAGTTGAATCAGGGAAACGTAACTTTATTGCTATGTGAACGAGGTGGGCGCAGTCGAATGAGACGACCTATCGATTATCGAAACAAAATCGATGTTTAATATCATGAGAAGATATCGATACCATTGAGCATATGTTAATCCACCTCTACTCCGTGTGTTTGCTACATCGTAGAAAAAATGTTAAATACGAAGTAACTCAAAATAAAGATCTGTATAGTATACAAAAGGAAATAGCTACTCAATTCGATTACAGCATTGCAAAGGTACTTGAATACATCATCCATTTTAGTAAAACCACCTTTACTCACTTGTGTTTTGTATTTGTATAAAAGCAACAACAGTGCAACCAAAAACAAACAACCATTAATGGCAACAACGTGCATCAGAAAGTAATTGAAGCGACGTCTCAGTTTAATTTCCCTTATCATTTGAGCTTCACTGGACGGCGGAGCGTAAGTGCCACACTAAACGAGCTAGCATTCGTAAACACATTCAACGGCATTTTGGCTGCGGCGGTTGCAGCAGCACAAAACTGTTACACAGAGCCACCGCAGCCCACCCAACACCAACACCTCCACCAACAACATCAGCATTTTGTGGCTGGTGTAATCGCATTGATAGCAAATCGCTCGATGCAGCGGCAGCAGCGTCTGGTATGTAATCACAAAGCGTACAAAATGAATTCACACTACCTGTATACAGACACATACATCCATGCTTACATACATATATACATACAAGCGTATTCATATGATTATCCCTTCAGCGTGGCTGTTTTACTAGTAACGAACTGTTTACTTTGAAGACAGGGTTGTCAGCGTGTTTACTACAGAAAGTCACTAGTCCAGCACTATATATTGAGTGGGGTGTTCCACAATATTCACGTGCTAAACAACGGGATGACAATTGTTCTTTTACGAGGACATCCCCATGTTAAAGTAAAGTAAACAATAGAATCTGTCGACTTTAGTGATATACCGGAAACTTCGTGGGCTATTGGTGCGTTCTTTTGGCTTTTTGGTTTGAAATGGTGCTATACGTTTTTCGAACACCTAATTAATATGCTGATATTCTGTTTTGTCCGATATAGACAACCATAGCGATGAGATACGAGGTAAAACAAACACGATATTGTTATCAGCTTCGTCATTCAGTAGTGAGTTCTCCTCAATATGCGAACTTTCGTATGTTTATACCAGCTATCCGGTAAAGCCATGACCGTGTATAACATATTATGAACGTTAAAGTATATTCGTACTTTTCTCGGTTTGGTTGAGACGAAAGAAGAGTAGGCCTTGCTTCACGGCAAAGAGTCCGAATCCCTATGGTATTGTTCTAAATTATCCCATTAAATCTATTCTTTTATTTTGTACATAAATTATTTGAATTATATATAATACGTCTGTATATGACGACGATTGATTGCGTAAGGAAGGATCAAGATCCTCAACAGGGTTGTTGTCAGAATCTTTGTAATTACGCATCCAGAATTTGCAGGTGTCTACAACAAATTCTTACCTTATGAGCTTAAGTTCTCATTTAAAATCAGAGACAAAAAGTAAATTATACAACAAATTTGTATGAACGCAATAATCCTGAATACCTGCCAGTTATTTTCGCTTTTATAGACATGAATTCGATAGAGACGGCATACCTTTTCAATGAGTGAGAGTGAAATAGCAGCGTGAATCCTTATGGCAGAGTTTTTTAATTTCCAAACCAATTTTCGTTGACAAGTATATATTTTTTCATGAAAAGTATATATATAACGTTGTTTTCGTTTGTTAGATCAGTGTATCGAATGAAATATTTATGGAAAGAAAACTATCAACATTTGTGTCAAATGATGTTGGCCTCAACGTTTTGAATGAATTCAAATTACGATCTGACTTGGACAGTTCCTGTAAATAACTTAAGTTTATAACTTAAAATCCTAGATCTTGTGTAGGTAATGTCACATTCAAACGGGCCTCCACTTCTTAGAAGAGTCCTTATCTATTTTTAGGTACGTAATGCAAAACGAGATAATATTTGAACCCTCTCTTGGAGTTTTAGTGATCTATAAATATGATGCAGATCAGGTACTGCTTGTCAATGCATTGCAGGATCAACGCAGTGAAGTTTCATGTTCATGCTTGAGCAGGTGTATTCAAGGTGTATTTTCTAGCCAGGGCGCGGGTGATATTAAGAAATGTGGCAATGTTCATCTGGAGGATAACATTGGAAAGACTTATTAAAATAAGTATTATTCAGTTAATGCGTTAGAGAGGGGAAGTTCAGAATTGTGAAAACGTCTGCCTTTTATAACTTAATTTAACCTGCACAGAATGACTATCGTTGATTTTTATTTATTTTCTGTGTAGTACCTAAGAGTGTCCTCGATTTTTGTGATGTATCTGATTTAATGTTATTTCTGATTTTTTTCTTTATCTTCAGAATTCCTGCATAACCCTGACATAATTCATCCAAACGCCATATAAAGTTGAAGCTGGGTTCCAATACGCGAACTATACATGGAACATTTATATATATCTGGGTACGACATTAAGTTTATATTATACATTGTAATACCTTAGTTATAGAACTAAACATCGACAAGAGAGTTGCGAAAGGGAAATTTTATAAGAAAATTCAAAGTATTTATTTAAACTTAAACCACTTTGACCGTCTTAAGAGACTATAATATATACAAAAAACCGCAACATACCGAAGGACCAAATTCAATTTGAACCGGATATTTAAAATTAAGTAAACCAAAATTTGTCAGAATGAACGCAAGGTCTCAGGTATTTGACCTTACGATGGAGGGTCGTCAGGTTGACGAGGCGGTCGCTAGCATTTTTCATACAGTGCTCTTCCATCGCTGTTTAGGCAAATATATGTACACGGGTGATGCACAATACTCAATTGGCACTGTGGGGTATTCCGATGTGGACTGTGACTTTATCGATTTCACCTACGTGTGTTGCACATCCGATAGTTTGACGCGTCGGGTGAAGCGTGCCATTAATCTGTTTAGCGAAAAGCTACGCTCAAATGAGAGCTGCGGTTCGGGCCAAATTAGCTTGGAGTTCTTCCAAAAGAAGAAAAATCGCTGGCTATTTCCACAGGAGTCCATTCCCTGGGAGGTTTGGACCGTCCATCTGGACTTAATTAAGCACGAAAACGAAGACGAACGACAGCTGTGCCGTGAAAATGTTTCCGACATGCTAACTGAGAAGGTGATCTATATTACGGAACTAATGAATCGGCACGACTATGTGCCAAAGACACCCAGTCAAAGTGAGCTGGATCTGATCTTTGACACCTCGTTTCCCGACGTTCAGCCATATTTGTTTAAATTTGATTACTCCACGACGGGCTCAACAGTGCCGTCCATGGGGAATGCTATGAAAAAAATAATCAAAGAAACACTCGCAATGTGACTGGCTGGGCAAAGCGACTTGGGTGTTTACTCAACTGGGCCACCATAGCATCAACTTACTCATGTCTGTTTTCGTCAAAAATTTACCTTGGTTCCGATTTAAGCGATTGGAAGGCTGGTCGATACGCTGTACCTTTAACAAAATGGACGTAAAATGGCCAACTAAAAACATGTTTAATCCAATTAAGTTCGTTCGTATATATGCTTGATTGATCGGAAGACTTGCGTCCATATATTTAGGATAAGAGTGTGTACCACGACTCAGCTTAGTACAAAATCGTGTAATTTGGTCAACAAACAATATATACTTACTCGTGGAAAGATTTATTTTTGTGAAATTTCAACTATTTTTCAGTCAATCAAAAAACTATGTTATGACAAAAATAAAAAAAAAAAACAATAAGAAAAAAACAATTATAATATTATATCAGTATGATCAGTATGAATAGACGAGTTGATTTAGCCCTGTCGGTCTGTCCCTATGTTGATCTCACCTGCATTGCATCAGCATTGATTTACTATGTTGGGATCAAAGAAACACAAACACATTTTAATTATAACGATAACGAATTTGTGGCCACGACGAAAAAATTGAAACCCGATAAATTGTATTGTCAATGGTGAGCGTCATTGAAAGAAACGTCCGCCAATGTGTATGTTTATATAAATAAGTAGACCTGGGAACAGAATATCTTCTAGTCGGGAATTCATAGCTTAAGCCTTGGAGTCTTGCGTGAGAGAAAATTTAAGGAAGGGATTGGAAGGAGGAGATAAGCATAAATATTCAAATTATTGTGATTGTTCTTGCAGTGGTATGAAGATTTGGTTAATTACAGCTGATCTAAATATGTAGTGCATCAAGTATAATAAAATTATTTATTTGTACGTCTACACTGTAACTGTATATTATGTAATTTAATGTAAATTTGAATTTAAATATTGTTGTAAAGCTTGAAATAAGCGAAGAAATAAATTTTAACAATTAAAAACTACAAATCAAGTGAGCAATGATTGTTAGGTTTCAATCTACAGGTTAACGAAGTCAACGGACAGCCCTAATGGTAAGAGCTAGGATGCTGCAATTTTTGCACAAAATAGTTTACGTGACCTGACTTAATGCTGTTAATTTCTCAAAACAAATGTTTATGATCAGGGTTTCTATTTACGTTGTAGTTTTGTTAATTAAGTTTTAATTAAAGTCAATGTCACGATTGCAATTTAAGTGCATCTTCTGAATTCTAACCACGACAGCGCATATTAGAATGCATGTATATTTGCCCTCATATACTGAGATTTATCTACTTTTTTTTAATTTTAGAGACTTACGATTCAAATTTATATTATTCATTTAAAATAGTTAAAATATGAATTTAAAAAACCAAGCATTTTAAGTGCAAAGAGAAGAAAGCTGCACTTTTCGCTGGTCCGACCGATCTTTATTTTGATTCCGGGCTTCCGTCCGGGTCGCAAAGGCTGGAAATTTTTGTTTGTCCTATTGTTTTAAGGTGGGTGTGATTTCGACATTTCAAATAAATAAATTGAACTATTCAATGGTATGAGGTAACAAGAATTATCACTAGAAGACGAAGTAATTCCAGGTAAGTTTGGATTTCAGAGACTATAGGAACTTAAAACTCAATACTGTCTATGAAGAATCTTGTATTTATTATTTATATAAAATTTATTTGAACTTTGGTAATTTTTGTAGGTTTATAAAATATAAAATATTTAAAATCAAGAATGCTTTCTTGTTTATGTGAAGCTTTAGCTTTAAAAATCACGAGCCGTTTGAGTTGATGCCAATTTAGCCGATGTAACAAATAATTACGCATATAACTTACTCTATTCTATAATTAAAAAAAAAAACCGAGAACATTTTTCTGTAATGTGATTTTAAATTATGTTGTGGGACGCTAGAAGCTGATACAATTCTTAAAAATATCATTAGTGTTAGTGTTAATGTCTGACGGTTAAATTATTTGCCCATCATTGTATTTATAGTTTTGTCCAGCCTTGATTTCGTCCCCATAGAAGACACGTTTGTAGGGGGAGTAGACATTTCTTGGCTTCTTGCGAAATCGGTTGGCTCATTCATCGTCAATTCACTGTCGGGAATCTTGTCGATAAGAGATTTTTGCGTGACAACAGACTTGTCATGGGCATCATTTATTTTGGTGATCAGTTCATCTTCTATGCTCATTGTCGGAGTACTTGTAGCATATTCTAATTCAGATTTCACTTGGGCAAAACCTTCAGTTGTGCTCCCAGTTTCGATTTTCACAACGTCCATGTCAGATTTTAGCTTTTCTTGAATAACATTTATGAGTTCTTTATGTGTGGCCATATCCAAAGAATTTTGTTTCTCAATGTCAGGAATTGAATGCATTAGAGGGTGTATTGTTTTAGACGGCACTTCATTTCGTGTATTTGCAGCAATGACATCATTTTTGTCGGTCGTCTTCCCTTTGGTATCCCCTGTTTTGCCTGCACGTTGATCAATGGAAATAAAATTTCCAGATTCGTCAATCAATACTGTTTGATTGTCTGAGGTGAACTTTCGGGCTACTTCCTCGTCCGGAACAGGAAGTGGGACCGATGAGATATTTGCCATGCAGGCTGTCATTATTAAAAAGATCTGAAACTTCATCCTGAAAGTAGATGAAACTTATTGGTTATTAGGTATTTTTTTTTTATTATTTTATAATGCCTGCATTATTATGTACATTTTTGAATTATGCAGATTTTTTTATATATTTAGCTTATATCATTTTTGTATATCATGCATCAAAAGTACTTATGTATATATAGTATACAGAGATCGGAATCGTTAAACTTTTTTAAGTGACTTGATTTCTCTTGGACATTGGGAATATCGTAGTCATGCATTTCTGACTTGAATGTATTATAAGAACTTATTATTTTGGATTTAAATTTAAATTTAAATTATTAATACCGTAAAAAAGAACTTACCTAAAGGTATGCATTCCGATAAAGTGACTTATTCAAATGATAGTACTTGTTCTGTTTAATGCGACGTTTTGAATGGTTGCTTCCGCATACGATGCTTTTATACGTAGGACAGAACGATTTGCGCAATTCGCTCATTTTTGTGAGAGATGTATTTATGCACAGTGATGTATTTTTCTTTGTCTGATCTGATATCGTAGAACCGAAAAAATCAAGCAATCTCAATGCCAGAATCCATTACAATATTAATTTGAATCGATAAAGTTGGTAACTTCGCCAATCAATATAATTTTTAACTGTTCGATTAAATCTCAACATAGTTTATTGAATTTATAAAAATTCTAAATTCCAATTTAGTGATCAGGTAATGATGATTGAAGTGAATTTTAGTAGTATATCATATTCAAATGTATATAAATGCTATTATGTAAGATATATTACTACAAAAATTCAGATTTTTGGATTTCCAGAAAATGAGCAATAGGATTTGATCAGCACTATCGAGCGAGAACCGTCAAAATAATGTAAGCGTTAAATAGCTTTGCACAATGCTTTCCAAAGTAGCTATCTTAATTGTCTGCTGCTTACGTTACAATTCCATGGCCGTTATCTTTATGGACTAATTAACATTAAAAAAAAAAATAGGAGGATCAATTTGGAATACTACTTTAAATTGATTCTACACATTCGTCATAGAGTGGATAAACAAATTTTTTCTGAATCCTTAAATACATATATACATATACGTAAATTAATTGTTTGCACATTTAAATCTTTTTTATTGCAAGACAATTTTCCAAAAATATTAAAAAGTTTTTTAAACAATTCAGAGTGTTTAAAGGTGCCAAAAAAGTCCGCTAATATACATATTTCATGTTTATGTGCAATTCTATTGAAGAAACAACCTCTTGGGGAATTTATTTACTGTGTGCCGGAAATCAAATACTTGCGCTTATCACATATGTATTTGGCACTAGTTGCAATTCTTAATGTAAACTAAAAATACACACAATTGTACTAAGCTTAAACTATGAGGCCTCTCTTCACCATTGTGGTGGGTAGAGAGCCGCTGTGTTGCGAATAGGGGCCATTCGTGAGTGCTGCCCACTTTAGCCGCAAAACGGCCAACGGCATGAACATTTGCCTGGAATGACAGGCATCCATTGACAGGTAGGAACGAAGGAATCACGCCTGCCTGATCGGCAAAACATAAATGGAAGCTCCACTGTGCCTCCGCGGCCAACTCGTCGTAGCTGAGACGGACTGATTCAGGCTTGAATATATTTAAAATGTAGCGAACTCTTTCTTGGAGTGGAAGCCTAGCCGAAATTTATTTACACTAAAACAAATGTTTGTAGAAATAATTAAATGTATTTATTGTGTACAAGAACACGCACAAAGTGGGGTTCGCCCAGCTATAAAAGTATTTATATTTAATCGTTAACGTAAATGCTATATATTAAACAACTATCAACTATATATTACTCATTATATAGTTCGTAAATTATACATACATAAGTGATTTCTTTTGTTTCACAATCAGTCTGTTTTCTTTTTTTCCTCAGTTTTTCATTATTTAATTTTTAGCTTCAATATACATATTTCAGTTACATAAAATTATAGTTTCAGATGTATTCATAAATCTGTACAAGTTCAAAATATAAAAAGTAAAGCAATATGTAAGCCCATGGAGAAACAAAAAAAAAATTCAAATTAAAATTATCTTCTTGAAGTGTGTTAAATAAAAAATAACTAGTGAATACAATAGTTTGTCTTATTTATTTATATAGAATAGTACGATTCCACTTTATGGCAGCTAGCTGGCGTGCCTATGCAATCTATTTTAAAATATAACTTGTACACATTTACAAATGTATGAGTCATATATGTTAAATTATGTTAATATTAAGGCGGTTCAGTCAGCAAAAATTTGTTTAACAGCTTCTAGCATATGCGATGTGACTGCATACTAATTTCCAAATTATCGAATTTAACCAAATTTTTAAAACTCAATTTCGTGTAACTCCTTTGCTCCTTGGGCCTGCATTTTGCACGTCTGCGAGAAGTTTGGCAAGACAGGCATCATGGTCTTTTGATACTGATGATACTGCTGATGCGAATATTGATTATAATATCCATTTAATGCTTGAGGATTCTCAACGGCCACAAAATAGGGTTGCAAATTATGACTGTGCTCTTTAAATATGGCTTCCATTTGCATCATACATTGTTGAAGTTGATCCTGTCAATGCAACACGTAAATTGTAGAAATTAATTAAAATCAAATATTTTAACTGTCTTCGTTGATGCTCTCACCTGTCCCACACTAGTTAAATCAGTAAGCAGGCTTAATAGAAAATGAATGTTGTGCCCAGTACTCAGATCCCATTTGAGTCCGCAAATCGAGGCAGCAATACTGGATGCTGCAATTGTGCTAGCCGTGTATGTTGCAAACTTGTGTTCTGAGGATGTGCAATAAATTGAAAACATTAGTCAATATTGTTTATCCAAAATTATCCATCCGTTATGTTCTGTTCCTAACCTTATATTGCTCACTATTTATTTTTTGTTTTTCATTAATTGCAATAAAATGCGTCTTACCTTTGGCAGCTAATGATATGAAAGTCTGAGCGTGCTGACGCACTTTCTCGATGTTCAGGCCCGAGAAGTTTTTGTTTTTGATGGGCAGTCGTATGATCAAGAGCTCTAGAAAATCTAAGGGCGTCACTGATGAGAGATCCCAGCCTAGACGGCTTAACACGAATAGTTCCCATTTCTGATAATACAAATAATTTTTAAATTATACATTTGGTACATTTAAATACAGTCGAAGGATTTTTAAGTTATAAAAATGCCTGAAATTGTTTAGTAAACTTACTATTAAATCATCTTTGTTTATGCTATTGTCCGTGTAGAAAACTAAAAGCTCCGCAGATAGCGCATAACAGTGAGGTTCGCGTAGTTTAGAAGCGAGCAGTAAGCAGGCAGCGGCTAAAATTTGTAGATGTGTTTTTCGAACCGATTTTGAAAATAGGAAACGATCCATGTATCCTAGCGCCAATAAAACAACCTCCTCCTGGCACTTTTCCTCGGTACACACCTGAAAATACATACAGAAAAATATATATAGAAAAATATGAAACAAGTAAAGTTGTTTCTTAAATAGCTTTAAAGTTTTTCGTCGATCGCAGGATTCATTTGGACTTTAGTTATTATTTTATTACTAAAACTCAAGACTCTAGTTTTAGATTGCCCTCGATTTTTGTGCATTATTCGCTACCCATAGGGCAAAAAGGTTTTATAATTTTGGTCGGGCATCTCCGACCTAATAAAGTGTATATATTCTTAATCAGTCTGTACGTGTGTATTATATATTCTAATCATTTCTTTATTATGCATAGCAAACCAAAGTCGGGGAAAATCATAGCTTGAAAATGATCTCATTACTTAGCATTGGACGCTTCACACTTGGGTTTAATGTTTTTGTTGGCTGTTTCACACTTATCTTTGGAAAAACGTAACAATAAAAAATAGGATGTTCTCGACTTTGAAATACCCTCCCAATTATTACAGTTGCTTAATGAGTATAAAGCTGTTATAGTCCCTAAAATCGAGGTGATTATATGAAAGGTCAGACAGACAACCGGACTTCGCCTAATGGGGTGAGGGATGCTTCCTTTTCTCATTACCAGAAGTTTTAGGTTGGCACTAAATTGTGGGACCATTCTACCCAGTCTATTTTTTTTTGGAACAACTGACAATGCTTATAACACCCCCCCCCAGACAAGTCTCGACTCGACTTGCCCGAAAACTTCGCTCTGCTTATTCTACTATATTTTTAATGATTGATTTCGTTACAAGCCGCCAATTAGTAGCAAAGTCGAAGGCATCCGATTGGGCCAAGATGTCTGATAAATAATCAGAAGAAATAGCTAGGATTGGAATGGGTAAATATGGTAGTTAATGGGGGAAGGGTCTTTTTTTCTGGATTCTGCTGCACAGGCTGTGCTAACCCACGTAACCACCCATTAGAGTCGACAAAGAGTGTCAAGTCATTCAGGCACACGTTCACGAGACTCCCCATTTTATCAAAATAGGGTTTACCCAGCAATTGATTTCTCCCCCTAATAAGTGGGGGAAAGTAACAGAGAAGGTGTTTGACACTCTTTATCTGACCTTCATTCTCAGGATTTCCTTAAGATATTTCCGAATAGAAATTCCGGAGAATAAACATATTTTCAGTAATTGTTCGAAATTGTTTTAAAAAACATTAACAGATTTGTAAATAAAATGATTTTTTTTTTAAATAGGTTTTTAGACCGGGGACTTAACGGGCTTAAATATTGAATTCAAAAGAATTTTTTGTACTCACCTCCATCATCCATTCGGCAACGATTTTGCGCATCGGAGGTGTTATATCTTTTTGAACCGTTTCGAAATATGTTTTGGTAATTTGCTGTTGATGTTTCTCCTCGGTTTTGAGCGCATTCTCTAGGCAGCGATCGGTTTTGAATATGGGATCATTAACAACCAAATGTGCGTTCACATATTTGATTGTATTTGACGATTTTTGTATTAGGCTGTATGTGTTTGTGTTTGCAGCGTGTTTAGGAGAGTTTTGCTGCTGATTGACGGATTGATGGGTGACTGACTGCGTCTTGTGTGGAGGACTGTTTGTTGCAGTTGTTGGTTCGGGAGAGTTCGCGACAGAAGTGAATGCACAAACATGCTGCTGACTACTCATATTAGAATCTTTATTCAAATCACTCTTGGCGGCGGCGGCGGAAGTCGTCGATCGATAATCGCAGCCTAAAGAGCAATGCGGAGAGTTGCCATTAATAATTTGGTGTTGTTGTTTGGAAGTTCTTGCTGCAACTGCGACTGCGGTGGACTTCGATTGGTTTTTAATCACAACATTTGAGGCCTGCTCGGAATCAGTTTGTAAACTCTCCGAACATAGTAAATCCATGTTGTTTGTGCTCACTTTATGTTCGATTCTTTTGTGTGTTGATTTGTTCGTTTTCTGCGATTTATATATTTATTTTACAACATACCAACTAAAAATAAATTAACATATTTCGTGTACATAAGTATGGTTAATATATGTATAATATAAAATTCATAAAAATAAATTTCCCACAACAAATGTATTTTTATCAAAAAAATCAGCACTTTTTTCGATTTCTTAAGACACACGATCTGCACCAAATCGGAATTATTATTTGTTTCCACAAATTTACACCACAAATGCACGTGTTTTCATCGTTTCTTCTCGCACAAATATTTTCATGGACTCTCACTTGCGTATTTTCCCAATACTTATTTATAATTTTTGGTATACAAACATACGTATGTACAAATGCTATCTGACTACACAAGCTTATTCAACACAATTGCAGGAAGATTTTATTGGTTAAATCGACTGGGTTTTATTTAACTTTATGCCGTTGCGCACTTAGTTTTTTGTTTGTAATTAAGAAATAAATTATAAAAACATTTTTCTTATGCCGACGAAAAATAGAGTTGTAACAAATTATCGATTATTAAATCATCAACGATTTGCATATTGTTTTGGTCGCACGATCAACTTATCGAATACATTGTTTGGTGTCAGCAGCCGGCACGATCACATTCAAAATGTTGTAACTATGCCACGTCCGATATCCAGCACTAAATTCATTCATCGAAAAATCGTTTCCAGATGGGCGGAAAATAAATTTGAAATATATAAAATAATAAAATCCTCCAATGATTGTTTAAAACTTCATCGGAATTGTGTGTTCGATGAGATTTTGGATTTATTAAATCTCATTTTCCATACAGAATAAATATATTAAGTTCGTCGATGCTATTTTTCGAAACGACATTCATAAATAACAGATTTGATAAATTCCACCTAAATATGGCATTGCAAATAATAACGAACAGTATTTTTTATACAATTTATGAAAATAGTAGTAAAAGTAATAAAAGAAGAAACGACAGAGAGTCTTGGTCAAAACATAATGATTTTTATTGTTGTTGTGGTTTTCTTTAGTGAATTTATAAAAATTACACATAACAATTATTTTGTAATTTATTTTAAGTACTGTATACAGCCTTAAATATTATATTTTTATTTTCATTTAAAAGGCATTTAGGCGGTTTCTTTTTAGATTTTCAGGAGTGTTCATCTTATCGTCAAGAGTTTGATATTTCTAAGTTTTCGTGTAAAAGATTTGAAGTCCACATACATTCCACTATCGCAAATATCGATAGTTCTTATGACGCTCATCTATGATGTGCTGAGAATGCATAAACAAAGAGCAGCGTCAATAATTTATAAATGAGAGCTATTTTTTTATTTTTTATTTCTAAATAAGGCAATTTTGTCGATTTGGGTGCGTTAAGCTATGTATACGACACACGATTGTGTGCGTTTATGTTTATTGCGTTTCACAATTTCACATTTTCGCGTTTAAAAATGGTACATTTTACTCACGTTAGTTCAATATTTCAGATCACTTAAACATCAGATTTGGGGGAAGCCCATTTACTATACCATTTGGCTATTTGGAGTTGCCACATTGTTTTTTTTTCCATGGGAATTCCCAACAATACCGAATAGTAAAGTGATGCAGTTTTTGCACTTATTTTCTGTTTATGTATTCTTTTTTATTTTGTATTCATATTTTAAATAGATACAAAATAGTATTAATTAGAAATTCATTTTTAAATTCGTTGGGGAGTCCTCTTATATGAAGTTATGGAAATTAAAATTTTAATATTTTATGTGAAATTCAACATGAAAACTTGTATTGATTCCCGGGGACAGGGATCGATAACCATCTATTTCTGTTACAGCTTGTTTTAAAGCAAGGCATATTTTAAGAACATTAAAATATCGTCGATTTTATACCTGTTACACTTAGGTAACCCAGCATCTCTAACTACGCACTCTCGCTGTGGGTGTCGTCGCTCTCGATCTTGCTGCTCCTTGCCAGCTCCAACATCCCTTATTTAATTATCTATCCAATAACCGTTTTAACTGATGCTCTTTTCTTTTCACTTCGTTGGCAGGTACCTAAAGGAAAAGTCAAAGCTGCCTCTGGTTTGCTTCCAGCCGTTGGTAAATACTTTTTTATTATTGTTTTGCTTTTATCATAACATTTGCTATTTTATTATTCCTTTCGTCGACCTCAAACTAAATTCGGGGTTAGTTTGTTTTAAAAAACTACATTTTC